>CM060909.1:199296282-200546282 GCA_030737875.1 Allium sativum | reverse complement strand
GATCGATTCAAATTCTATTGTTATGAAATAGTATACTTATAATACATTTGATAAATTTTATGTATAATCTACCTTTCTCTTTAGATCACAAAGCTGGTCAAGCAAAATCTTTGTCTGCAAGCACATAGAATCAGAACATATACTTTGATATTTTGTATAGGAATATTTGAGAAGTCTACAATGATACGTCAATAAGAAAATATATAAATGCAAAGTATGTTGCCTTTGAGGATCTTATCTGCTTCATTGACTCTTCTAGTTGATTCTCGATTTGATCGAGTTCATTACTGTTGAGTTGGCCGAGGTCCTCACCAAGTAGATTTCTAATATTACAAATCCCGTTAGAGTAAAAAAAACATCATACTATCAACTTTAAGGTTCATTACTGATTTACCTCTGGGAACGCTGCATAAGCTCAACTCTTGCTTTTAACTTTAGATACTCCTGGTAACTGCTCTGCATTGTAAAACAAGATGGTGACTAGTTAGCCATGTTACGAATAAAAACATCGCACGCTTCTGAACAAGTATAACCTGCAGGTTACAGTGCTCTTTTTCTATTCCTAAATGTGACAAAAAACTAGTAGGGGATGGAGAAACACGTTTATATTTCAATGAAAAATGATAAAACCTATGTTTCCTTTAACGAAGCAAGAGCAGATAATGCGTTGTAGTTAAATTTTTGATATCTGTCCAGCGTCTTCATTGTAGAGAAAGTTAATAATGGTCGAGAACCTTTAAGATGATTGCCAGTAAGTTTCAGTTCTTCCATTGTGTGCACTGAAAATAAAATTCTTATTGCATAAATCAAACTATTACTTAAATAAATCAATAATTCAAATTTTTTTTTGAGTTTCACGGCTGATTTTGACTATAAACGTACCAACTTTCAAAAGGTCCAAGCTTTTCATTTTATTTTTCCCCTTCTTCAAACGGGTGTGTAATATTGGGACCGCAACCAAAATAGGGCGAGCAAAGAACATGGTAACAGTTGAGTGTTGATATCATGTATGTATTGGTGGGCAGTTAACTTAACTGTTGCTTCCTCTTTCTTACGCCTCTCTATACATACATGCACCTTTTCCTTCTCGTTATTCTTTTATTTGGAAAAATAAAAATCGCACCAAAATACATCAACCCATTTATTATCAAATGGGTGTTTCTTTTTTTCTCCTTGTTGCAGCTGGAATGTTCTTGTATCATACTGGTATACTCTTTAGCCTTTTTTCATCCTTCCTTTCTTTTCCATTCCAATATTCCTCATAATTTCCATTAAAGTTTGCTGAAGTTCAACTTTTTGGGAAGGGTTGAGCATATTGTCGTTATAGAAGCATGTTTCATAGAATTTTCAATTTATATTGTAGTTAGGTTATGCCAAAAATCGTTTTCCTAGCACTTCCCACTTTTTTGTTTTCCAAGCTAGTTGAGTACTCTGATTATAATGTGTAAGATTGTCGAAGTGTGTTTCGAGATTATGGCAATACAAAACAAGTGAAGGAACAATAAGAGGAGCGAGATTATACCCTATCACATCCTTTATGTGACCAAAAGAAGTTTTTACTAACTAGATTACAATAATCATCTTTCACAGAAACGAAATAAACCGATCGATCAAGTGGCCGGTGCACTATAAAAACCAGTCGGCCATTCAAAAAAAAAAGAACCTATCAACCTCTGTTTTTTCTTGCTGCAATGATATTAGTGTTAAAAATAGTTGATTTCTGAATATGTATTCAGTAGAAAAAAACTTGCATACAGGCATCACAATCAGGGCAGATTTGACAAGAAAAGCAAAAAGGCTTTTGCTTTTTTACCAAAACGTTTTCTGATTTAAATTTAATACAGCAAAGAAACTAAAAAAAATCATATGTTATATTACTTTTGGAATGATATTTTTTAAACAATATTTTGCTAAAAACACTCGATTTTTCTTTTTGATACCACGAATGGTATTAAAAAATGTAAAAATCTTGTATTTTTAGCATTACGCACTATTTAAAGTTAAAAGCATCGGGTTTTAGACTTTGTAATACCACTGATGGTATTAAAAAGAAAAAATTTGGGTGTTCGAAGGAAAAATGATAATACTATGTGTATTTATTTCCTCATTCTAAAATTTGAAATAATTTTCTGATAGCTATCCAAATCAGTCTAAAAGTTAGGTGTACTTAGACCTTGTCATGGTTGTTGCGTTGTTAGGTTATCTTTACACCATTTCATCATTTGTACATATGTAACTTTAACTCAGATGATGTTATTTCCATGATTAATGACGATGATGATTAAAATAATTTTCTCTGTTAAGGCGGTCAAAATTCCATGACTTTTTAGTAAATGTAAACGTTTCAGGGATAAAAAGCTGTTTTATGTCTTCACCTTTGGGGAGCACTGAATTTGTGGACTTTAATTTATGTGTGTATATATACTTGTTATTTGTTACAGATTTGACACTTTTACAGTCTAAACTCAAACATTGGACTGTCCTTTGGTCTACATACAAAATTTATTGTACCTCTTTTTGTAACTTCCAACTCCTTAAGTTAACACACTTTTCTTATTAGAATAAGATAACACTAAATCTAATCTTTATATGCAGGAGTAGAAGGCACAGTAGGCATAAACTATGGAATGCTAGGCAACAACCTCCCACCTCCAGAAAAAGTCATCTCCCTCTACGAACAAATAAACATTCAAAATCTGCGTATGTTCAACCCAAACTCCACTGTCCAAAATGCTTTCCGTGGCTCAAAAATCTCCGTCATCCTCGGCACATACAACCAAGACCTTCAGAATCTTGCATCAAATCCATCATTAACTTTCTCTACAATGGAAGATGCCAATATTACTTAAATAAAGCAACTCTAGAATGTCCCAAAAATCAAACTACAGCAAGTACACTCAACATGGGAATCTTGAATGCCGTGAGATATCAAAATTGAAACCTATGCATGCGTGGATACTTGAAAGCATTTAAGGCCAAACAAGTAAAATATGGTTCAGACATAAATAAAAATTAAAAGCAAAGGGTTGACAATGCAACTGAAGGTGGTAACAATGTGTTGATATCCAATGACTTAAGTAGTCAAGATAGAAATATAAGATCAGAAAGTGAAGTGCATAAGCATGCTGGAAGTGTAACAAATGAAATGAATATATGTATTGCACTTAGGACATGCAGCAACTTGTAGACACGCCAGAAAATACAAGCGCTAAGAGTGCAAGCAGAACTAATGTGATTGAAAATATGAAAAAAAATGATGGCATAATTAATTCAAGCCCACAACTAACGTGTAAAATCAGTATACCATGCAATAGGTCATTATGATGCCCTTATCATTTATGTGTACGTGCAAAAGAAGCAATGCACCTTCCCTTAAAATACTTCCATACTGTTTAACCCAAAATCATTCCGAACCACCTTTAATCAAGACAAACAAATCATTTAACCCAACCACACACATATGCTAACACTACAATTCAAACCACTATACCTGAACCAATTCCATCAATTACATCATTTATAAGGGTCAAAATTCATGTGTATGTCATTTCTTTCCAGGCTTCAAGTGCCTCAAAGTTCAAGCTGTCTAAAACTTTTGCATGGGTATCTTAAGGACCAACAAGGCAAAGATGAACCACAAACAAATGAACAATATTTGATAAAAATAAACTGTAGCACAACAGTGACAAATAACCAAACACAACAGCAAAACTATCCACTACTAATTATATTTTGTGTATGCAAAGTAAAGATACTTGAAATAAAGAAACCGTGAGACGGTACTCACCATAAACAGCGACGAAAGGATAGAAAGCGATGCGGTCGTTGGCAAGACGCGGTGATGGGGCTTCAGGCGCAGAGCTTCTGATGCGGCGTGCTAGGTTCCCGGTTGAGGCTGCGAAGGCCCGGGTTCGACTGGAGGTGATAACGGCGGCGTCAAGGGTGCGGTCTGCTTCAGGCGACGACCGTCGTTCAACGCGAATGGGAAGAGGAAAGTTATCGGCTTTGGAATGGTATGCGTGAGAAGGTGGCAACGAGAGTGACGACGAACGATGGAAGGCGAAGGCGGAGGTAGGCGTTGTGGAAGGCGGCGGCTTCCGGGGTTCACCGTTGGTTGCAACGGTTGGGGAAAGGGCGGAGCGATGGTTCAGGTGAGCGATTTCTGGAATGGATTAGTGGCTTGCATGACCGGACGGAGATGATGGCGAGCGTAGCGAGGTGGAACGAAGGGCTGATGACGTGGCGGCCATTAATGGAAGAAGGGTTTTCACGGATGGCCATTTTATATTGATTTGGGATTTTTTCTGATTTTGAGGTAAGAACGTTGTCTCAGCTGATAAAAAATAAAAAAACAAGGAAGGGAAAAGATAAAAGGAATAGGGAGGGACGCATTTAAAACAAAAACAGGACATGCGTGTTGTTTACAGCTAAAATAAAGGACAATTGTCCACACCAATTTTATTACACAAGCAACTGACAAACACAAAATGAAAATATTCTAAGTAAAACACCATGTATACATACTTTCAAATTATACAAACAAAATTGGGTATTTATATTATTTTTTCAAATATAAAATGGGTATTTATATTCTTTTTCAAATACAATGCTTAACGATTATTATATTAATTTTTAACTATTTGATAGTAATTATTAATATAACTGTTTTATTGTTCATTATTGTGTAAAGTAGTAAACAAACTTAGTAAAAAGCAATAATATAAGTTATATAACATCATTGAATGAAATCCAATATGTATACAATTATATAAAGAGAAAAAATTATTTAAAACTTTTTTTAAAGCTTTGGGTACACATTGTAGATATTTTTACTTTAACAACGTTTAAATAAAAACATTGTCATGGAAATCCTATTACAACATTATTTTTAAAATATCGTGAAAGATCAAGAACTTTTACAACACTTCGGTGATTTATTGCAGATTCAATATTGTAAAATGGTATTTTCAGATAGTGTAGTAATATTATTAATCATAAATTATTAATATTAATTACTAATTATAAATTATTGATATTAATTACTGGATATATATTAATTACTAATAACTGGAAAGTAAAATTAAGTTTGTTGGAATACTGATTATATATAATAGTTAGTAATTAGAGATTATTTATTAATAATCATTAATTATTATAAGTTATAAATGATTAATACAATATTATTAATGATTATTTATTAAATAATATAATATTATTAATGATATATGGCAAATGATTAATTATTAAATAATAAAAAAATATCAAAATTAATTTTATGGAAGTATTGTAAGTATTAATTATCGACCATCGAAAAATGGCATCTATTACAAAGGGCATTTTATGACCGCTGTAAAATAGACATTTATTACAACAAACATATTCTGACCATTGTAAAATAATCGTCTATTACAACGGGCCTGGAAATGACCGTTGTAATAGCATTTATTACAACAGGCAGTCTATGCCCGTTGTAAAAAGGGTGTTGTACAAGCATATATCACAACGGTCATGAAAATGACCGTTGTAATAGCTTCCTATTACAACGGGCAGCAACCGCCTGTTGTAAAATGGACGTTGTAATAGGCTATTTTTGTTGTAGTTGTTCTCTTTTAATCCTACTCAGATTGGAAGAAGAAGAAGCACTAGTTCTAGCTTAGGTTTTAGCAGGGTAAAGAAGCCATTGATTTATTTTAATTTGAATTGAGGCAGCATAGCATTACTGTAACGACCCGCATTCTACGCATCATAGGATCGTGGAATATTTATTTCTTTCACATACGAAGTCGTATGGTCATGTAACTTTGGGAGACGATTATTGGAGTCATTTCCCATGTTCATGATTTTTGTCGATTTTTAAATGACCGTTTTGCCCCTAGTTGTTACTGTTTTGACCATAACTTTTGACTGGAAAGGAATTTTGACCTAAAACCACTTCCATTGGCTTTGAATGATGGTTTCTCTTTCCGTAGAGTGGTTACATTAGCCAAACGGACTTACCGTTTGGGAGATATGGCTGAAACAAGGTTTAGAAGGTGAAAAACAGCTAATTGGGCTTAACCGGGTGATTAGCAACTAGGCCCAATGGGGGATTTCAGGATTTGGGGTATTTAAGGGCTGCTAGGGTTAGGATTTCGGTTTTAGACTCATTTTCCCAGCCGCCACTTACTTCCTTCAAGCTCTAGCAATGGCCTCCACCTTCTAATTTCATCCCAAATCGTCTCTAATCACTTTCTAATCGAAGATTAAGCAAAACTACATCAAATCAAGGGAGGGTAGCACCAAATCAGAGAGAGAGCTGCTGGAACACGTAGGGATTGGATCCAAATCAGAGATTATTTCAGATCTAAAGTTTGTTTGTGGCTAAGGTGAGTGATTTGCATTGTTTTTCACTAATTACGGCTAATTATGGTAATTAGCGAAATTATGGCTCAGAAAAATCTAGAAAAATTCCTAAAATTCTAAAACATCATTTTATGTCTCTGATATGAATTTGGGTTAATTTCGACTAATTTTGCAAATCCCGGAATTTAGGGGATTAAGGGGTAATTAGTGATAATTAGCGAATTTGTGCATGTTAAAAATCTGGAAAAATATTCATAAATTCTGAAATATTGTTTTAGACCTCTGAGATGAATTTGGGTTAATTTGGTTAAGTTTTGTTAATCCTATGGTGAGTTGTACCTAAACATGCTTAAGGGAAATTTAGTGGTTATGGGTATGTTTGATCCATTTTACACGCTATGATTTATGTTTTGGTGTTTGGGGTTGATACTACATGTTGCTATGACTGTATGGTATGCTTTGTGATTGTTTAGAAGTGTTATATTGGTCGAAAACGCCGTCGAATGGCGTGAAACAAGTCGCAGGGAAGTTGTGCAGGAATCGGTTCGTAAGCCCCCTCCCCGTTCGTGGGGTATGTGCCACGACCAAGGCAGGAGGTGAGCCACGATCCGGGACGAACCACCCTCCACGATCCGATCCCCTCCATTCATGAAGAGTCATCACGAGCCGCACCACCATGACGATCTGCTCCACTTCGAAGGCCACGAACGAGGGACTGATGCTACGAGTCACTTCAAGCTCGCGATCCGAACCAGAGGAGTATGAAGGAGCTCGCGATGCGATGAGTACCAGGGTGCCACGACCCGACCCGACCCGACAGGGGTGCCACGAACTGATGAAGCACGATCCGATGATGGCGACCCAACCTGGAGAGCATATCACGATCCGACCTGGCGAAGGTAGCACGATCCGAGCTGGAGTATCATCACGACCTGGAGCTTGACCACGAGCTGGTGACTGCGAACCAAACCAGGAGGTTATGAACGGAATGATGACCGATCCGGAGGAGGAGACTAAAACCCGAGATGCAAAGGTAGTCCAAATGGAAGTTATAGCTCAGGATCCAGATGGGAACCAATGAGTTCACTTCATGATTGGGCTTTGCTGCGGGACGTGTGCAAAGGGGTTGTCGATATTCATAACTTTGGTTCACCACTGAGAGATTGATAGTGGGCTTGTAGTGATAGTTACACGGGATTGGATTCCGTCATGGCCTAAAGTATTAGGTGACCAAAGTAGTGGATATCGTATGCTTTACGCACTGAGTGAGGGATGTGAGGATGATTTCGATGTTTGATTGTTTGACATCACTATGACATGCACACCCCCACCCCCGTTATCTTTACACCATTTGAAAGGGCACCTTAGAGGGTTGTACAGTATGTAGTGCTAACTCTTTGGTTGCAGGTCTAGGTTCAGGTATGATTGGATTATACCTGTTATTATTTTGTTTAGATGCTTATTTCTCATACCAGGCTTTATGTCTGACCCAGAGTTTTATGTCTCTTCTTATTACTCTGGGTGCTCACACGAGCAGACTAGAGACAGGTTAGCTGGTGATGCGCGAGTAGCTGATTCGGAGGCGAGCAGGAGGCTTCCACGTATGATATATAGATATTCTCCCTGTGTCGTTGGTGGTTGCTACTTGGGCATTAGTAGTGTACCTCCTTTATCTTACTTTTGCTTTTTGAGACAGTTTGGAAAGTTGTAATAAGCTGTATTTTGGATTTCCGCTGCTATGATGCTTAGTTCTGGTTTTCAGCTTATGCACTGTCTCTCCTGTTTTATGTCAAGTATGTTATTATTATAATTTTTTCTATGCGCTGTGAGACATATTACAGGTTCCTTGATTAGCCCATTCTCTTCTTTCTTTTCCTTCTAGCGACCGTCCCGTGCTAACTGGACATGTGTACAGCGCACTTTTGGAGTAAATGTCGGTTGGTGCGGGGAGGGCCGTCACACTTGGTATCAGAGCTCTAGGTTGCATAGTTAACCTAGGGAAAGACACTAGGGAGAGATAATACGTATATGAGAGCGCGTATTTGTGATTACTTTGGTTTTCAAAAGTTATATATATATATACTATTAGTAGTATAAGAATGAAGTCGTACTGCACTAGCACCACTATGGGGTCGTTAATCGTTTCCCCTTTTACAGATTGACGATGAGCCGATATGCTAGAGGTGCTGGTAGGGGAGCCAATAATGGGAATGCTGCCGACATGAGGGCGATGTTTACCGACCTCATGAGAGACATGCTTAGAGATGTTCAGGGAGCAGTTCCCAATCCTGGAAATGGTGGTGGTCCAGTAGTGCAGGCGCCTAGGGTCGATTTCGCCAAGTTGTGCAAGGATTACACTAACCTTGGTGGGAAGCCGTTCCACGGAACGGAGTCGGCCACAGATGTTCAGGATTGGTTGGATAGCTGTGATCATATCTTCGACGACTTGGGTCTTGAGGATGCGATGAAGAGAAGGCTAGCGTCTCGTCAGCTGCAAGGGCGAGCGATGAATTGGTGGAATGCCATTAGAACAGCTACTCCAGAAGATCAAGTTACTTGGAATCAGTTTAAGACTCTCTTTTGTGATAAGTTTATTCTAGCTGCTCATAAATCAGAATTGTTCAAGAAGTTCTTGGAGCTTAAGCAGAACGGTAGAGCAGTCTCGGAGTATATCGCTGAATTCGACACTTTATCGAAATATGGATGGTCCCTTATCGATACAGTCGAAAAGAAGAACGAGAAGTTCATAACTGGCTTGGATGGGTACTTGGGGGAAAGACTTATAAACCATATCGATGAGACGTTCGAGTCTATTGTAGGAAAGGCATTAAGGTCAGAGAGCCTTTTCCCTAAGTCGAAGACTGAGGTTGCTACGGCATCTGCAGAGGAGCCAAAGCCGCAAGCAGATGCGGTGAAGGCAAGAAGAATTCTCAGAACAAGAGGAAGCAAAACCCGACCAAGGATGGTCAGGATAAGAAAAATAAGAAAGATGGAGAATGCTTTAGTTGTGGCAAGAAGGGCCATTACGCCAGAGATTATCGAGAAAAGCCTGGGGAAAGGAAGTGCTTTAACTGCGGCCAGGCGGGACATCACAAGGATGATTGCCCACAACCTCCTAGGGAGAAGCAGATTGTGAAAGCGTATGCTATCAACGTTGTTCCTTCTTCGCCAAATGCCCCAACTGCGGCGCAGAAGGAAAAAGGTGTCGTTATTCGAGGTATGCTTTCTATTTAAGATGTTTTGATCGGGTTTTGTTTGACAAACCTGAGTTAGTCGATAGAACTTTAGTAGTGACGAACCCGATTGGTGGTTCGACTAGTTTTGGCATGATTTGTTAATGTGGTCTTATCGAGTCATGGATGTATGTTTCCTTGTGATTGCTTTGTTTTGGGCTTTACTGGGTTTAGCATTATTTTGGGGAGTCGATCTACTCCAAAGGAATAGGGTGGTATTAGGTACCTACCTAGTGATGGCGATAGTAACTGGAGCTAAGGAAGCTAAGAGGTTATCGTTGTAATAAGTTCTAGTTGTCTCTGGGAGGCAAATGAGTACTCCAGTGCTAGATTGTTTTGCTAGTATCACCTCATGTGGATTGTCTGAACTCGGAGGAGACGTTCCTTGGGTGCTTGTCTGATATTGGTTTAGGCCTTTGGGGCTTGTGCTTGGGGAATGTCGATTTCGACTAGGATGGTTTGCGTGAGGGGTAAATAGTTGTTGTGATTTTTCATTGGATGATATCTTGGTTTACTCGAGGAGTGATGGGCAGACGGAACATGATGAGACTGTTCAATGGTATAGACTGCCCAGAGTTAGACTCGATAGGGTTATGAGATTGCTCGAGTGGGACTCGGGAAAGATGCAAAGTAATGGATTGTTTAGGACCCTATGTTGATGTTCTCTATTGGATAGTAGAACTTTGAAGGAATAGGATGTGTTCGTTGATCATGGAAGATACAACGAAGATTAGAGCGATTCAAGTTGGACTTGAACTCGTAAAAGAAAATAGGTGTTCGTTGATCTTGGAGATGCAACGAATAGGGAGACGACTCACGTTGGACTAGAGTTTGTCGGTACTCAAGACTGGGTCTGAGTTATAGATTGACTCGAGTTGGACTCGAGAAGGCTGCAAGGAATTGGATTCAGCTCGAGTTAGACTCGAGAGGGAAGCAAGATAATGGATAGACTTGGGTTGGACTCAAGTATTTTAGGAGGACTAAAAGCAGGGGTATCTGAGGACGCCCGTTACCTTGGATCCGTTGGATGTGATCTAGTTATCCTTGGAGGATAAACGTACGTTGGACGTACGGTAGTCCGATTGGAGGCTGGGCTTCCATTAGTTTAATTATCCTTGGAGGATAAACGTACGTTGGACGTACGATAGTCCGAAGGGAGGCGGGGCTTCCATTGGCCTGGGATTGGTTGGACCAGTCAAGTAGGCATCGGTGTATGTATGGAGGCTGGGCTTCCATTAGTTGTTGATGTTGGTTAGACCAGACATACTAGAATCGACATATTGGGATTGGTTAGACCAATCATGTAGGTGTCGATGTGTTTATGAATTTAGCAGGTGATAGGTAGGACTTGTTTGATGGATGTTATGGTTGCTATGTTGTTCCTATTTTGCTTCCCTTAAGTAGACTATCACCTGTAGGGTTCCAGCGATGGGGAACAAAGTGATTGTAGTAGGACTATGAGCCAGTGCAGTAGAGTCGTCATGACTCGAGGGGCAAAGTGGACATAGTAAATGATTAGTAAGGCTATGAGCCAGTGCAGTGGAGTTGTTATGACTCCATGGGGCAGAGTGATCGTAGTAAAGGATTTGGATGCGGTAATAGTTGCATTGAGTAGGAGACATGCCAGTTTAGGGGTTTTGTTTCTAGGATGGAAGCAACTAATGTATATCACAGGATATGATTTCAGGCCCAAGAGTGAATTGGATTCAGAAACACTAGTAAGCTTGACGATTAGATCGATTTTGATTGAGTGGATTGGTTCCAGCTAGAAGGACAATCCTAATCTATTGGAAACCATCTCTAGGGTAGAGATGGGTATCGATGGAAAGAGAATGATCAGGTAAGGATTTGATCGAGAAGGGTGGCTTCGAAAGAATAAGGGACTAGTTGTACCCAACGTAGATGGACTGAGAGGTGAAGTGCTTAGAGCATATCATCACTCGAAATTAACTATACATCCCAGTGGTAATAATATGTATTGAGACATAGAGCAGATCTACTACTGGGAAGGGATAAAGATAGGCAGAAGGCTTATCTCGATAAGAGACGAAGGGATTTGGAATTCTTCGTTAGCGACTTGGTGTTCGTCAGGATCTCTCCATTGAGAATGTGATTCGGATTGGTTGGAGAGGTAAGTTAGCACCAAGATTTGTTGGCCCATTCCCAGTCCTCGAGCAAGTTGGGAATTTGGCGTATGAAGTAGAGCTACCTGACAAGATGGCGGGAGTTCACAATGTATTTCATGTTTCCCAGTTAAGGAAATTCGTGCACGACCCTAGTGTGGCTATTTCACCTGATCAGTTGGATAACATCGAAGTTGAACTCGAGGCAGTTGGGAACCGCAAGTCTATGCATATTGTTGGGAACGATACGAAGCAGCTTCGAAGGAAGGCGGTGAAACTAGTCAAAGTCCAGTGGGGTGAGAATGAAAAAGACTGTACTTGGGAAACAGAGGAAGATATAAGGAAGAAGTATCCAGAACTCTTTGCCTAGTAAGGTTTTGGTAGTGATAGTTTCTTCCCTTGTTAGTAAACCGCATGCTAGGATAGACTTGTTTTGCATGTTGACTGTTGTTTATGGTTGATAGGCATGCGGAACCCTTTTTTGTGTTTTGGTTAGGGAATTTCGGGGGCGAAATTTCTTCAGGGGGGAAGAGTGTAACGACCCGCATTCTACGCATCATAGGATCGTGGAATATTTATTTCTTTCACATACGAAGTCGTATGGTCATGTAACTTTGGGAGACGATTATTGGGGTCATTTCCCATGTTCATGATTTTTGTCGATTTTTAAATGACCGTTTTGCCCCTAGTTGGTACTGTTTTGGCCATAACTTTTGACTAGAAAGGAATTTTGACCTGAAACCACTTCCATTGGCTTCGAATGATGGTTTCTCTTTCCGTAGAGTGGTTACATTAGCCAAACAGACTTACCGTTTGGGAGATATGGCTGAAACAAGGTTTAGAAGGTGAAAAACAGTTAATTGGGCTTAACCGGGTGATTAGCAACTAGGCCCAATGGGGGATTTCGGGATTTGGGGTATTTAAGGGCTGCTAGGTTAGGATTTCGGTTTTAGACTCATTTTCCCAGCCGCCACTTACTTCCTTCAAGCTCTAGCAATGGCCTCCACCTTCTAATTTCATCCCAAATCGTCTCTAATCACTTTCTAATCGAAGATTAAGCAAAACTACATCAAATCAAGGGAGGGTAGCACCAAATCAGAGAGAGAGAGCTGCTGGAACACGTAGGGATTGGATCCAAATCAGAGATTATTTCAGATCTAAAGTTTGTTTGTGGCTAAGGTGAGTGATTTGCATTGTTTTTCACTAATTACGGCTAATTATGGTAATTAGCGAAATTATGGCTCAGAAAAATCTAGAAAAATTCCTAAAATTCTAGAACATCATTTTATGTCTCTGATATGAATTTGGGTTAATTTCGACTAATTTTGCAAATCCCGGAATTTGGGGGATTAAGGGGTAATTAGTGATAATTAGCGAATTTGTGCATGTTAAAAATCTGGAAAAATATTCATAAATTCTGAAATATTGTTTTAGACCTCTGAGATGAATTTGGGTTAATTTGGTTAAGTTTTGCTAATCCTATGGTGAGTTTTACCTAAACATGCTTAAGGGAAATTAAGGGGTTTTGGGTATGTTTGATCCATTTTACACGCTATGATTTATGTTTTGGTGTTTGGGGTTGATACTACATGTTGCTATGACTGTATGGTATGCTTTGTGCTTGTTTATAAGTGTTAGATTGGTCGAAAACGCCGTCGAATGGCGTGAAACAAGTCGCAGGGAAGTTGTGCAGGAATCGGTTCGTGAACCCCCTCCCCGTTCGTGGGGTATGTGCCATGACCAAGGCAGGAGGTGAGCCACGATTCGGGACGAACCACCCTCCACGATCCGATCCCCTCCATTCGTGAAGAGTCATCACGAGCCGCACCACCATGACGATCTGCTCCACTTCGAAGGCCACGAACGAGGGACTGATGCTACGAGTCACTTCAAGCTCGCGATCCGAACCAGAGGAGGATGAAGGAGCTCGCGATGCAATGAGTACCAGGGTGCCACGACCCGACCCGACAGGGGTGCCACGAACTGATGAAGCACGATCCGATGATGTCGACCCGACCTGGAGAGCATATCACGATCCGACCTGGCGAAGGTAGCACGATCCGAGCTGGAGTATCATCACGACCTGGAGCTTGACCACGAGCTGGTGACTGCGAACCGAACCAGGAGGTTATGAACGGAATGAAGACCGATCCGGAGGAGGAGACTAAAACCCGAGATGCAAAGGTAGTCCAAATGGAAGTTAGAGCTCAGGATCCAGATGGGAACCAATGAGTTCACTTCATGATTGGGCTTTGCTGCGGGACGTGTGCAAAGGGGTTGTCGGTATTCATAACTTCGGTTCACCACTGAGAGATTGATAGTGGGCTTGTAGTGATAGTTACACGGGATTGGATTCCGTCATGGCCCAAAGTATTAGGTGACCAAAGTAGTGGATATCGTATGCTTTACGCACTGAGTGAGGAATGTGAGGATGATTGCTATGTTTGATTGTTTGACATCACTATGACATGCACACCCCCACCCCCGTTATCTTTACACCATTTGAAAGGGCACCTTAGAGGGTTGTACAGTATGTAGTGCTAACTTTTTGGTTGCAGGTTGTTCAGGTATGATTGGATTATACCTGTTATTATTCTGTTTAGATGCTTATCGCTCATACCAGGCTTTATGTCTGACCCAAAGTTTTATGTCTCTTCTTATTACTCTGGGTGCTCACACGAGCAGACTAGAGACAGGTTAGCTGGTGATGCACGAGTAGCTGATTCGGAGGCGAGCAGGAGGCTTCCACGTATGATATATAGATATTCTCCCTGTGTCGTTGGTGGTCGCAACTTGGGCATTAGTAGTGTACCTCCTTTATCTTACTTTTGCTTTTTGAGACAGTTTGGAAAGTTGTAATAAGCTGTATTTTGGATTTCCGCTGCTATGATGCTTAGTTCTAGTTTTCAGCTTATGCACTGTCTCTCCTGTTTTATGTCAAGTATGTTATTATTATATTTTGTTCTATGCGCTGTGAGACATATTACAGGTTCCTTGATTAGCCCATTCTCTTCTTTCTTTTCCTTCTGGCGACCGTCCCGTGCTAACTGGACATGTGTACAGCGCACTTTTGGAGTAAATGTCGGTTGGTGCGGGGCGGGCCGTCACAATTACAATGGTTTGGTGTGGAGAGAAAATGGGTTTTGGGGGTGTTTAAATAGCTTAGGAGCCAAAGAATCTGTCCATAAAACAAGTCCAGATACAAAAATCCGAATCTGCCTCGAATCTGAAATAGGTCGACCTGTAGGAGGGAGGTCGACCCCATAGTCGACCTATATAGGGTAGGTCGACCCCCTAGTCGACCTGGCCCTTGGGCAGGAAAAATCCTGCCCACCCTGTTCTGCGTTTGAATTCGAATTTTGAATTTAGAACTGAGCTGTTTTAATTAATTTAAATTTTCTGAAACTTCTGAAGGCCATAACTTCTTCATACGGAGTCCGATTTATGCAAACTCGGACTCTATCTTAAGCAGAATTCCAAGAAGAACGCAATGGCATAACCCGTTCCCCTTAATTCTTCTTTTTAAAATTAAGTATACTTTGTTTTGTTACTTTTACGTGCATAGAAAATACGGGGTGTTACATTCTCCCCTCCTTAAAGGATTTCGTCCCCGAAATCTTCAAGTTAAGAAGAATGTGTCCTACCATCCAATCACCCATCTACTCAACCATCATCCACAAGCATCCATTGTCCTTAGAAAACTTCTAATGTTGTACGAACATGTGCAAAAGTGTGTATATATGTCTCTTATCTAATGCAAAGATCTGGCGGTCTACTGATTCAGTTGACCTCCTCAATGCGAATTATGTTAGTGCCATGAGTCCAATTATGTATGAAAGAAATCCTATTTGATACACATCATTTCTATATGAGTGCATAACCATTCATCCAACTGCAATATCTATGTGACGAGTCAATCATTTTGCATCTACAAAAATTGAAAAATGCTCACACATCCATATGCAGTATGAGAGTGTTTTTGATTCGGTCTAGTGCCTAGTGTGTGTATATGCATCCACGAGAAACCAATAGCAACCACTTGCAACCATCAAACATAACATGTCTCAAACGCATGTTTACACCCATTAGTTTCTACCTAAAGGTCAAAGACTCGATCGATAGGATACAGCCGAGTAATAGAAGCAAGTACAATTAAAACAAAAGTTCTGTTCCCATTAGACATCGGTCAAGAGAATAAATCTCTAAGTATCAACTCCGAAGACCGAAATCAACAATAGATTGACACTCATAGAATTACCCCATTAAACAATGCCAAAACTGGAAATCTACTTCACGCTTTGAGTAAAAAACCCTATCCTTTTCAGAAATATTCAGATACTTACAGACTACTTGTACAGATCAGATTATCAAATGGTTCTTAGGAAACTAAGCATGATAAAACCCCACCATATCCCACAAAACCCAGAATGTATGCGTCATAGTCGACTTAATGCCCAACAGAGATACCCTCAAACCCCAACCTATCATAAATAGATGAGTCGTAACCCTTATGGGGTTTGAGACTATAGCGGGATCAGAAACAAAACTAGTATTAAAGTGCAAAGTCTCAATTAAAGAATCAAAATTCTAGAATCAAAAAGAGTTTTAACTCAATAATCAGATAAGGAAATTGAACCTCCTACAGAAATTTTCCTATCTCTATCCTATCCACCAGCCATGAGAGCATTCACCTGCCCTTCAGAAGTAGGTCCTATCCTCTGCCCTTGCCCTCGTTTCTTCGGGCAGTCCCTAGTGAAGGGTCCCATCTCACCACAATTGAAGCAAGTGCCCTTCCTCTTTCTGCAATCCTTGTTCAGATGAGTCAAGCTTCTACAAGTAAATCACTTTTTCTCCTTCTCGTCCTCAGACTTTTCATCCTTCTTTTGTGTTTCCTTTTTGGGCCACATATTCTTGTTCTGTGGTCCTTCGAGCTTTTCCTCTTTTTTCTCACTTTTGGCCTCCTCTTCATGCATCAATGCCATGTCAACCAATTTCTCGAAGGTTGCCCCCATAGGAATGTGGGTCATAGCCAACCCGTGTAGCGGCTCATTCAAACCTTTAATAAATCTAAGGGCCTTCTTATCAGGTGTGTTCACCAAGTCTAAGCCAAATCTCGCCAACGGATTGAACTTGTTTACGTACTCTTTCACTGATAAATTCCCCTACTTCAACGCCACAAACCTCTCCATGTATTAAATTCTCTTCTGCTCATGAGAGAAATTTCATCTCGAACATATGCCTGAAATCCATCCAACTCTCCATTGCTCGTTCTCCATTCATGACCTCCCACCAGAATGAGGCTTTGTCCTTAAGTAACCATACAGCAAACTGTATCTTTCTGCCTATCCTCCACTTCGAAGATAACAAACAAATCTTCTGTTTCCTTGAGCCAGTTTCTTGCTTCCATGAATGATTCAGTCCCATTAAAGTTCTTTCCGCCCATAGCTAGAAAGTCTCTACATGTCTTCAGGAAAGTATTCACGCGCGGAGGAGGTGGAGGAGGAGCTATGGGTACAGCTGGAGGAACATTTCCTTAGCCTTCGGCGACTGCCGTGGCCTCTAAATATCTATGGAACCATCCGAGTATGGTGACTCCCTTTGGGATATAAGGGATGTTTTGTTCTCCAGACATGCTGAAACGAAAGAAAAGAGATTCAAAAAGGGAGAATCGAAAGACAGATATATGGCTTTTAGGGATTATGGTTTTTTTTAAATAAACATTACTTTTGAAAATACTTCCTTTTTAAAACCTTTTTGAAAATAGTTTTCAAAAACTTTTTATCAAATCTGGTAACCTTCAGCTCTGATACCAAGTGTAACACCCTATGTCCGTTAATGTCATTCACAATGGGAATGCATTAACTTTCATGAAGCATTATAAGTAAAAAGAACAGAATATTACGAGATAGATACGTAAAGTAGTACTTGAAAATTTTATAACTTTATTACAGTAGAAACGGAAATAAGTTTGGTTACATCCTTCAAAATCATAATACCAAAACCCAAGTATCATTCTTATACCAAAATCCTTCAGAATGCATAATTTTAAAACCATAATCCCCAACGTAAACCTCCATAGGAAGGTATAGTCAAAGCCAAGCAATACTTCAAGCAGAGAGAATATGAATCAAGCTCCTATGTTTCCACCCTGAGCACCTTGGGGGGGGGAGGGGGACAGAAAGAAAAGGAGGCAAAAACAAATGAGGTCATACATAAAGTTTGGCGAGTCCAGTAACTTTCAGCATATAAATAGATAGTAGTATCATGACATGTAAATAAAGCTGGGTGAGAGATTACAGCAACATGAGTAACATGTATGCTTAAGTTAAACAGAAGAAACAGAATGCTATAGATCAAGATATTGTTCTTACCTATATCTTAATTCTCCGCACTAATACTTAGTATAACAAGATTAGGTGTTACCCTAATATCTAAACTGAAACAGAAACGGAAACAGAATAATCTCTACAGAAATAGAATGCTAGTAATGTGACTTTACCACCCCAACTGAGACAGAAGGTACAGAAAAAGAATGTTAATAATGGGCCTTTACCACTCCAACAGAGACAGAAGGTACAGAAACAGAATGCTAATAATGGGCCTTTACCACCCCAACTAATGGGCCTTTACCACCCCAACAGAGACAGAAGGCACACCAACAGAAACAAGCAGAACTAGTTGTACCCTAAATTCTACCCCAAGTGATCGGCTCCCTAATACATAAATACCCTATGTCGGCCCCACAGAAGGGTGTATCATTCCCTAAAGTGGCAACCCATAGACACATACCTATTTACAGGTGTCACACTGTCTTACATCCTCAGAGCAGATCAGATCCATGCACACACTTGACCCGGTTGGAATGCGCCGTCAACACCTCCCGCCATTATCAGAGTGAACCTCTTACAACTAGTTCAGTAAGCGTGCCCGGACCCCTCCTAGTGTTGGGTCATAGTTTTGATACCAGAAAAGGGTTACTGACTAATATGGGTCCTACACAACAGATGACACAAGTAATTACCCCTCCTAACCTTGTTTCCTCAGACTAACAGATTTCAGATTAACTTGCTTATAGATTTCAAATGTACAAAGTTCAAATTAACTAGTTCTCAGATCAGACATACAGGTTAATAGGTTTTCAGACTAACGGATCAGATATACAGATTAACAGACTTACAGATTGTTTCACCTAACCTTGTATTGGGCCTACTGATTTACGAAACGGGCTTATTAGATTCATCCGCCCAGTTGATTTAACCTTATCCACCCAACACGTTTTATGCATCATATTTATCCTAGATTTGCATTAATTAATTACTAATGCGCAGAACTCTCACATTACGTCGGCAGCTTATGGCCGTTGGATGTGCCGGGCGGTTCCGAGCAGACTTCTGGCGCAAGCCAGACCTAACCTCATGTCTAAGCATCTTTTAGTTATTCCTACGACCTCTCACATTAGACTGACAGTTTGCGGTTGCTGGTTAAGCCGGTTGGGTCCGGGCAGGCTTCTACCGCAAACAGAGTCTAACCTCGTGTCTCAGCATTCTTATTTTTAGCTAAAGTATTCATTCACATATTATGCCAATATCAGACTAATTGTGCCAATTCAACAAATTAAACTTCTTTACAAGTTACAACAGATTATTCAAAGTTCTATTAACTTGTTTTACTCAATTTTCGATTGAGCCTACAGATTTTGATACCCCAAATTTACCATATTCAGTTTCAATAGATTCAGCAGATTAGGCAATTTAACAGATTTAATCATAAAATTAAGCCTAATTTTAAATGCCCGAATTATGATCATAATTTACAATAAAACATATGCCCCAAATTTTAGTTAAATTTTTACAGCACAGAATATTATCCAAAAACCCCAAATCACGATATACAATACGATTTATGCCAAATTCTAGCCTATGATTTCAGTGTATGCCTAATATCCAAAATCCCCATTTAGGCGTATTCACATTTAATAGTTATCCAATCATAATATAGATCTTTGCACCTAAGTCATATACACAATAATTCTCCTTCTTCCAAATCACAGACTATCATATATAGTATGCCCAGATTTAGATCTTAAATTACAACATATGTTCTTTTCTCAAATTAGTCACAAATCAGTCATGTCTAATAATGCATCATTCACTATTTTCCCCAAATTTAGCGTTCGTGCGTCAATCTCTTATGAGATTTGGCTAAGACTCGTGGTAGCCTGGCAATAGAACAGAAGGAAGGAAGAGATACAGAATAGTTACTATAATATTAATATGATAGATCTACACAGAAAAACAGATCTGATAAACAAGAATATGCATATCCTCAAATTTAGTTTTATAACCATGTCAAGATCATAATTAAATTTCATATCTGAAAATAACTGTACTCACCTAGGTTGGATTCTAAAAGAAAAAGGGTTGTAGTTGTTCTCTTTTAATCCTATTCAGATTGGAAGTAGAAGAAGCACTAGTTCTAGCTTAGGTTTCAACAGGGTAGAGACGCCATTGATTTATATTAATTAGAATTGAGGCAGCATAGCGTTACAATGGTTTGGTGTGGAAAAAAAGTGAGCTTTGGGGGTGTTTAAATAACTTAGGATCCAAAGAATCTGTCCAGAAAACAAGTCCAGATACAAAAATCCGAATCTGCCTCGGATCTGAAACAGGTCGACCTATGGGGGGAGGTCGACCCCATGGTCGAACTGTATAGGGTAGGTCGACCCCCAGGTCGAACTGGCCCCTGGGCGGGAAAAATCCCGCCCACCCTGTTCTGTGTTTGAATTCGAATTATGAATTTAGAACTGAGCTGTTTTAATTAATTTAAATTTTCTGAAACTTCTGAAGGCCATAACTTCTTCATACGGAGTCCGATTTATGCGAACTCGGACTCTATCTTAAGTAGAATTCTGGGACGAACGCAATGGCGTAACCCGTTTCCCTTAATACTTCTTTTAAAAATTAAGTATACTTTGTTTTGTTACTTTTATGCTCATAAAAAATACGGGGTGTTACATCCGTGGTTCGAAATTCCAAACCTCATGGGTTCGAAATTTTAAGCCTCCTGTTCTCGAAATTCCGAACCTTTGTGGGTCGAAATTTCGAATCCCTATGGTTCAAAATTTTGTACCCTAAAAAAAAGAGAGAGAAGGAAAACCGAACCCCCGGGTTTGAGGCTGCGTGCTCATGTACATGTATTCCATGCTCATACTGATCCCGCAAACACGCGAAGGCAACATCATGTCGACACATGACGTACTTTGTGGAGAAAATGTTAACCGGCTTTTTGGTCTAGTTGCCAAAAGTACAAAAGACACTTTCGAATCAACACATCGCATGGAACTAAAGCCGAAAGGGACGCTTAGGAGCGAATGAAAAAGGATGAAGAGGGATCGCGCTAACAGAGACCTAGCGGCACCCCCAACACCTACTCATGCAGCACTCGCACGCCTCATGAAGCGAACTTCGCACCCCGGGACATGGATGCGAAATTCGCATCCAACATGGTGCGAAATACGCACTCGGCAGGGTGCAGATTTCGCACCCCAGGAGGCACGAATTTCACATCTCTGTGGGGCGCAAATTTCGCACCCATATGGTGCAAAATTTTGCATCCCAGGCCCAGGTGCGAATTTTCAACATGTGCAGGCTCCAGGTGCGAATTTCTTGGTATGGTCCCCTATTTCTACCTACTCCCACCTACTCCTACCTACTCCCTTTCCTATAAATACCCCATGACTTCAAACTTGAAAGGGGTGGGAATTTGAGACCTTGGGACCTATGGAGAGCTCCATTAATGGCATCTCCCATTTGAGGAAGAAGAAGTGAAAAAGTGTCCTTTTCTTAGTATATTAAATATATGATAATTATGATATCATATATGATAATGATGATATCATGTCTTAGAGATGACATCGTATAGCCTTAGAGATGACCTCATATGTCTTTGAAATGAATGTAATGAGATGTCAAGAGAGGGTATCAACCTTGTAACTTTTTGTGATCAATAACATTCCAACAACGCTTCAAAGTGATGTAGGCCCCTCACGAGGCCTAACCACTATAAATCTCTTGTGTTATTTACTGCTTTCCGCTCTTGTCCATACGACCAAGTTAATTATTCCTAGTAATTGGAATCTCTAGTGTTTACAACATTTTTTGCTGTCGACAGTACCTCATTAGCCTTTAATACCTTTCCCTATTGAGATAAAGTAGGCTACATCATTAAGTCCTTTCCATTTAGTTTCTCTTCATGGAAATACTGTATGCACACAATTTATTATCATCACGGGTTTCTATGGTTAATAATATTTTACATCATTAACCCACTAAGTCCAATTCTAACTTTTAATTATAAATTCTATATTAACTAGTATAAATGAGGAAAGTTATACCCTGTTTTCCCTGAGATATTTATTTCATTATTTCTCTAATTGGACTTAGTATTTAAACAACAATCAATATCCATTAATCCTCTTTTTACACCCATTTGTTTCTATCCATAAGTTTATTGTCATTTATGACCCTAACGGTCATATTTTCCTAAGGCAACCATTTATCGGTCCCGAAGTATTTATTTGTTGTACCCCAACAGAAAATTACCATTCGTATTTACTTATTTATTTGTTGTTTATTATATATATATATATATATATATAGTGCACCAGAGCTATCACATTAAGTTGACCACTTATGGAAGATGGATTTGCCGGTTGGTTCCAAGCAGACTTCTACCACAAGTTGAACTTAACCTCGTGCCTTAGTACATTTATATTTACGCATTATACCCCTCACATTAAGCTGGCCATCTGTGGATGCTGGATTTTCTTGGTTGTTCCTGAAAACTTCTACCACAAGTCAAGCTTAACCTCGTGTCTAAATGCAGTTATAATTTAAATTCTCTGATTGGGGTTTACAACATTTATCCTAATCAATTTTGGGAATCGTAATCACTATCTTAATATATTCGTTTTTCCCAATCAACATCGGTTATAATTATTATCTATTGATTTGCGGCCCTATTTATAACAATCAATTATATTAATTATTACAATGGTCACCACAGATATATTAATTCAACATGGACTACATTTTCATATTTAATTCCATAATTTAATATCGTCCAAATATTCAATACAATATACATTTTACCATTTTACTCGGATTTGGACGGATAATGTGTCTATTTATATTTTCACGCTGTTAACATAGTTATTTATTATTATTATTTTTAAATTTCATGATTTGGTTTAATTAATAACCAAACATTCCTTTCTGCATTCAATCTTGCCAAAATGTTCCAAATCTTACAAAAAGTCTGTTAGTTATAGTTATTGTAATTATGTCTAATTAGTGGAATCGACATATTTTCAAATCACAAAAAATATGTGTTTATTTATATTTTGGAATAGTTGGTGAAACTATGCACAAATATATGTGTGTGTGTATATATATATATATATGTATATTTGCACCATTTTCCCCCTTTTTCAATCCTTTTCTCATATCTCTTGTGATAATGTCATATTGTTCAAAAAAGAGGAAAACAACATATTTACAACAACTAAGCCAAAACTCTAACAACATCGAACGCAAATAGGTATAATTCCTTTAATTTAAAACCACAAAATTCACCAACTTACATTGAGACTAGGAATTTGTAAGAAACTACATCTAAACAGAGCTATTGGGACTGATTTCCAATTCCTTGGTGATTTACAACAATTACAATACATTTTACAACATAATTGTAGGAAATATTTATAAAAAAAATAAGAATCCTACAATTAATATTATTCCCAACCACAATTCACAATTTCCAAGTTTTGACAATATTTACTAGCAGATCTGATAGGTGTCGATTCAACTACAACAATATTTTGAACATACCTGATAAAAATAGGCATATATTTTGAGATTTAATTCAAACGAGATAAATAGGCTATTTTAACTATATATGTAAATTTCTCACTTACCTGAAAGCATCCAAATCTGAAGTTTGAATAATCTTTTAGGCCTACAATTCCCAAATTCTTATAAATCTACAATTTATCTGAAAAGGAGATACTTTTAGATCTATAGATATGTAAGAAAATAAGAAGAGAGGGAAGAATCTGATAGAGAGCATCAATTCACATTCTTTTCCATTAGATATGATAATATCTTTCAATCCTATATGATTTGTGTTTGATTTGTTGTATATGAATATATTTTTAATTAAGAAATTAGGTTTGAAGAGGGATGAAAATGGCAAAGCTTCGTTCCTACCTACAGATTTGTGTAGAAAAGAATGAGGCCTTACCCCTTTATTTATAGGAGTGTAATTGGCCTTGAACCGTTAGATTTACTTTAGTTTATACTAGTCCATTCATTTAATAATATAATATAATCCAACCGCCTTAACCATAGCCATCACTGAGCATTCTGGCGCCTAGTGGCTCGACTGTCGATCAACCGCTATGGTCGCCAGCTGCCTAGTGAGACCGATTAAATAAGGTATATAATATATAATTATTCTAATTTATTTATTTTCCGTCCATTATCGTATTTCGTTCGTAACTTTTTCATACGGACTCCGTTCGCGAAACTCCAAACATGAAAATTGACCAGAATTCCAAGCTAAATGCATCGGTTAATGTTTCTTGGTCAAATTCCATCGTTTGCAGAAATTTTTATTTTCAAAATTCTAATAATTAATTCTAATTGCCAATACTCTGGGTTGTTACATTTGTAGTGGTTCGGTCACGTGAGGGGCCTACGTCCACTTTGAAAGAGTTCGTTGATTTTTTATTGACAATTATAAGTTACAAGCTTAAAAATGTATCACTACATCAATTTATAAACATTTCCACGTATTTCAGAGTCATAGTTGTCATATGAATATTGGGAAAATGTCACTTTTATGCTTTTTCTTCCTCAAAGCGTGGCTTCCATTAACGAGTTCTTGAAGCTCTCAAGAGGTGTCAAATTAGCCAATTTCCAATCCCTTTGAAGTATGAGCTTAGAGGTATTTATAGTAGAGAGGTTAGGTGGGAGTAGCCAATTGCCATTAATGTTGTTTGTGCTATTTCGAGGGGTTCAAAACTCTCATGGCCTTCGAAGACGAAATGTTAGAGGGACACGAAAGTCATGCTACTTAAGGGATTTGAAACTCAATGGAAGCGAGGGGTACGTGGTGAACGGTGCCGTACTCGAGGGGTTAAAAGGTATTGGAGAAGGGGGGACCCGAAATATTCAGATACGAAATGAAGGGAGTTAAGACTCTTGGGAAGTTAGGGACTCAAAACTTTGTTGAGAGGAGGGATATGAACAGGAGGGGTTCAAAACCTGGGGAGACCCAAAGCTTTCTGGTTCGAAGGTGAAAGGTACAAGACTTTTAGCATGCGAGGGGTACAAGCTTAGGGGTTCCAAACTTGCCTATAGGAGGGGTACGAAAATGTGGTTAGCTCGTAGTTTCGAGGAGTTGTGAGGCTCTTGCTAGCATGACTTCTTTCAAGCCGGCATCCTTTGATTTCTGGCGACATTTCAAGCTTTAGTTTCACACAATGTGTTGAGTTGAGCGTGTCTAGTGTAATTCCGGGAACCGGGTCAAAAGGCTGGTTAACATTTCCTCCAAGTACGTCTTGTCTTGACATGATGTGCTTTGAGTTGGAAGAATTGTTTTTTTTTGATCCGTTTAATCCTTGTAAACTCATTAATGCAAACATTAGTCGTCGAATCTTGTTTATGTTATTACGCAAGTAAGTTGTTATCGACATGACGTCGCGTGTATGCTCACACGTTTTTGTGTGATTTTGCTCGATGCGTGGGGAAGTGAAAAAACAATGTAATATATGCATGCGTGTAAGTGTGAATGTGTGTGCACATTTGTTTGCAAGTATGCGACTATTTGGAGAGTGCATGTATTCAACATCGTTGTGCATACGCGTGCATATCAACCATACCTATGCACATATTGTGAATGAATATATACACATACATACGAACAAATGCGTATATATTATTGTACATATGCACATGTATATTATATACGTATATATATACTTACTCATATTATATATATTATATTTATTTATTTATTGTTTTTTTCGTACCCTTGCGTGTGAGACATGAAATTTTCGTATCCCATGTGAGGATACAAAATCACGTATCTCGATGGGAAACGAAATTCTCTTGTCCCATTAGGACACCAAATTTCGTGTCCCTAGGCGGGATACGAAAGGTCAAACGACTTGTGCCCGAACTCCACCCTCTATAAATTCGAGCGACTCTCCCCTCTTCTCTTTTCTTCTTTTACTTCTCTTGCTTGCGATTTGAAATCGAAACCTAGAACCCAAGGATTTTGAACATGGAAGTTGAAAACAGGTAGGGCCTAAGTTCAATCCTTGACGTTGAACTCCATTCTCGAATTTGGCCATGGTGCTCGGATAGACCTCGAAGCCGGTCTCGAAGCGAGCCAGAGCTGGTCATGCTTTTGGGCTTCAGATTGGAGCTCAAGAGACTTATGACCGAACTTCAATCATGGTCGACATTGGTTTTTAGGTTCCTAGTTTGGGCTAAGGATTTGTACTAGACCTCGAGATTGGAAAAGTTGGGAAAGCGGGAGTCGTATTGAGAAGAAGTTTGGAAAAGAGGAAGGAAGAGGAAGTTGTGGCCGGAGGAGCCAAAATTTTAGGGTCCGAGAAGGTGAACTTTTTACCCCTTTAGTTAGGGACATAAGAGTTCATACCCTATAAGGACAAGAAATTTTCTGACCTTGGGGGGATACGAAATGTAACAACCCAAAATTTTAGAACCAATTAAAAATTTTATTTTAGCTAATTTAATGGATTTTGAATATTTAAAAGAATTTATTTTAAATAATAATGACT
Source organism: Allium sativum (assembly GCA_030737875.1). Classification (NCBI taxonomy): domain Eukaryota; kingdom Viridiplantae; phylum Streptophyta; class Magnoliopsida; order Asparagales; family Amaryllidaceae; genus Allium; species Allium sativum. The sequence continues at coordinate 200,519,715 of CM060909.1, read as the reverse complement.
AAAAAATTATTTTAATCGAGGTCAGAACGTATAAATTTATTTAATTATAAAACGAGCCTGAAATGGCGCAGTAGTTTGAAAATTCGAATTTTGAATTTCAAATTAATATACAAGATTCAAAACAAATCGGATCTCAGTAAAACAAGAAATATTTGAAACTATTTAAAAATATCTTTCTAACGAATGTGAAAAACCCAGATTTCATAATATAAATTGAATGTTATGTCCAGTTTAAAATTTAGAATAGTCATTATGGAATTTATATATATTTTAATATAATATATAGCCCTTAAAATTAGCCATTCTGCAAACGACCTCCATTTTCGATGAAACCACTTTTGTTGGATCTGAAATGTCAAATTACTGCTTGATTCCAATTTTCATAATTTTTGGAACTAATATGTGAGAGCAGTGAATTAAAACGCGTTTGGTACTTTCAGTTTGAATTTAATCGACTGGAAAATGACCAGTTTTCAAAAGGTCTCCAAATTCGACAAAATTAGTTTTGTTAGGACCGTATTATCAAAACATAGATAGATTTATTTTTCTAGAATTTTTGGAGTCAGTATGTGGCCCCGGCAAATTAAAATGTATGTTTAAATTCAAAAAAATTGATTTATATTTTAATTTAAAGAGAAACTATTCAAAACAGTCGAATTGGCTTACAAAACATATACATTATGTCCGGAATGGGGGTATTTAGCTAGTGGCGATATTCTTTGGGTTTCGTTTGGGGTTCAGATCGATAAATTCTTAATTAAAGTAATAAATGGATTAAATAATAAAATAATTTTATATGAATACCTAGCAAATACCCTAAACCTTAATAACGCAGCCGCCAACTAGAGTTTTTAGCGGCTTGTTTCCTCTGAAAATAAATCGTTAAAATCACCCAGTCTAATGTGAATCACGACATGAATTCAAAACGATTATTGTAGAGATTTTTATAATCAACAATTCTGTGCGGGTTTGATTATATTTCGTGAAGCATATTGCTTGAATTTTTGGGGGCAAACTCGTTTGGTTCAAACCGAATTTCTAGAGCGATGGGCATTCGAGGTCGACGTTGTTCAGGGAGGAGGGAGGCGCCACGATGGCCGATGTTGTGGGGGGTCTCGATCAGGTTCCGACTGCTCAAGGGAGGCGCGCGGTGGAGAGGTTCAAGTGGAGCTGATGGGTCTGCATACAGTCAATTTTAGGAAGAAGGATTAAAAGGAATGACAATGTTTTATTAAACGTAACTAATTATTAATCAATGTAATTATGGTTTAAATTATTTATTAATGTAATTAAAACTTTAAAATAACATAACTTCTTCACACAGAAATAGATTGAGACGATTTCAGAAGCGTTGGAATCCTCTTGTCGAGAGCTACAACACAAAACTGACCAGAATCAAAAAGGAGCAAACCAGAATATGAAGCCAATTTAAATTCAAATAGAATTGAAATTCAAAAATAAAGACTGGTGGAGTAGAATGTGAGAACTCCTTCTCACTCTAATTATTTTACAGTCAAATATATACTAGGATGCAGACGGTGCTTAGAAGCCTACGATACTATTTATTGTACAAAACATGGATGTTTGTTTGGATTGAATTATGGTGTAATTGACTGTATTGTGTGTTGATTATGATACAGAAATGTTTAAAATATTAAAAATAATTTAATATTATTTTGTGGTAGTTGAAATTAAATTATAAATATTTATTTATAATTTAAGCAGTGAAAATTGGTTAAATAGAAAAATAATTCAAATTGAATTAGAACTAGCTAAATTTATTAACCAGTGATTATTTTAAATAGGCTGTTGTTGTTTGAAAATCCCACATGGGTGTTGGGACGATATTTGACATACATGAATCCCAATATTTCGTTATATGCCAATCGATGGATCGACAAACTATGATAAGCGTTATTTTAATTATTTAACCCTTATATAGTAGTGAATTGCACTCTGGATGTAAATTGAAAATGAAGTTAGAATCGTTTTAAAATTAATTTATAAACGATTTATAAAAATACGTTTTAAATGAAATCGATGAAATATATATAATATATATTATATATATTTAATGGCCTGAATAGAACGCGCTGCGCCGCAACTATTTTAAAATGAATTTATAAACGATATGGAATAGAGATATTTTGAAAATATTATTATTTTAATATTATAATGATATGGAATATTCAATTTTAATTTAAAATTGAAAATGAAGTTAGAATCGTTTTAAAACGAATTTATAAACGATTTATAAAAATACGTTTTAAATGAAATCGATGAAATATATATAATATATATTATATATATTTAATGGCCTGAATAGAACGCGCTGCGCCGCAACTGTTCTTGAAATTCGACCGTTGACTTCGAATCAACGCTACGGGAGATCCGACCGTCGGATTCTCTTAAAACTGGAACCATTGGGTTCATATCGAAAAGAGCTTCCCAACAAATATAAGAGATTTTAAATCTAACTATTGGATTTGGAATTAGGTCCAAATCAACTTTGGAAAAGGTCGTTGTAAGTGCAGTTCGATGACGGTTTATGGAAATCGACTGAAAGGGCCTTAATAAAATTATAAAAAATATTAATAATTTGCGTAAAATCAATAATAAATGATTTTGAAAGAATTGGGATGAAAAATTGCATATTTTTAAAGATAAAAATATAATTTTATCTAAATGAACTATTTATTAACTAGAAAAATAATCCAATGGTTTTAAATAAACAAATTTGATAGGGAAATGGTTTTAAAAATAACCAGAATTTTCCAATAAATAAATTGGAATGGAAATAATGTTCGGAATATTTTGATATCGGATTCCGTGGTTCTACGGATATTGTTACGGTAATTTGGAAGATACAGATATCGTTATTCCCAATAGGATATCTGTTAGTTTCAGAATTTAATACCGAATATAAGCCGATATAATTTCAATTCAGAGCCTTGTGTCTAATATAAAATTCGATTTTGGGTTTGTCGTGAACGGTTGTAACACCCCGTAATTTTATAACATTAAAATTCACAAATTAAAGTATAATTAATTTTTAGAAGAAGAAATAAGTGAAATGGGTTGTGCTATTATGTTCTTCTCAATATTTTGGGTCAAGATAGACATTTGGTTTGCATAAAACAGATAACTTATGAAGAAGTTATTAAGCCTTGAAGTTTGCATGCATATGATATATATATATATATATATATAATATTCAAAAAAATATTCAAAACAGCGAATCGGGAGGGGGAATAGCCGAACCGCACCATTTTTGGAGTCGACTCGAGCCCCGCTGGGTCGACTAGGGGTCGATCTAGGGTGTTTGGCTGTCAACCTATGACCCGATTCGCCCTAAGGGCTGATGTGGCATCTGAGTGGTCCTGATGGTTATTGTTATCCCTAGGTTAATCTGACGGCTCTTATTAAATTAAACTTCTATAAAAACACTCCTAAACCCCTAACCCTAATCATATTAATTCATAACAAGAGACGCCATGCCGTCAATGGAGAACCTAGAGTAGCCGCCATACACTTTCAACCCTAAAGCAAGATAGAAGCTTGAATCAAAATCAAATCAAATCAAATCTAAATAACGATTAGTCTACATCAAAGGCGAGCAATTCAGTTTCAGAATACAAATCCCAGAAAGACAAGACTATTCTTTTTAATTGTGAGTATGATAGCTTTCACAAATTAATTAATTAATTTAATTATGATAAGATATAATTGGGATTATGAGAATATTATTTTGAATCATGTGATGTAAATTATATGTATGTTTGTGGTGTCGAATCATACGTTATTCTTATGCAAGTTGGATCATATATTAGTTCTTATGTGAATCTTATGCAAGTTGAATCATATATCTTATGCAAGTTTGTGATGATTGGATCATATATTCATGTATGAATCTTATGCAAGTTTGGGTTGTTAAAATATATGTGAGACATGTATATGCATATGCTAGTTTATGTGACATTAACCTTTATGTCTAGATCCATATGCAAGTTTACATCTTTATGTTTAGACCCATATGCAAGTTTACATCTTTATTTTTAGATCTATATGCATGTTTACATCTTTATGTTTAGATCTATATGCAAGTTTACATCTTTATGTTTAGATCCATATGCAAGTTCACACCTTTATGTTTGGATCTATAGTAGTACATAAGTTATGCAAGTTTATGCCCATTACCTATGCTAGTTTTGTATCATATGCTAGTTTGAATGAAATTCATATGCAAGTTATTGGCTATGTAATCTTATGTCATGATCCTTAGATCTATTTTATGTGTTATGTGATGTTGTTTTTCTTTTTATAAGTTAGACTATTTGCGAGTCTAACATATGTCATATGAAAATGTACAAACAGCATGGGGATGATATTGAATATACATAAATTGTGAATTGGCATAAAATGGCCTTAAAAGGCATATAATTAATTTGAGACATTAATTGGCATAATTGGTATTTATGGACATAATTTTAAGAGGCAATTATGGACATAAATAAATTTGGAATTTATTGACAAACTTGAATAGGGATATTAATCCAATTTGGGGTTAAATAAAGATGTGTAATAATTAACCACCTAAGACACGAGGTTGGACTCTTTTGTGGTGTAAGACTGCCCGGACCCGCCCGACAAATCCAGCAGCCACAAATGCTAGTCTAATGTGAGAGGTCAAAGGCGCGAATTAAATGCGTAACAATTGTAAAGACACGAGGTTAGGCTCGTTTGCGGTAAAAGACTGCTCGGACCCGCCCGGCAAATCTACCAACCGCAAATGTCAGCCTAATGTGGGAGGTCTTTACAAGGTTACGGTTCTAATGAATTAAGTAACACTTAACCAGATAAACATGTGGTGGGACATGGGGGTTAAGTGGGTGCCTTGGGTGGCATGTGAAATTAAGTGGGTGCCTTGGGTGGCATGTGAAATACGATTAGATGCACTTAACCAAGATTGAAACATGTAAGAAGACATGAATAAGATTGGGGTTAAGTGGGGAAACCTTAGTGGGGACCAAGCATAGGTGTAAGGCTTGTGTCAAGCATGGGGGCCCTTTTCAAACAAGTAACTCATTAAGTATCTTTGTGAGCTCGACCCAAGTCGAGGACGGGACAGTCTTACTGGATTTGATTGTAAGAGGTCAAAACGGGTTAGCGGTGGCAACGTAAATCCAACGGGGTCATGTGCGTACGTGGGCCCGCGCTGGTAGGTAAGACGTTGTTGCATCGTGTAGATATAAGTCGTGCATCTTTGGTGATATAGGTTGCCACTTTGGGGAGTGATACACCCTACTATGGGACCAGCACGTGTATCTACGAGTTAGGGAGCCGATCGAATGGGGTAGTGGGTACAACAAGTGGAGATAGGGGCAGACGACACCTATGAAGGCATCTAGGGGTACACGAAACTGCCATTATCATTATTAAGTTCTATAGGGGGGATCAACTTTTAGGGTGACTAGTGGTGGTGTAGTATAGTAATTATCCTATAGTGATTAGGAACGAGATTAACGCTAGAATATTCCTCTTATTTGCTTTGTCATGCCCACTTGTTTCATGGTCATATCTTATCTTACCAGTTTATGCCTTATCCTAGTTACTTTAATAATTATATTGTTAAAGTTATTATACTCGCCAGACTTTATGTCTGTCCCCCTTGTTTTCGCCTCTTTTCTTCCTTTCCCCCTCCCCCCCAGGTTCTCAGGGTGGGAATAGTACTAGTGGAGCTTGATCTCGGATCTCTTTCTCTCTCTTTGGAAGTGCCTGGATTGCTGAAAGTAAAGTTCAGCTCATCTCTTTTATGGCTACTTATGTTGGGGTTTATGCTTTTTATTTTATGTACTCTGAAACAATTTATCAAGATGGATATTAAGTGTACTTGTTTTATGAAGTTGTTGTAATCAAACTATTTCTCCGCTGCAATAAAAGTTGTTTTAAAATTTTCAAGTACCATTGTTTATATCTGTCTTGTTATATTCTGTTCTACACACTAAATATGCTCCATGGAAGTTAATGCATTCCCTTTGTGAGTGACATTAATGGACGTGGTGTGTTACACATGGTATCAGAGCTGAAGGTTACCAGACCGGATGTGAATTTTGAAAAACTATTTTTCAAAAAGCATTTTATAAAGAAATACTTTCAAAAGTTTTTTTTAAGGAAAGTATTTTCAAGAGAAAAGTTTGTTTTAAAAACATAACCCCCAAGAGCCATATATCTTTCTTTCGAGTTCTCCGTTTTGAATCTCTTCATTTTCTTTTCAGCATGTCTGGAATTCCCGAGATACCCGAGGGGATACCGATACCAGGATGGTTTAGAAGGTATCTCGAAGCTAGGGCCAATGTCGCAGGCCCAGCAAATGCTCCTCCCCCTCCTTCTCTTCCGCCTCCTCCCCATGTTTATACTTTTGCAAAGATATGCAAAGATTTTAGGGCAATGGGCGGGAAACCTTTTCACGGATCATAGACATTTGTTGAAGCTCGAAATTGGCTTAAGGAGGTGGAAGTTCTATTTGGTATTTTCGAAGTAGAAGATGGAAGGAAGGTTCAATTGGCTGCTTGGTTAATGAAAGACGAAGCCTCGTTTTGGTGGGAGGTCACGAACGGAGAGCGTCTGGTGGAGACATGGATGGATTTCAAGCGCAGGTTCGAAATGATGTTTCTCTCAAGAGCAGAAGAGAATTTATATATGGAAAGATTCTTGGCGTTGAAGCAAGGGGATTTATCAGTAAAGGAGTACATCAACAAGTTCAATCAGTTGGAGAGATTTGGCTTGGAATTGGTAAACACGCCTGAGAAGAAGGCCCTGAGGTTCATTAAAGGTTTGAATGAGCTGCTACATGGGTTGGCGATGACCCACATTCCGATGGGGGCTACCTTTGAGAAACTGGTTGACATGGCGCTTATGCATGAGGAAGAGAAAGGTGCAAATGCTAATAAGGCACCAGAGAAGAAAGGAGACCTGAAGAAGCCACAACAACAAAACAAGAAAGGCGGGAAGAACAATAATGGCAAAGGAAAGAAGAAGTTCTTTAATTGTGGGACACCAGGCCATCTAAGCAAAGACTGTAGGAAAAAAAGAAGACTGGTTATTTCCACTGTGGAGAGGCAGGTCATCTAGTTAAGGACTGCCCAAGGAAACAAGGGCAAGGGAAAAGAACTTATGGAGGGAGGCTTCAGGCTCTCATGGCACCAGGGCAGGCGAAAGGGCAGATTCAGGCTCTCATGGCACCAGGACATGAGAGAGGTAGAAGCATTTACGTTGAAAGTTTAGTTTTTCTGTTTGATCATCCTGTTCATACTTTTTTTGACTCTGGCGCTTCACGCTGTTTTGTATCTGCTTCATTAGTTGAAACACTGCACCTAAATACTAGTCTAGTTACGGATCCCATAGTAGTCTCAAATCCTATTGGGTGTTCGGCTCATCTTTCAATGATTTGTCGGGATTTGAGAGTGTCTATCTTGGGCGTTGGGTTTGAATGCAACGCCTTTGTTCTTGGCTTCATGGGCTACGGCTTGATTCTAGGTATGGATTGGGTAATTAGATACGGTGCCATCCTAGATTGTGAAAGAAGGGTAGTTAGATTGTTGACTCGTTGTGGAAAGACCCTTTATATTTCCTGTGATCCTAGAGGTCCGGTAATTCTTAGCTACCTAGAATCCCTAGACGCATCCAATGGTGATTTGAAATCTATTCATGTGGTCCGTGAATATAGTGACGTCTTCGATGAAGTTCGAGGTTTACCCCCGAGGCGTGAGATAGACTTTCGAATATATTTAGTAGATAATGCAAAGCCAGTTGCATTACCAGTGCGCCACATGGCTCCGAGAGAGAGAAGAGAACTCAGTAAGCAAGTGAACGAATTTCTTGAGAAGGAGTTCATAAGAAGAAGTATTTCGGAGTGGGGTGCTCCAGTTGTTTTTGCAACAAAAGCTGATGGTTCACTTAGATTGTACGTGGCCTATAGAGAGCTAAATAATCTAACAAAGAAGAACAGGCACCCATTGTCGAGGATAAACGATTTATTCGATCAGTTGGTGGGTTCTTCAGTTTCCTCGCAACTGGATTTAGCTACAGGGTTTCATTAGCTAAGGGTGGCTGAAGATAGCATCGATAAGACTGCCTTTAGAACTCCTGACGGTTTCTTTGAATGGCTTGTCATGCCTTTTGGTTTGACGAATGCACCCGCATACTTTGTTGACTTAATGAGTAGGGTGTTTAGGGATTTTCTAAACAAGTTTGTGGTAGTCTTTGTAGACGATATTCTGGTTTTCTCAAAAAATGAAGAAGAGCATGCCCTACATCTTAGGGAAGTCTTAGAGACCCTACGAGCGCATCAGCTAAAAGCTAAGTTCTCCAAATGCCATTTTTAGAGAAAAGAAGTGAGGTTCTTAGGACACGTGGTCTCTAAGGAAGGGATAGCTGTGGATCCCGCCAAGGTGGTGGCAATCCAAGATTGGAAAACTCCTAAGAACGCAACAGAAGTAAGAAGCTTTTTAGGGCTGGCTGGCTATTATAGGAAGTTCATTAAGGACTTCGCGAAGATATCATCCCCTCTCACTTGATTAACGAAGAAGAATTTAACTTTTACATGGGACGTTGACTGTGACGATGCTTTCCAACGTCTGAAGAGGGCTTTGACAACAGCTCCAGTTTTAGTTTTGCCAGACGGGAGTAAGACATTCACTATATATATCGATGCTTGCGGGACAGGGCTTGGCGTAGTTTTAAGGCAAGAGGGAAGGGTGATATGCTATGGTGGAAGACAGTTGAAAGCCCACGAGAAAAATTACCCTACCCACGACTTAGAGTTGGCGAGCATAGTTTTTGCGCTTAATTCATAGCATTTTAATTTGCTTGGAGAGAGGTTTGAGTTATATACAGGCCATAAGTCGCTAAAGTGCTTATTCTCTCAGAAGGACCTAAACTTGAGGCAACAGAGATGGATGGAGTTTTTGGCATCCTACGATTTTGAGATCGCGTATACCCCTGGCAAGGGTAACGTTGTAGCCGACGCCTTAAGTAGAAAGAAGATAACTTTAAGTCCTTTGTTCGTAGAGCGACAGAGTTTGGAGTATATATCTTCCTTTGACTTCAGACGCTCTGTCGATTATGTACCCGGATTATTGGCATCTTTAGAGGTGCAACCTACACTTTTGGGTCGAGTTGGAGAGGCACAGCAAAATGGCCCACAGTTGGTTTAGATAGTAGGCAAGCTTATAGGAGGGGAGTCCTCTAGTCATCTTGATAAATATGCTATAGATAAGAGAGGTTGGCTACGTAGAGACGGAAGACTTTGCGTATCACAAGACGAGTGTTTGAAGAAGGCAATTCTTGAAGACTCCTCTAAGATGACCATACATCCCAGTGGTGATAAAATGTATAAGGATATGAAGCGAGTTTTCTTTTTGGCCGGAATGAAAAAGGACATGGCCGAGTTCGTTGCTAGATGCTTAGTGTGCCAACAAGTCAAGGCGGAGCAAAAGAAGCCTGGAGGTTTGCTCCATCCCTTAGAGATTCCGCTTTGGAAATGGGAAAGCGTTTCCATGGATTTTGTAGATGGGTTACCAAGATCAAGGAAGGGTAATACGGGGATTTGGGTAATTGTAGACTGACTTACCAAAAGTGCCCATTTTATTCTCGTTAAAAGTAGAAGGACCGCCGCGTGGTTAGCATCTGTTTACCATCGAGAGATAGTTCGTTTGAATGGCATAGCCTCTAGCATTATGGGCGATAGAGATCCTATTTTCTCAAGCGAATTTTGGAAAAGCTTACAAGAGACGGTTGGAACGCAATTATGCTTAAGTATTGCTTATCACCCTCAGACGGACGGCCAGACCGAGAGGGTAAATCGGGTTCTAGAAGACCTTCTGAGACCATGCATCCTAGACTTTGGAGGAACATGGGAAGAACACCTTCCACTAGTGGATTTCGCCTATAATAATAGTTTTCAGGCTAGCATTGGCATGGCACCTTTTGAGGCTCTTTATGGACGACTGTGCCGATCACCTACATGTTGGTGGGAATCCACTGATAAGGCTTTGCTTGGACCCCACATGATTAGGGAGACTTCGGAGAAGATAGACCTAATTCGACAGCGAATGAAGATGGCGCAGGACTGACAGAAGTCATATGCTGATAGGAGACGAACCGATCATGAATTTAATATTGGGGACATGGTTTTTGTTAAGGTGTAATCGTTAAGAAATGTAGTCCGTTTTGGATCAGTAGGGAAGTTGGCACCGAGTTTCGTAGCACCCTTTCCAATTACGGAGAGGATTGGACAGATGGCGTATAGAGTAAAGTTACCAAAGAAACTCAGCGGAGTTCATGACGTGTTTCACGTTTCGCATTTGCATAAGTGTTTACACGATACGGCGGAAGTGGCAGAGCCGAGCACGCTCGAAGAAGTGGAAGTAGAGCGCAATGCCACGATCAGACAAGCTCCTACACGCATTCTCGGATTGGAGGTCAAAAAGCTTCGCAACAAGGAGGTCAAGTTGGTCAAAGTGCAATGGGGAGATGATCAAAGAGACGCGACTTGGGAGATGGAAGACAAAATGCGTACGTTGTACCCTTTCCTTTTTGAGGGTATGTTTTAATTTCTCCTTTTTCTACCGCTTTTTTGACACTTGTCCTATCTTTTAGTATTATCTTTGCGATGACATCTACGATCTTTAGTTAGGAAGAACCCTATGGTTGCAAACATGTGTTTAAGACATGTTATGTTTGGTGGATGCAAATGGATGCAAGTGGTTGCTAGTGGTTGCTTGTGGATGCATGTACACACACATTAGGCACTAGATCGTCTCAATCACCTCCATGTTGCATATAAATATGTGTGCAAATCAAAATTAATGGATGTATAATGGTTGTGTTATCATATGGATGCTGCATTTTGATGAATGGTTATGCATACATGTAGAAATAATATGAATCGATAGGATTCTTTCGAATACATAATGGACGCATGGCACTATCATGATTTGTATTAAGGAGGTCAACTGAATCAGTGGACCGCCTGATCTTTGCATTAGATAAGGAACATATACACAAATTTTTGCATAAGTTCATATAGCATTAGAAATTTCTTTAAGGACAATGGATGCCTGTGCATGATGGTTGAGTAGATGGATGATTGGTTGGTAGGATACATTCTTCTTAACATAAAGATTTCGGGGACGAAATCCTTTAAGGAGGGGAGAATGTAACACCCTGTAATTTTATAACATTAAAATTCACGAATTAAAGTATACTTATTTTTTTAGAAGAAGAATTGAGTGAAATGGGTTGCGCTATTATGTTCGCCTCAAAATTTTGGGTCAAGATAGACATTTGGTTTGCATAAAACGGATAACTTATGAAGAAGTTATTAAGCCTTGAAGTTTGTATGCATATGAGAGAAATATATATATATATATATATATATATATATATAAAGATATTCAAAAAAAATTAAAAACAGCGAATCGGGAGGGGGAATAGCCGAACCACACCATTTTTGGAGTCAACCCAAGCCCCGCTGGGTCGACTAGGGGTCGATCCAGGGTGTTTGGCTGTCAACCCGTGGCCCAGTTCGCCCTAAGGGCTGATGTGGCATTTGAGTGGTCCTGATGGTTCTGGTTATCCCTAGGTTAATCTGACGACTCTTATTAAATTAAACTTATATAAAAACACTCCTAAACCGCTAACCCTAATCACATTAATTCATAACAAGAGCCGCCATGCCGTCAATGGAGAACCTAGAGTAGCCGCCATACACTTTCAACCCTAAAGCAAGATAGAAGTTTGAATCAAAATCAAATCAAATCTAAATAACGATTAGTCTACATCAAAGGCGGGCAATTCAGTTTCAGAATACAGATCCCAGAAATACAAGACTATTTTTTTAATTGTGAGTGTGATAGCTTTCACAAATTAATTAATTAATTTAATTATGATAAGATATAATTGGGATTATGAGAATATGATTTTGAATCATGTGATGTAAATTATATGTATGTTTGTGGTGTTGAATCATATGTTAGTCTTATGCAAGTTGGATCATATGTTAGTTCTTATGTGAATCTTATGCAAGTTGAATCATATATCTTATGCAAGTTTGTGATGATTGGATCATATATTCATTTATGAATCTTATGCAAGTTTGTGTTGTTAAAATATATGTGAGACATGTATATGCATATGCTAGTTTATGTGACATTAACCTTTATGTCTAGATCCATATGCAAGTTTACATCTTTATGTTTTGACCCATATGCAAGTTTACATCTTTATGTTTAGATCTATATGCAAGTTTACGTCTTTATGTTTAGATCTATATGCAAGTTTACATCTTTATATTTATATCTATATGCAAGTTCACACCTATATCTTTGGATCTATAGCAGTATATAAGTTATGCAAGTTTATGCCCATTACCTATGCCAGTTTTGTATCATATGCTAGTTTGAATGAAATTCATATGCAAGTTATTGCTATGTAATCTTATGTCATGATCCTTAGATCTATTTTATGTGTTATGTGATGTTGTTTTTCTTTTTATAAGTTAGACTATTTGTGAGTCTAACATATGTCATAAGAAAACGTACGAATAGCGTGGGGATGATGGGATAATATTGAATATACATAAATTGTGAATTGCATAAAATGGCCTTAAAAGGCATATAATTAATTTGAGACATTAATTGGCATAATTGGTATTTATGGACATAATTTTAAGAGGCAATTATGGACACAAATAAATTTGGAATTTATTGATAAATTTGAATAGGGATATTAATCCAATTTGGGGTTAATTAAAGATGTGTAATAATTAACCGCCTAAGACACGAGGTTAGACTCTTTTGTGGTGTAAGACTGCCCGGACCCGCCCGACAAATCCAGCAGCCACAAATGCCAGTCTAATGTGAGAGTTCAAAGGCACGAATTAAATGCGTAACAATTGTAAAGACACGAGATTAGGCTCGTTTACGGTATAAGACTGCCCGGACCCACCCGGCAAATCCAGCAACCACAAATGTCAGCCTAATGTGGGAGGTCTTTACAAGGTTACGGTTCTAATGAATTAAGTAACACTTAACCAGATAAAGATGTGGTGGGACATGGGGGGTTAAGTGGGTGCCTTGGGTGGCATGTGAAATTAAGTGGGTGCCTTGGGTGGCATGTGAAATTAAGTGGGTGCCTTGGGTGGCATGTGAAATACGATTAGATGCACTTAACCAAGATTGAAACATGTAAGAAGACATTAATAAGAATGGGTTCAAATGGGTAAACCTTAGTGGGGACCAAGCATAGGTGGAAGGCTTGTGTCAAGCATGGAGGCCCTTTTCAAACCAGTAACCCATTAAGTACCTTTGTGAGCTCGACCCAAGTCGAGGACGGGACACACTTACTAGATTTGATTGTAAGAGGTCAAAACGGGTTAGCAGTGGCAACGCAAGTCCAACGGGGTCACGTGCGTGTGTGGGCCCGGGCTGGTAGGTAAGATGTTGTTGCATCGTGTATATATAAGTCGTGCATCTTTGGTGATATCGGGTTGCCATTTTGGGTAGTGATACACCCCACTGTGGGACCAGCACGGGTATCTATGAGTTAGGGAGATGATCGAATAGGGGTAGTGGGTACAACTAGTGGAGATAGGAGCAGACTGCACCTATGAAGGCAGCTATGGGTACACGAAACTACCATTATCATTATTAAGTTCTGTAGGCGGGATCAACTTTTAGGGTGACTAGTGGTGGTGCAGTATAGTAATTATCCTATAGTGATTGGGAACGAGATTAACGCTAGAATATTCCTCTTATTTGCTTTGTCATGCCCACTTGTTTCATGGTCATATCTTATCTTACCAGCTTATGCCTTATCCTAGTTACTTTAATAATTATATTGTTAAAGTTATTATACTCGCCAAACTTTATGTCTGACCCCCTTGTTTTCGCCTCTTTTCTTCCTTATCCCCCTTCCCCCCATGCTCTCAGGGTGGGTCTAGTACTAGTGGAGCTTGATCTCGGATCTCTTTCTCTCTCTTTTGGAAGTGCTTGGATTGCTGAAAGTAAAGTTCATCTCATCTCTTTTATGGCTACTTGTGTTGGGGTTTATGCTTTTTATTTTATGTACTCTAAAATAATTTATCAAGATGGATATTAAGTGTACTTGGTTTACGAAGTTGTTGTAATCAAACTATTTCTCCGCTGCAATAAAAGTTGTTTTAAATTTTTCAAGTACCATTATTTATATATGTCTTGTTATATTCTGTTCTATACACTAAATACGCTCCATGGAAGTTAATGCATTCCCTTTTTGAGTGACATTAATGGACGTGGGGTGTTACAACGGTGTCTTAAATAACATTGTTCTTAAAACCCAATTGAGAAAAGAATAAATCTTTTAATTAAGATTTAGTGAAGTTTACCAATTTATTAATATTTAATTGGAATTGAACAAAAGAATTGGATTTTTGGGTTTGTCGTGAACGGTGTTTTAAATAACACTTGTTCTTTAACCCAATTAACAGTGAAATGTGATTTGGAATTTATAAACCTTTTTATTAAGATTTAATTGAAATATTCCAAAGTAAAGTTTTCCAATTTAATATATTAAATTGGAATTGAATGGAATTTGATTTGATAATAATCGAAGTGAGCTTCTGTGGTGGAAGACTGTTAATATATATGGGGTTTAAAAGGGGTTTTCATTATTCCGTTTATATTATTAGTCAGATACGGAAACTAATATCGATTATATATTGATTTGTTTTTCCGTGAAGATTCCATAATTAATGGAATGTGATTTTGGGTTTATCGTGAACTGTTTTTTAAACGACATTAGTTCTTTAACCTAGTCAAAGACAGGATTACATGTCTAACATTGTATTTCGAACCGTATTGTTGATCTCTATTAAATATATATCTGTTTGGTGGTGAATAATTTATCCTCTTACATAACACCCTTCTCTGAGATGAACGAGCTTGGAGGTTATATACGGCAGAAATCAATGGTATGGTGTAGATTGTCGATGCGGCATGTTTGATTTCCCAAAATTAAATAATCATTAATAATGGTTTTTGGGAAGATTAAAACTAAGTGGAGTTTTAATGAATCTTTAATTAGATTGAAATGTGAATGTGATAATTTAAATTATCAAATTTAGGAAATGATCGAGATATGGAGTATCACCAGTTTTGCTCCAGGCGATAGTTAAATCTTTAATTAGATTTGAACGTGAAATGGTAATTAATTTTATCAATAACACCGTGGTGTTAGATATGGAGTATTACCAGTTTTGCTCCATGGGATGAATAGGTTGGGAATGGGAAATAAAATAAATGGTTACTTCGGTAAGGTGCACTAATCCCGACTAGTTTGGAAAACCTTAATTTGGTTTAAAATTGTGAAAAGAATATTTGAATAAAAGAATATTCTGGATTGGAATGAGGCATATGTTGTGTTTTTATAGCACTTGTTTATAAGATACACAAGTTATTCGGAAAGACCGGGTATATCCCATTCTGATACGACAATAAGTCGACGATGAAGACGGTGGTTGAAGACCAGAGATCTTCATATCGTTTGGATGATTACTGGTGTCTTGATTGGGTTGTACACCCAAGACAAGGTAATAAGTAGTGATCGTCCAGACGTACTTGGAGATCGACTGGATAAGCGAGGACCTCTCTCCTGTATTGGACATGTAGGACAAGGAATAAGGTGCCTCCGGTTTCGTTCAGACCCAGAACAAACTAGTAAATGGATGTATGTCTGACATTGGATTTCGTTATGTGTTGATTGATCTCTATTAAATATATATATGTTTGGTGGCGGAAAATTTATTCTCTTGCTTAACACCCTTCTCTGAGACGTATGAGCTTAGAAGTTATATATCGATAGACTGCATGGCGTGATTTTTCAGTTTGGCATGCTGAGTGGCATGTGATCAGGGATTTTACTGAAAAGCAGGGCCTTGTGGTTGATGATCAAAGCACGACTTTAAATAGCAAAGATTTGTGTAGCTTTAATTCACGAGCCTCACACCCCCGGGGGGACCAGAAACGAGAGAGGACTGGAGGGAGAACATGCATTTCTTCATAGCTAGGAGTGGTGTCATGGTATGGAGGCCATACATTTTACTCATGTGGATATTGCTTATTATTTGATGCATAGTGAGGTACTCGGATATATTGGTCACTACTTGGCCGATGGATATGATGGTTGACATACTGACCAAATGTATGCCCCGTAGGGCAGGGAAACGTATTTTTCAGGTATTACTAATCATCGATGGGTGACCAGCCCTGAAGATCCATGGTGCAGTTGCGGCTGATCCTGGGACATGGTGCTAGATTGTCTCGAATTCAGTAAAGACGATCCCTTGCCTTGGTTCATGATTGAAATCCAACTTCTGGTGTATATAACGTTGATGTATACATAATTATATGATTTTTGTTTGATGATAACAACCAAATATATATATTATAAATGTGTTTGTTACTGTACTGTTTCATATATACATCACAGATGGAAATATAATATTTTATTTCAAACATTCAAATAGTATAACTATTTATAACGCCACTATTTGAACACATCACATTTCATATACATTCACGGAATATTGTACTTGTAAATAAACTAATTATAATAGACAAGTTTGTTTGAATACAATAAAATAATTTTTTATTTCAAAAAAATTTGTTTATTACAAATACCAGTACAATTACATTCATACATTGCTCCCCATTATAACATTGTCACTCAGTTATAAAATTCTATGTACATTCTTTACATTTCATATACACTCTTTCACTGTCTTCTGTCATCTTCAATTTTCTGTCTTCACAGCTCAGTCCAGTCAACATCTTCATACCTGTCATATATAGAAACACACACACAGTACACTGTAATAGAATTTAAACTGAATATATGTGAATATAAATTTTATTTTTAAAATTTTATTTGTCTCAGATTTCTGGTATGTTTCTCATCATTTTTAGTGACTTGATCTGATTCATCTGTGTCTAGGCACACAGTTTGTATATGTACAGGGACAGGAAAATTTTCTGATTGACTGCATATACACAAGTGTATAGATATATATGTGTGCACTGCCTCTCCAATCAGCATGCAACTGAGGAGTAGCCACGTGGACCGTCTCAACTCAGTGCACACGTGAAAACAACTCAATGAAAAGTCAACAACAAGTATACAG
Source organism: Allium sativum (assembly GCA_030737875.1). Lineage (NCBI taxonomy): Eukaryota > Viridiplantae > Streptophyta > Magnoliopsida > Asparagales > Amaryllidaceae > Allium > Allium sativum. The sequence continues at coordinate 200,502,497 of CM060909.1, read as the reverse complement.
TGTCGAGCACAAACCAAACAACAAAATCAACACAGTTATGAATATACATGGTGCAGTCAACTCAAGACGGGTGCAATGATATTAGCATATATACAAGTTCATAGTTTAAGCAAAGCAGAAAATGAATGGATCAGGTGCAGCCCAAAATCCAAACTGGTCAAGACAGTGAACATAGCAGCTCAAAATATTGTGATGATTCAATCAAGTTCTGTAGCATGACAAGTCAGGCATGCATATGTATTCAGGTTCAAGTGTGTGTGTATATAGACATCTACACAGGATATGCACAACAAAGCTGCATGGTGGATCACACATTCAAGTCATTAATAGGCAGTTGCAACTATTGGGACACTGTAATAAGGGGCTGATTTTGAAACGTTTTTGAAACGTTGCAACTATTGGGACACTGTAATAAGGGGCTGATTTTGATTTTTTTTAATCTTCTCCATCTTCACCCCTTTACATACCACCATTAATATACATCATTTCCTTGATTTATGCACTAATACTTTGCCGATTTCTACTCAAATTATATCAAACTTCTTCTCTTCTCAATCTATATCAAATACTCTCTGAATTAAAGCGTTATTGAAGAGTTATAGGGATGTTGTAATCATTTAGGAATTGTTTGGGAAAGGGTGTGTACCTTGTAGCCCTGAATCAAGGAAGGGAGCGGTGTTAACCTTGTAACCGTGAAATAAAGGGTGTTTGGAGTGGTGTTAACCTTATAGCTGTTAAATCAAGGGGTTGTACTTGGATATTCATAATAATAAAACTCTGCGCAATCTAGCGTTGCGTGGGACTGGACTAGGAGTAATTTGAACCAGTATAAATCTGGTATGTTCTTTCCTTTTCTGCATTTTATATTTACTTATATCTGTGTTTATGTTTGATTCTGTGTTCGTGATCATCTCTGGTGTGATAATCGTTGTTGATTCATATAGTAGATCAAATAACTTTAAGATTTTCACAAGTTCCTTATAAACACAATTCACCCCCTCTAGTGTTTATTTTGCCTTAAGATCTGCATTACGCATTCCCTAACAATTGGTATCAGAGCATAGGTTTTCAAAAATCTCATAAATTAATTTTTGGAAATATTAAATGGCAAATTTTGAAATGATTTATAAAACTCATTTCAATTCATGCACCGCATCAATGTTAGAAGAGTCTGAATTCAGTTATGTTGAAAATTCAAGTGATCTACTGAATTGTTGTCCAGTATAGGAAAAAATGTGTTCAAATTATGAAAAGATGGGTCGTATGAGTGTTGAAAATTCAAATTCTGAAATGGTATGTTACATGGCTTTGAGAATTCAAATTTTGATTTGAAAATGGAGGAAATCAAAAAGGAGAAATGGATATTGGATAGTGTATGTTCAAGACATATGATGGGAAATCCAGAATTACTGAATAATCTAGTATATGAAGATGGAGGAATGGTCAACTTCAGAGATATTTCTAAAGGATATATAGTTAACAAAGACAATATTGGTAATTCTGAAAATCCTACTATTTTTGATGTTTTACTAGTTAGGAATCTAAAATATAATTTAGTAAGTATAAGCCAACTTTGTGAAAAAGGCTATAAAATCAATTTTGAAAAAGATAAATGCTTTATAGAAGATAGGTGTAACACTCCATAATTTTAAGAACATTAAGATGATAAATTAAAGAATATTTTATTATATATGGGAATTAAGTAAAACGGACGGCGCTATTGCGTTCATATTGGAATTCTTCTTAAGATAGACCCCGAGTTTGTGTAAAACGGACATCGTATGAAGAAGTTATTAAGCATAAAAGTTTGTATACGCATGATATATAAATATATCGCGTGATATATATATATCGCATGATATATATATATATATAAACGAACCAAAAATCATAATTCAAATTAATTCAAAATTAGAGGCGCGGGGTAGGGCGGGAGTTTGGCCCGTTAGGGGTCGACCCCAGTCCCCATATGTCGACCCCATAAAGGGGGTGTCAATCCTTGTGTCGACCCCTGTGTCGACACGCTAACGAGGGGTCGACCCCCATACAGATCTAGGCAAAATTCCGGTTTATTAATGTGGACTGATTTTTGTGCAAGATTCATTGACCCTAGGTTATAAATAAGACCTCAATCTCATTGTTTTATTCACCAAAAACAATGGTGACAACGAGATGATGCCCCAACTCAGATTGATTTAGCATACTTTTCTACAACAACAAGTTATATGCATACATGAATTCCTTTTACAGCTTCAGCCTATTGTTCTCTGTTCTTTAGATCCAAATGCAGTGAGTTCATTTTATTTTCAAATATAAACATTTAACAAGTAATTATGACATGTTTATAAATCTGGATCTAAACATATGTCGAATCAGTCCTGTTACTACATGTTCATCAGATCTGTTCTTCTATGCCTATTTCTGTTCATTAGATCTGTTCTTATATGCCTAATTCTCCTATCATATGCCCTTTTTTGTTACTTTTGGTTTTGTGCCTATTATGTTCTTCTCTCCCTCTTTTCCTTTTTATTTTTATAGCCAGGCTACCTTCGAGCCTAGACCTACCACTAAAATATGCGAGCGCACGAATTGGGAACGATGGGGAATGTTACAGTTGAGGCATAATTTGTATTGGAATTTTGGGGAAAAACTTACGTATGGATCTGAAACTTTAATTTGGGCATAACTGGTATTATGAATCATGACTGGGGTTTTTGGGCATAACCTATAACGTACAATTTGACTAAAACTTGGGGGCAAATGTTATATTGAGATTATGACCGTAATTTGGGGTATATAAATCTATAGGTTTAATTTAAGATTTAGCAGAGCATGATAACAGAACAGTAAGTAACCCGCTATAACTTTAGGAGATGTTTAATCTGTTAAAATGACAAATCTACTGAAAATATGTTGAAACTAAACACTATAATTGAAAAACCTACGCTTAACATGAATAATTGTATAAGAGTGATTATGCCTAGATTTACAGTACGTAGAAACTGTAACCTCACTTAGACACGAGGTTAGATTACACTTATGGTAAAAGTCTGCCCGGAACCACCCAGCAAATCCAGCATCCACAAATGGTTAATACAATGTGAGGGGTCGAGTGCGTAAATGTACACGTAAATGGGGCCAAGACATAAAGTTAAGTCTGACTTGTGGTAGAAGTCTGCCCGGAACCGCCCGACATGTCCAGCATCCAAAAGTGGCCAACTTAATGTGAGAAGTCTGGTGCATTAACATACATGAACGGAGAATGATAATAACCTGTTATGATTAATTACATTAATGAGAATGTTATATAATAGGTAGGCTTGTCCGAGGGACAAGTGGAAATTATAACATAAGTTATAATAAAATGGAAAGGAAACTTATTAGTAAACCTTACTTAAGAGAACTAAATTAATAAGTAAACAATGACAAGTTGTAGTGACATGTTAAATATAAAATAGGTGAATTGAGATGAAGTATAATTAATTACATATTAAGTAAAACTTGTTATCAGACAATGTATAATATAAAGGGGTTGTAGATTACTTTTGTTAATTACAATCCGTGAATAAGAGATTGTAGATTACTTTCATTAATTACAATCTAGAGAATAACATGTTATGGGGTTATTAATAAACTTAAATGGATTAAGTTTTATATATATATATATATATATATATGTGAAATTAATAAGCAAGAGGAACTTGGTAACTTGAAAAGAAATCAATATGAATGGGAATAACCTGTTAACTTGTTATGCCTAACTTGTCTAAATCTGTGTGTGTGGGGGGGGGGGGGGTACATGAACCTGTCAAGTTGAGTAAGGGTTAAGTAAACATGCTTGAATAAGTGGGAGGGGTTAAGTTATCTTGTATAAAACCGACAAACTTAACCTATATAACATATTGATTGAATCAGTGGGAGGGGTTAAGTTAATCTTGTAAAATATGTAGGGACGGGTTATACATGTGAACCTAAAAAACTTAACCTGTTAGGGTTATGCAATCTTGTTAAATTGGTAGGCATAACCTGTGGAAATCTTAGTAGTGGGGATGCAAGCCCGGGTGTAAGCTTGTATCATCTGGAGTGTGGGACCCGTATCAGTTAGTAACCTATATCGGTATCAAACGGAGAACCCCGAACTAGTTCGGAGTCAGGATACGCTTACTTAGCTGGTTATAAGAGGTCACTTGGGAAAGGATGTTTTGACAGCGCGTTCCATCGGGGTCATGCGCGTGCATGGTCCGCTTTCTCGGGAAAATAAGATGCTGTGACATCAGTAGACATAGCCGTGCATTTTAAAAAATAACGGGGTTGCCACTTTAGGAAGTGATACATCCTACCGTGGGGCCAGCACGGGTATCTACGGGATAGGGGTCGATTGGGGTAGTAATTAGGGTACATCTAGTCTCTCTTGTTTAGGAGCCCGTTATTATCGTTGGAGTTAACACCCGTCAGTTCTGTTGGGCAACCTGTAATTGTATTGGGTAAAACCTCTCACTAGAAGTACACCGAAGTCTACCATCTTGTACTTGTTGGGATCATCTTGTTCTTGTTATACTTGTAATGGTGCAGAGAAATGAACTCGAGAAGTGCAATATATTCCGTCATGTTTATTCTGTTTATCCTTCTCGGTCTGTTATACATGCCTTATGATACTGTTATCTCTCTTGTCCATTTTATATGCTTGTCATGATGCTTTTACTTATTTATATGCTAAAAGTAACTGGACTCGCCAGACTTTACATCTGACCTATTTTATTTCCTCTTCTTTCTCTTTCGTTCCCCCCTAAGTTTTCAGGGTGGGAATACTTAAGCTTAATCAGGATTCTTCTTTCATTCTTCTTGGAGCTGCTTAGATATACTACTCGATTTCGTATCTCTTCTACTATGGCTATATTTTAGGGATTATGCTTCTTTTATGAGTTATTGTACTTTGATGACGATTTTTGTACAAGATATAAGTTTTATATTTTTAGTATTCCAAACTTATTATGTAATTGGGTTTGAACCATGAAAGCTTTTCTACTTAATAAAGTTTTAATTCCGCTGTCATTTTATATTTGTCTTGTAATGTTTCTGTTTTTGTTTACCTATAACGCTTCACAAAACTTAATGCATTCTGATAAATAGTGACATTAACAGATGTAGGTTGTCATAATAGGAATTCAAAAATAATATTCGAAGGAGATAGAAAGAAAAATATCTATATATTAAGTATGAAAATCTCCAATGATAATCTATGTCTTATGGCCAATACAAATGACCCTTGGATCTGGCATAAGAGATTCAGTCATATAAATTTCAAGCACATCTCTAGGATTTCAAAGTTAGATTCAATTAGGGGATTACCCAAAACGGAGTTTAAAGTAAATAATTTATGTGACGCTTGTCAGTTCAAAAATTTGAAAAGGAGTGCATTTAAATAAAAAGAGGAAATTAAAGCCTCGAAACCATTAGAGTTAACTCACATGGATCTATTCGGCCCATCCCAAACTCAATCAATAAATCACAATAGATATGTTTACATAATAACCGATGATTTTACTAGATTTAATTGGACTTTGTTTCTTAAATATAAAAGTGATGCTTTTGATAAATTAAAAATCTTTGCTAAAAGAATTCATAATTTATTATCTTTAAAAATCAAAATAATACGTTGTGACCATGGTTAAGAGTTCGAAAATGAAAATTTTGAAAAGTTTTATAATAAGAAGGGGATAATCCATAATTTTTCTTTCCCAAGAACCCCTCAAAAAAAGGAGTTGTTGAATGTAAGAATATATCAATTCAAGAGTGTGGGAGAACCATGTTATCAGATAGTAATTTACCAAGAAAATTTTGGGCTGGGGCCGTTGCAATAGCTTGTTATATTTTAAATAGAACATTAATGATACCCTTGACTCATAAAACACCATATAAACTTTTGTGTAATAAGAAACCAAAAGTTTCATATTTTAAAATATTTGGAAGTAATTGTTTTATTCTTAACACTAAAGAAATTTTAGAAAAATTTGACTCTATATCTAATAAAGGAATATTTATCGAATATTCAGAAAAAAGTAAAGCATATAAATTTTTTAATATAAGTGCTAATACTGTAGAAGAAACCTTAGATGCATCCTTTGATGAAAACTATAAAAATATAAAACAACACAATGAAGATGAATGTGAAAATGAGAAAACATATAATGAAAATAATCAACCAAATAAAAGAATTAGATTATTAAGAGATCATCATGTAGAAAATATCTCAGGAGATATTAAATTTGTTATTAAAACTAGAAACCAATTAAATAATATGATTAATTCAGCTTTTTTTTTTAACTATCGAACCTAAGAATCCAAAGGAAGCATCATCTGATGATTCATGGTCCTTGCTATGCAAGAAGAATTGAATCAATTTACCAGGGATGAAGTATGGAACTTTTTCCTAGACCAAAGTTAAAAATGTAATTGGAACTAGATGGGTTTGTAAAAATAAAATGAATGAACATGGTGAGGTCATAAGAAATATGGCATGATTAGTAGCACAAGGTTACAATCAAGAAGAAGGAATAGATTATGATGAAACGTTTGCCCTCATAGCAAGATTAGAAGTTATTAGGATATTACTAGCTTTTGCTAACGATGATAATTTCAAATTATTTCAAATGGATGTTAAACGTGCTTTTCTAAACGGATATATTAAATAAAACATATATGTAGAGCAACCACCTCTTTTTGAAGATGAAAAATTTCCAGACCATGTGTATAAATTAAAGAAATCGTTTTATGGATTAAAACAAGCCCCTAGAGATTGGTATGATAGATTAAGAAATTATCTATTACAATCTAACTTCCAAATTGGTAAAATAGAGATAATACTCTATTTATCAAGAGAAATAATAACGATATACAATTAGTACAAATATACGTTGATGATATAATCTTCGGATCAACAAATAATAAAATGAATAAAGAATTTTCAGATATTATGACCCAAGAATTTGAGATGAGTCATACGGGAGAACTAACATTCTCCTTAGGCTTACAAATTCGTCAATTAAAGAATGGGATATTTATTAATCAAGAAAAATACGCCAGAGATTCAATTATTAAATATAATTTAACAACAACTAATGGGAGACCAACACCTATGGCAACTAATATAGCCTTAAGTAAAGTTGATACGTCTAAAGACGTTGATCAAAAATTATATAGAGGTATGATAGGATCATCATTATATATAACCGCTAGTAGACCAGATATAATGCATAGTGTATGTATCTTTGCGAGACAATCAAACACAACATAAGGAAACTTATCTAAAAGCTATAAAACGTATTCTAAGATATGTAAAACATACATTAGATTTTGGATTATTTTATCCTAAGGATGATTTGTTTGATTTAATTTCTTATTGTGAAGTTGATTACGCGGGATGTAAATCCGATCATAAAGCACGAGTGGAACATGTCGTCTCTTAGGACATTCACAAGTTTCCCTATTTAGTAAAAACCAAAATACAGTATCTTTGTTAACAACTGAAGCAGAATATATATCTGTTGCTTTAGCTTGTTCTCAAGTAATATATATGCAATAAACTTTAAAATATTTTGGATTAAATGTAAATAAATCACCAACATAATGCAATAATACAAGAGCTATAAATATATCTAAAAGTCCAACTCATCATTTAAGAACTAAACATATTGATAAACGACATCATTTTCTAAGAAAAAATGTAGGTAAAGAGAAAATTTCACTCGAATTTATAGAAATAGAAAAACAAATAGCAGATATATTAACAAAACCATTAAACGAAGCAATATTTACTAACTTAAGAAGATAATAAGGTTTTTGTTCATTAAGTGAATTAGAGTAATTAAATATATTAATATATATAATAGAGTTCAAGAAAAACTAGAAAATAAAATTAAAATACACATATGTCGACATACATTTTTCGACATGTGGACATATAATTGCCAGATTATTTAAAATTAATTCCCACCAAAAGCTAGTTGCAACAACTATTTAAATTTCTTATTTCGAATTTTCTTTCTCATCTTCTCATTTCATTTCTGGAAAAAAATTAAACCATAAAAAAACAATGGCCTCCACTAATTATAATAATCAAATCAATCCTGATTCGTCCGCCGGACCATCCGAAGGTCCGTTTCAATGCACTACTCTCGCTCGTGTGATGAAACTAGAGGAGAAAATAGAGAATGTACTACAAATTATCGCTGCAATCCAAGTTTTACAAATAAGGATGAATCAATAGCATGTAAAACAAGGAAAATTCCTGCGAAATCTACAAAAATTTGTTATGGGTAATCAAACAAATCTGATTATCATCGAAGATGATAATCGAATAGTGGAAGAGGAAAAAGAGGAATAATAGGAAGAGGAAGAAGAAAAATAATAGGAATAGGAAGAAATGGTTGAAAAGGAGAAAGAAGAGGCACAAACTGAAGGCATGGGGCAAGAAGATCAAGTCATTTGCGTTGGTGAAGTATGCTTCGATAGAGAAGGGAATATAGTTGAGCAAAATGATGAATTTTGTCTCCATTATCCAAATTGCCCAATTCATAAATCCCAATCGTCAAGAACAATTAGACATTTAGTTTCTCGTTTATTCTTACAAGTGATGTAATACGTACAATTGTAGTATATTCGTGTTCTCGTAAAACATTGTGATTTGTATGGTATGTATTGATTGTATTATAAAACAATGTCTGTAATTTAGTTCGTACAATAATGTTTACTTTCTATCTAGTTCTCATAGATTTTAGAATAAGTATTAAATTAGTTATATACAGAGAATAAGGATATCATATAGGCGTGAATTTAAGGGGAGTCATGTATAATCTTAGAATAGATAAATATAGGGTATTCATAGTTATTTATGGTTTAGATTTAGAGGGAGTATATTTAGAGATTCGTTTTGTTGATGACAAAGGGAAAGAAATGATAAAATAAGGATTAGTTAGGCTTAGTTTAAGTGGGAGTATGTAGGATTCATGGTGAAATGTGGAGTATTTGAAGGACCATATCAAAAAATATCAACAGGTATGAACATGTATGAATATTTTATAAATCAAGGCGGTCATCATCAAAAAGGGGGAGATTGTTGGACAATAGAGTTTTGATGACAACAACCTTATTTCAATTATCATTATTAATTGATTGTAAAATATATACTAACATTTCTATTTAGAATATATATATATATACATATATATGCAGGGTTTGTGTACAGTATTTAAATACCGAAGACTGTACATATTTTTTTCCAAGAGAATCAAGACTCATAAGTTATCAAAATACCAAGATTTCAAGAGTTTAGGAAAAATATAGTAATAAAGTCTAGTTTATATGTAAGACTCTAAATAGTAATCCAGGTTCAAATTCCGATCTTCAAATTTCAAATTCTGTTTTCAAAATTCAAATTCTAATTTCAAAATGATTTTAAACTATTATCTTACTTACGATTTCAAACATAAATGTTTCTAAAGTTTTAATATATATATATATAAGTTTATAATATATAGTTTTATAATTTTAAATCTTATAACTTTATAAATACGTTTATATAATATATTACTATGATTTTATATGTTAATATACTTTAAAAAATCTATTTTAAACACTAGTTTGTATTTCAATAATTTCCAGAATAATATATATGTCTAAACACTTGAAAATAGTTTTTAAAATAAAAATATGCTACATATGTAGACATACGTAATTGGCTTTGTCGAGATACAACTATCATAAATTCAATTTTCAATGGAAGTGTTTTTTCACTATTTGTAATATTTTTGAAATGTTACAACCATTGAGACACTATAAAAATGGGCTAATTTCGAATTCATTTAATCATTCTTTTTTTTTGAAAGGCAAGTGAAAGTTTGTATTCACCACTTCAAGAGTTACAAAAATAACAATAATCATACTAGAGCAATACAGACTCTTGACATTTCTAGCCTTGGACTTACCAAAAGAAAAATAAAAATATTAAATAACATTCATTTTCTGACTTTATACTTATCGAGGTGAAAACACAAAAGTTCTTCCACCAAACTGAACTGATTTCTTTAACCAAAATACCAACTGGGATTGTTGCCAATATTAGGAGCATTTTTCAGGTATTTGTTCACTTAGCAAAGACAGGTAAAACAAAATTAGTTTAGACAAGGATCGAACATAGGACCAAGATTTTTCCTAGTATGTCTTCTAGATGATTTCATCGAGTTGTGGGGTAGCACATCTTCTGGATTGTAGTCTATACCATCATCTAAATCAGTGCCATCCCAGAATTTTCCTTTAAACTAGCAGGGTCTGCAGTAGAAAGAGAAGACGTGTTATCCTGCGGAAATGTCAAGCCACAGTCAGAAACCAAAGGAGGAGGTAGAATGATATTCCGAGGAGGCCTCAAGTGTGCGTAAGGGGAGGTTGTCGTTGTTGAGTGTGACGTGGAGTTATTATTGTCAGCGGTAGTGGAAGGAGTAGCAAGTCTAACAGACAAAGGACAAGGCCTGGTGATGTTAGGGCTTGAAAGTTCAGGAGAGGACATACCTGAAGAACTTGTCATGCTTTTTCCGGATTGATCAACAATATTTGTATTGCCTTCAAAGAGATTACCAAACAGAGCATCATCAGCTTCAAACTATGCTTCATTATTCTCCTCAATATTATATATTTCTCCAATATTTCCTATCACTTGTGCTTCATTCCCAATAGCAGTATCAAGTGCTCTACCAATCATACGATCAACCACCTTACTATTGATCTGCGTTTTAGTACAGGTTCTCTCGGCATTTCCATTACCCTGCAAATCGGTTTCTAATACACTAAAAGGATTGTCATTAACCATAGGCACCTCAATTTCATTATTAGCTTCCTTATTGTTTTGTACTCCTTTTATTTTCCAATACTTCTTCTTCTTGTTGAAAACATTAGCCCACTGCTCCTTATTTGCATTTGCACGTATATAAGCGTGAGGCTTGTGAACCTGCACATTCTCCTCAGAATGATAAGTCCTCATAATAGCATCAGCCTTCTTCGGATTGTCCATGTTATAATTAGGATGCAACTCGCAGTTGATTGAATCATGTCCAAATACTTTACAGTTGACACAAATCCTTGGTTTCCAGTCGTATCTAACTTTAACAATTGGACAAGTTTCTCCCAAACCATCGATCTCAATAACATTAGGTAACCCATAATCTGGTGACATTTCAATAAAAGTCTTCGCATATCTGAACCTATTAAGTCTTTCAGTAATTATATCATAACAAATTAATCTTCCTATATGGTTAACAAGCCAATTGATGCCTATTAAGGTCCATAAAACCATGGGTATATTGTATAATCGGATCCAAACAGGGACCTTTTTAACCTGACACTGGGCACAACCAATAGACGGATCCCAAACTGATATGATAAACATCCTACCATGTATGAAGACAGGATCAGATCTTAGAATTTTCTCCCTATTAGAGGCGTTGGTGAATTTGAAGTAAAAGTGAAACCCATCGGTTTACATAACACCATTAATATACATCATTTTCTTTTAATCATTCTTCTTCTCCATCTTCACCCATTTACATAACACCATCAATATACATCATTTTCTTGATTTCTACACTTATACTTTGCTGATTTCTACTCAAATTATATCAGACTTCTTCTCAATCTCTATCAAATACTCTCTGAATTGAAGTTCTATTGAAAATTTATAGAGCTGTTGTAATCATTTGGGAATAATTTAGGAAAGGGTGTGTTCGTTGTAGCCCTGAAATCAAGGAAAGGGAGTGGTGTTAACCTTGTAGCCGTGAAATCAAGGGTGTTTGGAGCAGTGTTAACCTTGTAGTCGTGAAATCAAGGGGTTCTACTTAGATATTGATAATAATAAAACTCTGCGCAATCCAGCGTTGCATAGGACTGTACATAGGAGTAATCCAAACCAGTATAAAATTCAGTGTGTTCTTTTCCTGTTCTGCATTTTATATTTACTTATATCTGTATCTATGTTTGATTCTGTGTTTGTGATCATCTCTAGTGTGATAATTGTTGTGTGATTCATATAGTATATCAAATAAGTTTAAGAATTTCTTAAATTCCTTATAAACAGTATTCACCGGCCTCCCCCCACTAGTGTTTTTTTACCTTATGATCCACATTCCCTAACACTTTCTCATTTGTCCTTGGAAAATATATGCGATGACATAGTGATTGAAGTTGGTGAGAAGTTCACGAACCCTGTAACAACCTGGAAAATCAAAACCAATTTAAAATTATTATTTTGGCAATTTTAATGAATTTTGAATATTTAAAATGAATTATTTTAAATAATAACGACTAGAAATTTATTTTGAATAGAATTAGAATGTATATATTTATTTGAATCGACATTAGAATATAAATATCTATTTTTAATCATAAAAGGAATTGAAAATGGCACGGTAGTTTGAAAATTCGATTTCAAATTTCAAATGAATATAGAGGATTCAAAATAAACCGGATTTTAGCAAAACCAAAAATATTAGAGTCTATTTGAAAATATCTTTCCAACGAATCCGAAAATTTGAAATTTCATAGCGGGAATAAAAAGTTATGCCCAGTTGAAGATTTAGAATAGTCACTATGGAATTTTAGGCCCTTAAAAATAAAAAATTTGCGAACGACCTCCGTTTTCGACGAAACCACTTTTGTTGGATCTGGGATGTCAAGTTATTGTTGGATTGTAAAATTCGTAATTTTTGGGATTAATAGGTGAGCGTGGCGAAGTAAAACGTGTTTTGACTGTTTCAGTCAATTTGGATCGACCAGAAAATGACCATTTTTCAAACGGTCTTCAAATTTGATGAAATTAGTTTTTTTAGGACCGTATCATCAATACGAAGCTAGAAATATTTTTTTTGGAATTTTCAGAGTCTGTACATGGCCCTAGTAAATTGAAATGTGCGTTCAAATTCAATATATGGAGTTTTATTTTGATTTTGACGAAAACTGATCAAAACGGCCGAACAGGCTTAAGAAACATATCCCATTGTGTTCGAAATTTTTAAAGTAACCTTTTAGAGAATAAAATAAAATAAATAAATTAATATATTTTTTCATTTAACACCTTCCCCCTCCCCCTCAATTTCTCTCTCCCCGTTCAATATTCGGAAATGAAAAATGAAAAAAAAAACAATCGCGGAGACCCAATCCGCCGCCGCTCAACCATCGCGCAACCGTCTCTCCGACACCGTGCCACCGGCCAGCCTCATGCCGGTCCCTCTGATCAACTATGACGCCCCTCCTCCTCAATTCGAAGTTCGAAACCCCCAATTGCCCCTAACCCTAGCCCCCCAGTACACTGAAACCGCCCCTGGGACCCGCCGCCACAGCCTACCGCCATCATCGGCCATCTGCTCACCCCTCTGACCACCCACAGCCGAAGTGGACCCCCATCTCTCTGGAAAAGTCGATTGCCTGCAAGTTTTTAAATTTACTCATTTTTATTTATATGAAGGTGATTAATTTAAAGATTATATTTTTAATATGAAAGATTATATTTTTATTTATAAAATTCAAGATGTGATTTTTATCGTATAAAGAAAATATTTTTGGCAAGTTAAAAATATGATTTTTAACTAATGAATGGCATGGAAATATTTTTAGAGAAAAAAGTATGATTTTTATATTATATAAATAATAAAAATATGATTTTTATATTATATAGATAGTGAAAATATGATTTTTTTATATTATAGGGATAATAAAAATATGATTTTTATAATATGAATAACGATATGAAAATATTATTTTTAGTTAGATAAAAATATAAATTTTGTCGTATGTATTTAAAAATATAAAGATTCGATTTTTATATCAGTAGAATGGCGATAAAAATATAAATTTTATTTTGTAGGAAGAATTATAAAAATGTGATTTTTATAGATAAAAATACGATTTTTTATAATGTTTTCATTATGATAAAGATACGATCGTTATATTCATATCATTAAGATAAAAAAATTCATTTTTATTATATATGAAGTAAAATAAAAACTCGATCTTTATATAAGAAGTAGAAATATAAAAATATAATTTTTATATAGAAAGAAGTGTTGTAAAAATATATGAAGTAGAAATAAAAATATGATTTTTATTTATTGGAATGAAACGATAAAAAATGATTTTTATATATGAACAGCGTGAAAAAGGTGCGTTGGAATTTCAAACAAATCCAAACAGTTAAGAAAGAGACTGACGGAGCGGAACCCAAAGGAGGGAACTTCTCACTTTAATTTATTTTCTAGTTAGAAATATATACGACGATGTAGACGGTGCTTAGCAGCACCCGACACCCGTCGTCCACAGACCATGGACGACTTGTTTGTTTGATTTATTGTGTTGTGAAAATTGATTATGTGATGTGGAATGGAATAAAATAATTTATAGTTAAAAATATAATTTTTAACGTGTATATGAATAAAATAAATATTCATTTACAAATCAGACGATTTGTTTATGTACACCCATTTGACTGATGTGGATTGGGACGATAAATTTTACACATCGCCCAACTGCAAAAATAAAACATGTGTTTGATTGTTTGAAACCCCACACGGGTGTTGTGATGAAATTTGACGTACACTAATCCCACTTGTTTTTTTGTATGTCAATCGATTGATTGACATGCTGTCGTAAGCGTTAAATATTTACATTTGATGCTTATGTAGTGTAGAATACACTCTGGATGATGGTTGACTGTGTTTGATTGTTGTTATATACATGTGTGTATAAAATTCATATATATCAAATTATATGGTAATTAACTGTGTCTGATTCCAGTTCAGAAATAATGAATATTTTAAAATAACAATTATTTTAAAAATAACGAAAATTTTAAAGTAATATTCAGTAAAGGATCAAAATATGATTTTGATGTCCGATTTGGGATGGACACTTATATATTTAAATATATAGAGCCGTATTGATTAGATTAATTCCATTTTGACGTGAATGATATTTATATCGATTTTATTCATTTTGGGAATATTGAAAAGGAATTGATTTCAAAATCTAATGTTTTGAAAATACTATCATTTATATATCGATAATATGGAATATTCAATTTTGATTTGAAATTGAATATGAAGTTGAAATCGATTCGAAATCGAATTTAAAACGATTTATAAAATACGATTTAAATGGAAATCGACGAAATATATATATATATTATATATATATATAATATAATGGCCTGAATAGAATGCGACGCGCTGCGGCAGTTTGTGAATTTCGACCATTGACTTCGAATGGATATTACGGGACATCCGACCGTCGGATTCTCCTAAAACCGGAACCGTTGGGTTCATATCAAAAAGAGCTTTCCAAAGAATATTAGAGATTTGAAATCTAACGGGTGGATTTGGAATTATGCCCAAATCAAATTTGGAAAAGGTCGCTGTAAGTGCAGTTCGATGACCGTTTATGGAAATCGACTGTACGGGCCTTGATAAAATTTGTAAAATCATAACAAATGATTTAGAAAGAATTTAGATGAAAAATTCTATATTTGAAAAGATAAAAATATACTTTTATCGAAATGAACTAGTCATGAACTAGAATTATGAAATCCAATATTTTTAAATAAATAAATTGGATTTAAAATGGTTTTAAAATTTACCAGAATTTCCAATATATGAATTGGAATGGATTTGAATCGAAATTATCTTCATAATATTTCGGTATTGGATTCCGTGAGTATATGGATATTGTGGAGGAATTTGGAGGATATATATATATATATATATCGTTATTCCAATACGGTATTTGTTGATTCCAGAATTTGATATTGAATATAAGCCAATATATTTTCTATTTAGAGCCTTGTATTTAATATTAAATGTGATTTTGGGTTTGTCGCGAATAGTGTCTTCATTAACACTATTTTTGAACCTAGTTGAGAAAAGATTAAATCTTTTTATTTAGAATCAATGAAGTATACCAATTAACTGATATTTAATTGAAATGGAATTGAAATTGGTCTCTGGGTTTATCGTGAACGGTGTTTTAAATAACACTTGTTCTTTATTCCGATTAACAATGGAATAAGATTTTGGGTTGTCGTGAATGGTATCTTTAATAATACTGTTCTTAGACCCAATGGAGTTAAGAAAATCAGAAACTAACTGGAGATTAGTTGAGTTAAATGGTTTCCGGGGTATTGATCTGATGTTGGTTTCGTCCTTCGTGATTAATACTTAGGGAATTGTTCACTTGCTTAAGTATAGTTAAAGGCTGATGGAATGGAATGTGATTTTGGGTTTGTCGTGAACCGTGTTTTAAAGGACATTGTTTCTTTAACCCAGTTAAAGACAGGAATAAGATATTGGGTTGTCGTGAAGGGTATCTTTAATAATACTGTTCTTAGACCCAATGGAGTTAAGAAAATCAGAAACTAACTGGAGATTAGTTAAGTTGAATGGTTTCCTGGGTATTGATCTGATATTGGTTTCAGCCTTCGAGGTTAATACTTAGGGAATTGTTCACTTGCTAATTTACATTTAAAGGCTGATGGGATGGAATCTGATTTTAGGTTTATCGTGAACAGTGTTTTAAATGACATTGGTTCTTTAACCCAGTTAAAGACAGGATATGATTTCCCATGTTAAACAATCGTTAATGTTGATTTTTGGGAAGATTAAAACCAAGTGGAGTTTTAATGCATCTTCAATTAGATTGAAATGAAATCTAAAAGAAGAATAAATTGAAAGAATTTATCTTTGGTAAAATTAATGGGAACCTTTCCCAAAGTATAAGAATATTTGAATAAAGAAATATTCTGGATTGGAATAAGGCATATGTTGTATTTTTATAACACTTGTTTATTATATACGCGAGTTATTCAGAAAGACCGGGTTTATCCCATTCTGAATGACTGATTCGACAATATATCGAGGATGAAGACGGTGGTTGAAGACCGGAGGTCTTCACATCGTTTGGATGATTACTGATGTCGTGATTGGGCTTTACACCCAAGACAAGGTAATAAGTGGTGATCGTCCAGACGTACTTGGAGATCGACCGGATATGCGAGGACCTCTCACCTGTATTGAACATATGGAGGAGGAATAAGGTGCCTCCAGTTTCGTTCAGACCCAGAATGAACTTGTAAATGGATGTGTGTCTGACATCGGATTTCATTCTGTGTGATTGATAGACATCGGTTGCATTGCGTGAATTGCCTGGGTGGCATGATGAGATGCAAATGATCAAGGCTTCTGTTGAAAAGCATAGTCTTGTGGTTGATGATCAAAGCACGGCTTTAATACAGCGTAGCTTTGTGTAGCGTTAATTCGCGAGCCTCGCACCCCGGTGTGAACCAGAAACAAGAGAGGACATCAGAGAGGGCATGCGTTTCCTTCTAGCTAGGAGTGGTGTCAGCATTTTACTAGCCCAGACATTTTACTTATGTGGATGATGGATTGCGAGGTGCCTCGATTATATCGGTCGTTCCGGGGCCGATAGTTTGGTCGGGATATGACCAATTTACGCCCCATAGGGCGGGGAAACGCATTGTTCAGGCATTTTAATCCACTCTATGTGGACCGACCCTGATGATCCAAAGGCATGACAGAGTACTTGCCTGAGGCTCGGGCTAGACAGTCTCGAAGCGGTAAGGACATTCCCTTGCCTTGGTTCACAGATGGAAATCCAACTTCCAATACGACATGTTGCGGTTTTAATTGTAAACCTATATATGGCGACATAGTGGTATGGGGCACTTATGTCGTCTATGATTGATACTTATGATTGAAATTGTTTTGACACTATACACTTATAGTAATAATAAAACATTAAATTCTACGTACCAAGCATTCTTGGCAATTATAAGGTAAAAACTCTATCCTCCGGCATGCGTTGCATTGTGTGATGGGACCTGATTCTTATAATAGCTTCATTGTTCTTTATTTAGCATTACGCTATTGTTTTATGCACTGGTATCCTTGGAAGGAAACCTGTTCCGTGTTATACGGCGTGGTCCCTGGATTTACCTAACTTTAAAATAAAGATTAATAGCTATTTTAGTTCTCACACCAGTCACATGACTGACCTAGAGTTTATTGTTTTAACCTAAACTCCGGGTGCCCCTATTTTCTGCACGGGCAGCTAGTAGTTTTGGTTTTGCAGATTTATATTCACAGGATCCTGATTTACAGCTGAAGCGATATTCAGAAAGCTCTATATCCTTGTATTACTTTCAATTGTGTTTTGGATTGTTTTCCGCTGCTATGTATTTAAATGTAATTTAAATCTCTGATATTGATCAAATGTATATGATTTATTCATACTCTGTTATATTCTTGTATTCTGATGAAATTATGGTAATAAATAGTGAAATGTTCTTCTGTTTTTGTTCTGATTCGTCTTGTTCTCAAAGTCAATCCGGGCTTTCCTTCACGGGGAAGTTCGGGTCCTTACAGTGGTATCAGAGCTTTGGTTTACAGAGCTCGGAGAACAAGACACGTTAGAACCAAACGAAAGAATTCATCAGAGATTGGATTTGTAATATCCAATGAGAATGACTCGTTAGAGATAGGATCAGTAGTATTCTAGAACAAATGTGAAGAGTGATATTTTTAAGATAAAAATGAAAAAGAATTTTGTTTTGAAAATTTAAACCTGTTTATACGTATTTGAATATTTATTTTAAATCGATTTGGACTATCGAGTATATAGATATTTTAATATACGTCTGATCCACATGTATTGAAGCCTCAAATATACGGGATGAATATAGGATCACACTCTAGTCGCCCGGAGATGGTTCTGATGATCGCTATAGTAAGTACATCATCAGAATTTATATTCGTGCTTCGAAAGTGTGATATCTATATATTTCCAATTGACTGGTGTGAGAACCAAAATATAGCTAGAATATATTGTTGTTAATTGGCATCAAAAACATAATTTTTGAGTATATAAAAAAATTATTATGAATTTGAAACGTTAATCAACTAGTTGATTGCTGATTGTGTTGTTTGATTATTGTTTTGATTAATTAGAATTTGGAACCATTAAGCCAAACTGTATCAAATGTTGAACTGAATTGAAAATTTATAGAAATTGCTTGCATATACATGTATATACAATGAACAGGTCATAGCAGGGAAGCTAAGCAGAGGAATAAAATTGTTTGCCCGACAAATAGGTACATGTTTATTGTACTTTTTGGGGTTTTTGATGAATTTATGAGCCGATTGGCTAGCTGCTTGCCTTTTTTTTTCTTTTTCTTTTTCTTTTTGAGATGAGAGGGCCTATGTGGTGGTTTGGGGATTTTCCCGGTGCTCCCGTACAAAGGAGGTTATGGCGAATTTTTTCGAAAATTTAGGGTGTTAGCCAAATTTTTAAAAGATTTGAAAATTCTTAGAAATTGAAAAGTTAAAGAATGAAAGCCAAACTGAAGGTTGAGTTGGTTTGTAAAACAACTTTCAGCTCCGTTCCTTTTCAGGGATGAAAAAGTTTTAAGTGGGGGAGATTGTAACAAACTGGAAAATCAGAAGCAATTTAAAATTTTTATTCTGGTAGTTTTAATGAATTTTGAATATTTAAAATGAATTATTTTAAATAATAACAACGAGAAATTTATTTTGAATAGAATTAGAATGTATATATTTATTTTAGTCAACGTTAGAATATAAATATCTATTTTTAATTATAAAAGGAATTGAAAATTGCGAGGTAGTTTGAAAATTTGATTTCAAATTTCAAATGAATGTACAGGATTCAAAATAAACCGGATTTTAGAAAAACCAAAAATATTAGAATCTATTTGAAAATATATTTCCAACGAATCCGAAAAATTGAAATTTCATTGCGGGAATAAAAAGTTATGCCCAGCTGAAAATTCAGAATAGTCGCTATAGAATTTTGGGCCCTTAAAAATAGAAATTTTGCAAACGACCTCCGTTTTCGACGAAACCACTTTTGTTGGATCTAGGATGTCAAGTTATTGCTAGATTCCAAAATTCATAATTTTTTGGATTAATAGGCGAGCGTGGCGAAGTAAAACGTGTTTTGACAATTTCAGTCAATTTGGATCGACAAGAAAATGGCCATTTTTCAAACGGTCTTCAAATTTGATGAAATTAGTTTTGTTAGGACCGTATCATCATTATGAAGGTAGAAATATTTTTTCTGGAATTTTCAGAGTCCGTACGTGGCTCCGGTAAATTGAAATGTGCGTTCAAATTCAATATATAGAGTTATATTTTGATTTTGATGAAAACTGATCAAAACGGCCGAACTAGCTTACAAAACATATCCCATTTTGTTCGGAATGGGGGTAATTAGTTATGGGCAACAATCGGTGGGCTCAATTTTGAGTTCGAATTTTTAAAGTAACCTTTTAGAGAATAAAATAAAATAAATAAATTGATATATATTTTCATTTAACACCCTCCCCCCCATAGTTTCTCTCTCCCCGTCCAATATTCATAAAAGAAAAATGAAAAAAAAAAACAACCGCGGAGACCAAATCTGTCGCCGCTCAACCATCGCGCAACCCTCCCTCCGACACCGCGCCGCCGACCAGCCCCATCCCAGTCCCCCCGATCAACTGCGACGTCCCTCCTCCTCAATTCGAAACCCCCAAATGCCCCTAACCTGTAACCCTAGCCCCCCAGTACACCGAAACGCGCTGCGCCGCCCCTGGGACTGCCACCACTGCCTACCGCCATCACCGGCCATCTGCTCACCCCTCCGACCACCCACAGCCGAAGTGGACTCCCCTCTCTGGTAAAGACGATTGCCTGTACGTTTTTAAGTTTATTCATTTTTATTTATATGAAGGTGATTAATTTAAATATTATATTTTTAATATGAAAGATTATATTTTTAATTAGAAAGATTATATTTTTAATATGAAAGATTATATTTTTATTTATAAAATTCAAGATGTGATTTTTATCGTATAAAGAAAATATTTTTGGCAAGTTAAAAATATGATTTTTAACTAATGAATGGCATGGAAATATTTTTAGAGAGATAAAAATATGATTTTTATATTATATAGATAGTGAAAATATGATTTTTTATTATATAGATAGTGAAAATATGATTTTTATATTATAAGGATAATAAAAATATGATTTTTATAATATGAACAACGATATGAAAATATTATTTTTAGTTAGATAAAAATATAAATTTTATCGTAAGTATGTAAAAATATAAAGATTCGATTTTTATATAGGTAGAATGGCGATAAAAATATAATTTTTATTTTGTAGGAAGAATTATAAAAATGTGATTTTTATAGATAAAAATATGATTTTTATAATGTTTTCATTATGATAAAGATACGATCTTTATATGCATATCATTAAGATAAAAAATTCGTTTTTATTATATGTGAAGCGAAATAAAAATTCGATCTTTATATAAGAAGTAGAAATATAAAAATATAATTTTTATATAGAAAGAAGCGTTGTAAAAATATATGAAGTAGAAATAAAATTATGATTTTTATTTATTGGAATGAAACGATAAAAATATGATTTTTATATATGAACGGCGTGAAAAGGATGCGTTGGAATTTCGAACAAATCCAAAAAGCTCAGAAAGAAAGACTGACGAAGTGGAAGCAAAGGTGAGAACTTCTCACTTTAATTTATTTTCTAGTTAGAAATATAAAATAGGATGTGGATGGTGCTTAGCAGCACCCGACACCCGTCGTCCACAGACCATGGACGACTTGTTTGTTTGATTGATTGTGTTGTGAAAATTGATTATGTGATGCGGAATGGAATAAAATATTTTATAGTTAAAAATATAATTTTTAATATGTATATGAATAAAATAAATATTCATTTATGAATCAGACGATTTGTTTATGTACACCCATTTGACTAATATGGATTGGCGCGATAAATTTTACACATCGCCCAACTACACAAATAAAACCTGTGTTTGATTGTTTGAAAACCCACACGGGTGTTGTGATGAAATTTGACGTACAGTAATCCCAATTGTTTAGTTGTATGTCAATCGATTGATTGACCGGCTGTCGTAAGCGTTAAATATTTATATTTGATGCTTATGGAGTGTAGAATGCACTCTGGATGATGGTTGACTCTGTTTGATTGTTGTTGTATACATGTGTGTATGAAATCCATGTAAATCAAATTATATGTAATTGTCTGTGTCTGATTCCAGTTCAGAAAGAATGAATATTTTAAAATAACAATTATTTTAAAAATAATGAATATTTTAAAGTAATACTCAGTAAAGGATCAAAATATGATTTTGATGTCCGATTTGGGATGGACCCGAATGTATTTAAATATATAGAGACGTGTTGATTAGATTAACGCAATTTTGCATGAACGATATTTATATCGATTTTATTCGTTTTTAGAATAAATATTGGAAAGAAATTGATTTCAAAATCTAATGTTTTGAAAATACTATCATTTATATATCGATGATATGGAATATTCAATTTTGATTTGAAATTGAATATGAAGTTGAAATCGATTCGAAATCGAATTTAAAACGATTTATAAAATACGATTTAAATGGAAATCGACGAAATATATATTATATATTATATATATGATATAATGGCCTGAATAGAACGCGTCGCGCTGCGGCAGTTCGCGAATTTCAACCATTGACTTCGAATGGACATTACGGGAGATCCGATTGTCGGATTCTCCAAAAACCGGAACCGTTGGGTTCGTATCGAAAAGAGCTTTCCGAAGAATATTATAGATTTGAAATCTAACGGTTGGATTTGGAATTATGTCCAAATCAAATTTGGAAAAGGTCGTTGTAAGTCCAGTTCGATGACTGTTTATGGAAATCGACTGTACGGGCCTTGATAAAATTTGTTAAATCATAACAAATGATTTGGAAAGAACTGGGATGAAAAATTCCATATTTTTTTATCGAAATGAACTAGTCATGAACTAGAATTATGAAATCCAATATTTTTAAATAAATAAATTGGATTTGAAATGGTATTAAAAATAACCGGAATTTCCAATATATGAATTGGAATGGATTTGAATCAAAATTATCTTCGGAATATTCGATATTGGATTCCGTGATTATACGGATATTGTGGAGGAATTTCGAAGATATATATATATATATATATATATATATATATATATATCGTTATTCCAATACGGTATTTGTTGATTCCAGAATTTGGTATTGAATATAAGCCGATATATTTTCTATTCAGAGACTTATGTTTAATATTAAATGTGATTTTGGGTTTGTCGTGAATAGTGTCTTCATTAACACTGTTCTTGAACCCAGTTGAGAAAAGATTAAATCATTTTATTTAGATTTAATGAAGTGTACCAACTAATTGAAATTTAATTGCAATGGAATTGAAATTGGTCTTTGGGTTTATCGTGAACAGTGTTTTAAATAACACTTGTTCTTTAACCCGATTAACAATGGAATAAGATTTTGGGTTGTCGTGAATGGTATCTTTAATAATGCTGTTCTTAGACCCAATGAAGTTAAGAAAATCAGAATCTAACTGGAGATTAGTTGAATTGAATGGTTTCCTGGGTATTGATCTGATGTTGGTTTCGGCCTTCGAGGTTAATACTTACGGAATTGTTCACTTGCTCATTTACAGTTAAAAGCTGATGGAATGGAATGTGATTTTGGGTTTGTCGTGAACCATGTTTTAAAGGATATTGGTTCTTTAACCGAGTTAAAGACAAGAATAAGATTTTGGGTTGTCGTGAACTGTATCTTTAATAATACTTTTCTTACACCCAATGAAGTTAGAAAATCAAAAACTAACAGCAGATTAGTTAAGTTGAATGGTTTCCTGGGTATTGATCTGATGTTGGTTTCGGCCTTCGGGGTTAATACTTAGGGAATTGTTCACTTGCTAATTTACGGTTAAAGGATGATGGAATGGAATGTGATTTTTTGTTTATCGTGAACCGTGTTTTAAATGACATTGGTTCTTTAACCCAGTTAAAGACAGGATATGATTTCCCAAGTTAAACAATCGTTAATATTGATTTTTGGGAAGATTAAAACCAAGTGGAGTTTTAATGTATCTTTAATTAGATTGAAATGAAATCCAAAAGAAGATTAAAGAATAAATTGAAAGAATTTATCTTTGATAAAATCAATGGGAACCTTTCCCAAAGTATAAGAATATTTTAATAAAGGAATATTTTGGATTGGAATGAGGCGTACGTTGTGTTTTTATAACACTTGTTTATTATATATGCGAGTTATTCAGAAAGTCCGGGTTTATCCCATTCTGAGTGACTGATTCGACGATATGTCAAGGATGAAGATGGTGGTTGAAGACCGGAGGTCTTCACATCGCTTGGATGATTACTGATGTCTTGATTGGGTTGTACACCCAAGACAAGGTAATAAGTGGTGATCGTCCAGACGTACTTGGAGATCGACCGGATATGCGAGGATCTCTCCCCTGTATTGGACATATGGTGGAGGAATAAGGTACCTCCGGTTTCGTTCAGACCCAGAACGAACTTGTAAATGGATGTCTGTCTGACATCGGATTTCATTTTGTGTGACTGATAGACATCGATTACATAGCATGAATTGCCTGTGTCGCATGCTGAGATGCAAATGATCAAGGCTTCTGTTGAAAAGCAGAGTCTTGTGGTTGATGATCAAAGCAAGGCTTTAATACAGCGTAGCTTTGTGTAGCGTTAATTCGCGAGCCTCGCACCCTGGTGTGAACCAGAAACGGGAGAGGATATCAAAGAGGGCATGCATTTCCTTCTAGCAAGGAGTGGTGTCATCGTTTTACTAGCCCTGACATTTTACTTATGTGGATGACGGATTGCGAGGCACCTCGGATATATCGGTCGTTCCGGGGCCGATAGTTTGGTCGGGATATGACCATTTTACGCCCCATAGGGTGGGGAAACGCATTGTTCAGGCATTTTAATCCACTCCGTGTGGACTGGCCCTGACGATCCAAAGGCTTGACAGAGTACTTGCCTGAGGCTTGGGCTAAAAAGTCTCGAAACGGTAAGGACGATCCCTTGCTTTGGTTCACAGATGAAAATCCAACTTCCAATATGACATTTTGTGGTTTTAATTGTAAACCTATATATGGCGACATAGTGGTATGGGACACTTATGCCGTCTATGATTGATACTTATGATTGAAATTGTTTTGAGACTATACACTTATAGTAATAATAAAACATGAAATTCTACGTACCAAGCATTCTTGGCTATTATAAGGTAAAAACTCTATCCTTCGACTTGCGTTGCATTATGTGATGGGACCTGTGTCTTATAATAGCTTCATTGTTCTTTATTTAGCATTGCCCTGTTGTTTTATGCACTGGTATCCTTAGGAGGAAACCCGTTCCGTGTTATACGGCGTGGTCCTTGGATTTACCTAACTTTAAAATAAAGATTAATAACTGTTTTAGTTCTCACATCACATGACTAACCTAGGGTTTATTGTTTTAACCTAAACTCTGGGTGCCCCTATTTTCCACACGGGCAGCTAGTAGTTTTGGTTTTGCAGATTTATATTCACAGGATCCTGATTTAGAGCTGAAGCGATATTCGGAAAGCTCTGTATCCGTGTATTACTTTCAGTTGTGTTTTGTTTTGTTTTCCGCTGCTATGTATTTAAATGTAATTTAAATCTCTGATATTGATCAAATGTATATGATTTATTCATACTCTGTTATATTCTTGTATTTTGATGAAATTGTGGTAATAAGCAATGAAAATGTTCTTCTGTTTGTGTTCTGATTCATCTTGTTCTCGAAGTCCATCCGGGCTTTCCTTCATAGGGAAGTTCGGGTCCTTACAAACCCGAGAAAGGTAAGGAGCGAGCCGTGCCCCTTGACTTGGTACTCTCCCTATACCTGACGCACGATGAGCTGTGAGTCGGAGTAAACCTGAATGTCCTTGATGTTAAGTTCGATTGTAATTTTGAGTCCAGGGATAAAGGCTTCGTATTCTGCATTGTTGTTGGTAGTGGGAAAGCCGGGCTTTAAAGCATTGAATATCGAGCATTCCTCAGCAGTGAAGAGCACAACTCCAGTGCTAGAACACTAATTGTTGGAGGATCCATCCACGAATAGTTTCCATTGAATGTCTGGAGTTTCGATGTCTTTCCGAGGAGGCCCTTCTGGGAAGGTGAATTCCACTATGAAATCGGCGACGACTTGTCCGAGGATGGCTCAGCAAGGAATGAATGTGACCTTGAACTTTCTTAGCTCTATATTCTACTTCAGAAGCTTTCCTGATGCCTCAGGTCACTGTAGGAGCTCTCGTAGTGGTTAATCAATGTAGACTTTGATGGGGTGAGACTGAAAATATGGTCGTAGCTTCCGGGAGGTAATCAACAGACATATGGCGAGCTTTTTAAGCCTCAGATAGTTCTTTTCCACTCCTATTAACCTCTTGCTGATGTATAAATGGGTCGTTGGACACAGTCTTCTATGCGCATGAGCGATGAGCTGATTTCCTGCATGGAAACATCAAAATAAACATATAAGTCCTCATTATCCACATGTTTGTACAAGATAGGTGGACGCACTAAGCGATTCAGAAAGTCGTTGAATGCAGCGACGCACTCTGGTGTCCATGTAAAGCCGCGCTTCACTTTTCTAAGCAAATCAAAAAAAGGGATGCACTTGTCAGTGGCTTTAGAGATGAATCGACTTAGGGTGGCGACCTTCCCATTTAAACTTTGTGTTGGAGAATGGAGTTTTGATGACAACAACCTTATTTCAATATTAATTGATTATAAAATATGTACTAACACTTTTGTATATTATATATATACACACACACATATGCAGGATTTATGTACAGGAAATATTACTGGAGACTGTACAGTTTAAAGATATTAGAAATTTAGAGTTCGGAGAAATTTCAAGACTCATGAGTATTCAAGAGTTTAAGAGTTCAATACTAATATAGTTATAGAGTCTAGATTACGTAAGACTCTAAATCGAACTCCAGGTTATTCAAATTCTGTTTTCAAATTATATCTTCAATCCCCTCTATTTTATTTTATCTCTATATTGTTTCCTCTCTATTTTATTTTCTTTCTATTTTATTTTCTATCTTTTCTATTTTCCTTTCTTACTTTACTTTTGTTTTTCAAACTTAAGTTTTATATCTTTATATTTATATAGTTTAAAACCTTATAATTTTATAAATATGTTTATATAGTTTAAATTTATGTTTTTGTATGATTTTCTACTTTATAATATTAATTTATAACACTTTATTTTAATTCAAGAATTCCCAGAATTATATTTATATCAAAACACTTGGAAAATGATCAAAAATTTAATTTACACTAAGGGTATATCAACATACACAAAACTCTATGTCGACATATAACTGTAATTTTTTTCAATTTTGAAAGGATGTGTCTTTTCACTAATTGTGATGGTTCTGAAGCGTGATATCCTTTCATACACTATAAAAAGGGCTTGAATTCGAATTTTTTATCATCTCTTTTTCTCTAACTTCATCCACTTTCTCTACACCATTATTCTTAATCATTTTTATGATTTCTACACTTATACTCTGCTGAATTCAATTTTGTTTTGATCAAACTTCTTCTTTCTACACTCTCTACTCTCTGAATCAAGTGTTATTGAAGAGTTATAGGACTGTTTGTAATTGTTTGGATTGTATTAGGTAATCGGTGGTATCCCTTGTAGCCGTGAAATCAAGGACGGTAATCAGTGGTATCCCTTGTAGCCTTGAAATCATGGACGGGCAAATCTTGATCAAGTGTGTTCAAACGGTGGTATCCCTTATAGCTGTGAAATCAAGGAGTGTTGTAATTGGATTTTGATATAGCAATAAAACTCTACGCAATCGAGTATTGCATGGGACTGGACGTAGGAGTAATCCGAACCAGTATAAAATCTGGTGTGTTCTTTCCTTTTTCTGCATTCAATTTCTGTTTATTTTCGTGTTTCTGTTTGAATCTGCGTCTGTGGTTGTGTTTGTGGTGTTTGATTCATCTAGTAGCTCTAGATTTTTGTTAAATTCTTAATAACACTATTCACCCTCCTCTAATGAGTGTTCTTCCTTAACGATCCTTTCCGCATTCCCTGACAATTAGTATCAGAGCAAGGTCGTTCAAAAAGTTCATAATCTGATTTTTGAAAATAGTGATAACGGCAAACAACACTGGTAGAAATAATTGTTCTTTTATAGAGGGTCAGTCCACTGTTAGACCACCATTGTTTAATGGTAGTAATTATTCATATTGGGCTTGTAGAATAAAAATATATTTGTAATCAGTAGGTTTAGATACATGGAATAGTACATAAAATGAATATGTTGAACCCACGACTACATTTGCACAATGGACAAATGAACAAAAGGCTGCTGCACAAAGGAATTCTAAAGCCATGAATATGTTATTTTGTTCATTAGATAGGAATGAGTTTAATAGAGTGTCTGTATGTAAAACTACTTATGGAATTTGGAAAACTTTACAAGTTACTCATGAAGGAACTAGTAGAGTTAAACAAACTAAAATAGCAATGTTAGTTAATCAGTTTGAATTATTCAAAATGAATGAGAATAGGTCTATTTCAGATATGTATTGCAGATTTCAAGAGATAGTGCATTCTTTAAAAGCATTTGGAAAACTTATTCTGAAACTGATAAAGTCAGAAAAATATTAAGTTCGTTAACTACAGAATGGGATCAGAAAACTTTGGCAATTGAAAAAGCTAATAATGTGAATGAAATGAAGATTTAAGAATTAATTAGAAATTTGATGTCTTACGAAGTCCAATTACAGAAAAGAAAAGAAAACAGATGAACAGAGAAGAAATCTATTGGATTGAAAGCAACAACAAATAATTCTGACTCAAGTAGTGAAGATGGTGAAGAAACAACACTTATGACAAATCATTTTAGAAGATTTCTGAGATATAGAAGGAAAAACAATCAAGGAAGTTTAAGAAGTAATGATGGCCGATGTTATAACTGCAACAAACCAAGACATATAAAGAAAATGTGTCCATATCACGACAAATCGACTCAACAAACAGACAACGACAATTCATCAACAAAGAGAAAGAAAGCATATGAAGCTACAATAAATGACTTAGATTCATCATCAAGTGATGAAGAACCAGAACCCAAAAATACAAATGTATGCTTTACGATAACTCAAAGTTTAGAAAATTTCGAAGAAAATGATCTAAAAACAGAGTACGCCTTAATTAATTTCTAATTTTAATTGGTTGAATGGTTGCTTTGTTTGTTTGTTTGATTTTAAAACTTTAATATTTAAACTAAAAATTTGAAATTCAAATTTGAAATTAAAAAATAATAATATAATAATAAATAACAAATAAATAATTACATAAATTGATTGTGTGTTTACTAGGATTATAATTATTTCAAGAAATCGTTTAACCTGAAATATAAATCGATAATATAAATTTCTATTCACAAAAATTATATTCTCTTTGAAAATAGACATATATGTCGACATACAAATAAGTCTATGTCGACATACCTGACCAGTTTTGAAATTCAAATTTTGAATATCAAAAAGTTTAAACTTTCAACCTACCCTCCAACATTTCACCAACTCCAAAGGTCTGAAAAGGTGTCATTTCAATCTGAAAAGTTGTGCCTATTGAATTCATATCCATTCAATTTCTATATATACATCTACTCTTTCTACCTTTCATTCACAACTCAAAACAATATTCTTCATATCTATTCTCTTCAAAATTATCAATTCAGTGGCTTCCTCTAGTTCATCTCAAAAATTGAAGATAACCAAAACCATCAAAGGCTATCTTCATAATGACAAAGAGGCCATCAAAACCTATGGTAACTATTTAGCAAATGCTGAAGTTAACACGGGTGCTTTCGCTGTCTTTAGCAATTTTCCCTCTTATGATCTCGTCTCTCTCTTTCAAAACAACGAAGTCTTGAGTCTATTTGACTCTCGTGACAATCGCGAAGTGTGTTACCCTAAACTCGTCAAGTTGTTTTATGTGAATCTCAATTGCGGATTTTACGAAGGCAATGAAGAGCAAATTTGGAGTAGCGTCAAAGGCACTTAAATTGTTCTCGATGTCGAACTCTTAGGCACTATTCTTAATTGAAGAAGCACAAGCTCGAATTTTTCGAAACTGGTTATTGACGAAATTGATTCAGAAAGTTTTCATGACATATTTGAAGATGATGCTCCAAAGGAGTTCAAAATTTGTTCATTTCGTCCAAAAACAAGAATTGTTAACCTTTTCCTCCAACATACCATCACTGCCCATTCCGGAACAATCCAACCCTCAAAGTTCAAAAGGCTCTTTTTGCTATTATGGGTAACTATACTATCAATTGGGCCAAAATGATCCTAAATGAAATTAAGCCCATAGATTTCTCAACAAGAGAAAACACTTTCTACTATGGTGTTTATCTCACTCACATTTTCAAGTACTTTACCGTTGACCTTCGTGGAGAAGAATTTGTGCCTAGAAAAGTGTTTGACGCATCAAACATTCATCTTATGCAAATTCCTCCCATTTTCGAACCATATGAGACATTCGAAGCCAAACAAGCTCAACAAGAACAAGATCCAATGGAAGTCGAAGAAGAAGAGGCTTCTATGGAAAGTGTTGAGTATCCAACTGGCACTAGACGCATTTACAAAGAGACGATTATTCAAAATCAAGAGAAAATTGTTCAACAATTAAAAAGAAGCTCAACAAGAAACTTTCCAAAATATCCAAATTCATGGTCAAGATAGGAAGAAAGCTTGGAATTTCATCTTCCTCATCATCATCCCAAAACTAGGCCATCTAGTTCAATCTATCTTTATGTATTCATTTAAATTTTCTTGTATTTGTTTTCAAATCTCGTATTTAAGTGTGTCTTGATTAGTTGCATGTATTTGCTTTCTGTTAAGTAATGAATGGAGTTTTATTTATGATAAAATCATCTTTTTGTTTCTGTAAAAACTTTAGAACTAATTATAATATAGTAGAGTCCAAAAAATTCAAAATTTCAAAAAAAAATACTATAAAATTAAAATAACTACTCATGTCCATTCAAAATACAACGAATTCCAAACTCTATTTAAATCCGTTTCTTCCAGAAAAATTCATAATTCTATTTCTCCTTCTTCCTTATTCATTTCTACTCAAATCCATGGCAAATCCTATTCATAATCTTAGTGAAAATCTTGAAGAAACCTAGAATTCTTTCAAAAATATTCTCTGTATCATTCCATGAAACCAGCGTCATCTCGAACTAAGCCAAATAAAGATGTTTGAACAATAAGAGAAGCATTTTGATGTAATGAAATGGATAATCTCTTCTCTTTTCAAAGATGAAGATAATAATCTCGCAAAGGCTCCTCCAACTAAAGAAGATGAGGGTTGGGAAGTTATTAAGAAGGATCCTATCTTTGGTGAAGTCGGTTGGGTTGAAGTTCCAAGAAACGTTTAATTGTTTGGTACAATTTGATTTATTTGTTTGAATTTGATCTGAATTATGTGATTTGAAACTCGTATATATATTAAGACATATAGTGTGGTGTGATTTGATTTGGTTTGTATATATAACAAACAAACATATGTAATTATAATACTTGGATTGGTTTGTATTTTATCATCATATGGTTGGGAATTATAATTAAGGTTTGTGTAGATTAAGGGGGAATATTTTTACTTTGAATTGTTATAGATTAAGGGGAATATCATAACAGGGTTAGTTACTTAAGTTCTATTCGGATAGTTATACAATTAAGGGAAAGTACTTTTAGGATTTCTTTTTGATAATGCGCAAGGGGGAGTTATAAAATATAGGCATAAACATAGTTTATAGGATTCGTATCGACAGGGAGAGTATTTGAAGGTCATCAACAACAGGTATATACAGGTATGAAATTTTATAAACTAAGGTTGTCATCATCAAAAAGGGGGGAGATAGTTGGAGAATGGAGTTTTGATGATAACAACCTTATTTCAATATTAATTGATTATAAAATATATACTAACACTTTTGTATAGAATATATATACACACACTCACATGCAGGATTTATATACAGGAAATATTACTGAAGACTGTACAGTTTAAAGATATTAGAGATTCAGAGTTTAGAGAAATTTCAAGACTCATGAGTATTCAAGAGTTCAAGAGTTCAATACTATTATAGTTATAGAGTGTAGATTATGTAAGACTCTGAATAGCACTCCAGATTCAAATTCAAATTCAAATTCTGTTTTCAAATTCTATCTTGAATCTTCTCTATTTCATTTTATCTCTATTTTATTTTCTATCTTTTCTATTTTCCTTTCTAACTTTACTTTTGTTTTTCAAACTTAAGTTTTATATTTTATATCTTTATATTTTATATTTATATAGTTCAAAACCTTATAATTTTATAAATATGTTTATA
The DNA here is from genome assembly GCA_030737875.1 of Allium sativum. Taxonomy (NCBI): domain Eukaryota; kingdom Viridiplantae; phylum Streptophyta; class Magnoliopsida; order Asparagales; family Amaryllidaceae; genus Allium; species Allium sativum. The sequence goes on along the minus strand of CM060909.1, from coordinate 200,470,058 downwards.
TAATTTAAATTTATGTTTTCATATGATTTTCTACTTTATAATATTAATTTATAACACTATATTTTAATTCAAAGAATTTACAGAATTATATTTATATCAAAACACTTGGAAAATGATCAAAAATTTAGTTTACACTAAGGGTATGTCAACATACATAAAACTCTATGTCGACATGTAACTGTCATTTTTTCAATTTTGAAAGGAAGTGTCTTTTCACTAATTGTGATGGTTCTAAAGCGTGGCATCCTTTCATACACTATAAAAAGGGCTTGAATTCGATTTTTTTTATCATCTCTTCTTCTCTAACTTCATCCTCTTTCTCTACACCATTATTCTTAATCATTTTTATGACTTCTACACTTATACTCTGCTGAATTCAATTCTGTTTTGATCAAACTTCTTCTCTCTACACTCTCTAATCTCTGAATCAAGTGCTATTGAAGAGTTATAGAGCTGTTTGTAATTAGTTAGGTTGTATTGGATAACCGGTGGTATCCCTTATAGCCATGAAATCAAGGACGGGTAATCGGTGGTATCCCTTGTAGTCGTGAAATTAAGGACGGGCAAATCTTTGTCAAGTCTGTGTTGAAACGATGGTATCCCTTGCAGCCGTGAAATCAAAGAGGGTTGTTATTGGGTTTTGATATAGCAATAAAACTCTACGCAATCCAGCGTTGCATGGGATTGGACATAGGAGTCATCCGAATCAGTATAAAATCTGTTGTGTTCTTTCCTTTTTATGCATTCTATTTCTGCTTATTTTTGTGTTTGTGTTTGAATCTGTGTCTGTGGTTGTTCTTGTGGTGGTTGATCTTGTGGTGTTTGATTCATCTATTAGTTCTCACAAGTTTTAGAAGTTTTTTAAATTCTCAAAAACACTATTCCCCCCCTCTAATGTTTGTTTTGCCTTAATGATCCTTTCCGTATTCCCTAACAATTTGAACATCCTTTATGCTCTGAGGGGCATGAATATGTCGGATAGCTTTAATCTTATCTGCATTTTCTTTATTGGCCCACGAATTGACAATGAAACCCAAAAAATTTCCCGATGCAATGCCAAAAGAGCATTTCAAGGGCTTGACTTTCATGCCATATTGGCAGAGGACACCAAACATTTCGGAGAGTTCTCGGACGTCCTTGTTCGATCCCCTCATTTCACGAGCATATCATCCATGTACACCTCCATTGATCTCCCGATCTGGTCTTTGAAAACAAAGTTGACCAATCGTTGGTAAGTGGCTCTAGCGTTCTTAAGGTTGAAGGGAATGATGAGATAGCAGTAGAGCCCGAGGCCGATTACGAAAGAAGTGTGATCTTGGTTCGGGAGGTGCATCAAAATATGAATGTAGCCTGAGTAGGCATTAATGAAGGACATGAGCTGATAGCAGGAGGTTTAATCAACAAACTGGTCAATCTTTGGGAGTGGGAAGTTGTCTTTAGGGAATGCCTTGTTCAAGTCAGAGAAGTCGACACACTTTCGCCACTTGCCGTTTGCTTTCTTGACCATGACTGGATTGAAGACCCATTTGAGGTAATATGCCTCTCGGATAAAACCGTTATTGAGCAACCTATCCACCTCCTCTTTTAATGCAGTTGATCTTTTGATTCCTAAGACTTGACGTTTCTATTTCACCAAAAGTTGCAAAAGATTGATAACTAGCCTTTGACAAGCGACTGCAGGATCGATGCCAAACGTATCGAAGTGGGTCCAAGTGAATACGTCAAGGTTAGCCCTTAAGAATTCTACGAGATCTTTCTTTATGGCGGGGTGGAGTTGCGACCCAACTTTCAAGACCTTCGTCTTGTCGTCGGGGTTGACTGGAACATCCACCGTACGTTCTACTAGGGTATCCCTTTTGAAACTGGGCTCTTCGTCCTTCGTTGGATTAAGATCGTTGGGAAGACTGCAGTGGCGCATGAGCCAAGACTCAGACGCCTCTGATTGTTATGCGTAGATGGTCTTGGGGCTAGAAGGCGGAGGCATGGTCTTGCCTTTGTCCTTATTGCGCGCATTCTTCCATTCTATGAGGTAGCAATCACTAGTTGTTGCTCGGTCACTCTTGACTGTGCTGATCCCATTTTCTGTCGGGAACTTCATTAGAATGGACCACGGTTACATCTAAACTCAGGACTCTATAAGGAAGGGACGTCCGTAGAAGACATTGTATGGAGAGATGACATTGATAACCATGACAGTGAGGATTTATACCCGACTCCGATCCCCTTCCCGTAGTTCTACAGGGAGGTTGACCATGCCCACAGGGTGATTGAAATATCCGTTGAAGCGATGGATCGTGGCATGGCAAGGCTTCAAGTCTTTGGCCTCAAGTTTCATCTGGTCAAATGCTTCCTTGAAGATGATGTTGACCGAGCTTCCTAAGTCAATGAAGAGTCTTTGGACGAAAGCTAATCCAATATGGAAAGAGATGATGATAGGGTCAATGGTTGGGATTTCAATTGCTGTGAAATCTCTCTCGCGGGAGACGATATCATCCCGCATTTTCTTCTGGAGTTTAGAGCAAGCTTTGTAGGTGGCATGTTTTATATTGTTGGCGTACTCCTCCATTTTGCGTAAGCTGTCGTGCATGGGTGAGGTCCGCAACAGATAGTATTGATCACGATGCCACGTGACCTTTGGTTGGACGACCTGGGGTCGCGTTTGCAAGTGATCGAAGTGTGGGCGTTGGAGGGCCCATAACTTCTTGGAGAGGAACGGGATCCTGAACATACTGTTTCGGTCGCTTCTCGCGGATGAGTTTTTCGATCGCATTCTTGAGGTGGAAACAGTCATTGTGACGACCGCCCACAGCCCCTCCACTTAACAAAAGGAATAATGCGCTGAAAGGTGTGCCAGACAGCTATGGATGATCATCAGAGTAGGTAAATACAAGCGGAACCTGTCGTAAAGCTCACAACGCAAGGTTAAAATATAATAGAACATATACAACAGGTAATAGTAGTGAAGCATCATATAACAAACTTTTGAAACTTTCTCTACGCCCTGAAAGAATATCCAAACATCTATACTATATTATAATTACTGAGTTTACAATCGAGCTCTTAGAGGCCTTCTCACAATTTGAGGCCCAAAAGTCTCTCCAATATATTGACAGTAGAAAAATATATCGCTCCTTCCTCTCTCAACCTTACTTGTGCTAGATTATCCAAATCGTCCCTCTTCTCTTTTAGCTTCTGATGTTACTTTCTCCCTCCAACCTAACCCTAAATTGAAGGCAATCAGTTCTTCCCCAGCTGATCCACGCTCCACTACTGTGAACTTGCTAGCTCTTCTATCGAAGTAAGCACCTATTTAGTACTTATTTTCTTCGCTAGGTTCAGATTAGTTAGGTTTTCTCTTATTTTCATATTCTTCTTCGACGAGGGTTGTTTTCTATTCTCAGAAACAAATTTGTTCACTTCGTTAGGCTATTTTATTAGGGTTCACAATTTAGGGTTCACCATTTTTTAATCACATAATATTAATTAATTGTAGTGCAAGTAAAATGCATGAAGCATTTTGTTATTGTTGAAATTATATTCTTCGTTTCCATTACATGCGAGATTCAAACAAATTTTGATGAGGAATACCTGCATCTTTCTACAATTAATTATTGGGAAAAGATAACTCATTGCATAGATGTCTAAAGCACGGTTTCTTTTTCTCTTGAACAAAAAATTGTGTTTCTGGCTATTTCAGCTCAAAACTCTGAATTTAGCCATCGACCTCTTCTTTTTTTTAGCAAGACATTGTCTCCTCCCATCATGGATCTTCTTGCTAATTTTAACTTTTTGATGATTTCATACTGCCCTGATATTGCACCATTCTCCGCTTTCAACTCGGATTCTATGAACCTTAAGATTTCTAACCACGTATAAATATTTGATCTGCTAAGGCACTAGAACATTGTAATTTGTTGTTTATGTCTAACTAATAACGTGATAGCAAGATTAGGGATTAAAGTAAATAATATATGATGCGTGAAATTATAGCTTTCCTTTTGCAAGATAACCTAGGATATATCAAATTATTTCTTGATTTTTACTTCAAGTTCCAATTATGGTATTTAATAACTTATTGTATTCCTGCATGTTACCACCAAGCATCGTTAACTTAAACTTATAGAGGACATACTTAGTGACGATATAAGGAAACTAATTTTTTTCAACCGTTCATAGGGTTGCTACATTGATATTGCAATTTGCAATGTATTTGTTTGGATCTATGTCAAACTGATAGTGCAACTCAGTTTAATGTTAGGCAACATGCCATTATCAGATATCATAAATGACTTCTGAAATAGGGAAGTATCTTAGTAGTAAACTTTTGGTTTCATTAGAAACTTCGGATGGGCTCAATTGCTGCTTTGTTTTGCTTTCGTTCTTTTTTGGACTTTATTACGTTTTGCAATAAGCATGAGATTTATCAAATAAAACAATGAAGTACTTTAGTAATTATTGTGGGCCATTCGATCCTTAAATAATCATATATGTTTCATGTTCAATGTTTGTTTTTATCACTTTTAGTTTTCTAACTTCATAAAATTACCTTTTAGTTTTGTTTGATTCAGCATACATAGTTTTAGGTATTTTTTTCATAGAGATAAGCTCTTCTGCTACATAATATCCTCATTCATTAATTTCAAGGTCAAACAAACAACCCACCGGTTTCTTATTTCCATGGGTTTAAATACAAGGTTAGTTTTCTTAGTGTGTATGCTTCGATATCGAGAACATTTCATGTTATTAGTTGTCTATTTTTGTTCGTTTATTTTTCTTACATTCTTTCATGGGTTATTATTCACTGTTTGATGTGATTTTCATTTCCATATGAAGTTAGTAAACAAAGCTTCTTTTCTGTAGTAACAACGCATTCTACTGCATATCATCATCCATTACTTTATGAGGACCGTAGATGACAATTTACAGTTTTTTAGTTTATACAAGTTATTTCCATATTTTGCGTTTTCGATATATTTAAAGAGTTTTCTATTTAGCATTAACCTTTTTTTTTGCTTCGAGAATCCCGAGTTTGCAGTTGTCTAGATGTCTAAATTTGGATGAAATTTATTCTTAGAAACTGTACCATTCTAGAAATAGTAATGAATTTAAAAACTAAAAATTAAGTGGCGTTTCATTTACCCATTTTTATTTAAGGTTATTCGAATGGTGCACGTGAAGATTATTTTAGAAAATGAAGTTAACACATGAAACAAATAACAAGTTCTATATATTTTTAACACTTGGAACATAATGGAAGAACAGTAGGTAATTTATTCTTCCATCGTCCCTTCATCCCTTACATTCCTCTCCATCATTTTTTCATTTTATCGATCCTTCTTCAATTCTTTTTTATTTTTTTGTATTATATGTTAAAAACTTGAAACATTAAACACAGTATAAACCAAACACCGTCTATAAATTTCACTTGCTGGGCCAACTTTTACAATTTTCTTCTTCTCAACTTCTTACTGTTTGTCACAAAAAACCTGATCGTTCATTTATTAGTCAGCTTCTCACTTGAAAACATCAAAATAGAATCTTCAATTCCAGCACCATTATTCGTCATGTAACTTGCATCATTAATTTTAGATGTTACCAATTTTTGCAATAGTAAGAGCAAGGTCTAATGTTTAACCCCTATTTGGAATGCAAAATTTACCTACGTAAATAGAAATAAATAAAAAAAATTGAGGAAATATTTTTATTTGTATATAATTATACGTGAACCTTTCATTTGGCATTTTTTTTCTTTTGTTGCTTTGTCATTGCTATACGGTTGTTCTTAATTTTGCATAACTATGTACATTTCTCATGAACAAATATGCTTGACAATCTATTTGATATTCTACCTTCCATTGCATGGTCTGTTAAATAATTTGCAAACTGTAAGATATTTGCAGCATGAAGGTATTTATGGTGCATTTTTGCAAACGTGGTTGATTTTTTTTCTTTTCTATTTTTTTTTTTGGTTCATAATTTTTGAAGTCAAAAGGAGATAATAAGCAACACCTGTAGGAAATATATTTATTATCTTGCATTGTTTATATCTACATACATGGTAGTCCTTAGTCGTTACTGTCTTATCGCCTAAAAAACATTATATATTTTGTCTGCCAATCTTTTGCTTTTATAGTGTAATACATTTACAGATAAAAAGTCCTATTGCCTTTCTCTATTTAATTGTCTTTTTGTGATTTACTCAAATATTATAGTTGGTTTTATACTACTTTTGGGTAAATACTATTAAAGGATGAAAGGTCTAATTTTAAACCTTCTCTACAAAATCAGCAAATTTATCTAGGTAAGAAAGGAGGTTAAAACAATCGTTAATCTTTGCTCTTAAGTGACATAAATAATTTCTACTCATATTTGTGTAAAACATATAAAAAACGTTAATAGGACTACAAGGTGAACAAACATGCTTATACTCGACCATGCATCATTTAGAAGGCATGCAATTAAAAATGCTCTTTTCAGTTTTTAGTCAATAAATCTCAAACTTCCATTTGCATTCTATATCAAAGCTTTATCAATTCATTATAAGACAAAAGTACTTATATTTTTATATAACATTTGTCTACAAAAGATTTTTATTTCAATATATATATATATATATATATATATATATATATATACACACACACACACACCGAGTAGGAAATAGTGAGTAACGAAGACAATAGAGCCGTTATAATAGAGCCGTTAGAGTGTGAACACGTTCTTATCATATTTAGCATGCTTTGTCATTATCTACTAGCTGTTAGGCTCATGCATACTTGGTATATTTAATACTAGCCGTTAGGCTCATACATATTTGGTATATTTTGTACTAGCCGTTGGGCTCATAGCACTATATATATGTGCTCTTTGTATCATGTTTTGCATCAATAAAAATTGCAATTGTTCCTCTCTAATAACTCTCCTCCTTATCCCTTAATATGGTATCGGAGCCAAATTGCCGAAAGGCTTAATCATCAAGCAGAAAGTTGTTTTTGTTTTATGGCCAACAACAATGAAGTAACCTCCGTTGTTTCAGGAAGTATGGGGTACAGCGCTCCACCTAACCATCATGACCTGATTAAACCAAAAAGCCAAATTATCACCACATCTCTAGACGAAGACAATTACATTCTATGGAAATATCAAGTAGAGATCGCTCTAAGAGGGTATGATTTACTGCAGTACATTAATGGGACAATAACAGTCCCACCAGTGACGATAACGAATTCGGAAGGAGAAATTGTGCCTAACACAGACTACACAAAGTTTCAAAAACAAGACAGCCTCCTCTCCTCATGGCTCCTATCGTCAGTAAGTTTGAATTTATTATCACAAATAGTTGGATGTAGCACGTCTTATGAAATATGGAAAACAGTTGAACAAATTTTCAGTTCACAATCAGCTGCTAGAATCATGCAATATAGAAGGGAATTACAAAATTCTAGAAAAAAAGAGGCAAGCATGAAAGAATACTTAGGAAAAATTAAAAATATGTGTGACAAACTAAATGCTGTTGGCCATAAGATCAGCGACAATGAGCAAATCCTATTTATTATTGGTGGATTAGATGAAGAATACGAATCTCTAGTAACTATGTTAGCCACACAACAAACCTTACCTGATTTACAGTTCGTTCGATCAGCACTCCTTGCTCATGAAGGCAGAATCGACCAAAGAAAAGCAGCACAAAATAAGTTCTCTGCCAATTATACCACAGTCAGAAATAAGCAGATACAAGGAGATAACAACAACTAACGTGTGAAATGTCAAATATGCCAAAAGTTTGGTCACATGGCGAACAAATGTTACTTCAGGTATAATTCAGACACAGGTAGACAACAGGCAAGCCAAAATTACTCTTCACAAAGAAGAGCACAAGCAAATATGGCAACAACAGGGAATTCAACTCAAAATAATAATAACGCAAACCGAAGATATAATGCTGCATATGATGATGAAGTAAAAAATGAAGACAATGGCTTCGAAGAATGGTACCCTGACTTAGGAGCGACTCACCACATAACTAGCAATCTTCAAAATTTAAACATTGGGAGCAGAAATTACTCAGGTATGAGAAATTTGCATATGGGTAATGGTAGTACTGCTAGTATCACACACATAGGCAAAGGGACTATCTTTGGGAAAAGACAACTCAAATTAAACAATCTTCTTAGGGTACCTACGACTAATAAAAATTTGTTAAGTGTATCAAAATTTGCCAACGACAATAATGTTTACTTTGAATTTCATCCTAAGTTTTGTTTAGTTAAAGATTCCCTAAATCATGAAATATTACTTCGAGGTAACCTATACGATGGTTTATACAAATTCAAGACTGCAAACTCAAGTGGAGAATTCTGGTACAATAATGTAGATGCTAGTAGTGACAATGACTGTATTAGGAATAGTTGCAATAACGTTGATTATGACAATAATAGCAGTGAATGTAACGTGATTAATTCTTGGCATGTAAAATTAGGACATCCTAATCTGGAAACTGTTAGGACTGTTCTGCGTAATAATAACATTCATTATAAAAATGTACCTATCAAACACACATGCATGCACTGCCAACTCGGCAAGAGCCACAAGCTCCCTTTTAGTGATTCTGAAACCAGCTATAATGAGCCATTGGAGCTTATAGCCGCTGACTTGTGGGGACCCACGCCTCTAAATTCATATCAGGGACACAGGTATTATCTTTCTTTCGTGGATGCTTATTCTAGATATACTTGGATATACATGCTGAAAACTAAATCAGAAGCTTGCAATACAGTTATGCAATTTATAACTCATGTCGAAAAATAAATGAACAGTACTATTAAGGTTGTTCAGACAGATGGGGGAGCTGAGTTTAAACCTCTAACTAATTACTTTCTCAAAAGAGGGATCAAACATAGATTAACTTGCCCCCATACGTCCGAACAAAATGGTTTAGTCGAATGAAAACATCGACACATAGTAGAGACTGGTCTAACTTTGTTATCACAAAGCTCATTACCCATGAAATATTGGAATGAAGCTTTCTACACATCTGTATTCCTCATTAACAAGTTGCCAACCAAAGTCTTAAACAATAAAAGCCCTCATGAAATGATATACAGTGTTAGACCAGAATATGGTTTTCTGAAAGCCTATGGGTGTCTATGTTTTCCATGTTTGAGAGACTATAACAATCATAAACTAAGTATGAGATCAAGCCCATGCACATTCATCGGGTACGCACAAAACCAAAAAGGCTATAAGTGCATGGACAAAAATGGAAAAATATATGTTTCTAGACATGTGATATTTGATGAAAACAAGTTTCCTTATGCAGAAAAGCAAATCGGCAAAAAGGATGGGGAACAAAGCATAAACAATAACATACGGTTCGAGCCATTCATTACTGAACCACCTTCAATTGATAGAAATGAAGAGCAACAACGCACAAGCAATTTAAACACCCAGGAAGAAACTATGGATCGAACAAATGAGCAAACCAATAAGACACACAATGACTCAGAAGATACAAACATACATCAATCAAATCAAAACATGCAGTATAGTGAAGATACAGAAAACAACAACCATGTTGACATTACCAGCAACAATGATACACAGCAGCAAACACCACCACAATCAACTGGACATCACATGATCACCAGGTCAAAGAGAGGCATCTTCAAACCCAAAGTATATAATATTTCTGCCAGTGAGATCGAACCATTGAATTTCACTCAGGCTATAAGATCAAACAAATGGAAGGAGGCAATGGACACTGAATATAAAGCTCTCATAAAAAGCAACACTTGGAGCTTAGTGACTCAACCAAAACACAAAAATGTGATTGGTTGTAGGTGGACATACAAAATAAAAAGAAAAGAAGATGGATCTATTGACAAATACAAGGCCAGACTGGTTGCAAAAGGTTACGCGCAACAATTTGGTTTTGATTTCAATGAAACTTTTTCCCCAGTCATAAAACCCATAACCATCAGAATTATACTGACCATTGCTCTAAACAAAGGATGGAATGTGAGGCAACTGGACGTCAACAATGCTTTTTTGAATGGGGAATTGACTGAAGAGGTATACATGCAACATCCTGAAGGATATGGTACTGGTGATAAAGTATGCAAACTACACAAAGCAATATATGGCTTAAAACAAGCTTCGAGAGCTTGGTATGAAAAGCTAAAGTCAACTTTGTCTAACATGGGTTTCTCACAAGTTAAATCGGACAATTCTCTATATATGAAGAAGGGCATACATGGAACTGTGTTCATTCTAGTATACGTTGACGACATGCTAATAACAGGAGACAACAGCGAAGAAATAAACAGAATCGTACACCAGCTGGATCAAAATTTCGCCATTAAAGACTTGGAGGAACTAAATTTTTTTCTTGGAATACAAGTGATTAGGAAAAATAATGGAGAATTAATATTATCCCAACAAAATTATATCACTGAAATACTGCAAAGGGCAAATATGCACAAGGCAAACCCATTACCTACGCCTATGATTAGTAACCTAAGACTATCTAAGCATAAAGGAGAAGCTATCGACAATGCCAAACAATATAGAAGCATAATAGGAGCGTTACAATACGCAACTATTACTCGACCAAACATATGCTACAGTGTCAATAAACTCAGTCAGTACATGCAAAACCCTTTATCAGAACATTGGATGGCATTAAAGAGAGTGTTACGATACTTACAAGGCACAAAATATTATGGCATACGCCTAAATTCAGAAAAGGAACCTAACTTAGAGTGCTTTAGCGATGCCGATTGGGCCAACGATATCGACGATCGAAAGTCTGTCTCAGGATACTGCGTTTAACTCGGTTCCAATATCATTTCCTGGTGTACGAAGAAACAACAGACCACATCAAGATCTAGCACAGAGGCTGAGTACCGTGCACTGGCAAGCGCTACAGCCGAAATCATGTGGATAGAATCACTGATGGAGGAGCTTGGTTTCACTCCAAGACGAAAGCCGGTCATTTGGTACGATAATAAGAGCACAGTATCTTTATCTCTTAACCCTATTCAACATTCAAGGACGAAACATCTTGAAATTGATCTCCACTTTATGAGAGAAAGAACGCAATCAGGAAGACTTGCAATATGTCATGTTCCCGCATACTATCAGAGAGCAGATGCTCTCACAAAGGCACTTTCGACCAAAAATTTTATCAGAATGAGAGAGGAACTTCGCGTTATCAGTGCAGGCGGAAGCCAGAATGAGCAAGGAAACCCTAGTTCGAACCGAGGGGGCATAACGAAGACAATAGAGCCGTTACAATAGAACCGTTAGAGTGTGAACACTTTTTTATCATATTTAGCCTGCTATATCATTATCTACTAGCCGTTAGGCTCATGCATACTTGGTATATTTAATACTAGCCGTTAGGCTCATACATATTTGGTATATTTTGTACTAGCCGTTGGGCTCATAGCACTATATATATGTGCTCTTTGTTTCATGTTTTGCATCAATAAAAATTGCAATTGTTCCTCTCTAATAACTCTCCTCCTTATCCCTTAATAGTGAGCTCAGAAGACTCTTTACCCTTCTTAAAGAAAACCGTCAAGGATACGATGACTGCACATTACATACTCTTTTATATTTACAATTCACTTACCAATCTTAATAAACCTAATAACTACTAAATAATACCTTAAAGTGCATTGAATGTATTGTCGTTTTATAATAAGAAACCCGATGCAATTTTAAGCAATACAAGTACATATACAGGACATTATCAGTATTTACGTAGGAAACATCAGTACTTACAGGGAATATGCCCGGAGTAAACTGATAGATTAAATCTTTTGCATTACACAGAACAATTTAGGAATATATTAGCATTTATAGGAATATTATTAAAGTGTATTGAATGTGCTGTTGTTTTATAATAAGAAAGCAGATGCAATTTAAAGCCACACAAGTATATATATAGGACCTTATCAGTATTTATGTAGGAAACATTAGTACTTACAGGAATATGCTGGCAATAAATTGATAGATTAATTCGATCGCATTACACTGAACAATTAAGGAATATATTAGCATTTATAGGAGTATTATAGTGTTAACTTAGATAAATGAATATATTGCCATAATTTATACTGTTGTATAATAATGTATCATTTATAACAGTATCCTAAGTTGGGAATATATCCAATTCTTATAAAAATAAGGTGTATTTAACGATACAAATTCTCTTTTTTTTTTTCTTTTACGTGGGTACACAGCTGAAGTCAGTAATCACTTCACTATAGTCCACTTTAATTAAAAATGATGCATATCATAAGCTTGAAATTGTATCCACTAAAGCTAGCAAAATATTGTAACCCTTATACGATAATATGAAAATCTAGCTCTATTTTAATTATTTCCTCTATATTAAAATATCCCAACCCTGTTGGTTATTCTATATAGCTACTCAAATAGAATGTTTTTCCACTAAATGTAGAAAATGTTTTCGTCTACCTATCATAATATATGGAAGTTGGGGTGCATCAGACAAGGAGCATAGTGTATTATGAAAAGCAGTATAAAAAACAAAGCAATTATGTTATTAATATTTTAAAATTGAGTGCTGCTACTCACCTCATCATATCCTTTAAAAATTGCACAAATTAAATTTTGAGAACCTAGTTATGACCCTCTAAATATAGCCATTCATTCAACCACGCTATGCCTTCCTCTCTTTGTGCAAATACAAAAATTCAATTAATGTGTTCTCTAATAAAATAATTTCAGAGTGAAGTTTATTTTTACAATCACTGATAATAGTAAAACTTGATCTTATTAGGCATAAGAAAATCATTTGACAGCAATTTAGTTGGCATTGTCTGACTGTTTGACTTTCCAAATGTTTGCCTATTAGTTGTGGAAGCTTTAAATGACCAAGTGAAAATCCTTTATTTTTTTAGTCTTTACCAACACATGTTGGGCAATCATACCAGTAATTAAGATTAAACGCTATACTAATATGTGTTCAAAAATATTAAATATATAATTGGAGTATCTGATGACAGTCAAAATGAAGGCGGTTACATACTTACATTAGAACAAGTAGAGTGTTTTGGAAACACCGGATATAATTAAAGTACCAAATTACATAGCCAACTGTAGTATTATATTACAATACATCACTTATGATGCACTTAAGCAACCTACTAGGTAAAGAATAATACATGAAATTGTAATAAATACGGTAAGGTGTTATAATAAGAAATCAGTTGTGGTTTCACTGTTTATGTAGGACTATACCAGTATTTATGTACGAAACATAAGTATTTGTAGTAATATGTCAGCAATAAATTGATAGATTAGATTGATGGTACTAATATTCATAGTTTAGGAATATATTAGAATTTATAGGAATATTATTGCATTAAATTGGCTGACTGAATTGATTGCTCTATACATAAATTGTTTCATAATGTAACATTTATAACAGTATTCCATATTTATAATGGTATTCCTTGGCTAGGTGATTAAAGCTAAATAACATTTGAGTTTTCTAATATTGTGCAAGAAGTGGATGTTTTCTGTCATGTTGTATCTCAATTGAGTTGGATATTTTGGCGTCTGCTGTGAAATAGAAGATACAACGGTTAAGTCTAATAATAAGGAATTTGGGTATAGGTTTATTTTATGAACTTTGCTATTGCTGTCCATTTGTTAGTTGTTAAAGCAATTTCTTTTACTTCAGTGAATGTGATAAAGGTTCAATGTTGATGCATGCATAAAATTGGATAGAGAAAAGCGAGAGAAGAGCGAGAGTGCATACATGTACATGCCCATGTTGGATACAAGCCTCATTTTTTTTGATGAATTCTTTTCGCATCCAGTGCCAAAATTTATATTATCTTATTCTTTGATCTCATATGCATGCATTTTAATACAGGTATCTTTTACTACTATTCTTCCGTTTCATAGGTGACTTTTATGTTCTAACTTGAAATAAATCATTGTTGATCTTTTTTCCTTTAGAATTTTGCGAGAAAATCGTTCTATGGTGTTATCATAATATTTCCTCAAACAATTATCAGTTTATTGTCTTAGCATTTTGTTTTGTTTTGCTATAAATGTTCACACTGCAATAAAAATCATTAAGTGCTTATTGTCCAAGATTATCCTGTTTGCAACATACCTTTTGTTATGATATTATCTTTGCACCCTTCCACTTAACTTTATGTGAGAAAGAAATATGCAGTGAAAACATACATCAAGTTATTTTAATTGCCTTGGCTCAAAAAAAAAATCTTTTGATAAGCATATTTTCTTAAGAACTTTCTAATGTATGTTAAATTTATTAGGTTACCAATCTCCTCTATATTAGTCATGTCGTAAGATATTTTGGGCATTTGGAATATCTGTTTTTTCTTACTTTTTAAATGAAAATATGCATATTCTTTTATGATGTTAAGGTGATAAGTTTGAGAGTTTCGGTATGACGACTTCTGTTGACAGTGAAGGTAAAATGTTGTATTACCTTTTCCTGCTACTATAGGTCTGTGCGTTTTCCTCCCCATTAGGCATTTCATCATTTTCCTTCTTAGCTTCTAAAACTTAATTCAGTGTAGGTTAATTACTCTAATATTCAATTCAAGTTTTAGCTTTATAATAAGAAAAACAGTTGCAATTTTTTGAAAATACCAATGTTTGTATAGTACCATATCAGTATTTATGTAGGAAACATAAGCATACATAGGAATGTGTGAGCAATAAATTAATAGATTGATAAATTAAATCGATTATATTAATCTTAATAATTTAGGAATGTATTAGCGTTTACAGGAATAATATTGTATTACATTAGCCGAATGGATTAGTTGCCCTAATTTTACATTGTTTCATAATATAGCATTTATACAATTAATAGTATCCATTATTCATAACAATATTGTTTGGACAAGTGGTTATGGTTAAACTGACAATTTTTCTAATATTATGTAGGAAGTAAATGTTTTCCAGTCATGTTCTATCTCAAACGAAATGAATATTTTGACGTCTATTGTGAAATAGAAGATAAAAATATTTAGCTTAAGTACTGAATAATAAATAATTTGGGTATAGGATTATTTTGGTACTTTGTAATTGTTGTCCATTTAAAAATCTTTAAAACCATTCACTTTTACTACAATAAATATAATAAAGGTTCAGTGTTGATGTGTGGAAATCCTTGGATAGAGAAGAGAGATGGTGAAGCCATGTTATCTGTTCAATGTTGGATATATGCATCCCTTTTTGGTCATGAATACTTTCCAGGTATCCAAATTAAATTCCAATGATATTTTTTTATTATCTTATTCGTGGATGTCATATAATTTTTTTTAAATATGTGCATGTTTTATTACTAATAGTTACATTTCATAGGCGATGTATATGTTCTAATTTAAACAGAAAAATCATTATGATCCATTTCTTCCTTTAAATTATTTTCCTTCAAAACTATTCTACGGTGTCCACACTATTCTTAATGAAGTTAAAATTCGACCAGTTATACTGTCTTCATACCATGGAAATGGCTGGATCCTTGAACTTATAGAATTGCCCATTTGTTGTACTTAGTTTTTCTTGCTACAGTAAACAAGACTGCATCAGGTTAGTGCCGTTAAATTCAAACCTTGAACTTTGTTTCTAACTATTATTGTATATTTTTTGCATGTTGGTTTTCATTTATTGAAGTTCTCCTGTATTTTTGTTCGGTTAGGTGCAAGTCAGACATGTTCACAACTAGACAGAAGACGTTCATATGATCAACTTGGCATTCATAAGCAACACATGGTGTTAGCATTAAAAATTGTCATTTATATTGAAATGCCTGTGACAAAAAATGAAGTAATAGATCACCACATGACTTTTCATTCATTTCTATTAGACTTCACTTTTTGTTTTATGATATGATGCTGCTTGGAATCTATATTTGCATTATATTTGTAGTCAAATTGCTCGGAATTAGTGATGAACATATCCAAATAAAAATTGCCTCATAATTGCTTTTATTCTATACATTGATATTGACGATGATGAGAAGTACGGAATTTATCTTTAAGCTATTTTACTCAGCATTTTAATTATATGGTGTATAATACATTTAAATTAACTTTGAAAATTAACAGTGGTTTAAGCGTATTTTCTCCCTCCACGTTACTTTCAAAAAGCATAGTTATTTCCTATATAGTTGTTGGGCCATGTGCGTAGCATGGGTTTGTTCAAATACCAACTAATGTAAGTAAAGAACATATGACATGTGATGTTAATTTTTTTATACAACTGTTATTCTTTAAAAAAAATTGCAAGGCTATTTATGCTTCAACATTACTTGAGCCGATTAATTGATAAACATTTTACAATAATGTTCAGAAAATACGCCAAATAAAAATAAACTCCACCTACAAATGTACATTTTCATCTTTACATAACTACAATATAAAAATATACCACTATACGAAATTATGCTCAAGCCCGTGTTTGGAGCACGGGTTCACACTTGTCATGGAAATATCAGGGTTTGTACATAAAGCCTCACAACACTCATAGAGCACTCAGCAGCGAGAACACAAATACTAGATATTAACAAAACTGGTACGTCAGCCTCCTACTCTCCTCCACACACCATATCATCCTCACTTACCACCTATAACCTTCTACTTAGTATGCCCATCCACAATCGGATGAACAACCCAAGGTAATAATAGGAGACATAAAACCTTGAGTCAGACAACAGTCTTGTGAGCGATAAAATAGCTATCATACTTCAACAATGAAGGTACATGAAAATGGATAGATAAACATACTAATCTATCCACAACACCAGAGAAGAACTCAACCCTATCTTCCCCACATCGGATAGTGATAGCCTTTATTGTAAGCAATTCAACCCTTCGCCCATGGAAACCAGAACACCCACTTAATTATGGTAAGAACTCATAACATCCATATTATATATATCTCATGTAAACCATCCTAACCGAATTTGACATCCCTCAAGTACAAGCCCTAGAAGCCTAAACCAATATCAGACAAGCACCCAAGGAACATCTCCTTCGACTTTGGACTGTCTACATGAGGCGGTACAAAGAGAACAACCAATCACCCATAACTAACACTGGCTATCACCGCCAATCTTGCTTCGAAACCATCGTTAATCGTATGATGGTCAACCTTGCCATATGTCAAGGGCTAAAGGTGACCCCAGTTCTAACATAAGCTCCATATGTCCAACTTTGAAAACTAGGACTTTCTACAAGACTTAGGATACTCGTCAGCAAGCTTCTAACCTTTTAGGTCCCCTTATTGTATCCCTGCTTTGAGCCGGCTAGAACTTATGACAACGATAATCTCTCGGGCTTCTCCTCTCTAGTCATCCAACCCAATGACTTTCCCATAACTCAAGAAACCTTCTCAAGAAACCATTATTCACTAACTCACGACCTTTGAGTTGTCACCTCGTTCGCTGTTCTACACCGATCAACGAACACCATTCAACACTTCAAATCTTCCTACTTGAATTTATTTCGAAGTCACACCATCACCGAGTCAATTGCATCACAACGCTATGGCTAGGGTTCGTGGGGTTGGCCCCGAAAAATATACGTTTTCAAGCCTTTTTACTCAAATCTAAGTCGTACCCGAAAATATAAATTTCTAGAAAACAACCATATGCAACTGACCGACCGACCCCCCTCCCCCCGCCCGGGATGCTCGACCGACCCCCCCCCCCCGGGATCGACCCCACCTTGGACCGACCACTTTTACTCCAACCCAGGTTGGAGCGACCGACCAGAACATGAGCGACCGACCCTGATCTTATGGGATGCACGACCAACCCTCCCTCATTGGATCGACCGACCCACTCCAGATCCAACTATTCTGGAACACACGACCGACCAGGTAAGAGCGACCGACCAAATCATTAAACCATTTCCAGGCTCGCTCCACTGACCCTACTTCCCTGTGCTCGCCTGACTAGACCTACTTCCTGTCTTTCTCCCCTAGAAACTCGAGCCATGGTGCGCAACCGATCCCTCCACCTACGCGCGACCCAGAACCTGCACTTCACCATTTTCACTACGATTTCCACCAAAACTTCACCAAGCAATATATTCGACGAAAGCAACTTGTCTAATCTATCAAATATGATCAAAAACACGGCATGAACCCTCTAACAACATGAAAACAATAGTTTTCACCAAATAATGCAAATCACTCCAAAAATCATCATGAATGGCCATATGAACAAAACTATAGAACTAACTTGCATAACATAGAATCAATGATTTAATCTTACTAAATGAGATCATAGGATGATTTATGTGAAAAGGGACTTAATATGGCATAGATATATGGAAAAACACTTAAATATGATGAAAAGCATGATTATAATCATTCATATACTTCATTGAATCCATGTGAGAGATGTAAAGCACTCACCTATTCTCCCAAACAAGCAAAAATAAAAGGAAAATTAATCCGTACAGTAAGCACTTGGCACCAAACACCTTGATCCGATGAATCCTTGCTCAAATTGATATAGATCTAGCCCCCAATGGTGTAGATCTATGATTTCGTTCCTTGGATTTTGATTTTTAATGGTAGAAAGATGTTAGAGGAAGGAGAATCTCAAGGCCACCTAATGATAGAATGGAAAACTAAAACCATTTCCCATATCCCTTATCCCCTATTTATGCCCTTCCAATAGCCCACCAATGGACCTTCCCAAATTAGCACATTGTGGCTCTTTAAACCTAAACAGCCAACTGAAAAACTTTAAAACAACGATTCCTCCCAAACCGTTGAGCCAAAACTTTAACATAACCTATCTACAGAAAGGCAACCATTAATTCCTTTCCAATGGCACTAGTCTCACAATTTTATTCGACCTAAGTCAAAAGTTATGCCATGTACAAGACTGATAGGGGAAAATGGTCACAAATAAAATCGATAATAATTATGGACATGTCTCACATCCCCATAAGCAACATATCAAAAGATGAGAATGATCCAACCCTTAGGGATTAAAATATTTTTTTTTCAATCTTCTGATACGTAAAATGAAGGCTGTTACAGTTGTTAGTATTGTTCCCATACATATCGTGGAATCGGCAGTATTTACTGGAGTTCTTCTCGAGGTTGGTGGACTCCTTTGTGTTGGGCTTCTTGTATTGGAGAGTATTAAAGGTTTCTAAGTAGATTGTCCATATATCTCGATTCAGCGGAGTGTAAGACCTGTAATTTAGATAGCGGTCATTCTTCTTAGGATCTGTGGGAGCTTGGTTATTGTTACGATCGCTGGGTTCGTCGCCACTCAGCTTTGACCTACTTTCTTTTGACGTTGTCGTTGATGGTGCCAAAGTGTGGGTTGTTGGAGTGGTTTCCCCGAGAAGCTCGAATACGCCTTGCTTCTTCTTGGCACAGGAACTGCGTTGCCTTTTTGTAGAAAGCCTCTAGGGTCTTAGACTATTTTCTATCGATCTAGGCTCCAAATTCGGAGGTAGGAAGGACACCTTTTGAAAGTTGGAAGAGTACGATGCGAGGTTTTGGGTCGTCGACCTCAGCAAGGCAGTGTTGAATCGCTCGAGGTAGCTCTTGAGGAATTCTGTAGGACTCTAATAAAGGTTGGAGAGGGTGAAGGCGTTCTTTGGTGTCGGAACATGCATCCTGAATTACCTGACTAACTCCCTGGCCAACTGGCCGAAGTTTTTTGATAGAATTGAGTGGAAGGCGAGAGAACCAAAGCAGAGCTGTACCTGATAAGAAGATTGCGAAGCACTTGCATTTGACCGCATCGGTGGCCTTCCTGGAGTCTATATGCCACTTAGCAGTTCAGGAAAGCGCAGGGATCAGTTGTGCCATCATATAATGCCATCCATGGCACGTTGAAGTGTCAGGGCCACTCGGCTTCATGCACAATCCTAGTGAAAGGGTTACGCCTCAAGTGGGTTTTCCATGAGTCATTGGCATTTTGTCGCACACCTCTAATGATCCTTTGGACCATGTCGAGGGGATACGCCGGTTGGACATCCTCTGGCAGAATCCACTGGTTTTGGTAGTCTTGGGGAGTTTTGTTCCGCGGACGCCTTCTGTGTTGCATGTTGGGCTAATCCTCTTCCATGTCGTCGACATTGATTGCCAAGTTTTGGCATAGTTGACGAGGTTGAATGGGATAATGTGCATCCTAATTCGAATGGACTTGGGCCTGCTGGGTAGCCAAGAGCATGGGCCCTAAGTTCTGAGCGACGACAGTTGGGTTCTGTCGAGGAGGGGGTCGTTTACTTAGACCCAATTCATCATTGATAACCAACCAGGAGCGATCACAGTACTGCGTTCCCATGCTCAAAGTGACGATAATTCTATCACCGTTCCCATTTCCGTTGTCGTTGCCATAAGTGTGAGCATTAGTGCGGACAACGATGTAATTGTTGAGGCTAAACCTCCTTCTTTGTCGTAATCCACGGGACTCGGAAGAAGAGGTTTTCGAGACACTGCACCTCACTTGGGCGTTGTTTTGAGAAAGTTGGAGTTGGGCGATGAGGCATTGACTGTCTTGATGCTGACGCACAAGGTCGACGTTGGTTTTCAATGCTTCGTTAAGTTCAAGAGCCGTATTTTCATACTTCTAATTAAGCGTGTAAATCTACCTTGAGTTGTAGGGGCTTCTGGGTACACAGGAGGAAGAATTTCTATTTCAATCGGGTCTTCTGCCGATTGAGGTTGCTGAGAAGTACCGGCGTTAGTTGCGAGAGAGGAACTGAGCATCTGATTCTTTGTTTGCTTAACCATCGTAAGTGGACCTGGCGGCAGGAAGAAACCTAAGGCGCGTCGGACTCAAAATGGAGATTTGTGACAAATATGTGAATCTAAGTTCTCAATGAAAGCACCAAAATGTTGACGACAAAAAAAAACACCCGAAGATTTTCCGTTGTTTATGTTTCACATGGGAAAATAAGTGCAGAAAGTTGTAAATAACACAGTAGATTTATAGTGGTTCAGTACCGTGAGGGGCCTATGTCCACTTTGAAAGACTTCGTTGACATTTTATTGACAATAATAAGTTACAAGCTTAGAACTATATCATGGCACCCATTTATAAACATTTCCAAGTATTTTGGAGTCATAGTTGTCATCTATGAATATTGGGAAAAAGTCACTTTTATGCTTCCTCTTCCTCAGAGCCTAGTTGCCATTAATGAGTTCTTGGAGCTCTCAAGAGGTGTCAAATCAGCCAATTTCCAACCCCTTTGAAGTGTGATCTTGGGGGTATTTATAGTGGAGAGGTTAGGTGGGAGTAGGTAGGATTTGGGGACCACACTGTTGATTTTCGTATCCTTGGAAGGCGACATGGAGAATTTTGACTCACCCTGTGGCATTTAGAAGGAAAATCGTATCCCTCTTTTGTGATATTGTAACACCCCGAATTTCAGTTAACACTGATATTCACTAATTACAGAATTAATAATCTCAGATGTGAGAATCAGGGGAAACGGGTTACGTCATTGTGTTCGTCTCGGAAAAATACGCGAAATAGAGTCCGAAATTTTGTAAATCGGAGTCCGTATGACCCGATTATGGCCCAAAGAAGTTTTCGGGAAATTTGAATTTCGAAACATGCAGAAATGGGGGCCAGGCGGGAGAAATCCCGCCCAGCCAAGTCGACTTGGCTGTCGATAGGGCTGTCGACTGCCATGTCGACAGGCATGTCGACAGGCAAGTCGACAGGGCTGTCGACTTGCCCTGTCGGCTGATTCTGGCCTGGTGCACCATTTTAGTGTTTGGGCTGTGCTTTGGGGCTGGTTTCTGGAAGCTTCCGAGATCTGATGGCCCCAATCTAATTTAGGGTTAATCTAATGGCCTAAATCACTTGCCTAATCCTATAAATAAGACCCTAAGCTAGGCCTAAATGATCAAAGTCCTATCTCCTAACTAAACTATGCCAAAATTTTCTATGATCATGGCCTCCACTCAAAACCCTAGCCTCCATCCTATTTCTAAACTATTTCTATGAAGGCTTTCATGTTCATACAAGCATCTTTGAGTTGTTTAAGCAATCATTAGCTTGCATTCATCATCAAGTTGCAAGCTTTATGTCCAAGGCTAGAGTTTTTGGGTAATTGGTGGCAAGGGTTTGCTTATGGGAGCTTAGTGGTGAGTTCCTATAGCTTTAATAATCAATTGTTAAATTGATTATGGTAGGATATGATAAGAGATGGCTATGTTTGTGGATAAATGTGTTTATGCAAGTTTAGTATAGTGTAGGTTATGTGTCTTGCAAGTTTTATGCTATATGCAAGTTTAATGCCATGTTTTATGATGCCAAACACTAAGTTGAACATTTATGCATATGTAACATGTTATGCAAACTATATGTGAGAGTATATGCAAGTTATATGTAACATAATATGCAAGTTATGCATTTGGTTTTATGCATGCTATGTATTTGGTTTTATGCATGCTAAGTATTTGGTTTTATGCATGCTAAGTATTTGGTTTTATGCATGCTAAGTATTTTGTTTTATGCATGCTAAGTATTTTGGTTTATGCATGCTAAGTGTTTGGTCATATGCAAGTTATGATGCAAGTTCATATGCAAGTTATGATGCAAGTTCATATGCAAGTTATGATGCAAGTTCATATGCAAGTTATGATGCAAGTTCATATGCAAGTTATGATGCAAGTTCATATGCAAGTTTGCCTTTATGTATGACATAAGTACATGTGCGAGTTCGTCCCTTTTAGACCTATGACTTGTATGCAAGTTGACACCTTTATGATAGGTCTATAACATGAACAATTAAGCAAGTTACCATCTTCATGACATATGTGATTCATGCAAGTTTGGGTTGGTTATTTATGCAAGTTGGGTTTGTGGTCATATATACAAGTACCTTTTAAACCCATGGTAATGCTAATGATATGCTAAGTTGAACCCATTATGTGTATGATGAATCTTCTCTTTTGAAGTATGTCATGTTAACGTATTTACGTGGGGACGATGGGGTAAAAAATTAATAAACACATAAAATTGTGTGAAGTGGGTATAATTAAACATACCGTAAAGTGGATGGACATAATTGGGAATTTACCTATTAAGTTAGGTCTACCCATATTATGAAATTGGGAATTTACCTATTAAGTTAGGTCTACCCATATTATGGAATTGGGAATTTACCTATTGAGTTAGGTCTACCCATATTCTTAAATATTTGTAATTTATTAGGGATAATTAATACAAATTATGGGGGTGATTAATTAGGTGTAATTAATCTACTAAGACACGAGGTTGGACCCTTTTGTAGCATAAGACTGCCCGGAACCGACCGGCAAATCCAGCGGCTACAAATGATTGGCCCAATGTGAGAGGTCTTAGTCATAAACTAAATACGTGACAAGTGTAAAGACACGAGGTTAGACTCTGTTATGGTGTAAGGCTGCCCGGAACCAACCGGCATATCCAGCTGCCATAAAAGACAGTCTAATGTGAGAGGTCTTTACAAAGGTTACGATCTTAATTAATTAAGAAACACTTAACCAAATTAGCATGTAGAGGGGCATGAGGGGTTAAGTGTGTGCCTTGGGTGGCATGTAGTAACTAGTGGGGGTGCCTTGGGTGGCATAAGGAAACTAGTGGGATTGCCTTGGGTGGCAATAGAAAATACGATTAGAATACTTAACCAAAGTGGAACATGTAATTAAACATGATTAAAGGGTTAAGTAAGTGCCTTGGGTGGCATGTGGGAATTAAGTAAGTGCCTTGGGTGGCATGAGGGAATCAAGTAAGTGCCTTGGGTGGCATGCGGAAATCTAGTGGGTGCCTTAAGTGGCAATTGAAATATAATTAAATGACAAGCTTAAGTAGTAGCTTGTGGGGGCCTTGAGTGGCAATTAAAATATGATTAAAAGACTTAACCAAAATTTATAACATGTAAGTGGACATGGTTAAAGGGTTAAGTGGGATTCACTAGAAATGACAAGCTTAGGTGGGTAGCTTGTGGGGGCCCATTTCAACCAATATCCCAAACGTATCTTTGTGGGCTCGACCCAAGTCGAGGACGGGACACGCATATTGGGCTTGACTATAAGAGGCCAAAACGGGGTAGCGGTGGCAACGCGAGTCCAACGGGTTTCATATGCGTGTGTGGACCCGGGCTGGTAGGTAAGACGTTGTTGCATCGTGTAGGTATAAGCCGTGCACCATTGATTATCGGGTTGCCACTTTGGGGAGTGATACACCCCACTGTGGGGCCAGCACGGGTATCTACGGTAGGGAGCCGATCGCTTGGGGGTAGTGGGTACACCTAGTGGAGATAGGGGCAGACGGCACCTATGTACTCAGCTAGGGGTACAAGAAACTACTGGGTAAAATTACTAAGTACACTTAGTGGGATCAACCTTTAAGTAGGAATTTACCCTTGGGTGGGTAGAACTGGTGTGGTGCAGTGTAGGAATTACCCATGGGTGGGTAGATCTGGGGTGGTGCAATCTAGTAATTATCCTTGGGTGGATAAATGCGTCTTTTCGGCTATCTTAGTACATCCTGTGTTTAGTTGGCTACTTAGTGTAGTCATTATCCCCAGAGGTACCGTACCTTGTTTATATCATACCCTAATTACTTTAATGATTGTATTGTTAGGGTTATAGGACTCACTCAGACTTATGTCTGACCCCGTTGTTTTTATCTTTTTTTCCCAACCCTCAGGTTATCAGAGTGGGCCTACCATTAGTGGGCTTTGATCAGACTGCTTTATCTATCTTTTGGAGCTTGGACCGGGGATGTAAAGCTCAGTTTATCTTTTCTATTATGGCTATTAAGTTAACTAGTGGGATTATGTACTTTTGTTTTATCAGGATGGATATTATGTACTTGACTCTTGTTTATGGTTTTGGTGTAACCAAACATGTTTAACTTTCCGCTGCAATGAAATGATGTTATAAATTCTCAAGTATTACTTATATCTGTCTTGTTGTAATTTTTCTGTTCTATATTCACTTAAAATACTCCACCGATGTTATGGCATTCCCTTCGTGAGTGACCGTAGCGGGTGCGGGGTGTTACACGTGGTATCAGAGCTTAAGGTTACCAGAACAGATAAATTTTTTAGAAAAACTATTTTCTAAGAATATTTTTGAAAGGAGTATTTTCAAAAACATGTCTTTTAAGAGAAAAGTTTTTGAAAGAAAAGCATAATCCCCAATAGCCATATCTATATCTTTCAAATTCTCCGTTTTGAATCGCTTCCTCTCTCGTTTTGAGCTTCCCCTCCGTGTATAGATGATCTATCTAAGATAGATAAGAATGGAAAACCACTTCAAGGGACTTAGACGTTAGTCGGATTAGAAGTTGGTTCAAGAAGGAGGAGGACTTGTAGGTACCTATTGGATAGACGATGGGAGGAAGGCTCAAATAGTTGTTTGGTTAATGAAGGACGAAACCTCATTGGTGGGAGGTTATGAGTGGAGAATGGGAAGAAGAGGGCTAGTAGTTATCCTTTTGGAGGAATAGGACATCTTATTAGGATTGTCCAAAGAGGCAAGGGTAAGGTACGGAATCTCCTGGAGGGTAGTTGTATTCCCTCACGGCTAGGGTACCAGATGGGGATAGGACCGTCTAGGTTGGAATTTGGATTTCTTTATTATCCGATTCGAACTTTATTTGATTCTGACACATCGAGTTCGTTTATCTCATCATTGTTAGTTGAGACACTGCACTTAGACACCAGTTTAGTAGATGATCCCTTAGTTGTTTCAAACCCAATTGAGGCTCCATGATGTGTTTGGGTTTGAAAGTTTCTATACTTAGCGTTGAGTTTAGATATGATGCTTTTTGGGCTTCACGGGCTATGGGATAGTTTTGGGCATGGACTGGTTATCCAGTGGGGTTGCCGTTCTTGATTTTGAAGGGAGAGTTGTTAGGCTTATGACCCGCTTGGGTAACACTCTCGAGATCTCTTGTAATCCCATGGAATCTGTTATGCTAAGTTATCTAGAATCGCTTGACACGTCGGTCGAGAGTTTGCGATCTGTTAGAGTGGTTCGGGAATACTCGGATGTGTTTGAGGGGGTGAAGGGCTTACCTCCGGAGTGGGAGATTGACTTCCGAATATATCTGGTAGACAATGCCAAACCAGTATCTTGGCCAGTGTGCCACATGGCTCCTCGTGGGAGGAGGGAACTCCATAAGCAAGTAGGCGATTTGCTTGAGAAGGGGTTTAGAAGACGAAGTATATCGGAGTGGGGTGCTCCAGTAGTTTTTGCTACGAAGGCGGATGGGTCCCTCAGACTTTGTGTAGGCTAAAGAAAACTAAATAAACTCACAAAGAAGAATAGACACCCATTGCCGAGGATTGATGATCTCTTTGATCAGTTGGTTGGCGCCTCAGTGTTTTCGCAGTTGGACTTAGGCACGGGGTTTCGTCAGTTGAGAGTGGCTGAGGATAGTATAGAGAAGTCTGCCTTTAGGACTCCGGATGGTTTTTATGAGTGGCTGGTGATGCCATTTGGTTTGACGAACGCCCCCACATACTTTGTTGATTTGAGGAGAAGGGTGTTCAGGGAGTACCTAAATAAGTTCGTGATGATCGTGGTGGATGACATCTTGGTCTTTTCTAGGAGCGAAATAAGTTTTCGTATGTGCTCAATAGGTTGAGCAAAGCCAGTTATGGGATAAACGGTGGTTTTGGAGCGAGACTGGCGAGGACATCCAGAGTTGGACAAGGGCTTAATTATTTAGCCGTTTTTACTAGTATCATCTCACGTAGGTCGTCTGAATTCGAAGGAGGTATCCCTTGGGTGTTTGTCTGATATTGGTTTAGGCCTTTGGGGCTTGCATTTGGATGATGTCGAGTTCGACTAGGGTGGTCTGCATGAGAGATGGATAGTTGTGACGATTTTGCATGGGAGAATATCATGATTTTCTCTAGAAGTGGAGAAAAGCATGCCCTACATCTTAGGGAAGTGTTGGAGACTCTTTGAGCGCATAGTCTTAGGACAACAAAAGTGGATAGGATTCTTAGCATCCTATGAGTTTGAGATGGCGTACACCCATGGCAAGGGTAACGTGGTAGCGGACGCCTTAAGTAGAAAAAGGTTGTCCTCGAGTTCATTGTTCGTTGAACGACGGAGCTTAGAGTTTATTTCTATGTTTGACTTTAGACCTTCCGTTGACTTTGTACCTGGTTTGCTAGCCTCCTTGGAGGTTAGGCCTACTCTTTTGGGGCGTATTGGCGGAGCACAGCGAGACGACCCATAGTTGGTTGAGTAGTAGAGAAGCTCATGAGGAGGGGGAGTCGTCCAGCCATTTGAGTAGGTACACCCTAGATGGTAAGGGGTGGTTGCGTAGAGACGGTAGACTTTGTGTACCGCAAGGCGAGGGTTTGAGGAAGGCTATACTGGATGATGCACATCGTTCGAAGATGACCGTTCATCCCGGTGGGGACAAGATGTACCAAGACATGAAGCGAGTTTTCTTTTGGGCCGGTATGAAGAAAGATGCGGCCGAGTATGTCGCTAGATGCTTGGTGTGCTAGCAAGTGAAAGCGGAGCAGAAGAAACCCGGTGGGTTGGTTCACCCAGTGGATCCGCTATGGAAGTGGGATAGTGTCTCGATGGATTACCGAGATCAAGGAAGGGTAATACGGGAATTTGGGGTGTGGTAGACCGACTTACTAAGAGCGCCCATTTCATACCCGTGAAGAGCAAGAGGACTGTTCCATGTCTAGCTTCAGTTTATATTCGAGAGATAGTTCGGTTGCATAGGGAACATGGCGTATTCCATGTGTCACATTTGAAGAAGTGCCTACATAAGACCGTAGAGGCGGTAGAGCCGAGCTTGCTTAAAGAAGTAAAGGTAGAGCGTGATGTGATTATTCGACGAGCTCCTACCCGCATCCTTGGGTCAGAGATTAGGAAGTTGAGAAACAAAGAGGTTCGACTAGTCAATGTGAAAAGGGGAGAAGGTGAGAGCAATGCTACTTGGGATACAGAAGCGAAGATTCGTTCGTTATACCCATTCCTTTTTGAGGGTATGTCCTTTAAACGTCTCCTTTATCGTTTGTCTAGTACTTATCTTATCTTTAGTATGTCCTCTCGTTAGTACCTTTGACCTTTAGATAGGATAAACCTATGGTTGAAACATGTGTTTGAGACATGTTATGATTGAGGGATGCATGTGGATGCAAGTGTTTGCTAGTGGTCGCTCGTGGATGCATATACACACACTCTGGACACTAGATCGGCTCAATCACTTCATATTGCATATTGCATAAAATTGTGTGTAGGTAGCTATATTAATGGATGTATAATGGTTGTGTTATCACATGGATGATGCATTTTGTGAATGATTGTGCACTCATGTAGAAATAGTATGTGTCGATAGGGATCTTTCGCATACATATTGGATGCATGGCACTATCACGGTTTGCATATGTTCATACATTAGATAGGGAACATATACACACACTTTTTGCATATGCTCATACATCATTAGAAATTGTTTTAAGGAAAATGGATGCCCGTGTTTGATGGATTGAGTAGATGGTTGTTTGGATGGTAGGATATGCATTCTCCTTAGCTTAGAGATTTCGGGGACGAAATCCTTTAAGGAGGGGAGAATGTAACACCCCGAATTTCAGTTAACACTGATATTCACTAATTACAGAATTAATAATCTCAGATGTGAGAATCAGGGGAAACGGGTTACGTCATTGTGTTCGTCTCGGAAAAATACGCGAAATAGAGTCCGAAATTTTGTAAATCGGAGTCCGTATGACCCGGTTATGGCCCAAAGAAGTTTTCGGGAAATTTGAATTTCGAAACATGCAGAAATGGGGGCCAGGCGGGAAAAATCCCGCCCAGCCAAGTCGACTTGGCTGTAGACAGGGCTGTCGACTGCCATGTCGACAGGCATGTCGACAGGCAAGTCGACAGGGCTGTCGACTTGCCCTGTCGGCTGATTCTGGCCTGGTGCACCATTTTAGTGTTTGGGCTGTGCTTTGGGGCTGGTTTCTGGAAGCTTCCGAGATCTGATGGCCCTAATCTAATTTAGGGTTAATCTAGTGGCCTAAATCACATGCCTAATCCTATAAATAAGACCCTAAGCTAGCCCTAAATGATCAAAGTCCTATCTCCTAACTAAACTATGCCAAAATTTTCTATGATCATGGCCTCCACTCAAAACCCTAGCCTCCATCCTATTTCTAAACTATTTCTATGAAGGCTTTCATGTTCATACAAGCATCTTTGAGTTGTTTAAGCAATCATTAGCTTGCATTCATCATCAAGTTGCAAGCTTTATGTCCAAGGCTAGAGTTTTTGGGTAATTGGTGGCAAGGGTTTGCTTATGGGAGCTTAGTGGTGAGTTCCTATAGCTTTAATAATCAATTGTTAAATTGATTATGGTAGGATATGATAAGAGATGGCTATGTTTGTGGATAAATGTGTTTATGCAAGTTTAGTATAGTGTAGGTTATGTGTCTTGCAAGTTTTATGCTATATGCAAGTTTAATGCCATGTTTTATGATGCCAAACACTAAGTTGAACATTTATGCATATGTAACATGTTATGCAAACTATATGTGAGAGTATATGCAAGTTATATGTAACATAATATGCAAGTTATGCATTTGGTTTTATGCATGCTATGTATTTGGTTTTATGCATGCTAAGTATTTGGTTTTATGCATGCTAAGTATTTGGTTTTATGCATGCTAAGTATTTTGTTTTATGCATGCTAAGTATTTTGGTTTATGCATGCTAAGTGTTTGGTCATATGCAAGTTATGATGCAAGTTCATATGCAAGTTATGATGCAAGTTCATATGCAAGTTATGATGCAAGTTCATATGCAAGTTATGATGCAAGTACATATGCAAGTTTGCCTTTATGTATGACATAAGTACATATGCGAGTTCGTCCCTTTTAGACCTATGACTTGTATGCAAGTTGACACCTTTATGATAGGTCTATAACATGAACAATTAAGCAAGTTACCATCTTCATGACATATGTGATTCATGCAAGTTTGGGTTGGTTATTTATGCAAGTTGGGTTTGTGGTCATATATACAAGTACCTTTTAAACCCATGGTAATGCTAATGATATGCTAAGTTGAACCCATTATGTGTATGATGAATCTTCTCTTTTGAAGTATGTCATGTTAACGTATTTACGTGGGGACGATGGGGTAAAAAATTAATAAACACATAAAATTGTGTGAAGTGGGTATAATTAAACATACCGTAAAGTGGATGGACATAATTGGGAATTTACCTATTAAGTTAGGTCTACCCATATTATGAAATTAGGAATTTACCTATTAAGTTAGGTCTACCCATATTATGGAATTGGGAATTTACCTATTGAGTTAGGTCTACCCATATTCTTAAATATTTGTAATTTATTAGGGATAATTAATACAAATTATGGGGGTGATTAATTAGGTGTAATTAATCTACTAAGACACGAGGTTGGACCCTTTTGTAGCATAAGACTGCCCGGAACCGACCGGCAAATCCAGCGGCTACAAATGATTGGCCCAATGTGAGAGGTCTTAGTCATAAACTAAATACGTGACAAGTGTAAAGACATGAGGTTAGACTCTGTTATGGTGTAAGGCTGCCCGGAACCAACCGGCATATCCAGCTGCCATAAAAGACAGTCTAATGTGAGAGGTCTTTACAAAGGTTACGATCTTAATTAATTAAGAAACACTTAACCAAATTAGCATGTAGAGGGGCATGAGGGGTTAAGTGTGTGCCTTGGGTGGCATGTAGTAACTAGTGGGGGTGCCTTGGGTGGCATAAGGAAACTAGTGGGATTGCCTTGGGTGGCAATAGAAAATACGATTAGAATACTTAACCAAAGTGGAACATGTAATTAAACATGATTAAAGGGTTAAGTAAGTGCCTTGGGTGGCATGTGGGAATTAAGTAAGTGCCTTGGGTGGCATGAGGGAATCAAGTAAGTGCCTTGGGTGGCATGCGGAAATCTAGTGGGTGCCTTAAGTGGCAATTGAAATATAATTAAATGACAAGCTTAAGTAGTAGCTTGTGGGGGCCTTGAGTGGCAATTAAAATATGATTAAAAGACTTAACCAAAATTTATAACATGTAAGTGGACATGGTTAAAGGGTTAAGTGGGATTCACTAGAAATGACAAGCTTAGGTGGGTAGCTTGTGGGGGCCCATTTCAACCAATATCCCAAACGTATCTTTGTGGGCTCGACCCAAGTCGAGGACGGGACACGCATATTGGGCTTGACTATAAGAGGCCAAAACGGGGTAGCGGTGGCAACGCGAGTCCAACGGGTTTCATATGCGTGTGTGGACCCGGGCTGGTAGGTAAGACGTTGTTGCATCGTGTAGGTAGAAGCCGTGCACCATTGATTATCGGGTTGCCACTTTGGGGAGTGATACACCCCACTGTGGGGCCAGCACGGGTATCTACGGTAGGGAGCCGATCGCTTGGGGGTAGTGGGTACACCTAGTGGAGATAGGGGCAGACGGCACCTATGTAGTCAGCTAGGGGTACAAGAAACTACTGGGTAAAATTACTAAGTACACTTAGTGGGATCAACCTTTAAGTAGGAATTTACCCTTGGGTGGGTAGAACTGGTGTGGTGCAGTGTAGGAATTACCCATGGGTGGGTAGATCTGGGGTGGTGCAATCTAGTAATTATCCTTGGGTGGATAAATGCGTCTTTTCGGTTATCTTAGTACATCCTGTGTTTAGTTGGCTACTTAGTGTAGTCATTATCCCCAGAGGTACCGTACCTTGTTTATATCAAACCCTAATTACTTTAATGATTGTATTGTTAGGGTTATAGGACTCACTCAGACTTATGTCTGACCCCGTTGTTTTTATCTTTTTTTTTCAACCCTCAGGTTATCAGAGTGGGCCTACCATTAGTTGGCTTTGATCAGACTGCTTTATCTATCTTTTGGAGCTTGGACCGGGGATGTAAAGCTCAGTTTATCTTTTCTATTATGGCTATTAAGTTAACTAGTGGGATTATGAACTTTTGTTTTATCAGGATGGATATTATGTACTTGACTCTTGTTTATGGTTTTGGTGTAACCAAACATGTTTAACTTTCCGCTGCAATGAAATGATGTTATAAATTCTCAAGTATTACTTATATCTGTCTTGTTGTAATTTTTCTGTTCTATATTCACTTAAAATACTCCACCGATGTTATGGCATTCCCTTAGTGAGTGACTGTAGCGGGTGCGGGGTGTTACAGATATGAATTTCTTATCCCTTGGTATACGAAATTTGTATCCCTTGGAGTACATATTGGCCTTTCCCCTATAGGGGATACGGTAATTCCATATCCTCGGGAATATGAGTTCTTCCTACCGCTCAAGTGGTGCGAACTCGTACCCCAAAGGATACGTTGTTTGTGCTGTTTAGAGGGGTTCGAAACTCTCGTTGCCTTCAAAGACAAAATGTTGGAGGGACATGAAAGCCATGCTACTTGAAGGATCCGAAACTCTATGGAAGTGAGGGGTATGTGGTGAATGGTGCTGAACTCAAGGGGCTCGAAGGTATTGGAGAAGAAGGCAACCCAAATTATTCGGATACGAAAGCCAGGGAGTCGAGTCTCTTGGGAAGTGAGGGACATGAAACATTGTTGAGAGGAGGGATACGAAGCGGAGGGGTTCGAAACTTGGGGAGACCAAAAGCTTTCTAGTTAGAAGGCAAGGGTTATGAGACTTTTACATGAGAGGGGTACGAGCTTAGTGGTTCGAATCTTGCCTATATGAGGGGTACGAAATTGTGGTTAGCTCGTAGTATCAAGGAGTTGTAAGGCTCTTGCTCGGACGACTTCTTCCAAGCTAGCATCCTTGGCTTTTTGACAACACTTTGGGCTTTAGCGTCATGCGATGTGTTAGGTCGTGCGTGTCTAGTGTACTTCTGGGAACCGGGTCAAAAGTCCAGTAAACACTTACAATCACACATTACAATAATTTAAATGATGTGCAGAACCTATCACCTAGTGCAAAAAACTATAACACAATTTATTATATTGACATTGATTCATCTTCCAAAAAACATCAATCTAAATGGGTATCCCTCCTCAATTTCACTTCATTTTTCTATTCCTCTTTCAAAGAGAAACCTCCTAATGTTGATGATTCTAATTTTCAACAAATCAGAAATCGTAAAAAATTCCAAAATGCTAAAATTGCCAAAATATGCTCTTGTTCCTATGGTTAATGTTCATTAATATGATGCTTCTAGAGAAAATCCTCAATTTATCCGATATTATTCGTCAATTGTTTTAAATTCAACACCAAAGACCATGCTATTAAAAAATTAACATATAACAGTGGTGTGTTGGTCAAATGTGGTAACGATGCAGATGAGCATATAAGAGAATTCTATGGCATCTTAACACAGCTTTTAGAGTTGACATATTATGTACAACCAACTGAAAAAGTTGTTTAATGCAAGTATAACTAGTTCAACAATGTTCCTGGTTCTGGGTTCAACGTGCACAAAGATTATAAGCCTATAGAAATAAAGAATACATCATATTACTACAACTATGATCCTTTCGTATTATCCAAGTATGCATTAAAAGTTTATTTTGCTCCGTATCCATCCTTGAAAAGAGATAAAGCAGATTGGTCTGTGTAATTAAAACAAAGTCAAGTTTCACATTTGAAGAAATTACTATTCTAAAAAATGCAATACATATCTAACGGATGTAGAGAAAAATGATGAAATAATAATAACTGATGATATTGATTTAGGGTTGTTGAATGACGAATCGAACGTTTTAATAGAAGCATTTGAGTGCATAGAAAAAAACTATATAGAGAACAAGACTGAGACTGAATCAGGAAATGACAATAACTGGTAATATTTGTATCATTTGTTGTATAAGTATATTCTGAATTGTATCTGTTTGTGAGCTATGTTGCATAATGAACTGATATGATGTACTGAGTTTATGAATTGATGTGGTGAAATTACATAATGTATGTTATGAGTTTATAGACCGATATATTGTGTGATATTATTTTTATATGATAATGAGTATGCTTGTGAGTATGTTCTGAGTACATTTTTGAGTATGTTCTGAGTTTCTCAACAGACATATATGTGTTATCATTATACAAATGGTAAGTTTGTGATAGATATGCCTCCTACATGATAGTCCGACCACTTTTCTTCTACAGGTGCGAGCGGCATTACATCAGATTTTCGTTCGGTCGTAGAGTTCATGCCCAAGAGTGAGCATAAGTATCTAATTTAGTAAATGTTTGTAACATAAAATTTATTAAATGCTTAAATCATGTTTTCTTCATGGATTTTGAGCTCCATCTTGCAGACTTTATTTTATCTGCTTCTAGATTGTCCTTTATCAAGAGACAGATAAGTTCTTGGCTCCATTGTGATAACATTTGTCCTTATATCAGGAAAGCCATCTTCATTGAGGTTTTGGTAAGTATAAAATTATTTTTCATTTAAAAATTAATATAATATATGTAACACAATTGTTTTTTGATACGCAGGCTGCTGTTTGCGTTTAGCCAGAAGATATGAATGTTTATCTTAACCACTAGAATAAGAAGATGTGAAAAAACTACAAAGACACCATATACAAAATAAAAGATGCAAGAAAGAAGCAAACCAAGATTATCAAGGCGGTATGTGCAGTGTAACATCCCGGTTTTTGACTAAGTTTGTAATACAGTTTATTATGGATTATTTCAAGAATTCGTTTTAAACAATAAATTTAAAATAATTTATATTGAGGAAAATTCCAAATATATATATATGTATATATGTTAACGGTTTGAAATTCTTTAACCATCGCATATAAGGATATAATTTCAACAAAATGGTGTTTTGTCAAATTGTTTTATATTTTTATATTTGTTATAAAAATAGATAATACTAGATTTGAATATTATAGAAAATTAGAAGAATAATTATTTAAAAATTATATGTGTATATTTTTAACTTATTTATTATATATGACCAAGTGAATCGACTTTGATTTGCATCTAAAATCTTGTTTAAATCATTGTTTTATATTTAACTTGTTTATATTCTCTAGCAAATCTATATATATGTATGAATAGACATATATGTGCTTGTAATGTTGTTTTAACTTTGCATACATTCAAACTTTTTTGGAGATTCATATAATTAAATATAATATTTCATGGAAAAAAGGAAATAAGAATATTTTAATTAAACTTTAAATACTTCACATTGAAGTATATGAAAGGATATGACTTTAAATACTAAGATATAGCATAATTTTATTTGATTGGAATAAGTATACAAACATTTATGGTTTGAAGATTCTTAGAAACTAGGTATTGGGATATTCAAACCTTTAGTACATTCTGCCAAAGGTTGTACACATATGTACATTTTATTCTAGCTGCAAGAAGGAGCTTGACCATGACACTAGAGCTAGTTGAAAAATGACTAAACATCTTAGCACATACTATTCTAATAGGCTGCCTATATTATCAAAGAACATGACATTTCATTTCAATCACAATACACAGCAACTATCACCTTGGCATTCTACCCTATATCATACTACTGCACATGGCTATATAGGTACATGTTTGTACCTCATGTAGGTTGCCATGCCTTGGCATATAGGACCAGCACACAACTACATAGGCAACATTCTTCGTTCAATCAAATTTCATGGCTATAAACTACATATCAGTATAGCTCCATTTCTAATCAAAATAGGCTGCATGCATTTATTGTTTCAATCTATGATGTTTATAACCAACTAATGTCCTATTCAATTAAAACATAGCGGCATGTTTCAATTAATAAGACAATAGCAGCAACCTAAAAGTACCCCTACCAAAGCTAAGCTAAGCATTGTTTACACTAGTTTCCACCTATAAATACACCAAGATACTTGCTCATTTCATCCACACATTTCAACCAAAAGCCTAAAGCAAAACTGAAAGGTAATGACAGTGAGGAGTAAAAAAATGAAATAGGAAAACCTGGGAACTATAAACAAAAGGCAGGAAGCATGTTTGGTGAGTAAACTCCACCATTTAGTTATTTGTTTTACATATTATGATGTAGATATTTACCATCATGCATGTTTGGATGATTTATATTACATAACAATATATATTTGTCAGACCTGGAAACTTGTATCATGAAACTAGGGAACACATCCAAAAACTGAAAACCTGAAACCAACTGTAATTTGGAGACTAATCTTAGTGAGTGAACTTCCTCTAACTATTTTATATAATATGACATACATATTTATATATGCATGCATTGTGGTCTATTTAGCAGTACAGTTAACCATATATATATATATATATATATATATATATATATATATAATCAAACAAAAAGAATTAGACTATGTTTTGTGTATAAGCTAGCGCCTCAACTCCAAAAATAAAAAACTCTCATCCTAATGTGTTATAGGAGGTAAGCTGAAGATAAAAGTTGTTTGTTATTATGTAGAGTAAATTCTAAAAATAGTTTCAACATGAATAATAGTTTATATATTCAGGAATAAATAAAAGACAGTAAAAAAGGTTTAACACTCAAGATTTCGATCATCATAACTTGAAGTTTCTGGCATAGCGCATGTTCACCCTTGCAAATAATGATTTTTAAAATGAGAATCATGAATTTTGTTGAGTATGTCATAGATTGCGCAACAAATTCGGATCTGGAAGCAGTCCACATAATAAAAGCACATGTTTCTTTTCTTTTCTTTTGATTCAGTCCTGTTGTCCCTAGTTATAGGCCATGTAGTTGCCTACCGTTCTTTTATTTCTTTGTATTTAAAGTTGTGTACTGTCTTTGTTTTAATAACACTGCAAGTATTGCCTCTGCAACAATTTTTTTGTGTTCAGTTCTAAATAATATACCAAGATTTGGTATCAGAGCACACGAGAGGGGCCTGTGAGAGAATCAAAAGGAGTGTTTGCGTAACCAAACATAGAAAGAGAAAAAGATGACAACATCTGAAAAATTCCTTCAAGCTTCAATACCCAGGTTTGATGGACACTTTGATCATTGGTCCATGCTCATGGAGAACTTCTTGAGAAGCAAGGAGATGCGGAGCCTAGTAGATGAAGGAATACCCACAGCATCAATCGGCACAAGTAGTTCGAGCGAAGCACAGAGGAAGAGTGTTGATGAAGCAAAGCTGAAAGATTTGAAAGTGAAAAATTACCTGTTCCAGTCCATCGATCGAGAGATCCTAGAAACCATTCTTGACAAAAGCACGTCTAATGCCACCTGGGAATCCATGAAGCAGAAGTATGTTGGCTCCACCAAGGTCAAATGAGCTCAACTGTTGTCCCTTAGAAAATAATATGAACCGTTATCCATGAAGGAAGGAGTGAAGATTGACAGCTTCATTGCTCGTACCATGGTGATAGTCAACAAGATGAAAGCCAATGGTAAGAATCAGATGCAGAATGAGGTAGTTTCCAAAATCCTACATTCTCTGACGCGTAAGTATGAATATGTTGTGTGCTCCATCATTGAATCTAACAATATAGAGACCATGTCCATTGATGAGCTTCATGGAAGCCTCTTAGTGCATGAACAACGTATCTTGAGTCAGCAACAGGAAGAACAGGTCCTCAAGGTGACTAAAACCAGTGGTAGAGGAAGAGGTCGAGGAGGTTATCGAGGACGGGGCAGGGGAAGAGGTAGGAGCATTCATATCAACAAAAGTATGATTGAATGCTACAAGTGTCATAAGTTAGGGCACTATCAGACAGAATGTCCAGAGTGGGAGAAGGATGCCAACTATGTTGAACTTGATGAAGTTGAAGAAATGGTGCTAATGACTCAAATTGACAAGCAACAAGCTACCAGGGAGCAAGTATGGTTTCTTGACAGTGGATGCAGTAATCACATGTGCGGAGACAAGCAATGGTTCTGTGAGCTTGATGAAAGCTTCCGCCATGATGTCAAGCTTGGCAATAATACCAAAATGGCGGTTATGGGCAAAGGTAATGTTCGGCTCTTACTGAATAGTACCTCACTTGTTATTTCTAACGTGTATTTCATTCCGGAGTTGAAGAACAATTTGATAAGCATTGGTCAAGTTCAAGAGAAGGGGATTGCGATATTTATCCATAATGGAGTGTGCAACATGTATCATCCAACAAAAGGACTGATCATGAGATCCATCATGACAACAAATAGACTGTTTGGTGTTGTAGTTGACACAATGTCAAAGGAATCAGCCTGCCAAAGTGTGACTTGTGATGATAGTGCATACCTATGGCATTGTCGCTACAGGCATCTTTACTATGAAGGGTTAAGGAAGCTAAAGGAGGAGGAAATGGTTCTTGGATTACCTGAGATAAAAAAGCCTAATAAATTATGTGCAGAATGCATTACAGCCAAACAACATCGAGATAGTTTTCCCAAGAAAAGCTCATGGAGGGCGAGTCAGAAACTTCAACTCATTCATTCTGATTTGTGTGGTCCGATAACACCAGAGTCTAGCAGCCACAAAAGGTACATCATGACCTTCACCGATGATTTTTCTAGGAAGAGTTGGGTCTATTTCTTGAATGAGAAAACACAGGCTTTCGAAACATTCAAAAGGTTCAAAGCACTTGTGGAACGAGAGACTGGTTTTTGCTGAAATGTTTACGTAGTGATCGAGGAGGAGAGTACAATTCCAAGGAATTCAAGTAGTACTGTGAAGAACGGGGAATCCGTAAACAACTCACTGCTTCATACACTCCTCACCAAAACGGTTTGTCCGAAAGAAAGAATCGTACCATTCTCAACATAGTACGTTTATGCTAAACAGTAAGAAAGTTCCTGAGAAGTATTGGCCTGAAGCTACTGCATGGAGTATACACATACTGAATCAGAGTCCCACAACAACTTTGAAGAATAAAACACCCGAAGAAGTATGGAGTGGCCACAAACCTACTGTAGATTCATTCAAAATCTTCGGATGTATTGCTTATGTGCATGTACCTAAAGAGAAGAGAAAAAAACTAGATCATCAAAGCACCAAATGTGTCATGTTTGGTATTTCAGAAGAATCGAAAGCATACAGGCTATATGATCCGTCTGAAAATAAAATTATTGTGAGTAAAGATGTCATATTTGATGAGGAGGCTGAATATGAATGGGGACAGCAAATCATGAAGCAGCCTCTTGTATGTGAAGATAATTCAGACTCTGAACAAGAAGAAGCAACGCGGGGACAAAACACTGAAGCTAGTGATGCAACGGTGGAAGAAGATCATGCTGATACTGAAACAATTGCTGAAGGAAGACTGAGGAGAAGTCTTATATGGATAAGAGAATATGTCTCAGTAGAAGGTCTGTCGGAAGAAGAGGAAGATGGTAGCAATTGGGCGATGTTTGCATCCATTACTGACTCGACCTCATTTGAAGAAGCTGTAACTTGTGACAAATGGAGGAGAGCAATGGACTTGGAGATTGAAGCAATCAACAAGAATGACACATGGGAGTTATGTAGACTGCCACCAGGAATTAAAGCCATAGGTGCAAAATGGCTTTTCAAAACAAAATCAACGAGAATGGTGAAGTTGATAAGTGCAAGGCGTGTTTGGTCGCTAAGGGTTATGCTCAAAAATATGGCATAGACTACACTGAAGTTTTTGCTCCAGTAGCAAGATGGGACACGATCCGTGCAATTGTCGCGCTAGCAGCTCAGAAGGGTGAGAAAATTCACCAACTTGATGTTGAAAGTGCATTTCTACGTGGTAGACTCGCAGAAACCGTGTACGTTGAACAGCCGTAAGGCTATGAGAAGAAAGGAAATGAAGATAAAGTCTATAGATTGAAAAAGGCCTTGTACGGTCTCAAGCAAGCCCCAAGGGCATGGTATAGTCGAATTGAAGCTTACTTCACATAGAACAAGTTTCAAAAATGCCCCTATGAACCAACATTGTTTGTCAAGACAGGTAACAAAAGAGAAAACCTTGTAGTATCTTTATATGTAGATGATTTGATTGTGACAGGAAGCAATGTGAGGCTGATAGAAGAGTTCAAGTTGTCAATGAAAACTGAATTCGATATGACAGACTTGGGGGAGATGAGGTACTTTCTTGGAGTTGAAATAGTCCAAAATGATACTGGAATTTTCATGAGTCAAAAAAGGTATGCTCATGAGGTTCCAAAAAAAATTCAAGCTGGAAGTTTGCAATCCGGTAAGAAATCCCATTGTTCCAGGTTGCAAACTTGAAAAGGATGATCAAAGTGGCAGTGCCGATGCGAGAATGTATAAACAGATGGTAGGCAGCCTCATGTACATGGCTGCAACAAGGCCTGATCTTATGTACGTTATCAGTTTGGTTAGTTGGTTTATGGAGAAACCAACTAAAAAGCATATGTCTGCCGTCAAGAGAATTCTCAGATATGTCAGAGGTACAGCAGACCTTGGCATGTATTACATGAGGCCTGGAGGTAATGAATTGGTGGCATATTCTGATAGTGATTACGTAGGAGACTTGGATACAAGGAGAAGCACTTCAGGATATGTGTTCTTTTTAAGTAATGCAGCAATTTCTTGGTCATCAAAGAGGCAATCAATTGTGACCTTGTCGACGACAGAAGCTGAGTTTGTTTCTACTGCTTATTGTGCTTGCCAGCTTGTTTAGCTTAGAAGAATTCTAGAGTGCATTGGACTTCCTCAAATGCAGTGCACCACCATTCATTGCGACAACATGTTCGCCATCAAGTTATCCAAAAATCCTGTTATTCATAAGAGGAGTAAGCACATTGACGTCAAATTTCATTTTCTTAGAGATTTTGTGAATGATGGTATTATGAAGCTGGTACATTGTAGCAGTAGTGAGCAAATAGCGGATATAATGACTAAGCCTCTAAAGTTGGAGACTTTTGAGAAACTTAGAGGAATGTTAGGGATGTGCTCTACATCGGAATTAAACTGAAGCAGTGAACTTCAGTTTAGGAGAAGGAATGTTGAGTATGTCATAGATTGCGCAACAAGTTCGGATCTGGAAGCAGTTCACATAATAAAAGCACATGTTTTTTTTTCTTTTCTTTTGATTCAGTCTTGTTGTCCTTAGTTATAGGCCACGTAGTTGCCTACCGTTCTTTTATTTCTTTGTATTTAAAGTTGTGTACTGTCTTTGTTTTAATAACACTGCATGTATTGCCTGTGCAATAATTGTTTTGTGTTCAGTTCTGAATAATATACCAACAACCTATATTTTAAGCTAGTATTTATTGTCTGGTTTGGGTATAAAAATCAAAATCTTTAATCTCGAAAATGGGAATTAAAAACTATTTCTGGGGGAGATTCACCGTGGTTTGGGAAAGGTGCAAATGAAATTTGGTCTGAGGAGGGAAAATGACATTGATTTAGGTTTTTGGTCTATTCTGGGTTTGGTTTTTGATTAGATCATACTGGAAGTAGGGCGATAGAGTGTAATAAAACTGGTGAGGAAGAGTGTACCGAAGTGGAGCTTACTTTGGTGGTGACAACATGTGAAATGATGATCAGGATTGGCCATGGTGATCGATGTTTGGAGGACAGTCTGTTTGTTCTTCTTGGGTTTATTGGTGGAGTAGTGATTTTGAGAAGGACACGTGGAGGCTAGGTAGTTAGTTGATGATGACCTGAGGTGGAATTAGGGTTTATGGGAGGTGGTGGGGTGGTTGTCTGATGGCCGGAGCAGGTGTGCACATGCACCATTGCATCACTTGAAAGAAGCAGGAGAAGAAAGGAGTAACAACTATAACAATTGCATGAAATAGGAGAAGGAGGGAAAAAAGAGGGGGGATCATTTAGTTTGATTCAATGTTTTTACTGATCAACAAAGAGGTGATAAACGAACTCACGCAAGAAATAGAAAAAGGGAAGTACGGCAGAGCAGAAAAGAAGGGAAAGATATAAAATAGTAGAATGGGAAAAGAAAAGAAGGGGTCTAACATTTTTTTTCATATGTGGTTTCATTGGGTTATTTGCTTATGCTTGGCCCATATTTTAAATAATAATAATCAAAAGAATAGAAAGTTATAATTTAAGTTAATATATATATATACATGTGTATATGTATATATATATGTTATATATATGTATGGTTAAGCATATATAAAATGGGTCGATATTAGCTAAGGATGTGGGCTGATGAAGTTGGGCTCGGCCATTTCGCATGAAAAGAAAAGAAATAAATATTTTAAGTTAAAAATCCAAATGTAAACGATATATATTTATACATTAAAACTATATGTACATTGATGAATATATATATATAAGTTAGATCAAGGAGATTTGATCGAATAGTTTGGCTCACGTTTCTGTAGTTGAGTCGATCGATAATATATGTTAGTAACTCAACGTAGTTAGATATTAAACATTTCAAATTAAAGATAAATAGATTTAGCAAATAATTAAATATAGTTTTATTACTAAATATCATTTTAAATTAATTTAATGTAAGTTTAGTCGTTAAACTAAATTAATGTACAAACTATTGATTAGTAATGATCTATAGCCCAGTAAAATCTAAATTGATTATTCAGTTAATTAATTAATTTAATTAAGTTATGTTTTATTACGTTAATTGTAATTATATGTATGTATTGACATCTTAGTGGAAATAAACACTGTTCCACTATAAACTGTATTAACCTAATTATTTGGACACTCTGCTAGTAGAAATAAACACCGTTATGCTATTACATTGGTTGATATATTTTATATATAAATATAGGTTGTTGAGATGCTATATTTCAGTTGATAATATTGAATTGTATTTACATGGTTTTTTGTGTAAATTGGATTAACAACTTGAATGTCATCTGAACAACTATATACCATTGGAACTGCTAAGTTATAACTTCCGTAATGTAAACTAGAAATTAACTCAAGTTGTTAATTATTGGATAATTGTTTTGAGAAACAATTAAAAGTGATTATTTTAAAATAATAATATTATTAATTAATTTAATATGGGAAGATTAATTATAACTAGTTACTGTTTTAAGGTTGATTTAAATCAACTATTTTAAATGGAAATGGGTTATTAAATTAATAAATTTTCGATTAATTTAATGGGAATATTTTTTAACAAATAATTGTTAATGTAGAAATGTTTTCATTAAAGTTTAATTAATATTTTAATTAATAGATTTTTGTAAGATAATTTCGCAGTTAAGTATTTTATTACTAATGGTTAAGTCATCCAATAAAAAAAATTTAACTTAATAAATCTCTTAATTTAGTAACACTACTACAAAACAGGCCAGTTGCATCGGTTGTTCACCCCCCTGTTGCATCAGTTCAGCAACCGATGCATAAGTAGCCGATGCAACAAGACAAATAAAATTGCATCATTACAAAATTGATGCAAAAAATTGTGATTTTGCATTGGTTTTGTGGTAATATTCGATGCAATAAGAAGGTTTTTGGTTCAAATCTAATGACTCTATTGCATCGGTTACCGATAATAACCGATGAAAAAATATATTAATGCACCGGTACTATTTTTACCAACCAATGCAATATAGGGGGATATTGCATCAGCTCCATCCTTATTTTGCATCGGCTGTTTCTTAATATAGACGCCAAATATCACTGATCTGTTGCTTCCAATATTGGTAACCAATGCAAGAAAACTATTCTCATAACAAACAATATTATTGCATGTATTCAATATTATAATCATTGAAATAAAACAAATTGACAGCAAATGAAAATTGAATAAGATAATACCAAAATATATATATCAATTAAAATGCCTATAATCCATACAAAAAGGTGAATCATAAATTCAATAAATTAATCTACAAAGCTTCCATATATACACTGGATTATATTTTAAAAGGCTCTGTCTAGGAGGAGCTTAGCTTTCACATAAAATCAACAAAACAACTAGGGATTAGGTGTGGCATCAAGGGTGATTGCATAGTAAAAGTTAGTGGAGACAGAATGTATTATATCATCTAGTGGCAGGATCAGTTCAACGGGAATGAAAAAACAAACTGTATATTTGTCCATAGATTAATAAAAAAAACATATAGTTCAACTGGAATGAAAAAACATAGTAGATTTGTCCATAGATTAATAAGAAAACATATATATATATATATATATTCCAACATCAGTGTATATTGTTCAACTAATGATACCGTGTGTGTCCATAGGTGCCATATATATATATATATATATATATATATATATATATATATTATGCCTTTTCTGATGCCAGTTGACTCTTCCATTTTAAAAACTTCTACCCTTGGCCCTTTATCCATGACAATAGTACTTTTTTATACGGCAAAAAAAAGATGGAATGTAGAAGCAAAATTGAGAGGTTTGGAAATTTGTGTTTTTGTGAAAGGGTTATATGCTAACACATATCCACTGAGCAGATGTTAATAACTGTTTACTATATGTAAAAACCAAAAATTAATCACTAAAAACTTAAACTAAAAACTGCCTATATGTGAAATAGTCAACATAAAAGCTATTAGACATATGTGAAAAACATGAATTGTACTCATTGGATCTGGGAATGAGGAAGGGCAACTGAACTTTTGT
This sequence comes from Allium sativum, assembly GCA_030737875.1. NCBI lineage: Eukaryota > Viridiplantae > Streptophyta > Magnoliopsida > Asparagales > Amaryllidaceae > Allium > Allium sativum. The sequence continues at coordinate 200,425,508 of CM060909.1, read as the reverse complement.
CCATCCTACCTAAAGTCTGTAGCATGATAACTGTATGTTCTAGCCCTGCACAAATCCATAAACGTTAGTTCTTACTGTATCGATTGATCAACTAATAAAATTTGAATTATGAAAGAATAAAATGATATGTTGAGGAGGGCTACCAACAATGTACCTGACAAAACAAGGACATTGAAACAAGATGTTAAAGAGCAGCAATGTGTGAAATCCACTGTAATTGAAACCCATAAAAAATAATGGCTAGAGACTAAAACTATAGACATGGGTATATGAAAATGATTTCAAGACAAGAGTGTAGTGCATGAACGATTTTCATACAATAAAGCATAGAGAACAAATACAACAGAAAATGCATAAATATGATATAACAAGTTATTTAAAGTAATACTTTGAACACGCCTAAACAGCAAAACCTTTCAAAGACTAATAATCACCCAATTTCTAAATTCACACAACAGTTAGTATCAGTTCAAGAGGTGAGATTTACTCAATAAGTCGGTAAGATATTTAGAGCCCCAATCAATAGTGTCATATCATTTGTCATTTGAGCCAGCATTACTTAATAAAAACAGAATTATACCAAAAAAAACATTTTAGATAGAATATTTTATTTGGATTTCCGCATCCGTTCTACAGTTTGATGTGGACGATTTCTTCATAAGGTGCAATTTATGCTCACCTTTACCATTCACAGTCACCGGTTTTACCATTCACAGTCACCAATTTTACCATTCAAAGTCCCCGGTTACTGAACAAAAAGGGAAACAAACAGTTATAAGTACATTAATGCTTGAACATCCTTCTCCATCTTGTTGAATTTTTTTCCATTATATATCTAGTTTAGGTAGGCGATATCTACGTATTTTTGATGCCACCATGCCAGCTATGAGGTCTATTTGAAAGAGAGAAAAAAAGTCGAGGGGATGTAGTAGGCCTTTTTGGGGGCTGGCTAAATTGACAGGTGTCTCAGTTTTTCATAGAATTGGAACATAGCATGACAGGAAATCGTCCAGATCGGATAAATATGGGAAATCGTTCTTTTTTCTTTTGATATGCATACCGCTCATTTTCAGTTTTTTCTATTTTGCTAAATGCTAAAGAAAATTTGAAATGAACGGTTAAACTCTAAATGGTCCCGAGGAATCATGAAAACTTAGAATAGACGAATCAATTCTCATATAACACGCTGTATTTTAGAAAATCTTTAATTACAAATAGTTTAAATTAAAGTCATATAACACGCTCATATAACAGGCTGTTCAGATGTCAAAATTGAACAGTTTCCATATTTGATGCATCTGATGCATCAAACAATGAAACCGAGTATTTTGATTGATTTTCTTACATGTAGAAATCAAGCATTTGGAGTCCAATGACTAATTTTTTTTAATTACTTTTTAGGTATCCTGTTTAAACCAAGTAAACACATATTATATTCTCGATCATATAAAATTTATCGTTTCAAGACATGAATGAATCGCTATTGTTTAATATCGTTATCCAATGATGATTGTTTTAGAATTTTGATCGAACATAACTGTTTGCTGACAAACATTTACTAATATTGTTTGACTTCAAATTCAGCTCATTTTCAGTTTTTTCTATTTTGCTAAATGCAAAAGAAAATTTGAAATGAACGGCTAAATTCTAAATGGTCCCGAGGAATCATGAAAATTTAGAATAGACGAATCAATTCTCATATACACGCTGTATTTTAGAAAATCTTTAATTACAAACAGTTTAAATTAAAGTAATATAACATGCTCATATAACAGTCTGTTCAGATTTGATGCGTCTGATGCATCAAACAATGAAACCGAGTATTTTGATCGATTTTCTTACATGTAGAAATCAAGCATTTAGAGTCCGATGACTAAATTTTTTAATTACTTTTTAGTTATCCTATTTAATCCAACTAAACACGTATTATATTCTCGATCATATAAAATTTATCGTTTCAAGACATGATTGAATCGCTATTGTTTAAAATCGTCATCCAATGATGATTGTTTTAGAATTTTGATCAAACATAACTGTTTGCTGACAAACATTTACTAATATTGTTTGACTTCAAATTCATATTCAACAGTGAAAAAGATGTACCGCTTCGGATGGTATGATGCTCCTTAGAAAGACATAAACTAACCGGGAAGGTTGAACGTTCTTTTTATGGCATCGCCCACGCATCTCCATCTATCATCACCCCTAAGATCCTCTCTTTATATATGATATTATTTAAGAAAAATCTTTTATCATATTAAATAACCAAAGAAATAATTAATTAGCTATTACTCGATTAAATTAAAATACACAACTAAAATATTTCGTATGAATACTCTGTTTCAAGCTATAAACAATATTTGTGTTTAACTTGCAGCTCCATTTAAACTCTCCGCTAAATAGCCCATTATCATTACATGGGAACACGCATTCTAAGTTGTTGCAACGCATCAGAATTCTGTAACCCACTATGCTAATACTGTTATGCGTCGGTTTCCAATTCTCATATTTTTCTGCATATATAAATCATTTAGCCACTCATGCAGGCTCCACAATGTTAGAATTGAAAAGGAAACACTTGTAAGCCATCCTTTAATAATTAATAGCATGATGCAAATGCATATACGATCATAACATTAAACAATCCAGAGTAGTAGTTGTAAGACTCAATTGGAATCAGCAAATGAGACCGTATACATGCCAACACCTGTTTTAATTCACGTTTAGCGTAATCATATATTATAAACAGTTGAGATATTAGATTAAGTTCAGAAGTTAAAATGGAAAATAGTAGAATTACATCCATTTACATTTATAATTAATTCACTGATTATCAACTCTTAAGGATTTAAAAGGAAAATTTTCCTCTATTAAAAATATATTAAGAAGGATGAATGAGAATGGATGATACTAATAGTTCCGAGAAATATTAAAATATTAATATTTGTATAATGTACTTTGAAACTAGATTTATGTAGGAGAGTATAATGTATTTTCTCTATCTTGTAAGGCTTGTATGATTGTATCACACAAATATACATGGATAGCTTTACAAATATACACATATACATGGATGCTGAATAATTTATTCACAAATATACACATAGCCTGCAATTAGCTTTGCAAACATACACAGTTAGAATACTGTTAGTTATTTTCAAATAAAGCTCGATGCAAATGGTCTTCGAAAGGTTTTGCAAAGAATTACAGAAGCTGTGTTGCCTTGACCCTCAGGCTACTTTGATATTTTTATGACTTTATTTTCGACACGCTTTTACTGATCAAAACCATGTTCATCATAGTTGGTATTTTATTAAGAGTTTAAAATTTTGTATTCTTATTAATCTTGGATCTGTGGAGTGTTCCATCTGTGATAGAGGTGACGATAAGATAGAGAAAAGGAGTGAAATGCCAGTTAATAAAATTAGAAAGTGAATACTTCTAAGGATGGAGTGGATAATAGGAAACAAGTTTATTTAGATAAAGGGAAAACAATGAGAAGATGGAGGTATATTAGCAAGAGGCAAGAGCAGATGTAAAGCTATTAAAAGAATTCACTTGAATGGTAGCTTGAATGATAGAGGTGGTGTTACTTTTGTCAAGCACAAATATAATGAACAAAGTATTAATGAAGAACATGTAACTGAGGACAACAAGGTAGAAGATGAAATTAGGAGCCCTTCAATATTAAAAAATAAATTAATGGAAGGAACAACAGAAACAAAGAATTTGTTTTGTTATGAAGAAAGCAGTGCCTGTATTTTCCAACTTTCATTTTTTTGTTTTCTATGAAATTATGGATTGAATTTTCATCCTTTTTTATGTTCATCCAAATTACAAATACATCTAATAAATCAAAGTAAAACAAGAGTTTTTTTTTTCAATATCAATTTTAGGATTTTCCTTCTCCTTCCCTTGATTCTTTCCACCTATTTTATTTTCAAATCCTTGCCTTCTGTCATTACAGTAATTATTATAAAGTTTTACTAGTTATGTCCAATATCATTTATATTTGAATATAACATTTAATAATTTAGAAATCTTCCATGTTTTATTGTATTATTTTATATGCAAGTCCATGTATTTGGATTAATTATATGATCCAAAATTTGAACCTTGAAAATAAATCAATTTAATTAGCATTTATAATTTAGTCTAATAAGTTCTAAAATTGGCAATCAGTATGCTGTATACCACTTTGTGTTAACCAGTCATAACACTAACATTTCATTCAAGTCTTCATGACTTGAATTTCACAGTGATGTACAAAATTACTTTTCTAAAACAAAACTAATGATGATATATTTGTGAAAGATTGCAACCAAATGAATAAAAGGATGAGAAATATGTTAATAACTTTTATCCAACCATATGCAGACTCAAATATCTTATTATGTTATTAAGAGAGGTAAATGAACTCACCATGTTTTAGCATATTGGAAGACTATATCCAGTTATGTATGATATAACTAACTAAATTATACCAAACCTCGTCCATCTCTTGTTGGCTATAAGAACCATATTGTACAAAGTACTGCAATTACGAGATTGTCATCATATTCATATAATTTTGATTATTTTTCACGGCCATAGCAACACACTGTTCTATTTTGTCTTTGCTTCCAATAGGTGTAGCCTACACACAAAAAAATGTAGATTACAAGCTTAATGATTAATTAAGTACAAAAATATAAAAATGAAGTAAATGTGTAACAACAGTATGAATAGCGATAGTAGGCATGTAGTTGAAAGGAAACTAAGTGCAAGTAATGTATAAATGTCTTTGTCATGGAAAACTGTTATTACACTACAAAGTGCACTACATGTTGAGGTTTAAAAGATGGCTATGGTATCAAGTTTCTGCCATGCATTCCAAACATACAAGAAAATTAAACACGTTCTAAACCAGAAAAGGTAAAGAAATTATGACCCTAAGTCCACTTTAAGCCACAAGCATCTTCTTAGTTTGCTTTGAATACGAAGGTTTGTTTACTGAGGAATGGGATACATATGACATCTTGAAGTTAAAATCTGTATCAAGTGGTAACAATGTAATACAAAAGGGAAAATTCGGAAGATATATTCAACCATGTTATGGGTAAATAAGTAACATTTAAGCCCCTTTTGAATCAAAAAACTGTCAGGTAGGCATGATAATTGGTTAATTAGATTAATCAACTTTTCACACATAAGATTTGGATCAAATATCAAACCATTCAAATCTCCATTCATAATAATCAATTGCGTTTCTTGTCCAACTTACATTATCCGAGAGATTTAAATTATCATTCATAATTAAAATATGATAATCGACTTACATTATTATGGAATTTAGTTTACAGTTGTTGTACACTAAGACAAATTCTCAAAAAAAGACGAGAAGTTTTAAACTGGCAAGTGGAAGCTAGAGATAAAAGGAATTCAACCAAACATGAGAAGGCTTGAAATTAAAGTATTTGAACTTAGTATTAGTTATATATTATAGATGGCATTTAGTAACTTAAAACATATGGTGTGCACTCAGGAAAATTAAAGTAGTACATCATGAATTATTACCTACACACAATAAGGCATATAATATATATGGACAGAAAGACCTTCTTGCAACTTCTATACATTAACTCAATGTGATGTTGACCTTGGGGTAGATTATCTTTTACTTTCTCGTATATACTGGAAATGTTTCGCATCACCACCCACTTAGTCACTATAATCCTTGGCCTTGCAGATACCCTTTTTGGCAGCCTGCTGCATATAAGATGGTGCAAAAGAGAATTGCTAGTATTCATTAACTGCTTGGAGAAGTTAAGTCTAGCAATTTTGAGTGGTGCCTTAATCTGTAATGTGCAAAAGAGAACAATCTAACTTTCTACATATTTCGAGGCTAACACAACATGTAATCACGCACCTGTGTATCCACTGCACCTTGTTTCTGCTTTTGCTTTTGCTTTCGCTTTCTCATGTATTTGTCTCCGATCTAGTATAATTTGCTTTCAACCATGATCCAAAAAGAAGGGAAAACCTACCTATGATGTCAAAAAAGTGTTATCATGAGATTTAATAAAACACAAAAATTAAAAATGACAGTTCTGTCTATTACAATTAATGAAGATGCATGGCATTTAAGTAAAAAAAAAAGATTATACTACAGTGATAATTTAGCGTATTGGTGTTTACTTACATGTATAAATCCATTATACAAAGAAATTTCTCTTTAATGCATTGTCATAAATATTCAAAATCCAACCAAATGAGTGTAACTGTTGCCAAATTAGCAAAACTAATTTAAAAGTTAATAAACAATCATTTTGGATAGAAATCAAATGTTCTATTATTCTTTTCCTTATAAAATGGATGTAAATTTCCATAATAACTAAACTTGTATAAAATTGGATGGATTAGATAACTAAATCATGTAGTAATTTTTTATTCAAAACTCTATGTTAGTAGATTTTTTTTGCTTAGTAAATAAAATTTATTGTAATACTAACCCAAACATAAGAATAACCAAAGCCAAGTTTCTCCATGCTAAGCTTTCATTTTTATGGAAGAATTAAATTGCCTTTTTTGGGCAAATACTGTATTCAAAATAGAACCGTGAAAAGTCAATTGTCAATAGAAACAAATCATTCTCTATTTTGTTAGAATAATTATTTCCTCTTGGATGCATCTAGCTATACCAACCCAAAATCATATGATTATCATTTATAAATGTAATAAAACTTATGTAAGTGTTTCCAATAACGCGATTATTTAATTCTACATGCATATATTTTTCAGTCCAACCAAGTTTCACCAAATCAAGTTGACAATTTTTGGTAAGTATTAAATTGTCTATTTTTTTGGTCGAACGCTTTATGTGTAAAGTAGTATAATATTTTTATATAACATGAAATCGCCACACTGCTGCTTTTGTTGAGCATCAATTAGAGGAATCATCCACATTACAAACTTTCATAAATATATATGATCATAAGCAGAGTTCAAAATTTCCTAGAATGCGCTAGTACACCAAAAAAAAAAGGAAAAAAAAAAGCCTAACGAACATGATTTAACTCTCTAATGTCAGAAAATAAAAAAAAAATCCTTTTTTCTGTAGAATTAAATTATCATTCAAAATTCGGAAGATATATTCAACCATGTTATGGGTAAATAAGCAACTTTTAAACCCCTTTTGAATCAATAACTGTCAGGTAGGCATGATAATTGGTTAATTAGATTAACTTTTCACATGTAAGATTTGGATCAAATATCAAAGCCATTCAAATATCCATTCATAATAATCAACTACTTTTCTTGTCTAACTTGCATATATCCTTTTATCTCAATCTTCCACTTGCCAGTTTAAAACTTCTCGCCTTTTTAATGTCAAACTTACACTCATAATAATCAACAACTGTCAGGTTGCCTTAAGTTATCATGTTTTACTGATCTTAGTATTGCACCCCTATTAAGTGAGAGCAACATACAATTGCAAACTAAATTTCATAAATTCAGACTTTTATGGTTGTCATACGATCACATGAGATTGCGCAACTGCATGAGATTACACAAGTAAAAGCTAAGTGTTTTTATAATCACTTCCAAGCTTGTCTGTATTTCCTTATTCAAATTAATTTATCTGACAATAGTTGGCTAGTTAATACAATGGAGAGTTTCGCCCAGATCCTAGTTTACCTAAATTTTGGATGAGATCTCAACCGGTTTAATGATTTCTTTTTTATTACTATTACTATTGCTATTGCTATTTTGTGTTTTCTAACCAATGGACTGGACCTTTTTTGAGCAAGCAATGGACTGGACCTCAAAATGAGTTTGCTTAATCAATAAATTTAGATCACTTTTTTCCATCCATTTTCTTTATTCAGATCTATTACGGGACTTGATTTGATTTAACTATGATGCAATTCTTTCCTTTTCAAGCTACCTTAGGTCATATTTAAATAGGATACATATCGAAACTGAAATAGTTGCTATGTATAACCAACAAAGTTGACCCAATACACCCTTAATTAATAAAAAAAAAACTGCAATTATAAACCCATATATCTAGAAGTATATGTTATAGGTAATAATATCGTTTAGGGGATTTTTAAAACTTGCAATTATAAACCCTTAATTAAGAAAAAAATATACCGTATCATCCCCTAAAAGCACGATATCTGGCATGGTCAAGCCAAGCGAAGAAGTGCGAAGCAATCTATCTTCGGGAAAATCCGATTTGTAGGTGAAATTCGATGTGCGAAGCGACCATTTCGATCTATCTTCTGGCAAAATCCGATCTTCCATTTTCTTTTTTTAATTGCTGCAATCCGAAGTGCAAAGCTACGGAATGCGTTTCGATCTATCTTCTGGCAAAATCCAATTTTTTTTTTTTTTTTTACTTGCTGTGTTGCGAGCTAATTTTGGGGGGAAATGAAAAGCAATGAGGCCTTTTTTTTGGGAAAAGAGGAATAGGATGTGGAAAATAGGGCGCAGGAAGTAACGTGCAAAGGAGGGAAAAGCCTTTTCACATGTCCCATCGCCAGTAAAGTGAAATAAAAATTTGTATCCCCTATTTTAACCGATGCAATTTAAATTCCATAATTTGGATTGTGCAAATAAATATAGTTGCATCGATTTTATTTACATCCGGTGCTATTACAACTATTTGCATCTGTTTATTTTTAATGGTTTTTACAAAAAACCGATGCAAACTACAATTTCGTATTATCTACTGCTTTTCTCTTATCAATTGCATTGAATTTTCATATGAAACTGATGCAACTATTACTATTTGCATCTATGCAAATGAGGCGAAGCAATAGGCCTGTTTTGCAGTAGTGTAAGTTTCCAAGGTAATTTGAATATTAAATTGATAAAGGAATTAAGTCAATTTATTTTCCTTGGTTTCAATATTCAAGTTAATTTGATGAATATTTTCAAAAGAACAATGTTGTTTTGAAATGGATTGAAATCAAATAGATTTACAAATTCCGGTTAGTCGAATATTTCATATATCGGACTTCTACAAACCTTGACGATAAGAATGATTTCAACTAAAGGTCTGAGAGGTAATTCAAATACCCCAACTTGAACGATTTCACTATTATTCGATAGATAGTATTTGTATGTGTTCAAAATAAGTGTAAGACTTGAATATCATTTTCAGCTATGAAACGTATATTCAAGAGAGAAATTATCACGTAAGCTTGATAATAAGAATTTTCTAAGTTGAATAATACTTATGTTTTCAGATATGTATAAATAAATAGGTGTTTTGAACGATTATTTAAAAAAGGCTTAGCAGATTCAATGGAAATAAATCTGTTATTTTATTTTATATTTGATAGAAAAATAACTGACTGTCAAATCTAGACCTTATCATTGTCGTTCCAAGGAGACCAGAATCTAAATTCCACTTCGTTACGATACATACATTGCAAGTCAGAGATTATTGAAGGCTGTTGAAGAAGGAGAGATGCAAGGCTGTTCTGTCAATCCTAAGCAGAAATTACCTAAGATGGGTTTACAGGATAGTGCCTTTGGTTTGTCCAGTCCTAGGACAACTTGTATAGGTGGTTGTCTGACAAAGTATGCCTAACAGATCATATGATTGATCTCTCCAAACTATGTTTGGTAGCAGAGGAATTTGTTTCTCTTAGCTTTGTAGCCATGGTATTGGGGTATCAATTTGTGATATTGATGGGTTTAATGATGTGGCATTCAAAGTAAATGAAGATGTGATATATCTAAAGGTAAGTTCTGACCTCAAGCTTCACAAATGGGAAATGACAAAAATCGGATAGGCAACATGGCTAAGTGGGTCACTCCAAATTAGGGTGTATTGTCTCCATCTAGAGAAATTACTATTTGTTCTTCTTTCGCTTCTGTATCTCCCAGGAACGATTATGTTGGTATCAACACCAAGTTGATAATATATTTGATACACTCAAGAGAAATGAGTGGTCAGTCATATGTGTTCGTGCGACGGTCCGCCCCGCACCAACTGACATTTCCTCCGAAAGTGCGCTGTACACATGCCCGGCTAGCACGGAACGGTCGCCAAGGAAAGGAAAGAAGAGAATGAACTAATCGAAAACCTATAGAATCTCTCACATCGCATGGAACAAAATATAATAATAATATACTTGACATAAAACAGGTAAGACGGTGCATAAGCTGATAACTAAAACCAACATCAACATCATCGTCAGAGCAGCGGAAATCCAAATACAGCTTATTACAACTTTCCAAATTACTGTCTCTAAACAAAAGGAAGAAAGGTACACCACTAATGCCCAAAGTAGTGACCGCAGCAACACAGGGAGAATGTCTATATATATCATACGTGGAAGCCTCATGCTCGTCTTCGGTACAACTACTCCTGCATACCACCTAATCTGTTTCTAGTCTGCTCGTGAGAGCACCCAGAGTAATAAGAAGAGACATAAAACTCTGGGTCAGACAAAAAGTCTGGTATGAGCGATAAGCAGCTAAACAGAAAAATAACAGGTATACTAAACCATACCTGAACTGGACCTGCAACCAAAGAGTTAGCACTACATACCGTATAATACTCTAAGGAGCCACTGAACAGATGGTGTAAAGATAACGGGGGTGGGGGTGTGCATGTCATAATGATGGAAAACAAATCAAACATAGCAACCATCCTCACATCTCTCACTCAGTGCGTAAAGCATAAGATATCCACCACTTTGATCACTAGACCCATCGAAGTAGTGACGGAGTTTGACCTGTACAACTACTGCTACTACCAAGCTCACCACATGGATTCATGACCAAATCTTTACAAATGACCCCACTTCATTGGTCTATAGCTTTTTAGTCGTACCTAGGCCACTGTGGCTCTGAATCCGTTCACGTACTCCCTACACATAGTGATCCAAAGTTATAGACATCGACAACCCCTTAGCACACGTCCCGCAGCAAAGCCCAACTCATGAAGTTAACTCATTGGTTCCCAACTGGATCCTGAGCTCTACCTCCTATTTAGACTTCCTTTGCATCTCGGGTTTTGGTCGAATTGGATTTGGTCTTCAGAAGAAGTCGTCACGATGAAGTAAAAGTATGCATCTGGTTCGGTTCGGTACTCCCAACCCGGTTCAGTTCGGTGGTCCTAGTCCATGCCTTGATCAGTGCACCATCCCTCCTCGGTTCGGCCCACTCACACTTGCTTGGTTCGGTTCGAAAGTATAGTGCCTATCCTCTGTTCAGTTCGGTGGTTTCTCTCTTCTAGGTATCCCGATCCGATCCCATCCTTCTCCATTCGTCCGATCCGATCCCCTTTTGGTCTCTCCAATCCGATCCCCCGTCCAACTCCAACTCTAAGCAAATGGCCTTCCTTCTCGCCAAGACTCCTTTAGTGCGAAGTTCCGATCCGGTTCGGTTTCTCTGCCCAGTCCACCATCCGATCCGAGCCTCATATCCCGATCCGAGCCGAAACCCTGCACATTTTCCTGCAACTTTTCCAACGGCTGTTTTATGCCATACGACGGCGTTTTCGACCAATCTAACACTTCTAGGCAATCACAAAGCATACCATACCATCATAGCAACATGTATAATCATCCACAAATAGCAAAACAACAATTATAGCATGTAAAATGGATCAAACATACCCAAAATCCCATTATTTCCCTTAAGCATGTTTAATCAAAACTAATGATATGATTAGCAAAACTTAACCAAATCAAACCAAATTTCTAACAGAGGTCTAAAACCTTATTTCGAAATTTATAAATATTTTTCCAAAATTTTATCTTGTCTAATTTCGTTAATTTCACTAATTACCCTTAATTAACCGTAATTAGTACAAAACTATGCAAATCACTCACTGTTGCCACAAATAAAATTTTCAGAACTGAAACCACGCTGATTTGGGCGAATACTGATGTCTAACAGCCGCTCTAATACTGATTTGGCGAAGATCTTCTTTGATTTGGTGTTGCTAAGCTTAATCCTTGATTAGAAAGTGATTTGGGGACGTTTTAAAGGTTAGAGGCCATTATTAGGGTTTTTGGAGGTAAGTGGCGGCTAGAAAACTGGAATGAAATGAAAACCTAGCTCATTTCAGCCTCCCCATAACCCTAATCCCGAAATGGGTTACGTACCCATTTTCTAATCACCTCATTTGGCTCGGATAAGCAGTTTTTCACCATCTGAAACTTGTTTCAGCCATATCTCCCAAACGGTGAGTTCGTTTGGCTAATGTGACTACTCCACGGAATTGTAAACCATCATCTGAATTTAATGGAAGTGGTTTCAGGTCAAAACTCCTTTCCCTTCAAATGTTATGGCCAGAACAAGATCAGCCAGGGGCAAAATGGTCATTTAAAAATCGTAAAAAATCATGAACATGGGAAATAACCCCAATAGTCGTCTCCCAAAGTTACATGACCATACGACTCCGTATGTGAAAGAAATAAATAATCTACGATCCTATGATGCGTAGAATGCGGGTCGTTACACTCTCCCCCCTTAAGAAATTTCATCCCCAAAATTCCTTAACCCAAAACATACAAAGGATCCTGCATGCCTACCAACCATACACAACAATCAATCATGCAAAACAAACAGAACAAGCCTATCCTAGCATGTGGAAAGACTAAATCGAAGTTAAAATCTTACCAGGCGAAGAGTTCTGGATACGTCTTCCTAATGCTCTCCTCTGTCTCCCACGTATAGTCATTCTCATTCTCGCCCCACTGAACTTTGACTAACTTCACCGCTTTCCTTCGAAGTTGCTTCGTATCGTTCCCAACAATACGCATAGGCTTGCGGTTCCCAACCGCCTCGGGTTCAACTTCGATATCATCCAACTGATCAGGTGAAATAGTCACATTTGGGTCGTGTACGAACTTTCTTAAATGGGAAACATGAAATACGTTGTGAACTCCTGCAATCTTCTCTGGTAATTCAACTTTGTATGCCAAATTCCCAATTTGCTCAAGAACTGGGAATGGACCAACAAATCTTGGTGCTAACTTGCCTCTCCTGCCAAATCGTATCACGCTCTTCAACGGAGAAATATTGACAAACACCAAGTCGCCAATGGAGAACTTTAATTCTCTTCTCCTCTTATCAGCATAACTCTTCTGCCTATCTTGGGCAGCCTTCATTCGCTGTTGGATAATCTTAATCTTAGTTGAAGTTTCTCTTATCATGTCGGGTCCAAGTACAAACTTCTCACCAGCTTCTACCCAACATGATGGTAAGTTGCACGGTCTTCCGTACAAAGCTTCAAATGGAGCCATACCGATACTGGATTGATAGCTATTATTATATGCAAACTCTACTAAATGCAAATGGTCATCCCATGATCCACCAAAATCCAATACACAAGCTCTCAAGAGGTCTTCTAACACTCGATTCACCCTCTCTGTCTGTCCATCAGTTTGAGGATGATACGCGATACTGAGATGTAATTCTGATCCTAACGCCTCTTATAAGCTCTTCCAAAATCCACTAGTGAACAACGGATCTCGGTCACTCACAATACCTTTGGGTATTCCATGAAATATCACTACCAACTTTACATATAGTTCAACTAACTTAGCTGTTGTTCTATTCGACTTAACGGGTATAAATCTTGCACTTTTGGTCAATCGGTCCACAATTACCCAGATGCTATCATGGCCCGATCTAGTCCTTGGTAACCTATCAATGAAATCCATTGACACTTGTTCCCATTTTCATTCTGGAATTTCTAATGGTTGTAACAAACCACTAGGCTTCTTTTACTCAGCTTTAACTAGTTGGCAATTCATGCATGTGGATATAAACTTCCCAATGTCTCTTTTCATCCCTTCCCAGTAGTAGGTCTGCTTCATGTCTCGATACATCTTGTTACCACTGGGGTATATAGTCAGTTTTGAGTGATAACATTCTCTAAGCACTTCATCTCTCAATCCATTGACATTGGGTACAACTAGTCTTCCATTCTTTCTAAGCCATCCATCTCGATCAAGCCCATATTTGTTCATCGCTCCATCAATTCCCATCTTTAACTTTGAGATGATTTCCAATAGGTTAGGATCGTTCCTCTGACTGGAACCAATCCGCTCAATCAAAGTGGGTCTGATCGTCAAACTTGCTAACATTTCTGGATCCAATTCGCACTTTGGTTTGAAATCTACCCAGCGATGTACTCCAGTTGCTTCCATTCTAGAAACATAGACCCTAAACTGGCATGTCTCCTACTCAATGCATCAGCTACCGCATTGCCCTTTCCTGGTGTGTATGCGATATCGAAATCATAGGAAGCTAAGAATTCTAACCACCTTTGTTGTCGGAAATTTAGATCCTTTTGAGACAAAAGATACTTTAACGATTTATGATCAGTAAACAACTCGAATCTTTCTCCCAAGAGATAATGTCTCCACATCTTCAATGCAAACACGATCGCTGCCAATTCCAAATCATGGGTAGGGTATCTTTTCTCATGCAGTTTCAGTTGCCGACTTGCATAAGCTACAACCCTACCTCCTTGCATCAATACAGCACCTAGCCCTGTGCCACATGAATCCGTATATACTGTCATCTCTTCATTCCCCTTAGGAATGACTAACACTGGTGCACATGTCAACTTTTCTTTTAGGCTCTTGAATGCATTCTCGTACTTTTCGTCCCAGATGAAAGCTTGATTCTTCTTGGTCAACTGAGTCAACGGTGCTGCTATCTTGGAGAAGTCTTGGATAAACTTATGATAATATCCAGCTAACCCCAAGAAACTTCTTATGCCCGTTGCATTCTTGGGCGTAGACCAATCTTGTACCGTAGCCACCTTCGCAGGATCCACGGCAATACCATTCTCTGAAACAACATGGCCCAAGAATCTCACTTCCCTCCTCCAGAAGTGACACTTAGAAAACTTTGCTTTCAATTGGTGTTTTCTCAACACCTCCATCACTATTCTTAAATGTTCCTTGTGTTCTTCCTTTGTCCTCAAATAGACCAAAATATCATCCACGAACACAAGGACAAACTTATTCAAATGATCTCTGAATACCCTATTCATAAGATCCACAAAATATGTTGGGGCATTGGTCAGCCCGAATGGCATGACCAACCACTCATAAAATCCAGACGGCGTCCGAAATGCCATTTTGGCTATACTCTCAGCTTCCACTCTAAGCTGATGAAAACCTGTCGTGAGATCCAACTGAGAGAATACTCTCGTGCCACTCAACTGATCAAACAAATCATCTATCCGTGGTAGAGGATACGTGTTCTTCCTCGTCACTTTATTCAACTTGCGGTAGTCTACACACAAATGAAGGGAACCATCCGCCTTGGTAGCAAACACAACTGGTTCTCCCCATTCAGAAACACTCCTTCTGATAAATCCCTTCTTCAAAAGATCGCCGACTTGCACCCCGAGCTCTCGTTGCTCCCTTGGTGCCATACGACGAAGTGGCATCACTATAGGTCTGGAATCTTTTACTAAATCAATACGGAACTCAATCTCTCGGTGTGGTGGAAGCCCGGTCACTTCCTCGAAAACATCCGGATACTGGCCAACCACGGGCAAACCTGACAACTCACTATGCGG
The DNA here is from genome assembly GCA_030737875.1 of Allium sativum. Taxonomy (NCBI): domain Eukaryota; kingdom Viridiplantae; phylum Streptophyta; class Magnoliopsida; order Asparagales; family Amaryllidaceae; genus Allium; species Allium sativum. Next base: position 200,409,955 of record CM060909.1, on the reverse strand, counting down.
AATGTCGAGGGAATTCAGAAAACTAGCCATTACTCCATCACCGGGTAGACCACCAAACACTACCCTCTGCCCATCATCCGCTCTAGCGGTTACCAAGAGGCCCTCACAGTCTACCACCACCCTGTATCTTTGGAGCCAATCGACTCCCAAAATAATGCCAAACCCAGTAAAGCCCAAAACAAAGTAATCACAAACAAACATGCATCCATGACTCGATAAGACCACATTACGACAAATCATGCTAAGGTTAGTCGAACCACCAATCGGGTTCGTCACTACTGAAGGTCTATCGACAATCTCGGGCTCCAATCCCAACCTATCTACCAGGTCACTAGATATGAAAGAACTGGAAGCCCCGGTATCAAACAAAACTCTAACAGGAACATCATAAACAGAAAGCATACCTTGAACAACAACATTCTTTCCTTTCTCCGTCACAGTTGGGGCATTCGACGAAGAAGGAATAGCATTAAGAGCATATGCTTTCACCACCTGCTTTTATTTAGGGGGTTGCAGACACTTGTCCTTGTGATGTCCCACTTGGCCACAGTTGAAGCACTTCCTATCCACTGGCTTGGCCCGACAATTACTAGCATAATGGCCCTACTTACCATAGCTGAAGCACTCAACATCTTTCTTATTCTTTTTCTGGCCATCCTTATTCTGGTTCTGCTTCCTCTTATTCTGAGGACCACTCCTGCCTCCACCTCTTGCTTGTGGTTTTGGCTCCTCTGCAGATGCAGCCTCAGTCTTCGACTTAGGGTAAAGACTCTCGGACCTCAATGCTTTTTCCACAATCGACTCAAACGTCTCATCGATGTGGTTAATAAGCCTTTCCCCCAAGTGTCCATCCAAGCTAGTTTTGAACTTCTCATTCTTCTTCTCGGCAGTATCAATAAGAGATAGTCCATACTTCGATAAAGTATCGAATTGTGCAACATACTCCGAGACAGCTCTGCCATTCTGCTTGAGCTCCAAGAATTTCTTAAACAGCACTGACTTATGAGCAGCTGAAATGAACTTATCGCTAAAGTGAGCCTTAAACTGCTCCCAAGTAATCTAATCCTCGGGAGTAACTGCCTTTATAGCATTCCACCAATTCATTGCCCGTCCTTGCAGCTGACGGAATGCTAACCTTCTTTTCATCGCATCCTCGATACCCAAATCTTCGAAGATACGCTCGCAGCTATCCAACCAATCCTGAACATCCGTAGCCGACTCCGTTCCGTGGAACGGCTTCCCACTAAGACTAGAATAATCTTTATTCAGCTTGGCGAAATCGGCCCTAGGCGCCTGCACTATTGGACCACCACCATTACCATTATTGGGAGTTGCCCTCTGCACATCACTAAGCATCTCTCTCATAAGGTCAGTAAACATCGTCTTCATGTCAGCATCATTCCCATTATTGGCTCCTCTACGGGCACCTCTTGCGTATTTGATCATCGTTCAATCTGTAAAGAGAAAACGATTAACCATCTCCATAGTGGTGCTAGTGCAGTGCGACTTCATCCTTAGCTATACTAATAGTATATATATAGCTTTTGAAAACCAAAATAATCACAAATACGCACTCTCATATATGTATACTATCTCTCCTTGATGACTTCCCTAGGTTAACTACGCAACCTAGAGCTCTGATACCAAGTGCGACAGTCCGCCCCGCACCAACCGGCATTTCCTCTAAAAGTGTGTTGTACACATGCCCGGCTAGCACGGAACGCTCGCCAAGGAAAGGAAAGAAGAGAATGAACTAATCGAAACATGTAGAATGTCTCACAGCACATGGAACAAAATATAATAATAATATACTTGACATAAAATAGGTGAGACAGTGCATAAGATGATAACTAAAACCAACATCAACATCATCTTCAGAGCAGCGGAAATCCAAATACAGCTTATTACAACTTTCCAAATTACTGTCTCTAAACAAAAGGAAGAAAGATACACCACTAATGCCCAAAGTAGTGACCGCAGCAACATAGGGAGAATGTCTATATATATCATACGTGGAAGCCTCCAGCTCGTCTCCGGTACAGCTACTCGTGCATACCACCTAACCTGTCTCTAGTCTGCTCGTGAGAGCACCCAGAGTAATAAGAAGAGACATAAAACTCTGGGTCAGATAAAAAGTCTGGTATGAGCGATCAGCAGCTAAGCAGAACAATAACAGGTATACTAAACCATACCTAAACCTGCAACCAAAGAGTTAGCACTACATACCATACAATACTCTAAGGTGCCACTGAACAGATGGTGTAAAGATAACGGGGGGTGGGGGTGTGCATGTCATAATGATGACAAACAAATCAAACATAACAACCATCCTCACATCTCTCACTCAGTGCCTAAAGCATACGATATCCACCACTTTGATCACTAGACTCATCGAAGTAGTGACGGAGTTCGAATTGTACAACTATTGCTACTACCAAGCTCACCACATGGAGTCATGACCAAATCTATACAAATGACCCCACTTCATTGGTCTATAGCTCTTTAGTCGTACCTAGGCCACTGTAGCCCTGAATCCGTTCACGTACTCCCTACACGTAGTGATCCAAAGTTACAGACATCGACAACCCCTCAGCACACGTCCCGCATCAAAGCCCAACTCATGAAGTTAACTCATTGGTTCCCAACTAGATCCTGAGCTCTACTTCCTATTTGGACTTCCTTTGCATCTCGGGTTTTGGTCGAATTGGAGTTGGTCTTCAGAAGAAGTTGTCATGATGAAGTAAAAGTATGCATCTGGTTCGGTTTGATACTCCCAACCCGGTTCGGTTCGGTGGTCCTAGTCCATGCCTTGATCAGTGCTCCATCCCTCCTCGGTTCGGCCCACTCACACTTGCTTGGTTCTGTTCGGAAGTATAGTGCCTATCCTCTGTTCGGTTCGGTGGTTGCTCCCTTCTAGGTATCCCGATCCGATCCCATCCTGCTCCATTCGCCCGATCCGATCCCCTTTTGGTCTCTCCGATCCGATCACCTGTCCAACTCCAACTCTAAGCAAATGGCCTTCCTTCTCGCCAAGACTCCTTTAGTGCGAAGTTCCGATCCGGTTCGGTTTCTCTTCCCAGTCCACCATCCGATCCGAGCCTCCTATCCCGATCCGATCCGAAACCCTGCACATTTTACTACAACTTTTCCAGCTGTTGTTTTACGCCATACGACGACATTTTCGACCAATCTAACACTTCTAGGCAATCACAAAGCATACCATACCATCATAGCAACATGTATAATCATCCACAAATAGCAAAACAACAATTATAGCATGTAAAATGTATCAAACATACCCAAAATCCCATAATTTCCCTTAAGCATGTTTAAGCAAAACTAATGATATGATTAGCAAAACTTAACCAAATCAAACCAAATTTCTAACAGATGTCTAAAACATTATTTCAAAATTTATAAATATTTTTCCAAAATTTTATCATGTTTAATTTCGTTATCTTCACTAATTACCCTTAATTAACCGTAATTAGTGCAAAACTGTGCAAATCACTCACCGTTGCCACAAATAAAATTTTCAGAACTGAAGTCTCGCTGATTTGGGCGAATACTGATGTCTAACAACAGCTCTAATACTGATTTGGCGAAGATCTTCTTCAATTTGGTATTGCTATGCTTAATCCTTGATTATAAAGTGATTTGGGGATGTTTTAAAGGTTGGAGGCCAAAATTAGGATTCTTAGGAGTTAAATGGCGGCTAGAGAACTGAAATGAAATGAAAACCTAGCTCATTTCAGCCTCCCCATAACCCTAATCCTGAAATGGGTTATGGACCCATTTACTAATCACCTCATTTGGCCCGGTTAAGCAGTTTTTCACCATCTGAAACTTGTTTCAGCCATATCTCCCAAACGGTGAAACCGTTTGGCTAACATGACCACTCTACGGAATTGTAAACCATTATCCGGATTCCATGGAAGTGGTTTCAGGTCAAAACTCCTTTCCCATCAAAAGTTATGGCCAGAACAAGATCAGCCAGGGGCAAAATGGTCATTTAAAAATCGGCAAAAATCATGAACATGGGAAATGACCCCAATAGTCGTCTCCCAAAGTTACATGACCATACGACTCCATATTTGAAAGAAATAAATATTCTACGATCCTATGATGCGTAGAATGCGGGTCGTTATAGTTCGGGTTGCAAGATATTCTTGTTAAACCCAGTGTATTCCTCTCTAGAGATACACTATCGGAAGGTGGTTCCATACCTTGTCATAGTTGGAAATCCATTATCCAATAAGCTATTGCAGTTTTGGTTGTGTTAGATCAAAATTTGGCTCTAACACCCAAATTGTTCTGATTCGTAGAAAATTATAACTGAAAAATGAGGAAAAAGCAGAAAATACACAAGGTTTATAGTGGTTCGGCGTTAACGAGCCTACGTCCACTTTATATGCTATTGATTATACTTTGAATGCTATTACAACCAACAATTTCTCTCAAACTCACTCTTACAATTATGATTTCTCTCAGTAATCTCGAAATAAAACTGATAAGAAATAGTGGTATGACAGTAATGGTAGAATCAATACTCAATCCTGCCAAAAGATCATGAAAAATGCCAATCTCTGGGCTATTTATAGCTGATTCTGTCAGGCGAATCGCGGTCACACGTAGCGCAAATCCCGTGAATATCGGATCAGATCTTAGCTTGAGGAAGAATTGGTCAATATGACAGTTGTAGACAGGTGTCGCGGGATCCATGCATCTCGGATCGTGATGGACTTAGTCAGGAGCTCCGCCACGTCCTCGGGGATCGGATCGGTTCGCGATGGCGAAGGAGGGATCGGGTCGCGATCCGCTACAGCGATCCGATTGTGCGATCCAAAGAGGGGGGATCCGTATGGGCGATCCTCCTTTCTGTGAACTAGAGGAGAGAAATCCCATACTTTCTTCTTATGTGTGAACCTTGGTGGCTTGGTAAAAAAGCTAGCCAACATTTTGCCTCCTCGAAGTATGTTTTATTGAGAATGGAACATGCTTCGAAGCTGCAGGGACGTCTTTTCATATGGAGATGCAAATCAATGGTCACGTCCATCTGAAATGTCATGTTTCTTCAAAAAGTCGTATCCTTTGACAATTATAAATATTGGTTAAATCTTCAATCATTTCTTTGCTTTCCGGACAATTCTCTTCTCTGGAATTTTTTGGAGACTTCATTGTCGAATTTACCAGGTAATTTCTGAAATTTTTGTAAACATTTCTAAACTTTCACTTCGGTACATTGCTTGATGGTTAGGATCGCCCCAACGTATCGCGATTCATGGGAGCGCCCCTTGTCACGGTCCAGCGATACGAGGTGCTCGTTTCATTACAACCTTTGTGTGGGCTTTATGCATGGTGGGCCAGTCTTCGTAGCGAACCAACCCAGGGATCGGTCTTTTCTTCTTTGTTGGGCCCGATGGGCTTGTATCTGCGATCCACCGAAGCCCACGGTTCGTATAAGACAAAAACGGGGAGACTAACGGTCACGGGTTTGGCTATATAAACCCGAACCCACTCCATTCTTCCCCTTCTTTTTACTTCGCTACCGCCTCTCTTTCCGATTCAGACCCCAATCTTCGTTCTTCGAGGCAATACTTACTCGTTTTCTCCATTTTTAAGAAAGGTAATCTCATTAAAAACTCTCTCCCTCATTTTCTCTGAGTTTTATTGTTGATTTGAGGAAAAAAAGGGCGGAATTTGATGGTTTTTGAGGTGTTGGAGATCATGGAGATGCCATGGCTGATGGGTTTCAGTTGCTTTAGGGGAGGAGGAAGAAGAAGGTGAAGGAAGGGAAAGGGATGGTCGGTTCGGTTCGTGTGCGAGGTGACGGGAGAGGAGATAATGATGAAGTATGGATTCAGCTATTGGATCGGATCGTGTCCGAGACCTGGAAGCGAATCGTGGTGAAAGTCAAAAGGGAAAAAGGAGGAGCAAGTGGCGGATCGCGGTAATGGCAGGAGCACGGTTCGCTATGAGCTCATGGCGATCCGAACCGATACACTCCCATGAGTTTGCGCTTCCGCTGCGGATCCATATTTGCCTCGCGAATCCAGGAACACGCCACGATCCGATCCCCAACTCGCGATCCGAAAGGGTATCACGAACCAAATAATGAACGATCCAACGAACTTGTAAAATAAGCCGCGCAACTTAATTCCAGTACATCAATAGAAATAGAGAAATTCACTGACTCTTTAGCTTCCAAACTTGATGACATAAAGCTTAAGAGAATTTGCTTGAGACACGGGATCCCCTGGGATGATGTGAGGACACCTGGCAGTGAAGATAGACCTCATTTGGCTCCGGAGGGGTATATGACAATTAGCCGACTTATGTGCTGGGTAGGCGCTATTCCTCCGTTTCCTCCAATCGTCATTGAGACCCTAAAACGATTGGGTATTGCTCCAATGCAGCTTCATCCCAATGCCTACGCATCCCTATACACCCTATACATCGCATATGCGGAAATCCTGCAAACTGAACTCACGTTTAAAGATTTGAATTTTTTTTACCTTTTCAAGCATCGCTTCTCGGCAACCCCAAATTTTTCTTTCTTCGAATCGGTAGCAAATAGGAAGGTTTTGTCTGACGGGTACAGCAATATAGGGGATCCCAAGGCCGATTGGTTCTATATAAAGAGACAGGCCGGGTGTTCAAGAAGATGGCTTAAATCAAGTAAATTTTTAACCTTTGAATGAATAACTTGTTTAAGAAATCGAAGCGCTAACATGCTTCTTTTCTCTAAGCAGATCACGCCTTTCCAAAGACGGAAGGCTCGATGTACAATAATCGACTGTCCCTTCTTCTGCAAAGCAAATCCGACTTCCTAAAGATCAAGAAATGCATTACTGACGAGAATCTTCACAAGCACCGCCTTCTGGATATAAGGTTTGGATTTGGTGGGGGCGGTAAACCTTACAAATACGTGCCCCCGACTGAGGGAGAAGGAACGTCACGGGCAGCAGAAACAACTAAATTTCGTAAGAGTCCTTCGCCGATAATCATCCAGGACGACGAAGACTTAAATGTATATAGAGGAGATGAGGCCCGTGCTGACGAGTCTAAGGAGATCCCAGTCTCTCAGGGGGGTTTCCCCTCAAGGGCCTCTCTACCGGTTGAACCTGCTGCTCCCGATGATTTAACAGAGGAGCGGCTATTTAAAGAACTGAGCAAAATTCCTTTACCTGATGATGTATATACACAGGGAGACTTCGAAGGGGAGCCATTTTTCCTTATTTCTGAGGAAACAACTGTTCCAGTTGGAGAACGAGAGACTACTCAGATGAGCCTGACTTCGGGCCCTGGTCTGTTAGGGGGAATTATATGGGATGCACAAATCACATGCACTGCCTCACCCCACACTTTTATATCAACAGTATTCAAGGTTTTAATACGTACTTGTTTCTTTTGCAGGAAAGATGTCTCGCAGACGATCTTATTCCTATCGCTCTCTCCGTGAAGGCACACCTAGTCTTCATCCAAATCCTGAGCGTGCTCGCGGTCATTCTCACAAGCCTACTTCTTCACAATCCAGGTCTCCATCAAAACCGACCTCTGGTAAGCCTCCCAGTCATCCGGTGCCGCCTACAGGGGGAAAACAACTTCCCAAAGACTTAACCCCTCCAAAGAGTGCATCCTCTCACAGCAGATCATCCAAAAGGCACCACGAGCCCAAGGATAAAAACAAGGATCCAAACAAGGATTCTGAGAAGGAGAAAACTGACATTGTCCCTTCAAGCCAACAAGGTCTGAGTGCCCCCGGGTCAAGAGACTATATCCATGGTCCAGAGACTCAGGCCAAGCTGGAAAAATTACGAGAAAAATTCCCCGATATCTTCTTCGAAAGGATGATGTTCGTTCCAAACTTGGAACCAGTCCCTAGGAATTGGGATACCAAAGTCATCGGACATGTTCACCATGTAGCCAAGCAGTATGAGGCGATGAAGAAACATGCTGTCAATCTTTCAGACGTCATCCGAACGCTTGAGATGGAAGCGCATAGGTCCAGAGTAAAGATAGATAACAATGAAAGGGCCATGGCAAAAATGGAGAAGGACTTAGAAGATGCACAATCTTTGCTTGCCTTGGCTCAACGAGATGCCAAAAATTACAAAACAGAGATGGAGGAGGCGAGGCAATGTTTTCATAATGAGCTCGGTTCTAACAGCAAAGAGCGAGCGTTATTGAAGAAAGAGGTGGAAGATCTCAGGATGGCCAACATCGAACTAAAAACAGCACAGGATCATTTCGAGGCCGAAAGAGCTGCTTGGGAGAAAGAAAAGGCAAGTTTGAAAGATAGCTTAGCTCTGGCCGAAAAGGAGAAGGCGATTCTGAATGATCAACTCGCGCGTGCAGAGAAGCGCGCTATTCTTGCTGAAAATAATGTGGAGAGTGCCATTGAAATGGCTACTGTTTCTAATGAAAAGCTCCTCGAGAGAGAGAAGGAGATTTAAGGATTTGAAGAAATGTTGTTCGACTTCCTTGGTCAGGTCATCAAGACCCGTAGCATCTCCTGGGTCCCAGACTACCATGTCACTCTAGCCAACATATGGGATGCAATCGTTGAGAGAGAGAAACATCGATTAGGAGTTGATGAGATTGATGAGAATGAGTTGATGCGGACCATTCTTAGGGATAATGAACCTGAGGATTTAGAGAAAGGCAGACGCCTACTCCAAGAAGAAATTGAAAAAGAGAAAACTCAAGCGAAGGGCAAAGAAAAAATGGAAGAAGGCCCGAGCTCAGCTGCAGAGCCCAAGGCCTCCGAAATTGAGGAATACAATCCAAATTATCCATTGATTCCTCTGGGTCCAACTCCTCCAGCTGTCGGGGGTTCTGCTGCTAGCTTGGATGGAGGATCAGCGGAAGGTATCTCTATATTTTCTCTGCAACATGCCAAAGCAATTGTCACTTGTCGTCGTCTTGTCGGACAGTCAACTGAGCAAACAACATTTTCTCCCAAAATAACATTTGTTTCTCATGATACAGGTGGCGGGCCAGTTGACAAGGATGCTGAAAAGAAGGCAGAGGCAGAGAAGATTGACATCCTGCCAAGTGTTGGTGCCGATGTCCCCCCAGATGCTGAACCCATCGAGGCTTTGAGAGACATGGACGGACGCCACGACGGCGATGAAAAGGAAGTCGCCATTACCAAAGAGAGCAGAGGCGATGATGAGGAAACCATGGCTGAACAACCGGCCGAAGAGGAGGAGCAGTTGCTCCTTATGAAAGGGGGACAGGTTCCAGTATATGTGCCCCCTATTTCCGAGATCGACCCCAAAGCTAGGTTGGTCGTAAGATTTTCCTCCCGATCAATAACTTCACAACTAGCCTCTCAATCCTCTAGTTCTTCACTGAAGCCTCTTGTTGATAAGAGGAAGAGGAAGAAAGGTGGTCGTTCGGATGTTGACAAGGAGGAGTCGGGGAAGCAGAAAAAGAGCAAGAAGCCTACATAGCCCCCTCCCCCCAGCATAAGTAGGATGCAGATATCAGTTCGTATTTTGTCCTTAGGATTTTTAGGCTTTCCACTGGCCATGAAATGTAATTGTGAGAATGGCCCTCACTTTTGTTTAGGTTCCTCTTTATCTTGTAGGTTTGCAGTTCATGAATGAAAGTTTATTTCTTTTGCGTCATCGTGTACCTACAGTCAATAAACTCTTCATATTTAGTCACAAGTCATTTGGCTACAACCAAACTAAAATTATATCACAAATCATTCAAGCAACATAAAGAATTTAACGATTTCTATGCATGTTGCCCCATATATTTGAATACGGGGGACTTGGAATTTTTTTTAAGTAGAATTATAGTCCTTGAGGCGCCGAATCTCCGGTGCCTCTACGCTTTCTCAATCCATCAGCGGGTTAAAGTTCGAACTCGTACCATGATCGGCTCACCGATCCTTTAACGGGGCAGGAAATCTGGGGATGCTGAGTCTCCAGCATCCTTGTCAGCGCTTAATCGTAGATGTTTTTATACTCTCCTGGCGGTCACCAGGGTTAGAGCTCGAGCTCGGCTGTTCAGTCGCCCCCCGATCCTTCAGCGGGGTAAGAGCTCTTTCTCAGCGCTCAATTGTAGACGCTTTTATACTCTCCTTGCGGTCGCCAAGGTTAGAGTTCGAGCTCGGCTGTTCAGTCGCCCCTCGATCCTTCAGCGAGGTAAGAGCTCTTTCTCAGCGCTCAATCGTAGACGCTTTTATACTCTCCTGGCGGTCGCCAAGGTTAGAGTTCGAGCTCGGCTGTTCAGTCGCCCCCCGATCCTTCTGCGGGGTAAGAGCTCTTTCTCAGCGCTTAATCGTAGACGCTTTTATACTCTCCTGGCGGTCGCCAAGGTTAGAGTTCGAGCTCGGCTGTTCAGTCGCCCCCCCGATCCTTCAGCTGGGTAAGAGCTCTTTCTCAGCGCTCAATCGTAGACGCTTTTATACTCTCCTGGCGGTCGCCAAGGTTAGAGTTCGAGCTCGGCTGTTCAGTCGCCCCCCGATCCTTCAGCGGGGTAAGAGCTCTTTCTTAGCGCTCAATCATGGACGCTTTTATACTCTCCTGGTGGTCGTCCAGGTTAGAGTTCTGTCAATGATGTGATTCACTCTATTGTACCTTCAAAGTTCTAGCTGCGGATCGCTCTCCATCCCGATGGAAGGCACCTGGTGTCACATGTTCCTGTGATTGCCGTGTAGTTTTCAGCAAATTTCATTAAGATAGAAGAGCAGATAAATAATAATGCAATAAAGGTAAATGACACATGGTATTTTTATAGTGGTTCGGTCAAATCGCAACCTACATCCACTTTATAATCCTTTGCTAAAAAAAAATTGGACTATTCTAGGCAAGTCGTGCCTTTTACATGGTCCTATGGAACAAAAGAATAAATCCGACATTTTTATGTCAGATAAGGCCGCAAATGTTGGGCATTCCACACTCTGGGCATTTCTTCTCCATCCACTGTAGCTAGCTTGAAGGTTCCATTAACAAGCTTTCGTAGAATGGAGTACGGTCCTTCCCACTTCGCACCCATATGAGTCGGGGGTGGAAAGACACGCTTCAGAACCAAATCTCCGGGTTCAAAGGTTCGGGCTCGAACCTTTTTGTTGTAGTATCGAGCGACCTGTTGCTTGTGTCTCAAGGCACGCAAGTCCTCTTCATCCCTCTTCTCTTCTATTGAATCTAGGGATTCAAGGAGCAACTCGTTATTAGTCATCGGATCGTAACAAGTAACTCGGTGAGATGGTACTTTTAGCTCAACCGGGATGACCGCTTCTGCTCCAAAAGCAAGGGAGAAGGGGGTATGGCCTGTTGCCGATTTATATGTCGTCATGTAGGCCCACAATGCCAAGGGTAACTCATCGACCCACATAGCTTTGGCCCGCTTCAATCTTTTTTTGATAATGGACTTAATCACTTTATTTGCTGCTTCGATATGTCCGTTCGACTGCGGATGTGCCACAGAAGTGTACCGTTTCTCAATGTGGTGTTTCTGGCAGAAGTTCCTGAATTCGCTGCTGTCAAATTGGGTTCCATTATCAGTTACGACGATCTTCGGAATCCCGAACCGGAAAATAATGTTCCTAACAACGAAATTGATCACTCGCTTGGTTGTAATTGCAGTCAACGGTTCGGCCTCAACCCACTTGGTGAAGTAGTCTACAGCTACAATGGCGAACTTTGCTCCGCCTTTTGCTATAGGGAGGGTTCCAATGATATCAATTCCCCACATAGCGAAAGGCCACGGACTTGTCATTATTTTTAACTAACCAGGAGGTGCCCTGGGAATCCTCGAAAATCTTTGGCAAGCATCGCAACGTCGCACGTACTTTGTTGCGTCTTTGTTCATGGTAGGCCAGAAATAACCATACCGCAACACCTTTTTTGCCAGAGTTTGCCCTCCAGTGTGATCGCCACATTCACCTTCGTGCACTTCCTGCAGTACACGTTTGATGTCGTCATGGGCTATACACTGAAGGAGAGGCAACGAAAATCCCTGTCTATACAGGACTCCGTCTTGCAGAACATATCGGGAAGCTTTACGAATTACTTTACGCCTCTCGCTCTTCTTGGTCGGAAGCATTCCATTCATTATGAAATTCTTTAGTGGGGTCATCCATGATTCCCTTTCTGGCTCAGTTTCTAGTACCAGATCAATTCCCATCTGATCTATACTAGGGAACCGAAGCACTTCAACTGGGGCTAGCCTGATCTTTTCAGGATCGTCGGAACTAGCCATCTTGGCTAATTTATCTGCCTGTTGGTTCTCTGACCGCGGAATATGAGAGATACTGTAGTGATCAAAACCTATCAGCAACTCCTTTACTTTCTCCAAATACGAAATCAATCTTGGGCTCTTAGCTCGAAATTTTCCAGAAACCTGATTTATAACCAACTTGGAGTCGTAGAATATGTCCAGCTTCGCGATCTTTAATTCCTTTACGATCCTCAACCCGGCTATCAGGGCTTCATATTCGGAGTCGTTGTTAGTGGCGTGAAATTCCAACCGGATAGCATAGGATATCAATCTTTTCTCAGGAGTTTCAAACACCACTCCGGCACCAGATCGTTTATCATTCGTAGCACCATCAATATACAATTTCCATGCACTAGGATCGAGAAGTAACTTTGGTGGGTCAGTCTCTTCATTTAACATATCGTCCCCCGAGGCAGTAAATTCTTCTATGAAATCTGCCAGCACTTGCCCCCGTACTGACCGTCGGGGCTGAAAATTTAAATCAAATTGACTCAGTTCAATGTTCCACTTGAGCAACCTTCCAGAAGCTTCTGGTCTCTGTAGAACTTTCTTGAGCGGATGATCTGTGTACACGGTGATAGGATGAGCTTGGAAATAATGTCAAAGTTTTCTAGATGCAATCAATAAACTGTACGCCAGCTTTTCGATCCTCGGATAATTGCGTTCAGCTGCCGCCAATTTTTTACTCACGTAGTATACTGGCCTTTGAACCTTGTCTTCTTCTCTCACTAACGCTGAGCTGATCGCGTGGGACGACACCGCTAAGTACACGAATAAATCCTCATGATCCACCGGCTTAGACAGTATCAGAGGTCTCTCCAGATGATTCAGCAGGTTCTGAAATGCTTCAATGCAATCAGGGGTCCACTTAAAATTGCGTTTTCCTCGCTTTATCAATTCAAATAACGGAATGCATTTGTCTGTCGCTCTAGAGATGAATCTGCTTAAGGCCGCTACTTTTCCCGTAAGGCTCTGCACATCTTTGATTTGTCTAGGCTCCTGAATGTCTCTGATTGCTGCAATCTGGTCTGGATTAATCTCAATCCCGCGAAAGCTGACAATGAATCCCAAGAACTTCCCGGATGCAACCCCAAATGAGCATTTCGTTGGATTGAGTTTCATCCCATACTTTCAAAGAATGCCAAACATCTCTGCCAAGTTTGTAGTGTGATCGGATGATTGTCTGGACTTAACCAACATGTCGTCAACGTACACCTCCATCGTTTTCCCAATCTGGTTATAGAACATTTTGTTCACTAACCGTTGATATGTAGCGCCTGCGTTCTTCAAACCAAAAGGCATTACCACGTAGCAGTACAATCCCAGATCAGTAATGAAGCTAGTGTGTTCTTGATCTGGAACATGCACAGGAATCTGGTTATATCCTGAATAAGCATCCATGAAAGAGAGAAGCTCATGACCCGCCGTTGAATCTACCAACTGATCAATTCTGGGTAACGGAAAGCTATCTTTTGGGCAGGCTTTATTCAAATCCGAAAAATCAATACACGTACGCCACTTTCCATTGGCCTTCTTTACCAAAACTGGGTTTGAAATCCAATCTGGGTAGGTTGAGTCTCTGATGAACCCGTTACTCCTTAACTTTTCAACTTCTTTTTTCAAGGCTGCGGACCTCTCTGGGCCCAGCATTCGCCTTTTTTGTTTTACAGGGGGGTGCTTTGGGTTAATGTTCAATGAATGGCTCATGATTTATGGAGATAGCCCACACATGTCCGCGTGGGTCCAAGCAAATACATCCAAGTTATCTTTCAGGAAATCCGTCAGTTCTTTAGCTCGAACTGGATCCAACTGGGATCCAATCTCCAGGACCTTCTCTGGGTCGCTATCATCGATTGGTACATCCACAGTCGTTTCGTTGGGAGCCACCATTCTGCCCCCAGTCTTTTCGTCCTCTCTGGGATCTATATCCTTGGGCAGTTCTCTGGGCGACTCACCTATAGTGATTCTCTTTAATTGCTACGACGTCTCCTCCCTCGTGGGGGAAGAAGCGTCTTTAATCTCAATATCTTTTCCTTTACGGAGTAGCTTTAGCTCTGCAATGTAACATGCACGTGCAGCAACCTGATCTCCTCTGACTATGCCAACACAAGCTTCCGTAGGAAACTTCAGTAACAAGCACCAGGGGGCTATACAAGCTCTAAACTTTGCTAGGGCCGGTCGGCCCAAGAAGGCATTATAAGGCGATTCAATATCCAAAACTACGAAGGGAAGAATTCTCACTCTCTGGCGTTCTCCTTCCCCAAGTGTCACCGGCAGTTCTACATATCCCACTGGAGTAGTTGAAGCCCCGTTAAATCCACGGATCCATCCTTCACATGGCTTTAAATATTTTAATTCAAGGTTCATTAAATCGAACGTCTTTTTGAATAGAATGTTGACTGAACTCCCGTTATCCACTAAAACTTTATGGACAGTGGCCGGGCCAATAGGAACTGTGATTACAAATGGATCTTCGGTCGGAGCGTGGACTCCAATACTTTCTCGGTTGCGGAAAATGACGTCGTCTGACATCATCTTTTGTTGTTTTACCGGGACATTGTCTTCAGGGTTGCTGCAATCTTCTGCCTCGAGATGATGCTTTGTTGTGTTTACGTACTGGTCCATCGCCCTGAAACTATGCCCGGCTAGGTGAAGCCCTCCGATTATGGTATTGATAACAAGATCCTTTCCTTTTTGCTGGACAGTTGGCCTGGCGGTAGGTTGATTCTGGTTTTGGTTCGGGGTCTGAATAGCTTGCCCCCTGTCTCCAGGAGTCACCCGGTACTCATCCAACTTCCCTTCTCGGAGCAACCTCTCAACTACGTCTCTCAGATGACGGCATTCATTTGTAGAGTGGCCGTGAGTCTGATGGAAGAGGCAAAACTTCCACATCTCACGTTCTTTCTCCGTCGAATCTCTTGGAGGAGGCCTTTTATGTTGGAGAACATTGTACGAGTCGACGAATATATTCTCCAAAGTATCATTTATTGGCGTGTAACTTTTGAAAGACCTGGGACGGGTCCTTCTCTGGGAATCGTTCCCCCGATTTCTCTTCCGATTATTGCCATTACTCTTGTTACCATTGTTTCCTGATTGGCGGCCGCCACCCTGGTTTCGGTTTCCAACGTTGACTTCAACCTTTCCCGAGCTGTCTCCGGTTTGCTTGATGGCGACATTACTTTGGATTTCCTCCTTTTTTGCCTTTTTCATCTCCCGGTTAGCATATACCTCCTCCTGACGTAAGCGTACGTTTGCTTTCTCGTAAAACGGTTCTCTAGTATGAGGTAGTTTGCTGGCCAGGTATCTCCCAAATTCAGTATCTTTATCTACCCCATCAATTAGGGCTGCCACAACGGTCGGCTCATGGGGATCCTTCACTTCGGTGGCGGCTAGGTTGAAACGATCCAGATACCCCCTCAAACTCTCGGCTGGTCGTTGTTTGACAAGGAACAGGTCAATCACACTTTTCGACCTTTATGCGTAAATGCAGAACTGTTCTACGAACTTTTCACTCAATTCCCTGAAACTGGAAATTGATCTTGCGGGTAAGCGAGTAAACCATAATAACGCTACATCCTCTAGGAATATAGGGAATGCTTTGCACTTTACAGCGTCGGAAGCTGCGGCAGCGGTCATTGACCAAGAATATCTCATTAGATGTTGGATTGGAACAGATCTACCCGCGTAACGGTTCATTTGAGGCATGTTGAAGCGCCTCGGGAATGTTACATCTAGAATGTCGTCGGTAAAAGGGGTGTGGCTGCGATCAATTCCCCAGTCTTCATTCCTTTGTCCACGGCTATCCGCCAGGATTTGATGGACCATTGCTGCAACATTTGCACTGGTCATCGGAGGCTCGAGGTCAGTACTGCTAGCTCGGTGGAATTCTCCGATCTCTCTTCTAGGAACATCCACGAAGTCCGGAGCTCGGATTGGGCTTGGCGGCCCCCTATTACTATGAGTATTTGCATGGCAGAGGAGCTGAGGTGGTCTATTCTCAATAGGATTATTCACAACTCGAGTTCTAGGAGTTGCGGCATGATTATTCAAGTTGCAGTTTGAGGGTCCCTCACCAAGTGTCTCTTCCTCCCGTGATGGCAAGGTTCCAAATCGGAGCTGTTCTATGTTTTCAGCCCGCTCATACGGTTGCCGCGGAGGTCTTGGCGATTCCTCCGATGAAGAAGAGTACTCTGGGGTGAGCGGACGGACTGGAGGAGGCGTTCTTTGCCTTACAAGATCATCCAGGCGTCTATCCATAGCAGTCAAATTCTGTCGCAGCATGAAGTTTTCCTGCCTTTGAGCAGCTATTTCATCAAACAGCCTATCCCACATTTCAACGAAGCGAGAGAGATCTCCTTCAGTAACTGGAGCAGAGGGGTCATACTGAACATCAACATTTTCCCTTATGCGCAGAGAGCTTGAGCCAGGTCGAACAGAGGGACCAGGACAGGAAGAGCGAGCCATAGGCTCCTTTCCAAGCCGAGTTGTAATCCGGCCATCACCTCGGATCGTGGTGGATCGGTGTTGGTGGCTCGCAGCACCCCCTGGGATCGGATCGTGGTAACATTGGGAGGGGGGTTCGTGGTGTTATCGTGGGACCGGGTGACGACCCCTTCAATGGTTCGGTTCGGATCGCCCTCCACGGTTCGGTTCGCCATCTCCGTTCCGCGATCCGAGGGTCTTTCGTTGACCTGTTCATGCACGCTTTCTTCAACTACTTCATTCGCAGCTTCACTCGCCTGTGAAGCTCGCACTTCCTTAGACTTCTTTCCAGCCATGATATCAGGTATTATTGAAATCTTCAAAGGTCTGAACAGTGAGGTTTCGGGACTGTTTTCTTCGGACTTGAATATCCAAACAACGGAGAAACAATCCAATATCCTGAGTTCAGTTCTCAGTGAAAGCACCAAAATGTTAGATCAAAATTTGGCTCTAACACCCAAATTGTTCTGATTCGTAGAAAATTATAACTGAAAAATGAGGAAAAAGCAGAGAACACACAAGGTTTATAGTGGTTCGGCGTTAACGAGCCTACGTCCACTTTATATGCTATTGATTATACTTTGAATGCTAGTACAACCAACAATTTCTCTCAAACTCACTCTTACAATTATGATTTCTCTCAGTAATCTCGAAATAAAACTGATAAGAAATAGTGGTATGACAGTAATGGTAGAATCAATACTCAATCCTGCCAAAAGATCCTGAAAAATGCCAATCTCTAGGCTATTTATAGCTGATTCTGTCAGGCGGATCGCGGTCACACGTGGCACAAATCCCGAGAATATCGGATCGGATCATAGCTTGAGGAAGAATTGGTCAATATGACAGTTGTAGACAGGTGTCACGAGATCCATGCATCTCGGATCGTGATGGACTTAGTCAGGAGCTCCGCCACGTCCTCGGGGATCGGATCGGTTCGCGATGGCGAAGGAAGGATCGGGTCGCGATCCGCTACAACGATCCGATTGTGCGATCCAAAGAGGGGCGATCCGTATGGGCGATCCGCCTTTCTGTGAACTAGAGGAGAGAAATCCCATACTTTCTTCTTATGTGTGAACCTTGGTGGCTTGGTCAAAAAGCTAGCCGACAGGTTGTATACTATGTATGTAGAACGTGAGATGCAAGCGCTCTGCTAGCTTGCTATTTATTTAATTTAGACACTATTATAATATCATATTAGTTTTGATGTAATTTTTTTTTTAGGTTATCGTAAGGTAAAATCCATCCACGTTTATATGCGGGTCGGACTTACGATTATCTTTTCTTTCAAGAAGATTTTTAAAACTTAAACCAAGTACTTGGGATTCTCATATAGGAAAACCTATTCCATTTTTACAGCATGGTCATTTGAGATATCCTTTATAAATTAAGTTGTCTTAAAATCATTTACTCACACCAGTCTCATAACTGACCCAAAGTTTATTTTTCTATGTTTTCCCAAAACTGTTGGGTGCCCAAATGTGTTCGACAGTCATGCAGTTCAGGATTTTACAGATTTACTGGAGGAGCTTAGGGCAGAAGGCTTCAACGTTAGATACTTAGAGTTTTTTTTTCACTATTTTGTATATGTGATGTACTCTGATGATGTATGTAAGTACTGATATGGTTTTGTAATTTCAAAAGTTATGTTATATAATATATTTGGATCATTCCGCTATGAGATCGTATCTGCTCCGATGTTCGGTTATTATGGTCTTCCTTTTCTTCTATTCTAACTTTCTATCTTATCTTGTCTCATCTTCTAATTTCTTCCTTCGACATCTGGGTTTTAGTGTCCTTTGGGTTGGACTTCGATTGCATTTGGTCAACTCAAAGGGTTCCAAAATTCGGGTCATAACATTTGGTATCAAAGCTTAAGGCTGAGTAATAACCTTGGTTCTGTGGCATAACTCGATAGAGACGGGGTTAGTAACATCCTAGATTGAGTTTGAGTGTATATATATGAGTGCATATTTGCTAATTGGTATAGAAAATGTTTTGTATTGTGTTGATTGATTTGTTGAGTAGTATAAAAATTCGAAATCGACGCATTTGGCCAACGGAGTCGATAGAGATTTCTAAACAATTAAACAAAGTAGTTCGAAACAGTATTGTTTTAAAAGCGAGGTAAATAAGACAATTTTTCCCGAAATTATATTTTGATATAAAAGGATAATTTTCTGAAATTATTATTATCTGTAGATGTGTTGGTTGTTATTGTTATAATCAAATAGGATTATAAAAATTGGAATGGTTATATATATAATCAAATTGAGTTTGTATAAGAACAAATTATACAAATAAGACTAACTGGGAGATTATTTGAGAAAAACACTATGTTTTGGGAAAATTCAAAGGTTTTGAATTTACAATGGGATTAAGATATGTGATTTCAAAGTAGTTTGGAATAAAAATTGGAAATTTGGATTCTAAAATTGGAACCTAACTGGTGATTGGTTATGTTAAATAATTTTCGAAGTATTGATTTGATGTTGATTTCGGTCTTCAGGGTTGATACTTAAAGGATCATTTTCTTACTGATTTACGGTGAGCGACCGATGGATGTTGAAGAAAAGCTCCAAATAAAAATGTTTCCCACCTATAGTAACAGATATTCTAGTTATAAATAAATAAGTGTGATAGATAGCAAATTGTTGATGAGTGTATTGGATGTTTTGATTGCTGTGAAGCATTTTGATAGGTAATGTGTGTGTTTTGGATGCCTTGTTTGTTGTGATTATCAGGGGATGAACCATGTATGTGTGTACTAGTGTATAACTTTAAATATACCTGAAATATCCTCGTTACTCTTTAATTTCGGGGACGAAATTCTTTTAAGGGTGGTAGATTGTAACATCCCAGTTTTTGATTGAGTTCGTAATACAGTTTATTATGGATTATTTCAATAATTGGTTCTAAACAATAAATTTAAAATAATTTATATTGAGGAAAATTCCAGATTTATACATATGTGTGTGTGTTTATATATATATGTCAACGGTTTAAAATTCTTTAACCATCGTATAATGGAATATAAATTCAAGGAAAAGGTGTTTTTTCAAATTGTTTTATATTTTTATATTTGTTATAAATATATAATATTGGATTTGAATATTTTAGCAAATTAAAGGGATAATTATTAAAAATCCTATGTATATTTTTAACTTATTTTATTATATATGAACAGGTGAGTGATCGTTTTAACTCTGATTTGCATCTAAAATCTTTTTTAAGCTTGTTTAAATCATTGTTGTATAATTTAACTTGTTTATATTCTCCAGCATATATATATATCTGTGTGTGTGTGTATGTATATATAGACATATGTGTGCTTGTAATGCTTTTTAACTTTTATTACATTCAAACTTGTTTGGAAATTCATATAATTTAGTATTTCATGGAAAAAAAGAAAATAAAATTATTTTAATTAAACTTTGAGTGCGTCACATTGAAGTATATGAAAGGATATGGCTTCAAAAACAAGATATAGCATAATTTTATTTGGTTGGAATAAATATACAAACATTTATGGTTTGAAGATGCTTAGAAACTAAGTATTGCAATATTTAAACCTTTAGTACATTCCGCACATGGTTGTACACATATTTACATTTTATTCTAATTGCAAGAAGGAGCTTGACAATGATACTAGAGCTAGTAGAAAATTGACTAAACATCTTGGCACATAATATTCTAATAGGCTGCTTATAATATCAAAGAACATAACATTTCATTTCAATCACAATACACAGCAACTATCACCTTGGCATTCTACCCTATATCATACTACTGCACATGGCTATATAGGTACGTGTTTGTACCTCATGTAGGCTGCTATGCCTTGGCATATAGGAGCCGCACATAACTACATAGGTAACATTTTTCTTTCAATCAAATGTGCACAACTATAAACTACATACTAACATAGCTCCATTTCTATTCAAAATAGGCTGCATGCATTTTTTGTTAGATGTATAGAACCAGCTAATGTCCTCTTCCATCAAAACGTAGCTGCATGTTTCAATCAATAAGACAATAGCAGCAGCCTAAAACTACCCCTACCTAAGCTAAGTTAGGCACTATTTATAATAGTTTCCACCTATAAATACACTAAGACACTTGCCCATTTCGTTCACACATTGGAACCAAAAACCTGAAGCAAATTTGGAAGGTAATGACAACGAGGAGTAAAAACTGAAATAGGAAAACCTAGGAACTAAAAACAAAAGGCGCGAAGCATGTTTGGTGAGTAAACTCCACCATTTTGTTATTTGTTTTACATGTTATGATGTAGATATTTACCATCTTGCATGTTTTGATGATTTATATTACTTAACAATATATCTTTGTTAAACCTTGAAGCTTATATCGTGAAACCAGTGAACAAATCCAAAAACTAAAAACCTAAAAAACCAAAACCAAATGTAATCTGGAGACTAATCTTAGTGAGTGAACTTCCTCTAGCTTTTTATATAATATGATGTGTATAAGTGTGTGTGTGTGTGTGTATATATGTGTGTGTGTGTATATATATATATGTGCATCCATAGTGGTCTATTGAGTAGTATAGTTAACCATATATATATATATATATATGCATGTAACCAAAACCAAAAATTAGTCTGTTTTGTGTATAAGATAGTGCCTCGAACTCCAAAAATCGAAAGATCTCATCTTATTGTGTTATAAGAGGTAAGATGAAGATAAAAGTTGTTTTTTATTATCTAGAATAAATTCTAAAAATAGTTTCAACGTGAATAATGGTTTATATTTTTGGGAATAAATAAAATACAGTAAATAAGGTTTAACACTCAAAATTTGATCATCGTAACTTGATGTTTTAGGCATAGGCGCGTGTTCACCCTTGTAAATAATGATTTTTAAAACGAAAATCATGAAATTTAACAGCCTATATTTTAAGTGAGGATTTACTGTTTGGTTTAGGTATAAAAATCAAAATCTTTAATCTCAGTAATGGGAATTAAAAATTGTTTTGGGGGAGATTCAAAGTGGTTACAGGAAGCCATGGATGAAATTTGGTGAGCCCTGGTAGTCTGAGGAGGGCAAACGAGATTGATTTAGGTTTTTGGTCTATTTTTCTAGGTTCGGGTTTTGATTAGATCATACTTGAAGTAGGGTGATTGAGTGTAACTGAAATTGGTGAGGAGGAGCGTATGGATGTGGAGCTTACTTCAATGGTGACGGCAGGTGAAATGATGGTCGGGGTTGGCCATGTTGATTGATGTTTGGAGGTCAGTCGGTGTGTTGTTCTTGGGTTAAACGGTGGAGAAGTGATTTTGAGAAGGGCACGCAGAGGCGTGGTAGTTGGTTAATGATGACCTGAAGTGGAATTGGGGTTTACGGGAGGTGGTCCGATGGCTAGGGGTGAGCAATTTTTGGTTAGAACCGAATTAACCGATTGAACCAGTTTATTTCAGTCGATTCGGTTTGGCTTTGAAAATAAATCGGTTTGAATTCAGTTTGTAAAATAAGTTTGTTTCGTTATCGGTCTAACCGAATTAACTGAACTTTTACTGTATTATCTAATTTAATGGTATTTTCGTACTTTAAACAATTGGGTTAGTGATAAAATACAAAAACATTTGTTAAAGATAAGTCAAATTTTATAGCAAATATAATATTTAATGGATAAAATTTCTCCAAACATAAATCTATGTTTTTCTTTGGGTGAATTAATCATTTGAACAATAAGATATCCTTTAAGTTCGGTTAAATCAGTTAACGATTGAATTAACCGAAATCGTTTCAGTTCGATTCTGTCCGGTTTTGAAATTTTTTGGTTCTAATTCAGTTTGAACTTTTTTACCCCAAAATCAACCGAACCGACCGAACGCTCACCCCCAGTGGTCGTATGATGGCCAGAGAAGGTATGCACATGCACCATTGTACAGTGGTGCACTTGAAAGAAATAGGAGAAGAAAGGAGTAACAGCAGCAGAAATTGCATGAAATAGAAGAAGAAGGGAAAAAAGAGGGATGTGGTTCAGTTTGATTCAATGTTTTTACTGATTAACAAAGAGGTGAAAAACGAACTCACGCAAGCAATAGGAAAAGGGAAGTAAGATAGAGCAGAAAATAAGGGAAAGAAACAAAAAAGTGGAATGGGAAAATAAAAGAAGGGGTCCAACGTATTTTTTTATAAGTAGGTTCGTTGAGTTATTGGGCTTATGCTTGGCCCATATTTTAAATAATAAAAAAAAAAGAATAGAAAGTTATAATCTAAGTTAATATATATAAATGTTATATATATATATATGGTTAAGCATATATAAAATGGGTGGGTATTAGCCAATGATGTGGGATGATGAAGTTGGGCTCGGTCATTTCAATTGAAAAGAAAAGGAATAAATATTTTAAGTTAAAAATCCAAATGTAAATGATATATATTTATACATTAAAACTACATATATATTGATGAATATATACAAGTTAGATCAAAGAGATTTGATCGAATAGTTTGGCTTGTGTTTCTGCAGTTGTGTCGATTGATGATATATGTAAGTAACTCGACGTAATTAGATATTAAAAAATTCAATTTAAAAATAAATTGATTTAACGAATAATTAAATATAGTTTTATTACTAATTATCATTTAAAATTAATCGAACGTAAATTTAGTCGTTAAACTAAATTAATGTATAAACTATTGATCAGTAATGATCCATAGCCCAGTAAATTCTAAATTGGTTATTCAATTAATTGATTTATTCAATTAAGTTGTGTTTAATTATGTTAATCGTAATTATATGTTTGTATTGACATCTGCCACTTCTTCCTTTACATTTGGTAACTTCGATTATGCTCTTGGATTCCCCAATTAATATACTGGGATAGATAGAGCGAAGGTTAGTGCCCAGATATAGAGTAGATAGCCTTGTTCCATTTCTACTATTTCTTTTTCTTTCACCTAAATCCAGTATGCAGGGGCCTAGTATATTAATTGGGCATGAAATACCTTCCGTCTACTCTCGCATTGGTTAATATATTTTATCTGTAAATATAGGTTGTTGAGATGTTATATTTCAATTGATAATATTGAATTGTGTTTACATGGTTGTTTGTGTAAATTGGATTAACAACTTGAATTTCATCTAAACTACTATATACCATTGGACCTGCTAATTTATAACTTCCGTAAAGTAAATCAGAAATTAACTCAAGTTGTTAATAATTGGATAAATTGTTCTGAGAAATAATTAAAAGCGATTATTTTAAATTAATTATATTATTACTTAATTTAAAATGGGAAGATTAATTATAATCAGTTATTGTTTTAGGGTTGATTTAAATCAACTAGTTTAAATGGAAATGGGTTATTAAATTATCATTGAGTTCAGGTCATTTAGATATGATATTTGCTATGTTAGAAATTATGTAATGTTATTTGTGTTATGCATGAGCGCAAATGACCATGTAATTCAATCACTTCACTGCGTGGAAGTTCTTCTATTAGTTGATATGTTTACTTCATATCACTTGAACTTTGTTGTATCTTATATTTTGTAATAAATAAACGAGTGTTACGAATCACTATAAAACTGGTCATCCTTGCCAAAAAAAATTTGTTTTCGATTAATTTAATGGAAATAGTTTTTAATAAATAATTGTTAAATGTATAAATGTTTTTATTAAAGGTTAATTAATATTTAATTAATAGATTTTGGTAAGATAATTGTGTAGTTAAGTATTACATTACTAATAATTAAGTCAACCAATAAATATGTTTTTAACTTAATAAATCTCTAAATTTAGTTAGTTTCCAAGGTAATTTGAATATTAAATGGATAATGGAATTAAGTCAATTTATTTACCTTGGTTTTAATATTCAAGTTAATTTGATGAATATTTTCAAAATAATAACGTTGTTTTGAAATGTTTTGAAATCAAATAAATTTAAAAATTATGGTTGGTCGAATATTTTAGATATCAGACTTCTACGAATCTTGATGATAAGAATTATTTCGACTCAAGGTCTGAGAGGTAATTCAAATACCCCAACTTGAACGATTTCACTATTATCCGATGGATAGTATTTGTGTGTGATGAAAATAAGTGTGAGAATTGAATATTGCTTTCAACTATGAAATGTATATTCAAGAGAGAGATTATCACGTAAGATTGATAATAAGAATTTTCTAAGTTAAATTATATGTATGTTTTCTGATATGTATAAATAAATAGGTGTTTGAAACGATTATTTAAATGAGGCTTAGCAGATCCAATGTAAATAAATCTGTTTATTTTATTTTATATTTGATAGTTAAATAACTGACTATCAAATCTAGACCTTATCGTCGTCATTTCGATGTGACTAGAATCTAAATTCTACTTCGATATGATATATAAGTTGCGAGCCAGAGATTACTGAAGGCTATTGAAGAATGAGAGATGCAAGGGTTATTCTGTCAATCCTGGGTAGAAATTGCGTAAGATGGGTTTACAAGATAGTGCCTTCGGTTTGTCCAGTCCCAGGACAACTTATATGGACGACAGTCTGACAGAGTATGCCTAACAGATGATACGATTGATCTCTTCAAAATATGTTCGGTGGCAGAGGAATTCGTTTCTCTAAGCTTTACACCCATGGTATTGGGGATATCAATTTGTGATATTGATGGGTTTGACGATATGACATTCGAATTGAATGAAGATGTGATATGTATAATGGTAAGTTCTGACCTCGAGCTTCACAACCGGGAAATGACAAAAATCGGACAGGCAACATGGCTAAGTGGGTTGCCCCCAATTAGGGTGTATTGTCATCGTCTAGAGAAATTCATATTTGTTCTTTTGCTTTTGTATCCCCTGGGAACGGTTATGTCGGTACCAACCGTAGAGTGACAATAAATTCGATGCACTTTAGAGAAATGAGTGGTCGATCATGTGTGGTCGAGTTACAAGATGTTCTTGTTGAACCAAATGTATTCCTCTCTAGAGACACACTCTCAGAAGTTGGTTCCATACCTTGTCATAGTTGGAAATCCGTTATCTAATAAGCTCCTGTGGTTTTGATTGTATACTATGTATATAGAGCGTGAGATGCAAGCGTTCTGCTAGATTGTTATTTATTTGATTTAGACACTATTATAATATCAGAAGAGTTTTGACATAAAATTGTTTTAGGTTATCATAAGGTAAAAAACCATCGATGTTTATGTGTGGGTCGATCTTACGGTTATCTTTTCTTCAAGAAGATTTTCAAAAGTTAAACCAAATACTTGAGATTCTCATAAAGGAAAAACCCGTTCCGTTTTTACGGCGTGGTCTTATGAGATATCCTTTGTAAATCAAGTTGTTTTAAAATTGTTTACTCACACCAGTCCCATGACTGACCAAGAGTTTATTTTTCTGTGTTTTCCCTAAACCCTTGGGTGCTTAAATTTGTATGGGAAGACAAGTAGTTCATGATTTTACAGAATTACTGGAGCAGCTTGGGGCAGAATGCTTCAACGTTATGTACTTAGAGATTATTTCCGTTGTGTTGTATATGTGATGTACACTGATGATGTATGTAAGTACTGATAAGGTTTTGTAATTTCAAAAGTTATGTTATATAATATATTTGGCTCATTCCGCTATGAGATCTTAATTGTTCTGTTGTTATGGTCTTCTTTTTCTTCTATTCTAAGTTTTCTATCTTATCTATTCTCATCTTCTAATTTCTTTCTTTGACATCTAGGTTTTAGTGTTCTTTGGGTTGGATTTGGATTGTATTTGGTCGATTCGAAAGGTACCAAAATTCGGGTCGTCACAGGCAGAGTTACTTCGATTGTGGAAGTCTCCCGCAATGAGGGCTTGTTATATAAAATCATTTTTAATATCTGTTTTGTTTCAGTTTCATATATCAATTAAGTTAAGGGAATATTTATTTGTATCCACCAAATTTGTTAGTTCATCCACATAAGTTGACTTTAATAGGTTAATCCACCAATCCATTTGTATGTTAATTCACGGTGGATTAACTAATAAATGGTGGATTAATTAACGAATAAAACAATATTTTGCTCCTTCCTATCCAAAAAAATACACTGCTAGAAGTACTATCATAGATATACATCCACGCATCACTAATAATATAGACCAATATCAAGAATACTTCTTAAGCTTATCAAGTGCTTGATAACATTAGCATCCAAATGTTTTACTTCTATTATCAAGATAACAATAGTCTCAATTGGGCACCTTAAATTAGCAGCCCTGTGTTGTCAGTTCTCGATGTTTCTCCACTTTGTCTTACTAAAGCGTTCATGAATAATGATAATCACAGGTGACTTGATCTGCTTTCAAAAAGATGGTTAGCTTCTGCATGAAAATAAGAACAAGGTACAAACTTGTAGGGTCGCCCTGACTTATTCTGCTGGTGCCTTGGAAAAAACCCTGAAATCTCCCAATTATGAGTATTGAGAATTTGTCTGACTTTATGAATATTTTATGCCACGAAATAAAGGTAGACAAAGAAGGGAAATTCATTTAAACTACAACATAGATTATAACACTCCAATTTGTTGAATCATAGGCCTTATTTATATCTATTTTTAAATAGCATCTTGGGCTACCGTTTACATTGTTGTACTCTCTGACAAGCTACTGCAACACTAATATTTTGTCAATTATGAGCACCTATCTTTAGCCTTTGCGCTAGTATCTTTGATATACATTTGTAAACTATGTTACAACAGCTGATAGGCTTAAACTGGCTGACGTCCTTTTGATTACTAGTTTTGGGTTTAAACAGACAGTGGTGGCATTAACTGTTGAATTTTGATGAAAAATAAAATTTGATTGGTAATATTATTGTTGTAATATTAATAATATGATAGAAATGATGTCATCTTTGTACCCTTGCACTTTGTATCCTTATTATATTCTGGTTTAAACATATACAAAAATCTGATGCCCTTATAGTTTGATCATTGAATGAATATCATAAGTGCATATAACTAATAATTATGGCCATGAAGTCCATATAGAAAACCACATTCATCTATTAAATACAGAAAACCACATTCATAAGTGCAAAAACAAAGCAGCGTGTGTTGTTCTCTTCACTAATAGCTTTCCATGCAATAGCTTGGTCATACATTGCATGTCGCTCCATTCCTGACATGCACACCCCCCGGCAAGTAGTAATAGCCCTAATTTATTGACTTGGTGAAGTCAGAGTAAAGTGCCCTCTATCTAGGTTCGTCAAAAATCTCATCGAGAGTTATGTCTTGTAAACCAGTAAGTGTTGTTCCTAACATATCAAGCCCAGATTGGTTTGCAAATGTAAACACTGGTTGCACCTTAATTGAACAACAGAAGATAGCATCCTGATGATCCCACAAAATTTTTAGCAACTGTTCTCCTGAGTTGTCATGGATCTTAACAAATCCAAACCCAAGTGATAATTGTAACTGTGACAAATCTATCGAGCAAGAGTTGTAGCTTCAAGAGATCCATGAAGCAATCTGAAAACACTGTTACATAGGTAGATGATAATGCAATAGTAAATATTGTTTCTTAATATGCGCACTAGCTTTATTACCTTCCCACATTATCGTCAGCTAACTCTCCATGCATACTACCCTTCCATTTCATATAAAAACACTGATCACACATGATTACCACAAAGATGTTCAAAAACTCAAACGTATAACAAGGATTTTATTCGCATGAAGTACCAAAACTCAGCAATATCAAATAACAGGAATAAAAAAAACAAAACATAATATCAAACCATTATATAACCAATAAACCACTTATGTAAACAACAGTCATAATTTATTCCTAAAATACTGCTATTAAACTATAAATAAACATCAACAACATGAAATCTTGTGAACACTGTTCCTCTCCATCCTTTATTTTGGCCCCGCTGCATGAATACAATTGTAATATGTTAATTAAAGCTCATGTGTTAAACCACTTTTGTAAAAACAATAATATGACATTTGCATATTTCAAGTGCATATCTACAATAAGAAGAGATCTAAAACATGTAAATGTAGTCGATATTTTACCGAGTGAAGAGAATTATGCAATCATCAATGTGTTCCATTTGACAATTCTATTCTTAACTACATCAAACCATTTCTACGCATCCGAATAACGTTATTTCTCCCAACCTGCATAAATATGTGGTAGTGATGCTTCTTCTTTCAAGTAAACTATCATAAAGTGGTTTCTGACTATCAAAACAATTGAGATGACTTTGTGTTCATTTTTTGGACCTACTCCTAATAGCAAATATGTCATGCATTCTTACGGAGAATGTACACAAAGTATACAATTGAATGATGTTGCAAATAAGCAGCCCATGTCCGGAAAACTCAACCAATATTTCTCGCCTGCATATTACCCAAAATGTGCCAATAGCGATTCAACTTGTTGATATCTCTTCACACCACCCAATAAGTTAGCATATTGTTCATTATGCAAATGTAATTCCTCTAACATGGTTAGTCACACAGTTTTCCATGAATCATCATCTTTAAAACCCAATAGTCGCGCACAACAACAATACACGCAATGTCCGTCTGGTGGAACATCTTCCACACTTTTAAAGACGTGCTCGTTAAAAGACAGACTAAAATACTTGAAAGCAAATTCAGTAGGTGACAACTCGTCATCTGAATTAGTAAACCTGTACTTTTTTTTTCTGTTTGTTATTAGTAGCAATGGATAATTTTCTTCTATTGAGCTTATTTTGTACTTTCTCCATTGTTTGTGCGTATTCAAAAGCAGATTTATCACGCATTGTACTATTGATTTTTGTGAAGCCTTCATTTTTTTTCCTGGGGTGTACTTTGAGCTTTGTATTTTTCTTTGATGGTTCCATATTTTTACTTTCAAGATAGTTAACCTAGAACAAAAAGTACTAGTGACTTAAGATGCTGACAAAGAAGCAATAAAAAAAGAAATCTTAATACCATACATACCTCTTTTATCACTTTCAGCATTTTTAGCTGTTGCTCCTCGGTAGAACGATAAAATTTACATAAAAATATGGAGATTTCTAGATTAGCATCAAGTGGACTTCTACTCTCCATTGACCAAGCATTTGAAGTTTAACTCCTTTCAATAAGAAAGGGCATCCACATTTCTTTGTTCTAGTCTTCTTAGCCTTCACTTATTTATCAATAGATGTCTTTTTTTAAACCCTAATATAAGATCCACTTCTCTCACACCAATAAGATATTCGACCTTTACGTCCGTTTTTCGGATTTTCACATTGTTTAATAGTGACAACTATCCCACGTGACTTTCCAACATTTTTGCACTATTCAGTAAGTTCATCACGTGAGTTAAAGATCTGAGATATATATGAAAAATTAATTAGTTATATATCCATTTTCAAATGTTAAAATAAAAAAAATTACATATCTTACTGGTTCGGAATGCAAAAGTGCAATCCCATTCTAATACCTGATCTTAGAGAAAATTAGTGGACTATCCTGAATGACATAATATCAAAGTAAAAATAAGAAAGAAAAATATAACTATATATACAAAAGTAAAAAAATTTCAATTTACCATAGTAAAAATTGATTTTTCTGGATTGACTGCACACTGCTTCACAACATCATTGCTATGTGTACCCTGGTTTTCTACTACAACAATTGCGAACTCGTGCTTCACACACAGGAGTAGCAAAAAAATTAACATAAGATGTTAGTATAGTAATTGTTAGTTGTATAAACAAACATGAGTGTTGTCTCATGCAAAAGCAGATAGAGTTAACATACATCGTCTACTTTTAGGTATTGAGAAGTTTGGGGACATGTAATAGATGTAGATTTTCATGTTTTCATTGGTAATTGTAGAAAAGTGAGTCAAAAGAAGAATGTAGAGAAACAAACGCAACAAATCATAAGCATGGCAACTAATTTTGAAACATATAGAAATGAGTCTACTATAAAAAAAGGTAAAACCAATAAAAAGTTTTCCTCAAAATATCATTTTATGAAATGTTGTGATCATGATATCATTTTATATACATAGTATTTATCAATTCCACCAACAAAGCATGACATATTTGATTTAGGGACAATAACTTAGTGTAAAGAATAGGATTTTGTTCACACTTTTTTTTAAGTGTGAACAAAACACTTTCCTCCTATTGGAGGAATTTGGTGGGTCACATATGGACCCCCCCTGAATTCCTCCAATAGGGTCCGAGTGTTTTGTTCACACTTAAAAAAAAGTGTGAACAAAATCGGACTCTTAGGGTAAACAATCTATTAGTTACAACCTATAGTGGATGTATAAAGTTGAGCATAAACAAAATAGTATAGACCACACAATGTTTGTTAATATGGATATCCTAATCATTAAATTTCTAAAAACACCAAACTGGTACCGACTACTTTTAGGTATGGAGAAGTCAGTGAATAATTGAACTGGAATTTACTACAATTAGTTTTCATACATGATTATTTCTTCTAGCCTATTAGAAGTAGTTCTTAGTCATTATAGTTGTGGGCAACTGAATATAAATCTATAAATTTAGCAATTAATTATATAGAAAATGATTTGCAGGACGACAGGACAATGCATAAGCTTCAAACTTTATAATTGCATAGATGAAATATTGAGGAATTGTAATGACCGACAGTGATGGTGGGGCCTTTATTATGCTTTGATGAAGGTGATGAAAGTAGTCATGGTATTTTTTTTATACATATTGTAACCTAAAATATAGCAGAAGAATCAGCAATACATTCTCTATTATAAATAAAATTAAACCACACAACAATTTTAATTACCACAGTAGTAGTACTAATAACTAGTATTACCGCACAACAGTGGAAAAACCGACCGTTAGATTATTTAATATTGGAGATTTTTTTTTCTATTAACTATATTCTTAAACAAGAAATTAATTAAAAATTCACAATGTTATTAAAAAAAATGAAAGTGTAAATATGTAAATTATGTTAATTAATATATTTTGAATCATTACGGATTTTATAAATGAAAATTAAAAATCAAACAAATATTAGCTTATAACACATCATTATATTTGTGAATTGCCAATTAAAAAAGATAAATAATGCAATAGCAAGTGCAATAAATAAATCATTTATTAATGAACTACATTTCAAAATAAATACATTAAAGTAGCATTGTTAATTTCAAAAACTAAAATCTGACTAAACTGACATTGTAGAAATAAATAACTAATTTGAAGAATCTATGAGAAGAACTGCTTCTATGATCAAAATTTCTATTAAAATGCATCAGGTTAGAAAAGGAATGATTTCCTATCGTTTCCTAGTGTTTGTGGAGGTAGATGTTACTTTTATTTTTCTGAAGTGGGTTCCAATTCGAGATGATAACAATAATTTAGTTTAGCAAGATGTGGCATATGAATGGACCTCTTTAAAGTGTTTGAACTGCAACTGTTATGGACATAGTGATAGGAGATGCAATATCATTGAAGTGTGGCTTCCTAATCAAATTCTAACATGGATAATGCGGATCACATGCAACTGGACTCTAATAGTAATGTAGCAAGAGTTTTAGATGTACAACATAATGCAGTTCACAGTATAAACAGTACAAAGAGTGAACAAAATGTACAAATTAATACACAACCTCAGACAAGGGTAATACACACGGTGGTTTGATCCATGTAATAGAAGGCTCAGCTAATAGTGCTTCAAAATCTTACAGTAATGTTAATAATATATAATTGCAGTTCAATAATATGGTTACAATTTCAAATATAATAGATTTAACACTTGAAACAATTCTGGAGCACCCGCAGCTGAAACTCAGCATGAAATTGAAGACAATTTGGCACCTGAATCATATATGCATGCTTTGAAATATATTTGCCTTCGGGATCCAAAAAGTCTAGCATACGATTTTGGTACCTGCACCCTATATATCCCTCTCCAAACCAGAGAGGATTAACAATGTACAAAAATCCGCTGATAGATTTTGTTTAATTCTAGTTTAGCACAAAATAATCTGAATAGCAACTGTAACTATAAAACAGAGGGACAATGAAGCTTCTCTTGCTGTCTTACCCGACCTACTTATGGAGCTTAGATATCTGCAAGTTCCTGCATTGAAAAATATGTCATCATCTCAGCAAGTTCCTGCATTGAAAAATAAATTTCATCCCATGTCATTTTCAATGCAAATTCCAACTAAGATTACAGTAATTCATGAAAAAAGGACAAATGTATACTACAACGTTTAATGAAAGATTGGTCACTTGCTTCCCAGATTTAACTGGTGGCTCTTTGGATTCCATTGCTACTTTTCAAGGGTAGCAAAAGTTTCTCCTAGCTGTACCAATGGCCTTCTCAGGTTAACAAAGGCAACGGATTTCTGGGTTGCAATTTTTCTGTATTTTAATAGAACATCCTGAATGGACTATGTCAGAAGCATGCACAGATTAATATGGTAAATTTTTTTAAAAAAGGGCATAGATGGCTTGCTAGATCCAGCTTTACAGTTGCAATTAAACTAGCTCCTGATAGGAAGAAATGTATGGAAATTATTCGTGGATCGGGTAATGTCAATTCTGACATTGAAAAATTCTGCACACCCTTTCCTTCTTTCCTGGAAGAAAATCATAAATTCCTGGCTAGTATTGGCATAGATAATCTAAAGGCGTCTTAAGCACAGAAAATCCTACTATTTATTACTTGCAATTAAGCTTTTGATATCATAAAGCACTTGCTTATCTACGTGAAAGCGGAATAATGGAAATTCTCGTTGTTATGTTCATCACATTCAATATTCTGTAATGTTATTTGAATGATACACCATAATTTTTGCTATACTTGAGTAATATTTTAATATCCTATTGTTATATCCACCACTTCAGTTTATCTTAAAAAATTACGAAGTCCCCAAACTAATGTGTCCATTCCTGAAATATGAGCCAGGAAAATATTCTAGACATCAGCTCTTGATTACCATAAATAATGACATACTCAATTTTAAAAAAAGCCCATCTAGTAAAAGAAAATAATATTAATTTTTTTTAGCTTATTAGTCAAAGCTCAATAAAAGACAATTTTAGTTTTATAAACAATACCAATATGAGGATCTCCAGTGTTTGCATCAATATTTCCCAGTATACCATTTATTCTTGAGGTCTCAAGCTCATGAAAGCAGCTATTAATGATTAATCATATGCAAAAAAAATCTCATCAAATACAGTAATATGAAACTAGGCACCCATAATCAATATAAGAACATACCTACGTCCAGCTAGAGTAGTATGGTTGCACTCCATGTTGAGTTTGAATTCTCTTACAAGACACGTCGATATCCAAAGTGAATTTAATAATATAACAGCCTTTAGAAAAGCTTCTGGTGTACTTACATCCAACACAGTCAACATAACAGATAGCACCAGCTTCCTTTATCTATTTTGCTTGTACCATACCAAATTTTAGATGTATATTGCAGACAAATCTAAAGTCATAAACTCATCATGACTTAAAATCTGCTAGAAGAACAGCATAGAAAAAATACCATTACTACATCTAATTGTAATAGAGATCTCATCATTTACTTGCGAACATGCAAATTGTTGTGCACACACAGAAAGACGTGTAAATACCTAACCATATGGTCAACATCATCCTTGCATTGAACATATTGATATATGCTTTTGTCATCACACCCATTGTTCCAGAAATGGACAACGGATGTTCTGCTTTAAAAAACAAAGAAGAAACCGGATTTACAAGCGAAAATAGCTCGACACCATTGATATATACACTATGAAATGAGTGTAAGCAGCCTCACCAAATTTTTTTTTTTGAAGAATTGGGTGGCTAAATAGAAATATACTTATTGATTCGGTTCTGAACTAGGCTTACAAGTATTTTTGGATTAATATCAATATGCAACCAAATATTAAAGTTGTTGAATTACCTGCAAAAGATGATGAATCCAATCACCAACATTTCGTCATATAACTCATAAGTCATCTTCACAAATTTTAGAAAAAATGCCTTTAAATTTGCAACAAATTTGGCAATTAGTTGCTCCAGGGACCTCATGGTTTACAAAGAAGCAAATAAATGACAATGTAAACATAATCCATACATTAAACATATTTACTTCTGAAAATGGACGTTAATCTAGCTTATCCGAAAAGTTAAAAATTAATATGTTTCTAAAGAAAAAAAAACAGAATTATTAATCTTGAAGATTGATGTTAACAAGTAGTGGTAACTTAGTTTGTTATCAAATGATAACTTTAAGATCATAACCCTTTCACTTTAATATCAGCACGCATCGCTGCCTCGATCAACATACGTTTCTCTAGCATTTTAGATAATTTTCTGAAGAATGAAATGTTAAACAAATCGGAGTTCATTCTATGTGTTTTAATGACTAATTTTGTTTTGCTATCTCTCACCTCTTAGCATGACTTTGCTACTTCTTGGAATGACTTTGATATCTTTGGCTTGCTTTTTATATATTTTTCATTGAAGCAAGAAAACATGTTAAGTAAATCAGATTTAGCAAATATCAATTCAAAAATGCTTCAAGATCTACCTTATTTTTAACAATGAACCCCATAAACCTCATGATGATGAATCTAAATGACTACAAAAAAATGAAAGATCCATTCATGACTGCAATCACTGAAGAAGTAACAACAACAAAAGAATACGCAGGCCATGATACAAACACATTGTACGGTTATACACAAAGCAAAATATTATGGACACAAATTTGTCATATGACAAGGAAATTAGAAAAAACATGCCCAAATACACAATTATATTTCATCTATTTCTAATTTTATTAGAAAAAATTATTTATGTTGTTGTATTGATAAATTTAAACTAACTGAGATATAAAAAATAGTAGTTATAAACATATACCCACTCATAGGCGCCTTCTTGAGTTCCATCTAAAGACAGTGACCAGCTACGATTTAAGAGAAATTTTTTCTTTTAACATGTATCTAACTTGTTAAATTAATACAAAACAAAAAATAAGATAATTTACGGCAAACTATTATTAAACAGGGCACTTAAAAGAAATGAGCCTTCACCAAAAACATAATGATCCGACAAGAATTATATGAATTCATCATCGTCTTTATCCATTTTCCACTTTCTACATAAAGAGACTACAGACTGAAATTTAACTGATTCTAGAAATTTATACACCATCAAGGCATCAAATGAGATATGGTGAAGAATCGGACTTTGTGAAATAATATTTTAGTCCCATTTTAAACGTCTTGCCTCAGTGGCTTGCAACTGAAAACATTTGGTTCTTCTACTTGAAGAATTAAAAGGCCATCTTTTAAGTCTATAAAATGTCTTGTGCTAAATTCTTTGACCATGTGGCAACTCATTATGGTTAATTTTTTATTTACTAAAATATTTTTGGCATTTATCACAAAACTAAAACATAAAATGCAGACAAACTATGTAGAAGCAGCAGAAAGTTTGTCATCTTGTAATGTTCATCCACATATTACAAATAAAAGGAACAAGGTACAAAATAAAATTTAAGTATGGGGTTTAGAACAGAAAAAGTTGCAACAGAAAATTAAGCATGGAGAAAATTATCTCATTCTTAGATGTTTATATGACATCAGTTGTAACAACATGATATAAGACACCTATAAAAAATTCACTTACATTAATTTCGTCCACTAAAACTTTATAGTGCAGTTTGTTGTTGTTTTAGCACTGAGTAACTCAACAGAACCTTTAATACACCTAACAAACCAAAATCACAACTTTGTTTCACAATTTAAGCATAATTTCAATCGACGTTCTAAACTAAATAAAATATAACTTTTGCCGGTTTATATTAACAAACATCTTATTTTCTTCTAGGTTTTAATTTGCTAAATAAAACACATTAAGCTTTCAAACAACTGAAACAAAATCGAACGATTAGAGAAAATATCGAACATCATCTTCAAATTCAAAATAAAACCGAATGCTTACCTTAAATCAAATCGATGGAAGATCTAGCCTCGGGAAGACTGTCGAATTCTGTGCATCTCAAAATATATCGAAATCAAGAAGTTTAGATATCCGCAGAAACGAAAATCAACCAAATTTTATTGGTTAACGATTAAGGCCACGAAGTTTCATTTAGAGGGGATATTGGATTCAGGTAGAAATACGGAGAAGAAACAAAGAGGAAATAGAAATTCGAGAGGAAATAGGGTTACGGAGAAGAAATAGGAAGAAAAATTTGTTTCGAGAAGAAATCGGGCAGGAGAAAAGAAATCTGAGAAGGTGCATTATTTTTTGGCTTCAGAGAAATTCATTTTGGCCAGTGACAGTAAGCAAACCTCCCTAACGGTCAGTTTGATTATCGTACAACGGTGGCGAAAACCAACTGTAAAATTCTATTATAATAAAGAAAAAAATTTGTTAATTGTTTTCTTAACTGATTCTTTTTTAGAAAAATAAAAGTAATTGCAAAAGTGTAAATTAATACTAATACTTATCATAAGTAATAACAGTACATAAATTTAAAGCATGAATATACATAACTCAAAATGTTGGTATGAGATATAGACTCAAACTAGAATGTACAAAACTGTAACACTAAGACATAGTACTAGTCACTACTATACTTGACAAGCTATAAACTGTAGACTAATTACTTGTTATAATGTAAGCTGTACACATCAATCCTCAAAGAGATTACATGGCCTGATCCGGAACTACATGTGCATCTATAAAGAGTTCAAACAATTAACTGCCCTACAAAGCATGGTCATACAAGTGTTGCATAAGAACAAAATTTGAAGTAAATATTCAATTTGAAGGTGAACCAAAACTAGCATGCACCACGACATTTTCTACAACTTCACGATACATTAGAGCCATCAGCATCACTCCAAGATACATTAGAGCCATCAGCATCACAGCAGCTTATGGCATAATCATAAAACACAGCTAATTTTGCAATAAAATAGGCTCCATAGTTTCAGACAATAAATATTTTGCTTCTAGCTCTATCGAGCTTCCAGGTAATGCATGCAATTGAAAATTTTGATTAAATACCATATCAATCCAAATTGAATGCAGTAAGTTATAAATAAAATTCTGTTTGTTTTTCAAGCTAAAACGCAGCTAATACTGTAAATACGCACATACTCGAGGGGAATCTGTGCTAACCCAATGTGCTACTGTTAATTACAAATGTATTATCAAGCCATATAAAATTAGGAATTCAAGAATTGCAGGTATTCAAATGCATGACTATCTTGCAAATAAAAATTAAGTGGGTGTATGCATATACTTATCTTTTATACGTTCATTTTTAAGACCACTACTCTTGGTACCATTCTGAAGCATGACTCTGCATTCTTTATGATTATCACACAACATACATTTTCATCTACATTCTTTAAGGGTACCAATATATTTGTACACTTTCAAACAAGTTTTTTAATTGAAAAAAAGGCATATTTTTTTTTCCGTTAATCAACTATTAATGTAGAAAAAGTACAGGAAAAAAACCTCCGCTTCCATGTCAAACCAATAGTGGTGAACCTCCACTTCTCAGTCTGTTCCGCCTGTTGGCAAAGTCGTCCATTAAAGTAATATAGTTAGAGCCACTTACAGCTGCACCCGTGCGACATCACTACTTCCATTATATTTTGGCAAAGATGAATTGATAAAGCAAAATTATAGAATGGCCTCAGTCTCCACTCTGCAATTAGCTGCAAAAGCCAAATAGCAGGTATACTAAATTTGGCGAACTGGTAAAAAATTGATTGAGTATTCTATCATTTATCAGTAACTATTGGTAAACCAATTAAAAAATACAAAATACAATTCATATATAAATACATGATGATGACAACCGAAACCTGTAGATTATAAATTTTCGTGAAACCATTTAATTAAATTGTTTGTATCAATAACTATCAAGTGTTATTTTACAATTTAGCACTATGAATTTATAACTCAGAACAAGGCATCAAAGAATTAGCCATGATTATTTAAAGATTCAATTGGAGTGTCTTCCTCAGACAGTCACAAGACATCAATTTCCATTCCGATATCCTCTCTGATGTTGTCACCATGAATCAAAAGGGGAAAATGATAATAAAATTGAAAGAGCTACCCTATTTTATGGTTATGATAAAAGATAGAAGAAAAAAAAAAGAGAAAAAAAAGCAAGTTGTGTGTATTACATATCATGTCAGCAACTTCGGATAGGCTGAGGCGAGAAAGTTCGGATGATGGATGGCGGCGGGTGGAGGATGTATGCTAGTGGGAGATTTAGGTGGAGGGTGAGACCAATCTGATATTCTTCTGATTGAATTCAGCAAAACTAGGGTGTTCGAGATTCGAATGGAATTACCAATTTTGACGAATAAAAGAATATAGTCATCGCAACTCTCGAATCGCGATTTCATCAGGTCCATCGTTGATTTTCGGATCGAGGTTTTAGGTTTTGTTAAAATATCCAAAAGAGAAAGAAATGAGGATATTTGTAGAATACGAAAGAACAACGAGTAGAAGACGAGAGAAATAGGGGAGTAAGAGTACGAAGCGGAAAATATTCGCAGAACACGGAAGAGACAGACGCACCTTTTTTGGCTTTAGAGAAATTGATTTTGGCTCCAAACCTCCCTAACGGTCGGTTTGATCAAACCGACTGTTAGGGAGGTTTGCGTGCTGTAAGAGCCAAAACCAAATTGTCTAAGCCACTACTCAAGAATAATGTTATCTCTGTCGTTTCTTCTTTCTCTTCCTCAGATCTGCCTTTTCCTTAATACGAATTCTTTCTGCCTATTCTTCGCCTGTAATATCTCCAGATTCGCGTCTCCCTTTCTATGCTCCGTTTCTTCCTCAATTATCTGAATCAACGCACAAAGTCCTCTCCTGTTTTCTCCCCCTTTTTTTGGATCGTTAACTAGGGTTGCTATTTTAAAGGAATCTAAGCCTTGATTTGCAAATTGGTTATCATAATTCGGTTGAGATGATCAAATCGCAAGAGTATGTATAATTTGGGGTAAAATGGTGAAGAATGGGTTCGGTGCTTACACCCAATTGCCTGGGCCAGATGAGGATTTGTCCCCACCTCGTAGAAAATCAGTTGAAGATCTTTCTCTTCCTCGAAGAAATAGGAACCAATTGCCTACAATGGATGGTGATTTATCTCCACCAAGAAGTAAGGGGGTCAATTGATGATCTTTCCCCCCTCGAAGAAATCGGAATCTGTTGCCTACAACAGATGTTGATTGTTCATCTCCATGAAGAGGTAACGGTTCACAGGATGATCTCTCTCCACCAAGAAGGAAAAGGAATCGGTCAGTTGAAAATGATATATCACCTCCAAGAAGGAGAAACCTTTCCCCTCAGGGAAAGAAACACCAGCTATCTTCAACCAAGGAGGGCAGGAAGACTGGCTTGTTAATAGCTGCAGAAGTCGAAAAAGCGATTGATGAGAGGAGGAAGGATGAGATATCCAAGTGAAATATCTATCTATTAGAAAAAAAAATTCTATTGGCTCCTTAATTTTATAAATTGTAAATTAATAGCAGTGGATGGGAGCTTATTATTGCAGGTTTGCTTCCATGGATGCATCTGTCAGCAGGAAGGGTGCAGAAGCTGTTTTCCGTGACAAGGATGGTTTGTGATTTATCTTGCTTCTTCCATATGTTGTGTTTTGATGATTATGAAGTTAATCAAATATGGTATTTTTACTGACCATAAACAAATGTTTCTTCAGGAAAGCGCATAAAGAAAGACGATCTGTTGAAAGCACAAATGGCAGAGAAGCCAATGGTATGTTTAACATGAATTGCTAATTTGTTAATATGGAAGTGCTTTTTTTCATGAATTGTTAATATGGAAGTACTTTTTTTCGGTCGTAGATTAAACAATGG
Source organism: Allium sativum (assembly GCA_030737875.1). Classification (NCBI taxonomy): domain Eukaryota; kingdom Viridiplantae; phylum Streptophyta; class Magnoliopsida; order Asparagales; family Amaryllidaceae; genus Allium; species Allium sativum. Next base: position 200,369,368 of record CM060909.1, on the reverse strand, counting down.
GATTTTGATCCAGGCACTTGAATACAATTTTTTCATTTTCCATGCGTTGCGAAAAATACGTATACTAGCCCATCCATTACCGTCTATGACCATTTTTGTTGTAGACATGGTTTTTAAATTTCCTGTCTTGCACAAGATCTCTTTTTAGATTGCCTTTTTACACTTAGATGAGATACGACATCAAATTTCATTCATATCTTGATGGGCACACATTTCGTTCGAAATATTCAAATCTCATCCGAAATGAATCGAATACTCAATTCATTCGCAGTAAATTAAAAAGGCACGCGTCATTTGCCGCGTCGTGCGCTAAGGCTCCAGAGAAGCTTTGCGCCTTTTTGCGCCGTTAATAACACTTACGGATTGTTTTTCTTTTTATCTTGATAGGTCATGAAAATATATGTCATTTGTTGCATTTAATAAAGTATATAATCTATTTCCTTGCCACATGCATGTGTTTCCTGACCGTGAACTCATTCTCTTTTGTTTGGATACTCTGCCTTGCGAATCAGGTGTGTTACATTTTTGTTTTTATTTTGAAAATTAAAATTGTTAAATAAATCATTGAACGTCAATTTTAAACACATAAGTTTCTTGGAGAAATTTCCAAGATGAACTTCGACATTCACATCGCGTGAGATAAGAATTTCATATTTTACCCGAAATCCAAGATTCAATAGCATTTTTAGTTAAATTTTAAATCTCCTTCATTTCAACCGAGATATCAAATTGAGATTTTCTCCAAAATCCGAGATGAGCACCTGATATATACTCTTCTTGTGTGAAATCTCCTCCGATACGAGATAGCTTGTGTGAACATTCCGGAACAAATCATGATTGAATTCCAAGAGTTAAAACCTTGTTTTTAGATGCAAGTAATGTTGACAGAATTAACGATGAAGTGTTTTACGTGTACATAGGATAAAAAGAATTTACAACATATAAGTTTTCACTATAAATTGATAAAGGGACATGGGAAATGAGCAATGTAATCCTTAATGGTAGCCTTAGATCAGATAATCAACAATGCTCGATTATAGTGTAATAGTGACCAAAAATGCCACTAGTTGTGTGTTATTCCAAAATTTTCTCTAGACCACAAATAGCTAGATACTGATTGTGACATTACTCACAAATAGTTAGATACTCTTGTCTACTACGTCTGTGTATTATTAGACATATTATGCTACTACATTAATACACTAAAGTTGATGTTATTGGGGGAAATGGTGGAAAAATTTCCATCAAAGAATGTTTCCAAGGAGCCTAATTCTTCCAGTGTCATTTTATGCAAAAGGGAAATAAACTGCACTGTACATTTGCATAACCACACACTTTAATTTTTGACTTATATGCTGGCACATGATAATTGATAATGTCTTTGCTGAAAAACACACCATATAATATTGCTATGTTTTAAACAAAACAACAATTCTTTATGTATTTCGTGTGTGTCCGTGTATCCTTCGATCAATAATTATGTGTAACTAGTCAGTTTCTTTCTTCATTTTACAATTTAGAATGATTTTGCGCTATATGGTAAGCTGTACATCATCTTGCTAGAATGAAGTAAACCTCTTCATAGTTTACAAAACCAGACCTTCATTTGTGCAGTTATCCCTTGTGCCTTGGGATGAAAAGTTGTATATACCTCTCTTCTACATGATATTGACAAAATATCATGTATATACCCCTCTTCTACATGATATTGACAAAATATCATAATTTTCATATCCATCGTGTAGCTTTAGAAAAAACACAATACTGCTAGTGTGTTATATATTTTTTCGCTATTCCTTAAAATAATTTGTACTTTCAGCTACGTAAATGTGTTTGGATAAAATAAAATAACTACAATGCACATGAATTTGATATCTAGATGCACGTACATTGCACATGTATTTGATATTTAGATGCACCCATAACTGATACTCAGATGATGCTTTTGTTTAATGAATGCTTGACACAAATATTGGTAGTACTTAACAAATTAATGTCGGAAACCTCAGCGAGCATTATGAGGTGTTGAACATATGTTAACAATAGAGTAGAAGGGCAAGCATGCTTCTCTACTGCTCTAAAAACTCATACAATAGTCGGTACACTTGAAGGTTGAAACATGTAATGTTTATTTAGGTTGCCATAACATAATGAATATTTGCACAAGTTAGTGTAATTTTCGTAAGACCTAGATGAAATCGTGGATCCACCTTGGCTACGAATACGTTTATATTGGAGTACAATATGAATAGTCTGAAGAAATGCACAAGTTTGTGTATTTTTTTCAAAACTTAGATGAAATCATGGACCTTTGCTAGGAATACGTTTATATTGAAGCATTATAGGAAAAGTTTGAAGAAGTTGTACTTGACGATTGTCCCTTGTATATTATTAGTTAGAATTTGTTGTATATTATTAGTTAGAAGAGTGAAAAATTGGAAACAATTGTAACTTAGAGTTAATAGTTTAAGTATTTTTTATTACTAACCATCTTCAGTAGTAACTTATAAGTAGTTAAAACCACTTGCAATTTACTTATTTTTATTGATATGTTTGAACAATTTGTAAAGAGGTTGAAATAGATCATCTGGAAGTTGATAACTCATAAGCAACAAATACTTGCTTATGACTTATTTCAACATTTACAACCAACGTTCTATTACAATTTCAACTTTTACTAAAACGCTTAAAGCATTTATGGTTTACTTGTCACTTTGAAGTTACTATTTAAAACTCTGTTCGAGCAATTATAAAATTAGTTGGTTTCATATCAGCTCTAATTATCCTCAACCCTGTAAATGTTTAGAATTTGTGAGGAATGAGATGCTACTAATGTAATCAAGATCGTAAAATTAAAATAATATAAGCTAATAATTCTTTTAACACTGTAACCAAGATCATATAAGTTTACATTTATGAGCTAACAATTATTTACAATGCACGTAGATTGTGACCGAAGTGTTCGGGATATACTTTGTGATATTTGTTGGTTGTGCATCAGCAGCTATAAATATAATAAAAGGAGGAATAATGACATTTCCTGGAGTTCGCATAGTGTGGGGTTTGGTTGTGATGGTTATGGTTACTCTGTTGGTCATATTTCTGATGCTCATTTCAATCCTGCTGTCACTATTGCTTTTGCCATTTGTGGAAGATTTCCTTGGAAATAGGTTTGCTGTGGCTAATTTATATCATTACAATTTACTGTTTATACCGAATTTATATTTTCCTAGGTAAGGTGGTAATTTTGATGACAAGAACATGCATAAGTTGTTACAAATTCCATTTTCTCAAAAATAGCATCTGTCTGACCATGTTTTATCAAACCGACAAGGTTTGCCTTCTATGGGAGCTAATGGAATAAAGTTGATCAAACCGACAAGGTTTGCCTATTATTTGGCATCTGAAGACTTTTGGCAGGTACATGATTTGAATAATATCTGAAGATTTTATTTATGCGTATTTAATTAATAATTTATGCATGATTTCTGGCAGGTGCAGAAAAACAAAACATCTAAAATGGTTCATATTTATTTGAATGATACGCCTTTATCCGAGAATGATGGGCAAACATTCGAGCATCATGTTGATCCTACACCGGTGTCCACATTGGTGTTAATTAATCAATAATTTTTCACATCTGGCTTCATCAAGTAAGTTTTAAGCAATTTTGTAATTACAATTTCAGAGGCCATACATGTGATTGTAAACGATGTTCATGCTATCGCCAACAATTTTATAGTTCATTCCATCATTTGCTCGCATTTTTTTTACTAATAATTAATATGAAATCAACTGTGAACATTTCCTTATATCATTTGATAATTTTACACTCTATGTTCTTGCTGACAATTTGGAACAGTGACTTCATCCCCAGTTCATGACTTCACATTTTTTTCATTAACGTCACATTCATCTTGGATATGTTGATTAGGGAATCTGTTGCCATGAAAACATGGACTATTAACATATGCCTTTTTGTTCAAATTGTGCTTCACATTTTATGTAGGAAGCCGTATACCCATAACTGTCTAAATGTTACATGGTATGTTAATTTGAGTTTTGTATTAGATACGGAAGCAATTTGCTTGTAGACTAATATTAAAAAAACACATGTTTTTGAGATATAAGGTTTAATTCCTCATAATATTATATAGAAAATATGTTGAGCGTCTAGAATTGTTGAACCAAGGTTGTCCTATTGCTTGACCATATGGTTACCCTAATTGATTGCCACATATTTCGACTGTGTTGCTTTCTATCTACTTAATTTCATTGTCCAAAATACTTTTAAGGCTGACGTTTTAAATATATTTGTAACTTGGCTATTTAGCTGTGTAATGACTAGTAAGTAGCAGAATTATGGATAGTTGTTACAAGTTCTTATCTTTTCTGAAAATAATGGGGAAAAATATATAAGTGCTGATACAATTAACCTGAAGGCGGTTTCTTGAATGAATACCTAAGTTTATATTAACGTTGTGTACTCTTTATATATATGGATATGACATTTGTGAAATTTTGCACTACAATTTCAGTTTAGGTAAAAGCATTACTATTATATAGTAATAATGAGCAACTGAAGAATTAATTTTTCACATAATTTCCAGACTGCCAAATTAATGCCCAACTCTTTACTACGTCATGATCTAATTCGTCCATAATTTCATGTGCAAACACACTGACATTGGGATGATTAGCAATATGACAAAATAAATTTTAAAACAAATTCAGTCATTTTAGGGATAATAGATAATGATGTTTTCACACTATTTGTTGATTGTTTTTGAGTGAATTTTTTATTTGTAGTCCTTTTCTGATGTTTGTGTAGACACAATTTTAGTAGGTTATCGATTCGTATGAGGGGGATGCACATGCTTATATTTTTCCACATTTGCTGCTGTCTGGACTTCAAATAACACGATTTTTTTTATTTGTTTTATTTATTTATTTATTTATTTGATATTCTATTATCGAAATTTATTGCATATAATGGTAATACTGACAAGCTGGTTTGATATTTTATTAATAATTAGACTAAATTAAAATTTATTTTTTACTTTTCTTGGGCATTGCAGCATTATGATGCTATCAATTTGTTTGTAGATGCTATTGATGCAAAGGCTTGGGATGCACAGTCATGTGATGTTGGAATTGTATTCAGTCAGACCCAGTTATCCAAATTGAAATGAGTATTATGGTAAGCATTTCAATGCTTCTATTATGCATATTTATAATGATCTAGGTGTTTCAAATGGGCCAACCAGTCCAAGTTAAGTTATGGGCTGCCAGAAAATCTTCTGGTTGGTTCTCACTATCAAGCAGTAAGGTTTTTTCTTGTAGTATATTGCGTTTCATGTAAATTAGCAATTCGATATTGCAATAAAACATGATTGACTGTATCATGTACATGTGAGCTTGTTTAATTCGTGCAGAATTTTGTATTGTTTTGACTATAGTTCTATGTCAATGTGTCTAAATGCTCTACTTACCTTTCTATTAAATTTAGCCCTTTCTTTTGTTGCTCCTTTTCTTTTCTGTTTCTCAAAGTTGATTTCACGAACATGGTATGTGGTGAAAAATTGATGTATGGATGCGAGATATCAGTGCAACTCAAATTCAAATATGTAATCACACAAGACCAATAAAAGAAATAAGAGATACAAAAGATTTAATGTGGCTCTAATACGTCCGTAGAGATCCAACCTCTTTTTTTCCAACCACCAAAGATTACAGGCCAATACACGATTTGAGAGTTACAGTATGCGGAAACTCTCTCTAGTCAATCACTTTTTGTGAAAGATTAGCATTTAGATTATTTTGGATTGAAAAAGAGAATTTTATATTTAAATTATTCAAATAGAATTTTATATTTTATTTTTTCAAATAGAATTTTAGTGAGTTTTATAACTCAGAAAGATTCATAAAGAATGACAATGAGCTATTTTGGAGTTAATGTAAAAGTGAGTGAATCTTATAAGCTTTTGAAATTAACAATGCTACTTTTAGGTATTTATTTTAATAACATACTTCATTGATATGTGATTTATTTATTACACTTATTATTGTGTTATTTATCTTCTTTAATTGACAATTCACAAATAAATGATGTGTTGTAAGCAAACATTTGTTTGATTTCTTATCTTATTTTATAAAATCGGTAATGATTCAGAATATATTAATTAATAGAATTTACATATTTGCATTAATTTTCATTTTTTTTAACTAACAATAATAGAAATAAGCGATACAAAAGATTTAATGTGGCTCAGATACAAGAATAACACGTCCACAGAGATCCAACAACCTCTTTTATTTCAACCACCAAAGATTACAGGCCAATTACATGATTAGAGAAGTATGCAGAAACTCTCTCTAATCAATCACTTTTTGTGAAAGATTAGTATTTAGATTATCTTGGATTGAAAAAGAAAATTTTATATTTAAATTATGCAAAAACAATTTTGTATTTAAATTTTTCGAAAAGAATTTTAGTGAGTTTTATAACTCAGAAAGTTTCATAAAGAATGACAATGAGCAACTTTGGAGTTAATGAAAAAGTGAGTGAATCTTATTAGTTTTTGAAATTAACAATGCTACTTTTAAGTATTTATTTTAATAAGATACTTCATTGATATGTGATTTATTTATTACACTTATTATTGCGTTATTTATCTTCTTTAATTGACAATTCACAAGTATAATGATGTGTTGTAAGCAAACATTTGTTTGATTTCTTATTTCATTTTATAAAATCGGTAATGATTTAGAATATATTAATTAATATAATTTACATATTTGCACAAATTTTAATTTTTTTTAACTAACACAATGAATTTTTCATTAATTTTTTGTCTAAGATTATAGTTAATAGATTTTTTTTATTTGATATCAGATAATCTAACGTTCAGTTTTCCCACCATTGTGCGGTAATACTAGTAATAACAATAATAAAAGAACCTTTAAACGAAAGGATAGTAATGGAAGTATCATCAATTATTGTTATGCACATGGTGTTTTCCCTACGATGGAGTTATTTAGTACATTGATTAGACGTTGATCTTATTTCAAAGTAAGTAAAATTTAAATTTAGTAAAAATAAATGTCCTAATTGCTTATAATATTGAAGAACCTCGGTTTATTCTTTCATTAAGAAGCTAACTACTTCACTGGTCACATATGTACTCATTATGAAAGATGTCATTCATTATTCGTTGTTAGCCATTAAGCATTAATAGAATAACATATAGTAAAATTTATTACCTTTGTTTAGTGTCACATGTGTAATATATCCAACATTGTCTTAGAAGTCAAACCAAGGCTAGTATTTATTACAATTGCTGTCAAATTAATGTACATCACTCATGCACTACACAATTACTTCACTTTTGTGCTATTGGTTATCATATTTGCATTAAGGTCAAGCATCTATTTTATCTTGTTCCAATTATAGTGAACTCCAAGCTAATTCATATAAGTAATTTAAGTCTTTTAAAAATATATCAAAGCCCTCTTCTCCAAACCTTTAGCACTTGTTCTATGTATCAAAGTCTTTCCTCAGGTGCATCATGTGTCTATATGGTTTGAGTTATCATCAACAATAAGAAGTTATTACTATGGATTGAATTCGTCAGCTGACCAACGAACTATAGTAAAACTCGGGCTCACAACATTTTTGTTAGTTTATGATTTAACCAACTCTCTACGTAATTGACTGGTACCAACTCGATTGTTGGGTCTGCTAGACTATTAGTTTGTGTCATCATACAAAATGAGGCTATCTTTTGTAGTGGAAAGGTTTTAATGTTGACATTTCAGTTTCTTTTTTTAGTGCACATGGAGCGTTAAACAAAACTTCCACACATTAGAGTTTTTCATTGAACTGAACAATAATTCCTAAAAAAAGAGTTTAGTAGTAATGTTTCGGTCGTAAGTAGATATAGTATGATTCTTGTCCCTGTTTTATTTTACGATTTCACTATATCTATGCATTTATGCAGTCTTCAGATTCTAACTTTGGACTTTTGGAGTCTAGCTTGTTTATACCAGATGTGACTTCGGAGTACGGGTGAGCATTTAGTCGGTTCAATTGGTTTAAAGGTAAAAAAAACTCAAAACGAATTAAAACCGAAAAGTTTCCAAATCGAGCTGAATTAATATCGATTAATTCGATCGGTAACCGATTCAATCGAACTTGAAGGATGTATTATAGTTCAAATGATGAATTCAGTCAAAGTAAAACTTAAATTCATGTTTAGAGAGATTTAATATTGTAAATTATATGTTTATGATAAGATTTGATCTATTTGCAACGAATGGTTTTGTATTATATAACTAAATTAACTATTTAAAATACTACATTACCGTAAAATTAGATAATAAATTAAAAGTCCAGTAAATTCGGTTAAACCGATAACCAAAAAATATATTTTACAAATCAAATTCATATTGATTTAGTTCTAAAACTGAACCAAATCGACCGAAATGAAACGATTTTGTTGGTTAATTCGGTTTGAACCGAATATTGCTCACCCCTACTTGGGAGTACTTTTTCTCTCTTTGCTGGAATCAAAAGAGAAGCGGAGCTTTATGACCTGTTTGGTTATAAAAGTGGACAAATTGTCTTGATTTAGCGAGTTTTGGCCCAATAGAAATGAAAAATGATACAACAGCAAGGACAATGTAATAAATATCACTTCTCCTGATTTGCAATGATCGACCATTCTTGTTATTTAAAAAAAAAGTTCCCATTGAGAAAAAAAGATTCAGAGTTTCATACAAATCACACGCTGGGGAATATTTTATTGGTAGAAACAAATTGGAAAAAACTCAAGCTATATTATCCAGTATACATAAAGCAGAGAAAACATTACAACGCAATGAACTTATATGAAACAGTGGCAGTGAAAACAATTGCAAACACAGTTGCAAACTGTAAATAAAGGAACAAAACAGAAAATGGAAAAGCAACTTTCATTAAACTGAAATCAAATTATTACAGTAGCAGACTACTTTTATTTATAGTGGAAAAAAAACATACTAATAGGTGTCCTAAAATAACTCGTCTAAACAACTTAAAAAGAAATATCTAAAACTATAATATCCTAAGTACCCAGTATAGGGGAGCAGACTTATTCATAGATCCTAAAACCGAGGGAAGAAATAATCAAGAGTGATGCACTATATTGCGACACCCTCCCTTAGTGCGAACGACGACTAACAATGCCTAGTGCACTGCGAAATCCTTCAAACTTTGACCTGCATAATGCTTTTGTGAAAATGTCTGCGACTTGATCATTTATTCTAACATACTACAATTCGATTTCATGACTTAACACCTTTTCTCAAACGAAATGTTGATGAACTTCAATATGTTTCGAACGAGCATGGAATACAGGATTTTCTGCAAGTTTGATGGTGTTCTCATTGTCACATTTAATAGGAACTGCATAGTCTAGTTTTGGTGTAATCTCATGTATAAGCTGCTTAAGCCAAATGCATTCCTTTGATACCGTCGTTGCTGCCATATACTCCGCCTCGGTGCTTGAGAGTGTTGTTGTCCCTTGCTTTGTACTACACCACGGCACAGCAGCGGATCCAGTAAAGAAACAATAACCAGTCGTAGACTTTCTTTCATTTACATCACTTTCCCAATCCGCATCAGTAAAGCCATACAACGAGAACTCTTTTTTGCTGCTTCTACATCAGTCCATAATTTATAGTTCCTTTAACGTATCACTGAATGTGTTTTGTTGCAGTAAGGTGATTCAGACATGGTTGGTGCATAAACTGTGAAATGACGCCAATAGAGTATACAATGTCAGGTCTGGTAATGGTTAAATAGAACAAGCTACCCACCATTTGACGAAACAATGTGACATCTTGTAGCACATATCCTTCGGCTGTACGGAGTTTAAGCGATGGCTCCATAGGAGTTGATACTGTTGTAGAATTCTCCATCCCAAATCGAGTCAATAAGCTCTCAGCATAACTGCTTTATGAAACAAAATATCCATCAGTTTTGTGAACATCCAACCCGAGAAAACGCTGAGCTTCACCCATGTTTTTCATTTCAAAATGGACTGCAAGTTGATTTTTAAGATGTCCAATTTCATCTTCATCATCCCCGGTAATTATCATATCGTCAACATAAAGAAGTAGGACAGTATACTTATATGATTTTATCTTGACGAACAAACTGGAATCCGCATTTGATAAAGTAAAACCATAGAAAATTAGAAATTGTCAAATTTTTCCATACCATGCACGCGAGGCTTGTTTTAAGCCATACCACGCCTTCTTAAGTCGACACACTGGATCGGGATACTGTTTAGACACAAAACCCGGTGGCTGCTACATCTATATGTCACAGTCCAAATCACCATAAAGGAAAGCAATTTTCACGTCAAATTGCGAAAGCGACCACCCTTTATATGCAGCTAAAGAAACTATCACTCTAATAGTCACCATCTTGGCTACATGATTGAAAGTGTCCTAGTAATTCAAGCCATACTCCTGAGAGAAGCCCCGAGCTACCAAGCGAGCTTTGTACCGTTGTACGCTACCATTAACATTCTTCTTCGTTTTGTACACCCACTTACAGGACATGATTCTAGCATCTTTCGGTTTTGGTACCAACTTTAATGTATCATTTTTATATAGTGCTGAAATTTCTTCTTGCATAGCCACTTCCCATTTTGCATTACCTTGTGCTTCTCTGTAACACTTCGGCTCATCATCACCAACATCACCAACTAGAAAACATGCTGTTATAGTACATGCATTTAGCTACACATCGTAATCACATAAATAATCAGGTTTCTGCGGTCTCTCATTGATCTTCAAAGTAGTTGATCATGAGTAGGGACATCGCTGGCTGTGAATCATCTTCGGCATCACTAGCTTCTGGCTGTGAATCATCTTCTAGTGCAGATGTGACCTGAACTTCGTGATCATCAAATACAGATGCATCGATATATGAATAATTACTGGTCTGGTCTATGGCGTAGTAAGTCAATACCTCGTCAAACACCACGTCACGAGAAACAACCACCTTTTTAGTAACCGGATCCATACATTTCCAACCGTCTCTATGTGAATCATACCCAATGAAAACACATTTGACTGCTTTAGAATCCAGTTTAGCATGATTGCTCTTAGGTATATGTACGTAACATAAAGAGCCAAAAATCCTGAAGTTGCTAGCATTTGGTTTAAATTTGTATAATAATTCAAAAGGTGATTTCGATGTACCTGGACATGGTGGAAGTCGGTTAACGACATGATATGCTGAATGCATAGCAGCTGCCCATAACTCCTTGGGGAGATTTTTGTCATGCAGCCATGATAGAGAAACTACAGTAAGATGCGCTAATTTGCGCTCGGCAACTCCATTTTGTTGCTGAGTGTTAGGGCTTGTCATTTGACGATGAATGCCGTTCTCTTAACAAAATTGTGTGAAACTAGCAGATAAATATTCACCTCCATTATCGGTACGCAAGCATTTGATCACGGATCTAAAATCCTTTTCCACCATGAGCTTGAACTATTTAAAATTTTCAAGTGTTTCACTTTTGCTTGACATAAAATATACTCAACTTATCGAGAGTAATCATCGACCATCAACATCATATATTGTGAACCACCATAACTTAATGTCTTAGTTGGCCCCATGAGATCTGAGTGAACCAACTGAAACATGGAAGATGACCTGCTTGCAGATTTTGGAAAAGGCAGGCGATGTGATTTTCAGTATTGGCAACCCGAACAAATCACATTCGGCTGTGATGGCTTCAAAAGTGGTACTCCATCAATCAATTTATTTTTCGATATCGTTTGCAACAACTGATATCCAACATGCCCAAGCCGTGCATGCCAGAGAAACACACCATCATTCTTGCTAGTTTTCTCAACATATGCTTCCCACGCAGTAAACATATATAATGACTCCTTCTTTTTTCCTGTAAATGCCACTTCAGCATCAACTGTTTTCAAGTTTGACAAGACTTGAACATCATTAGGGCAAAATAAAACATAACTTCCATTTTCTGTTAATTGAGACACTGACATCAAATTTTTCGTCAGTCCAGGAACATGAAAACATTGTTAAGAGACATTTCAGTTCTGTTTGCACTTGCTACCTCGACAAGACCATCTTGAGTTATTGGATGTACTATGTTATCAGCTGTAACAATTGCACGATTTTGCTTATGCGGACGAATATTTGACAGTAATGTAAAAGCACTTGTGGCATGATGCGAGCACCCCGAGTCGATTATCCATTCCTTTTGATAGTCTATGGAAACATTTGCCTCCACTTGTACATCATTCTGGCGCACCATCTTACTTTTGTTGCTCGGTTGATTTATGACTTCAATTGAGAAACACTGCACCCATTTGCCGTCATCTTTGGCTTCATCGACAAAATTTGCACCTTCTCCCTTAAGCTTAGTATGACAGTTCCGATTTATATGACCAGGTTTTCCGCACCTGCTGCAACTCACTTTTAAATGACAATCTCGCTTAACATGTCCTTGCTTGCCGCATCTATAACATGTTATAGATTTTTTTCTAGATTGCCCATCTGTTTTTTCACTTCTACTTTCATTTGAAGTATGATTTTGCTGAAACTTCCCTTTCTCTTAATCGTTAGAATAAAGAACATCAACTGCTTGTAGACTTGACTGATTTAGCATCTGCTTCACTAACGCTTCTTGATTTGAAAGCAAATTTTCAAGTTCAATAATCGATGGCTGAGTTGTCCAGCCTTGGATAGAAGATATAAATGGCACAAACTCCTTTTGTAAACCATGGATGAGATACCGATGCAACCGCGCATCACTGATGGGTTCCTCCGTATTCAGTTCTGTTATTTCACTGCACAAATTCTTAACTTTTAAAAAATATTCTGAGATTTGGAGAGTACCTTGCGTAACTCCTGCTAATTCATTTTCCAAATACTGCACACTCATCGTGTTCTTCTGAGTGAACAGCCTCTCTAATGTGTTCCACATTTCATACGGCGTCTTAGAATCTCGCACATGCTCGATATAGACTTTACTGACTGACATTCGCAAAGCAAACAGGGCCTTTCCGCATTTGATTTTCCATTTTCGCCTTGGTTCAACATTTTGTGGTGTGTCGTCTAGAATTACTTTCTCATCACCAGTGACCATATCCCACAGATCTTGTCCTTGCAAATACGCCTCCATGCATAGCTTCCAATAACTGTAATTGTTACCAACGAGCTTTTCCACCCCATTCGTCTGCGAAGAACCACTGTTGTTGTTCATTTTAATTTCAGCAAACACTTGATTTCAGTAGTGGCTCCGATACCATGAAAACAATTGCAAACACTGTTGCAAACTGTAAATAAAGAAACAAAATAGAAAATTAAAGAGCAACTTTAATTAAATTGAAATCAAAGTTACGGCAGCAGACTACTTTTATTTATACTAAAAACAAAAACATACTAATAGGTGTCCTAAAATAACTCGTCTAAACAACTTAAAAAGAAATATCTGAAACTATAATATCCTAAGTACCCAGTACAGGGGAGCATACTTATTCATGGATCCTAAAACCGAGGGAAGAAATAATCAAGAGTGATGCACTATATTGCGACATCCAAGGTACAAAAAATAAGTATCTCAAATTCACATATAGGTAAATATAAATACCTAAACTCAATTTTGTTACAACCCAGGGCCACGGGAATTTTCTGGCACATGATTGGCTTCACAACTTTTCTGTCATCAATCATCCAAGAGCATGAAAACCCAAGCTTGAATTCAAATTCCTATACGTATGAAAATTAGAAATAGTTAACACTCCTATTGTAACACCCCGAATTTCGGTTAATGCTAAAATTCACTAATTACAGAATAAATAATCTCAGATTTGAGAATTGGGGGAAACGGGCTGCGTCATTGTGTTCGTCTCGGAAAAATACGCAAAATAGAGTCCGAGTTTTCGAGAATCGGAGTCCGTATGGCCCGGTTATGGCCCAATGAAGTTTGCAGAAAATTCAAAGCTAAAAACAGATTTAAAAATTTAAAGTTAAGATTTTGGAATGGAACAAGCGGGGTCAGGCGGGAAGATTCCCGCCCTACCCATGTCGACAGGGCTGTCGACAGGCCTGTCGACAGGGGTGTCGACTTGCCTGTCGACTTGCCTGTCGACAGGGGGGGCGACGCCCAGTAAAACTGGGTGCACCAGTTTAGGTTCTTGGGCTGGCTTGGAGGGTTGGTTCTGGAAGCTTCTTGGATCTGACGGATCTAAACCAATCTAGGGTTAATCTAAGGGTCTAAAATGCAACCTAATCCTATAAATAAGACCCTAACCCTACCCTAATTCATTCATAATTAAATCTAGTAACTAAACTATGGCAAAATGAAACTTGAAGGAGCCTCCATCAAAATTAGAGAAGGGATAGCATTCCAAATCAACTTCTAGCCTCTTTATCTTCTTCATTAGTTTGCTAATTTTGTTTTGGTGAGATTCTATCTCCTTAATAATCAATTGTTAAATTGATTAAGATAGGATATGATGATGTATGGATATGTTTGAGGATCAATGTGTTTATGCAAGCTTTGTGTAGTGTATGTTATGTGTTTTGCAAGTTATATACCATATGTCATGCAAGTTTAATGTTATGTAGTCATGACATCTATATGCAAGTTTGGTGCTATGTTTCATGATGATTACGATGCAAAACACTAAGTTGAACATTGATCTATTATGCAAGTTTAGTATGTGATTCTATGCATGCTAAGTATATGATATTATGCAAGTTTAGTATGTGATTCTATGCATGCTAAGTATATGATATTATGCAAGTTTAGTATGTGATTCTATGCATGCTAAGTATATGATATTATGCAAGTTTAGTATGTGATTCTATGCATGCTAAGTATATGATATTATGCAAGTTTAGTACGTGATCCTATGCATGCTAAGTATGTGATATTATGCATGTTTAATAAGTTGGCTTATGCATGTTTAACAAGTGGGTTTATGCATGTTTAACAAGTTCATATGCAAGTTATGTGTATGATGTATGTAAGTTACATGTATGTTGTTATGCAAGTTCATATGCAAGTTATGTGTATGATGTTATGTAAGTTACATGTATGTTGTTATGCAAGTTCATATGCAAGTTATATGTATGATGTTATGTAAGTTACATGTATGTTGTTATGCAAGTTCATATGCAAGTTATGTGTATGATGTATGTAAGTTACATGTATGTTGTTATGCAAGTTCATATGCAAGTTATGTGTATGATGTATGTAAGTTACATGTATGTTGTTATGCAAGTTCATATGCAAGTTATGTGTATGATGTATGTAAGTTACATGTATGTTGTTATGCAAGTTCATATGCAAGTTATGTGTATGATGTTATGTAAGTTACATGTATGTTGTTATGCAAGTTCATATGCAAGTTATGTATATGCTTAAATGCAAGTTTAACATGTCATGCAAGTTATGTGAATGCTTATATGCAAGTTTAACATGTTAATATATGCTCATATATGCAAGTTTGGGATTAAATGTAGTTGGGTTAATATATGCTCATATATGCAAGTTGACATCCTCTTAACCCATGACAAAGTTATATGCTAAGATTTGGTTAAACCCAAGATATTTGTGAAGCATCTTCCCTTTATTATGTCGTGAAATGAGAACGATTTACGTGGGGAACGATGGGGTTAATAAATATGTTAATAAAAGTATGGTTGGGTATGATTAAGTATACCATAAAAATAAATTAACATAAGTGGGAATTTACCTATTGAGTTAGGTCTACCCCATGGGAATTTACCTATTGAGTTAGGTCTACCCATGTTATGAAAAACTTAATATTAATTAAGGATAATTAATATAAATTAGGAGGATGATTAATTAGATGTAATTAATCGACTAAGACACGAGGTTGGACTCATTTGTAGTATAAAACTGCCCGGACCCAACCGGCTTAACCAGTTTCTACAAATGTTAGCCCAATGTGAGAGGTCTTAGGCACAAACTAAATACGTGATTAATGTAAAGACACGAGGTTAGACTCGGTTATGACATAAGGCTGCCCGGACCCAACCGGCTTAACCAGCGGTCATAAAAGATAGTCTAATGTGAGAGGTCTTTATGAGGATCACGGTCTTAATTAATTAAGAAACACTTAACCAAATTAGCATGTAGTGGGACATGAGGGTTAAGTGGTTGCCTTGGGTGACTTGTAGTAACTAGTGGGGTGCCTTAGGTGGCATGAGGAAACTAGTGGGTTGCCTTGGGTAGCAATAGAAAATACGATTAGAATACTTAACCAAAGTAGAACATGTAATTAAACATGATTAAAGGGTTAAGTAAGTGCCTCGGGTGGCATGTGGGAATTAAGTAAATGACTTGGGTGGCATGTGGAAATCTAGTGGGTGCCTTGAGTAGTAATTAAAATATGATTAAATGACTTAACCAGGATTTATAACATGAAGGTAGACATGATTATTAAAAAGGGTTAAGTGGAATACACTAGATGGAATAACAAGCTTAGGTGGTAGCTTGTGGGGGCCCATCTCAACCAATATCCCAAACGTATCTTAGTGGGCTCGACTCAAGTCGAGTGACGGGACACGCATATTGGGCTTGACTATAAGAGGCCAAAACGGGTTAGCGGTGGCAACGTAGGACCAACGGGTTTCATATGCGTGTGTGGACCCGGGCTGGTTAGTAAGTCGTTGTTGCATCGTGTAGGTATAAAGCCGTGCACCGTTAATATTATCAGGTTGCCACTTTGGGGAAATGATACATCCCATTGTGGGACCAGCACGGATATCTACGTTAGGGAGCCGATCGCTTGGGAGTAGTGGGTACACCTAGGTAGTTAGCTAGGGGTACACGAAACTACTGGGTAAAAATTACTAAGTACATTTAGTGGGATCAACCTTTAAGTAGGAATTACTCTTGGTAGGTAGAACTGGTGTGGTGCAGTGTAGGAATTACCCTTGGGTGGATAAGTCTGGGATGGTGTAATCTAGTAATTATCCTTGGGTGGATAAATGCGTCTTTCCGGTTATCTTAGTACATCCCGTGTTTAGTTGGCTACGTAGTGTAGTCATTATCCCAGAGGTACCATACCTTGTTTATATCATACCCTAATTACTTTAACGATTGTATTGTTAGGGTTATAGGACTCACTCAGACTTATGTCTGACCCCGTTGTTTTTATCTTTTTCCCCCAAACCCAGGTTATCAGAGTGGGCCTAGTGCTAGTGGGCTTTGATCGGATTGCTGTATCTATCCTTTGGAGCTTGGACCGTTGAAGTAAAGCCCAGCTCATCTTTTCTTTTATGGCTATTGTTTACTTAGTGGGATTATGTACTTATTTTATCAGGATGGATATTTTGTACTTGACTCTTGTATGGTTTTGTGATGTAACCAAACATGTATTACTATTTCGCTGCAATAAAATGATGATTTAAATTTTCAAGTATTACTTATATCTGTCTTGTTGTAATTTTACTGTTCTATATTCACTTAAAATACTTCATAGAAACTAAGGCATTCCCCTCTTATGAGTGACCTTAGCGGACGTGGGGTGTTACACGTGGTATCAGAGCTTAAGGTTACCAGAACAGATAAAATTTTAGAAAAACTATTTTTCTAAGAAAATTTTTGAAGGAGTATTTTCAAAAACATGTCTTTTAAGAGAAAAGTTTTTGAGAGAAAAGCATAATCCCCGATAGCCATATCTTTATCTTTCGAATTTTCCGTTCGAATCTCTTCCTCTCTCATTTTGAGTTTCACCTCCGCGTATAGATGATCTTTCTAAGATAGATAAGGATGGAAAACCGCTTCAAGGGACTTAGACGTTAATCAGATTAGAAGTTGGTTCAAGAAGGAGGAGGACTGGTAGGTACCTATAGGATAGACGATGAGAGGAAGGCTCAAATAGTTGTTTGGTTAATAAAGGATGAAACCTCATTGGTGGGAGGTTACGAGTGGAGAATAGGAAGAAGAAGAAGGTTAGTAGTTATTCTTTGGGGAGGAATAGGACACCTTATTAGGATTGTCCAAAGAGGCAAGGGCAAGGTACGGAATCTCCTGGAGGGTAGTTGTATTCCCTCACGGCTAGTGTACCAAATGGGGATAGGACCGTCTAGGTTGGAATTTGGATTTCTATATTATCTGATTCGAACTTTATTTGATTCTGACGCATCGAGTTCGTTTATCTCATCATTGTTAGTGAGTCACTGCACTAAGACACCAGTTTGGTAGATGATCCCTTAGTTGTTTCAAACCCAATTGGGGCTCCATGATTTGTTTGGGTTTGAAAGTTTCTATACTTAGCGTTGAGTTTAGATGTGATGCTTGTTGGGCTTCACGAGCTATGGGTTAGTTTGGGCATGGACTGGTTATCCAGTAGGGGTGCCGTTCTTGATTTTGAAAAGAGAGTTGTTAGGCTTATGACCCGCTTGGGTAACACTCTCGAGATCTCTTGTAATCCCATGGAATCTGTTATGCTAAGTTATCTAAAATCGCTTGACACGTCGGTCGAGAGTATGCGATCTGTTAGAATGGTCCGGGAATACTCGGATGTGTTTGAGAAGGTGATGGGCTTACCTCCGGAGCGGGAGACTGACTTCTGAATATATCTGGTAGACAAGGCCAAACTAGTATCTTTACCAGTGCGCCACATGGCTCCTCGCGAGAGGAGGGAACTCCATAAGCAAGTAGGGAAGTTGCTTGAGAAGGGGTCCATAAGACAAAGAATATCGGAGTGGGGTGCTCCAGTAGTTTTTGCTACGAAGGCGGATGGGTCCCTCAGACTTTGTGTAAGCTAAAGAGAACTAAATAAACTCACAAAGAAGAATAGACACCCATGGCCAGGATTAATGATCTCTTTGGTCAGTTAGTTGGCGCCTCAGTATTTTCGTGGTTGGACTTAGCCACGGAGTTTCGTGAGTTGAGAGTGGCTGAGGATAGTATAGAGAAGATTGCCTTTAGGACTTCGGATGGTTTTATAAGTGACTGGTGATGCTATTTGGTTAGACGAACGCCTCCACATACTTTGTTGATTTGATGAAAAGGATGTTCAGGGAGTACCTAAATAAGTTCGTGATGGTCTTTGTAAATGACATCTTGGTCTTTCCTAGGAGCGAAATAAGTTTCCGTATGAGCTCAATAGGTTGAGCAAAGCCAGTTATGGGATAAACAGTGGTTTTTGAGCGAGACTGGCAAGGACATCCAGAGCTGGACAAGGGCTTAATTATTTAGCCGTTTTTACTAGTATCATCTCACGTAGGTCGTCTGAACTCGAAGGAGATATCCCTTGGGTGTTTGTCTGATATTGGTTTAGGCCTTTGGGGCTTGCATTTGGGGGATGTCGAACTCGACTAGGGTGGTCTGCGTGAGAGATGGATAGTTGTGACGATTTTGCATGGGAGAATATCCTGATTTTCTCTAGAAGTGGAGAAAAGCATGTCCTACATCTTAGGGAAGTGTTGGAGACTCTTTGAGCGCATTGACTTAAGACAACAAAGGTGGATGGAATTCTTAACATCCTATGAGTTTGAGATAGCGTATACCCCTGGCAAGGGTAACGTGGTGGCCGACGCCTTAAGCAGAAAAAAAAAAACTGTCCTTGAGTCCATTGTTCGAGGAATGGCGAAGCTTAGAGTTTAATTCTATGTTAGACTTTAGACCTTCCGTTGATTTTGTACCCGGTTTGCTAGCCTCCTTGGAGGTTAGGCCTACTCTTTTGGGGGCGGATTGGCGAGGCACAGCGAGACGACCCACAGTTGGTTGAGTTAGAAGAGAAGCTCATAAGGGGGGAGTCGTCCAGCCATTTGAGTAGGTACACCCTAGATGGTAAGGGGTGGTTGCGTAGAGACGGTAGACTTTGTGTACCGCAAGACGAAGGTCTGAGGAAGGCTATACTTGATGATGATGCACATCGTTCAAGAATGACTATTCATCCCGGTGGAGACAAAATGTACCAAGACATGAAGAGAGTTTTCTTCTGGGCCGGTATGAAGAAAGATGTGGCCGAGTATGTGGCTAGATGCTTAGTGTGCCAACAAGTTAAAGCGGAGCAAAGGAAACCCGGTGGGTTGCTACACCCATTGGAAGTTCCGCAATGGAAGTGGGATGGTGTCTCGATGGATTACCAAGATCGAGGAAGGGCAATACGGGAATTTGGGTTGAGGTAGGCAGACTTACCAAGAGTGCCCATTTTATACCCGTGAAGAGTAAGAGGACCGCTCCATGGCTTGCTTCAGTCTATATTGGAGAGATTGTTAGATTGCATGGCGTACCATCCAGCATTGTGAGTGATCGAGATCCTATCTTCATTAGAGAGTTTTGGAAGAGTTTGCAAGAGGCGGTAGGGACTCAATTGTGTTTGAGTACCGCATATCATCCTCAGACGGACGGCCAGACCGAGAGGGTGAATCGTATTTAGAGGCTAAGTATCTTGGATTTTGGAGGTACAGGGAAAGAGTATCTTCCATTGGTGGAGTTCGCGTATAATAACAGCTTTCAGTCTAGTATTGGCATGGCACCTTTCGAAGCTCTTTATGGAAAGCCTTGTCGATCACCTACATGTTGGTGGGAATCTACGGATGAGATCTTGCTTGGGCCGATAAGGTTAGAAAGACTTCGGGAAAAGATTGATTTGATTCAAAGAAGGATGAAAGCGGCGCAAGATAAACAAACAGAAATCTTATGCGGACAAGAGGAAAGCAGAGCTTAAGTTCGATGTTGGGGGATATGGTTTTATCAAGGTATCTCCGTTACGGAATGTGGTTCGCTTTGGATCGGTTGGAAAGTTAGTACCAAGGTTTGTTGGGCCGTTTCCTATTAAGGAAAGGATTGGACAGATGACATATAGAGTGGAGTTGCCGACAGGCTTAATGGTGTACATAATATATTCCATGTGTCACATTGGAGGAAGTTCCTACATGAGACCGCTGAGGTGGTAGAGTCGAGCTTGCTTAAAGGAGTTGAGATAGAGCGTGATGAGACGATTCGACGAGCTCTTACTCGCATCCTTGGGTCAGAGACTAGGAAGTTGAGGAATCGAGAGGTTTAACTAGTCAAAGTGCAATGAGGAGAAGATGAGAGCAACGCAACTTGGAGACGGAAGCGAAGATGCGTTCATTGTACCCATTTCTTTTTGAGGATATGTCTTTTAGTTTCTCCTCTATCGTTTGTCTAGTACTTATCTTATCTGTAGTATGTCCTCTCATTAGTACCTTTGACCTTTAGATAGGGTAAACCTATGGTTGAAACATGTGTTTGAGACATGTTATGTTTGATGGATGCATGTGGATGCAAGTGGTTGCTAGTGGTTGCTCGTGGATGCATATACACACACTCTAGGCACTAGATCGGCTCGGTCACTTCATATTGCATATTGCATATAATTGTGTGTAGGTAGCTATATTTATGGATGTATAATGATTGTGTTATCATATGGATGATGCATTTTGGTGAATGATTGTGCACTCATATAGATACTGTATGTGTCGATAGGGTTATCTCGCATACATATTGGATGCATGGCACTATCATGGTTTGCATATGTTCGTACATTAGATAGGGAACATATACACACACTTTTTGCATATGCTCATACATCATTAGAAATTGTTTTAAGGACAATGGATGCCCGTGTTTGATGGATTGAGTAGATGGTTGTTTGGATGGTAGGATATGCATTCTCCTTAGCTTAGAGATTTCGGGGACGAAATCCTTTAAGGAGGGGAGAATGTAACACCCCGAATTTCGGTTAATGCTAAAATTCACTAATTACAGAATAAATAATCTCAGATGTGAGAATTGGGGGAAACGGGCTGCGTCATTGTGTTCGTCTCGGAAAAATACGCAAAATAGAGTCCGAGTTTTCGAGAATCGGAGTCCGTATGGCCCGGTTATGGCCCAATGAAGTTTGCAGAAAATTCAAAGCTAAAAACAGATTTAAAAATTTAAAGTTAAGATTTTGGAATGGAACAAGCGGGGTCAGGCGGGAAGATTCCCGCCCTACCCATGTCGACAGGGCTGTCGACAGGCCTGTCGACAGGGGTGTCGACTTGCCTGTCGACTTGCCTGTCGACAGGGGGGGCGACGCCCAGTAAAACTGGGTGCACCAGTTTAGGTTCTTGGGCTGGCTTGGAGGGCTGGTTCTGGAAGCTTCTTGAATCTGACGGATCTAAACCAATCTAGGGTTAATCTAAGGGTCTAAAATGCAACCTAATCCTATAAATAAGACCCTAACCCTACCCTAATTCATTCATAATTAAATCTAGTAACTAAACTATGGCAAAATGAAACTTGAAGGAGCCTCCATCAAAATTAGAGAAGGGATAGCATTCCAAATCAACTTCTAGCCTCTTTATCTTCTTCATTAGTTTGCTAATTTTGTTTTGGTGAGATTCTATCTCCTTAATAATCAATTGTTAAATTGATTAAGATAGGATATGATGATGTATGGATATGTTTGAGGATCAATGTGTTTATGCAAGCTTTGTGTAGTGTATGTTATGTGTTTTGCAAGTTATATACCATATGTCATGCAAGTTTAATGTTATGTAGTCATGACATCTATATGCAAGTTTGGTGCTATGTTTCATGATGATTACGATGCAAAACACTAAGTTGAACATTGATCTATTATGCAAGTTTAGTATGTGATTCTATGCATGCTAAGTATATGATATTATGCAAGTTTAGTATGTGATTCTATGCATGCTAAGTATATGATATTATGCAAGTTTAGTATGTGATTCTATGCATGCTAAGTATATGATATTATGCAAGTTTAGTATGTGATCCTATGCATGCTAAGTATGTGATATTATGCATGTTTAATAAGTTGGTTTATGCATGTTTAACAAGTGGGTTTATGCATGTTTAACAAGTTCATATGCAAGTTATGTGTATGATGTATGTAAGTTACATGTATGTTGTTATGCAAGTTCATATGCAAGTTATGTGTATGATGTTATGTAAGTTACATGTATGTTGTTATGCAAGTTCATATGCAAGTTATGTGTATGATGTTATGTAAGTTACATGTATGTTGTTATGCAAGTTCATATGCAAGTTATGTGTATGATGTATGTAAGTTACATGTATGTTGTTATGCAAGTTCATATGCAAGTTATGTGTATGATGTATGTAAGTTACATGTATGTTGTTATGCAAGTTCATATGCAAGTTATGTGTATGATGTATGTAAGTTACATGTATGTTGTTATGCAAGTTCATATGCAAGTTATGTGTATGATGTTATGTAAGTTACATGTATGTTGTTATGCAAGTTCATATGCAAGTTATGTATATGCTTAAATGCAAGTTTAACATGTCATGCAAGTTATGTGAATGCTTATATGCAAGTTTAACATGTTAATATATGCTCATATATGCAAGTTTGGGATTAAATGTAGTTGGGTTAATATATGCTCATATATGCAAGTTGACATCCTCTTAACCCATGACAAAGTTATATGCTAAGATTTGGTTAAACCCAAGATATTTGTGAAGCATCTTCCCTTTATTATGTCGTGAAATGAGAACGATTTACGTGGGGAACGATGGGGTTAATAAATATGTTAATAAAAGTATGGTTGGGTATGATTAAGTATACCATAAAAATAAATTAACATAAGTGGGAATTTACCTATTGAATTAGGTCTACCCCATGGGAATTTACCTATTGAGTTAGGTCTACCCATGTTATGAAAAACTTAATATTAATTAAGGATAATTAATATAAATTAGGAGGATGATTAATTAGATGTAATTAATCGACTAAGACACGAGGTTGGACTCATTTGTAGTATAAAACTGCCCGGACCCAACCGGCTTAACCAGTTTCTACAAATGTTAGCCCAATGTGAGAGGTCTTAGGCACAAACTAAATACGTGATTAATGTAAAGACACGAGGTTAGACTCGGTTATGACATAAGGCTGCCCGGACCCAACCGGCTTAACCAGCGGTCATAAAAGATAGTCTAATGTGAGAGGTCTTTATGAGGATCACGGTCTTAATTAATTAAGAAACACTTAACCAAATTAGCATGTAGTGGGACATGAGGGTTAAGTGGGTGCCTTGGGTGACTTGTAGTAACTAGTGGGGTGCCTTGGGTGGCATGAGGAAACTAGTGGGTTGCCTTGGGTAGCAATAGAAAATACGATTAGAATACTTAACCAAAGTAGAACATGTAATTAAACATGATTAAAGGGTTAAGTAAGTGCCTCGGGTGGCATGTGGGAATTAAGTAAATGACTTGGGTGGCATGTGGAAATCTAGTGGGTGCCTTGAGTAGTAATTAAAATATGATTAAATGACTTAACCAGGATTTATAACATGAAGGTAGACATGATTATTAAAAAGGGTTAAGTGGAATACACTAGATGGAATAACAAGCTTAGGTGGTAGCTTGTGGGGGCCCATCTCAACCAATATCCCAAACGTATCTTAGTGGGCTCGACTCAAGTCGAGTGACGGGACACGCATATTGGGCTTGACTATAAGAGGCCAAAACGGGTTAGCGGTGGCAACGTAGGACCAACGGGTTTCATATGCGTGTGTGGACCCGGGCTGGTTAGTAAGTCGTTGTTGCATCGTGTAGGTATAAAGCCGTGCACCGTTAATATTATCAGGTTGCCACTTTGGGGAAATGATACATCCCATTGTGGGACCAGCACGGATATCTACGTTAGGGAGCCGATCACTTGGGAGTAGTGGGTACACCTAGGTAGTTAGCTAGGGGTACACGAAACTACTGGGTAAAAATTACTAAGTACATTTAGTGGGATCAACCTTTAAGTAGGAATTACTCTTGGTAGGTAGAACTGGTGTGGTGCAGTGTAGGAATTACCCTTGGGTGGATAAGTCTGGGATGGTGTAATCTAGTAATTATCCTTGGGTGGATAAATGCGTCTTTCCGGTTATCTTAGTACATCCCGTGTTTAGTTGGCTACGTAGTGTAGTCATTATCCCAGAGGTACCATACCTTGTTTATATCATACCCTAATTACTTTAACGATTGTATTGTTAGGGTTATAGGACTCACTCAGACTTATGTCTGACCCCGTTGTTTTTATCTTTTCCCCCAAACCCAGGTTATCAGAGTGGGCCTAGTGCTAGTGGGCTTTGATCGGATTGCTGTATCTATCCTTTGGAGCTTGGACCGTTGAAGTAAAGCCCAGCTCATCTTTTCTTTTATGGCTATTGTTTACTTAGTGGGATTATGTACTTATTTTATCAGGATGGATATTTTGTACTTGACTCTTGTATGGTTTTGTGATGTAACCAAACATGTATTACTATTTCGCTGCAATAAAATGATGATTTAAATTTTCAAGTATTACTTATATCTGTCTTGTTGTAATTTTACTGTTCTATATTCACTTAAAATACTTCACAGAAACTAAGGCATTCCCCTCTTATGAGTGACCTTAGCGGACGTGGGGTGTTACACCTATTAACAGAACAACAAAAATAAAAGCTATAAATAGGGTACTTATTTTGCTTCTTAAAGGGCTTCTCATAATGCATTCTAGTTCTGTAAATAATCAACCATTGGTTATATAAACCGTTGGCTATTTAGGTTGCAGGTTAAATATAGCATGTGTGTCTGTGTCTCCCTCTGTGTGTGTGTGTGTATATATGTGTATGCACATGCGCATAGGGTAGTTTTTAGTGGAATATGCAATGTTACTGGTAAATTTGCCTTAGTTCCTTTACAGATTTGAAGTTAAAAAGGCAGTTCTAGAAGCAAATCACCTCGTAGTAACTATCTAACTACAGAAAAATTTCATGGTCAAGGGAAAGTATATCATGATAAAACCTTTAACTTGTTATTATATATAAACGTGAAATATATTCCATTCAATTTGAGTTATCACACAAGTGTGCTCAGGTCAATTATAAACATGTTTTCTCCTTTTTTATTTCTCCCCATTTTTCATTTCTCCTAATTTACTTTTTACTTTATTCAAAGCACTCTTTTATGCTACCTGGCCCTTTTCAACATAACCCAAAAATACCTTACTCGTTCACTACATAAATTTTGCAGTCTTTGTATTAGTAGAACTGCAAATATCAAATCATTCCATAGATGAATACAAAGAAAAACTGAATCATGCTCAACCAATAGAAATATATCCATCAAAAAAGGGAAAAAAACTTGCAAAATATAAAGTGCTTCTTGCATTGAGTCATGCTCAAATATATATATGTTATTTCGTAATAACTAAAACTCTTTTATTTTTGGATTGTTATAAGCAAACTATTCCAACTTTAGGACTATGTTTACACCTAGAACATTGTGTCTACACACTTTGAAAGAAGGTAGGAATTTTTTTAATTTACTGTTCAGTTTAGGTAAAAGCTTGGAATGTAATGAAATCACCAAAGCTGAAATCTTAAAAGTGAAGAGGTATCCCTCCCTTGAATATGTTCAAAAGTGCTGACTCTTGGTTATATGATGTCATAAACGATATGTAAATTTGAAGGGGTCAAGTAACTCTTATTTTATTGCTTACACTGGTTGAATGCACTAATGGATATAACATAATAAACATGATTAACTTGTCTATTAATTTTCAAAATCTAGAATATGTTGGCGCAAACCAGCCCAATATTTATAAGTACTCCTTCATACATATACCCAAAAAGAATAAAACCCCAACAACTGATTGTTATGGAGGAATTTTGATTCAAGACCGCTCAAATCAAAAATCCCCGACGTCGCGGAAAACGAGATCGTGGTAATAGTGCAAAAACAACCAATCGAACAATCTCAATCTTATCCAAGCCAATCACAATAACCAAATAATGGAAATAATAGAGCAATAACGAGAAACTAAATCACACAGGGATTTATAGTGGTTCCACCGACGTCTTGTCAGTGTACGTCCACTTTGAGAGAGAAACCTTTATTAATATCAATAGAAGAGTACAAGAGATTGATTACAATGATCAAATTTACTAGAAAAATTTGATTTTGTTGAGAAAAGAATTGAAGAAGATTAGGATTGCCAAAACCCTAATTAGAATAAATCTTGATCTAATCTCTTGATTTTTTGTGTTATCTCCTTTTGGATTTGATGTAGCTTATATAGGCATAGAGAAGTATATGGAAATTCCCAAAATTTCCTCTAGATCCAAAATATTCTCCAGATCCAAAATATCCTCCAGATCCAAAATATTCTCCAGATCCAAAATATCCTCCAGATCCAAAATATTCTCCAGATCCAAAATATTCTCTACAATAGTATCACATACTTCAACACTCCACCTCGATACTATATCCATCTACATCACAACCTTCAATGCACCCAAGCATTTCCTTCTATCTTCAATCAAGAAAGCTTGAATGTTTCCACAATGAACTCCGGCATAGCCACCGCCCATTGCACTTCACTAACGAGTTCAGGCATAGCCCCCACCCGTCAATAAAGTGTTGAAACGTCCAACTCCTAAACAAGTCCCACCGAAAGACAATGTACTCGGGAGTGAAAACGAGTACTTACCATGAAGATAGAACAACAAACTCTCACCGATACTCTTCTACACCCAAGTTTCTCTCTCAATTGTGCCACCTCGTGGCACCTAGCATCTCTCCAAGCGAATTAAGTTCGAGCAATGCTCAAACTTCCCAACCGGCAATGTCTTAGTGAACATGTTCGCCGCGTTATCCTTTGTGTGCACTTTCCGAAGGCATACTTGCTTGTCTTCGTCCATGGCTACTAGAAATGACTCTCTCACTTCAATATGCTTCGTTCGTGAGCTAAACGCCAAATTTTCTGCCAAATGTATAGCACTTTGGCTATCACATCGAACATCAATACTCTCATGTTCGAAACCCAAGTCACACAATAGTCGCTTCAAATAGAGTGCCTCCTTTGCCGCTTCCACAGCGGCTATCAACTCCGCCTCCGTAGTGGATAAAGCAACTACGGTCTGCAATCTCGATCTCCAACTAATGGTCGTACCACCAAGTGTGAAGACATATCCGGAAGTTGATTTCCTCCGATCCCTATCACCGGCGTAGTCCGAGTCACAATAACCAACTAACTTGCAACTCAATCCATCACTACCACCAAAAACAAGACCATGAGATGCTGTGCCTTTCAAGTATATAGCCTTCACGGCTTCCCAATGCGATTTCCCCGGATTAGCCATATACCGACTAACCACCCCGACGGCATTTGCAATATCGGGCCTTGTACACACCATGACATACATTAAGCTACCAACCGCACTTGCATATGGCACCTTTGCCATATAAGCCTTGTCTTTCTCTCCGATAGGTGATCCCTTATCCGAAAGCTTCATATGTAAAGGTAAAGGTGTATTTAACGCCTTTGCATTCTCCATGTTAAACCGGCAAAGCTCCTTCTTAATGTACTCCTTTTGAGTCAATCTCAACTCAAAACGCTTTCGGTCCCTTACAATCTCCATGCCCAAGATCTTCTTTGCTTCTCCAAGGTCTTTCATCTCGAACTCCGCCTTTAATTTCTCTTTCAACTTGTTGATTTATGCCTTGTCCTTAGAAGCAATGAGCATATCGTCCACATACAAGAGTAAATACACCCAACAATCATTTCCTAACCTCTTGAAGTAAACGCAAGCATCCTTGATGCTTCGATGGAAGCCACTTTCAAGCATGAAATGATCAAATCTCTTGTACCATTGCCTAGGTGATTGCTTCAAACCATATAGTGATTTCTTCAACTTGCAAACTAGTTCTGACTTACCTTCTATAACAAACCCTTCCGGTTGCTCCATGTAGATGTCTTCATCCAAGTCTCCATGCAAGAAGGCGGTTTTCACATCTAGTTGCTCCAACTTCAAGTCGTAAATAGCAACTAATGCAAGTAGTATCCGGATAGAAGTATGCCTCACAACCGGTGCGAAGATCTCATCATACTCCTTTCCTTTCCTCTGTGCAAACCCCTTAGCCACTAGCCTAGCTTTGTATCTTCCATCGTCCTTCACCTTATATATCCATTTGCACCCAATAGCACGGTTTCCTTGAGGAAGTGGAACCAACTCCCAAGTCTGGTTCTTCATCAACGATTGCATCTCTTCCTCCATGGCGCAAATCCACTTCGAGCTATCACTCGAACCCATGACGTCATCAAGGTCCATCGGCTCATTTTGGACTACATGAAGAGCATAGTCCAAATTCTCACAAAAGCTAAGATAGTTCCAATCACCATATCTTACGGGTGGCCTTATAGCACGCCGACCAATCCGAGTAGCAATACCATCACCCGGTCTTCCTTCAGCTCCACCTTGAACTGAATCTTCTCTAGGCTCGTGCACATCACCAACACTACTAGAGGAATCCTGTGGACTATGTGATGTAACATCAACCGCATTCACCTCGCAAGCACCTCCAACAACTCTACTCTCTCTAGGTCTGAAAGTGGGAATAACTTCCTTCTCCTTTGATTCACCATGAACCAAATCCGGAACATCCGATGAGCCTTCGTTCTCCTTGAACATAGCCGACTCATCAAAAGTAACATGACGAGAAACCATAGCCTTCTTCGTTTCCGGATTCCAAATCCGATATCCTTTGACGCCATCCATATATCCGAGAAAAATCCCTTTGAAAGCTCTAGGCGAGAGATTATCATTCCCTGGATCATGCACATAAACAGGACTGCCAAATACACGAAGATAACTCAAGTCAATGCTCTTCCCTTTCCACACTTCCTCAGGAATTTTGTTATCAATAACCGAGCACGGAATTTGATTAATAATATGCACCGCGGTTGACAAAGCTTCGGCCCAAAATCCCTTAGACAAACCCGATGTCAATCTCAAGCATCGAGCTTTCTCTAGTAGAGTTCGGTTCATTCTCTCTGCCACTCCATTAGATTGCGGATCTCCCGGTGTAGTAAAATGCCTCCGAATACCATGATGCTTGCAAAAATTCAGAAACTCTCTGGAAACATACTCGCCGCCATTATCGCCTCTAAGAACCTTCAAAGATTTTCCACTCTCATTCTCAACAAGAGCCTTCCATTCTTTGAATCTTGCAAATGCCTCCGACTTGGTCTTCATTACATACACCCAAACCTTCCAAGAAAAATCATCAATGAAAGAAATATAATATCTTGCTCCTCCCAAAGAAGCTATAGGCGCTGGTCCCCAAACATCCGTGTGCACATACTCAAGAATCCCTCTTGAATCATGTTTTCCTTCACCGAATGATACTCTAGTTTGCTTCCCCATGACACATTCCTCACAAAACTCCAACTTGCTGAAACTCTTACCATCAATCATCTCCCTTCGATGAAGAACATCTAAACTCTTCTCCGAGACATGACCCAATCTCAAATGCCACAGCCATGTAGCATCTAAGCCATGAGAACTATCAACACTGACACAAGTTTCGCCTTGCACGGTCACTCCTTGAAGCAAATAAATACCATGAGTTCTGGCACCCCTCATAACCACAAGCACACCCTTCGAAACCCTCAAGTTATCACTCTCAATCGTGATCTTGCAACCTAAAGAATCCAACTGTCCCAAAGAGATAAGTGACTTCCGTAGTCCCGGAACATAGCGCACATTAGTGAGAGTACGAACCACTCCGTCAAACATTCGAATTTGCACGGATCCAATGCCCTTCGACTTGCAAACTACACCATTTCCCATAATAATTGATTTTCCTTCCCGTTCAACATAAGAAGAAAAACAATTCCTATTAGGCGTCATGTGATATGAAGCCCCCGAATCAAGCACCCAATCGCTGCCCGAAACATCTGATGCTACTGCCGATAAAACATCTACGTCTCCCTCACCAACATCTCTCTCCACCGCAACTGATGAAGATGCTACTTCCTTCTTCCCCTTCTCTGGACAATCATTCTTCCAGTGACCAGGTTTCTTACATATAAAGCACTTTCCATTTCTTTCCTTTGACTTTCCTCTTCCACCGGGCTTCTTAGACTTAGAACGCCCCCGGTTTCCCTTCTTCTCTGACTTTTCTTTCTCCGCAAATAAACCTTGACCATTACCAGCACCACTACTACCATCACTCAGCTCCTTCATCTGATCTCGCAATTCCTCACTAAGAAGACCCGTCTTGACATCATTTAGAGTCAATGTATCCCGGCCATAGATCAAACTGTTTGAGAACCCAGTATAGCACTCAGGCAACGAACATAGCAATATCATCGCCTTCTGCTCCTCCTCAATCTTCAAATCTACCGCCTTCATCTTCATTAGCAAATCATCAAACACATTTAAGTGTGCCTTTAGTGAAGTTCCTTCCTTCATCTTGTAGGTAAAGAAAGTCCGCAACAAGATCAGTCGATTTGTGAGTGATTTCTTCATATACAACTCCTCCAACTTGTTCCAAATACCTTTAGCAGTTGTCTCACCACTAATTTCGGAAATAACATTCTCTCCCATGGCAAGTTGAAGTGTAGTGAATGCCCACTCTTCCATTTCTTCTCTCTCCACATCCGAGATGTCCTCTGGCAATAAATGTGTATCAAACACTACGCGATGTACCCGATTCCGCCTAAGAACCGCTTTCATATTCCACTGCCACTTTTCGAAATCATTATCGCCATTCCAC
The DNA here is from genome assembly GCA_030737875.1 of Allium sativum. NCBI lineage: Eukaryota > Viridiplantae > Streptophyta > Magnoliopsida > Asparagales > Amaryllidaceae > Allium > Allium sativum. The sequence goes on along the minus strand of CM060909.1, from coordinate 200,337,758 downwards.
TTGTCGATAACCAATTGTGAACCAGCAGCTGCATACGACCCACGTACATAAGGAGCTACACCACTTGGACCAACTATTGATGAATTATTTGAACCTGATTCCAGCATTTCTACAACTATCTACCAACACCAATGCTCTGATACCAAATGTTGTGGAGGAATTTTGATTCAAGACCGCTCAAATCAAAAATCCCCAACGTCGCGGAAAACGAGATCGTGGTAATAGTGCAAAAACAACCAATCGAACAATCTCAATCTTATCCAAGCCAATCACAATCACCAAATAATGGAAATAATAGAGCAATAACGAGAAACTAAATCACACAGGGATTTATAGTGGATCCACCGACGTCTTGTCAGTGTACGTCCACTTTGAGAGAGAAACCTTTAATAATATCAATAGAAGAGTACAAGAGATTGATTACAATGATCAAATTTACTAGAAAAATTTGATTTTGTGGAGAAAAGAATTGAAGAAGATTAGGATTGCCAAAACCCTAATTAGAATAAATCTTGATCTAATCTCTTGATTTTTTGTGTTATCTCCTTTTGGATTTGATGTAGCTTATATAGGCATAGAGAAGTATATGGAAATTCCCAAAATTTCCTCTAGATCCAAAATATTCTCCAGATCCAAAATATCCTCCAGATCCAAAATATTCTCCAGATCCAAAATATCCTCCAGATCCAAAATATTCTCCAGATCCAAAATATTCTCTACAATAGTATCGCATACTTCAACACTGATCACATCTCAAAATAATATTAGCAGAACATCAATAACTGAATTAAGTCATTTGATTCTCTATCTAATTGCAAAGAAATAAACTTCAGCCTCCCAAGATAATTCAGTGGCATCTAATCCCCGGCTACGGTTTCATCTTCCACTCTCCACACTTCAAACCCTCCTTATTGAATGACCTGTGTGCGTATGAAGCAGTTGATTCAGTCCGAATCATTGACGATACATGCTGTATCGTCGCCGTCATCATTGAATGAAACACTGTCGTCTGGTATTGCCCGAGTTGTAACATGTTATTGTATGCTCTAAGTCGTTAATGAATTATTGTTAGTTTTTAAGCTGATATACAGACTTTGTATTAGAACATAATTACATTTTGTGTATATAAAAAAATTTGCAAAGAAATATGAATCAAAGATGTATATATATTCCCCTTAGATTATTTAATGTTGCTTATCGATAAGTTGCGCACATGTATTCAAGTTTATATATGTTGTATTTAATTTTCTATTAACAAAAGCTGGTTCATGTTGATAACTCGAAAAAACGTGTTACAAAAAAACTAATATAGAACATAATAAAGCATTAATAGTAATTACCAATAGAGATATAGACTCAAGTTGTAAGATCTATGACATATAGCCACATGCATTTCTAGTGGCAATCACCTATAGTTGGCTTTCAACATTTAACTTTATCTTGAACAATTTACCTTTTAAATCCTTTTGACATAGAATATCACGGTAGAAAAGCTAGCACTTCCATCTAGGTGTCGACCTCTAATCCTATTAGCAACATAAGGATTTTTTCACAAATCGTTGCTAACATAAAATAATCATGGTTTTATTTGCAAATGATTGAAAATAAAATAGTTTATGTCAACTCAGAACTATTAATTGAACAACCAAATAAAATAATAAACTAATCTTGATAAGCATAAGTAGACATAACCTGTAAGATTTTATTTTTGGTAACCATACCTTTAATAAACCCAATAAAATAAAATGTGTGCAAATTTAATATAGAAAGTAAATAAATACTTTTTCAATTTTTCCTCCATAATTTATTTCTTCTTGAATTCATCGAACTTGTGGTTAATACATATCTATAATTTTTACCATTAGATCTTTCCTAAAATGATCACGGAGAGGAAATCAAAAGTAAATTCACCGACAAACCACTTCACTTTGTTTTTGGATTTAAGATAATTTTGATTCTCTTAAAATTAGTTTGTCCATTTTTGGAATTTGTAGAATTAGATTGAAAATTTATTTAGTTGATTTCGTTGAAAAGAAAATGTAAAAATGGAAAATTCAGTTATTTTCTGTTGAGATTCAGGTTTAGGAAGTAAGAAAACATTTTGCTACAAATATGTATATGGCCTAAATAGGAAACATTTTTTTTAGCTGAGACGGTAAAGAAAATTAAAGCGGGTTAGTAAATAAAAATTTAACCAATTCATACTTTGAATATCAGGGAAATCATGTATCAGTATTTGCTGTTGTAAAATATCAAACTATGAACATTAGTACCAAACATCAAAAGAAACATTGAGGCATTAATATGATTTCTACCATCTACGAATAGCAGAAATTTAATATTTACTATGTAAGTTTGACTGATTTTCAAATTGGTGGGTACTTAAATCAAGCTATATTAGGAGAAAACCATATATAAAGCTAAAGCAAGAATCACTGTGGATCAAAGAGATTGTAAAGAACTTATTCTAACTCATTTAATGATCTTATCCTCTTCCCAAATAGTCCCTACAATTTAGAAAACATTCCAGATTTCAAATATCAATTCTAATCTTTCTATAAATTTGACTTAGTAGTACAAAATAAAGGACGTATAATCATCGCTAGCAAAAACAAAAGACATTAGTCAAACAGACGACATATCTTGTGATTAGTGGAAAGAGATGTCTATGGTACAACGACGTAGGTTTATTCAATGCACTGTTTTATTCATTTTGTTAAATATGCATAGGAATAATGCACTAGTATTTTAATTGCAAAATAAAGATACATTGTTTATATTATTTCTACGATGCCTTTGAAGCAGATGATTCTATATTCGATAGAAGAGTAACATAAACTTCTTAAGCTTAGGAGAAGCTTCAATAATCTCAACAAATTCAAAAGGTAAAACATAATTAATGTTGTAGAATCTCCATAAGTTAAGTGTCAAGTTTGGTGAATTGTCCATAATATTCTGGTTTTCAGTTAATTAACCAAAATATTTCAGTTAATATAAATTGAATTCCTTACAAAATATTAAAAAAGTCATGCTTTAAATGGTATTCTACGTCATAAATATGGCTAATATAAACTAAATCTAATACGTATGTATATATAATCCGTTGTGTGTTTTGATATCATAAAATTCTAAAGGGAATAACACTGAGATATGAAGCGCCAATGAATTACTATCTAGGAGGAAAAAACATAAATTGTGAAGCACTGAATAATGTTTATTTTTCTTTTAGCAAAAGTGATAAATATTACACTCTCAACCTTTTAGGAAATATCCTCAGAAGTAAATACTTTAAAGATAAACATGAGCTTCATTTCTTTAATTATGGAGACTTCCAAAACAAAAATCATGTCAATTTTTTGAGGCTGCGTACAATTCTTCTTATATAAACTACAATTTTCAATATTCTATTTTTAATAATCGAAGCGTAAAAGAAACAAAGTTTGGGTTGTTTTTCTACTGTGGATCTATAACATTTCATTTCTAAATTATTACAATTTTGCTTGTCCCTAAATTTTCGTATTTTTTTTTCTGTCTAGTCATATAAAAGAAAATGTTGTAAGGACAATTTAGTGAATGCAACACGTATAAATAGCAACTAATTATACTTTTTCACCTTGTCGAAAAACAACCCTCCTCCTCCGCATCACCCTCCTCCTCCTCCTCTTTCAATGCCGCTTTCCCACCTCTCCCTTCATGCTCTTCTCCACCCATTCCCCCTGATCCACCACGTCCTCGTGTTAGTCCATCATCTGCTAACCCCTCTGATTTATATTTGGGGGCGACCTCATCCAATTCAGATCTAGGTACTTCCAATTATCGTACTCAGATTAAATTTGCGATTAATCTAAATTCCAATCTAAATTCCTTGAATCCTTCCTATCTCTCTTTCACCAAGTTTGACTATGCGTCACTTTTTAGTTCACTTCCTCGAAATGCAGGGGTATTCAGGCCAATACATTTCGATATTGAGAGGGATGACAAACCAAAAAAACTGCCAGATCTGGTAAGGGATGAAGGCATGAAGTACTGGAGAAATCACCTCGTTGGCTTCTTCCTGGATGGTACTTGTCTTATACTTCTGTTGTTACTTTTCTAAAACTCTATTGGAAATTGGATGGCGAGGTTGATATAAAATCTGATGGTATACATTTTTATTTCAAATGAAATGGATAGGGAGAAAATACTTAAATCTGATCCGATTTTTATTAGAGGTCGAATGTTTATAATTACACGCTGGGATCCTTTCAATGGAAATTCCCAAGCATAGATTAGGAAAGTGCCAGTGTGGGTTCATTTCTATATAATTCCAAACATACTTTGGACACTCGTTGGGATTAACTGGCTTGTCTATCACATTGGGAAGCTTATATGCTTTGATAACAGTACTGAAAGATTGCAAATATTTCGATATGCTAAAGCTTTGATTGAAATTTCAGCAGAATTTGAATTACCTGATAAAATAGAGGTTGATGGCCTAGGTGATAATTTTCCTTTTGTTAAATTAACTTATGATTGGAGACCTCGGATTTGTACATTTTGCAAAGTTTTCGGCAATGACACTAATAAATGTGAACACAATCGCAAGGCTATGAAGGATAATGACGTGCAGGAATAGGTTGCCACACATGTTAGGAATCATGCTCCTATAGATCAGAACTAAAATAAAGTTTTTTTTAATGCAAATCAAAGTAACTTGACAACAGTGAATTCAAAAGAAAAGAAATATTGGAAAAGAAAAAGGGCGAATAATAATAAAGAAGATGTTGCTTCTAAGGAGGGTAAGAAGGCAGATGTGAATCCATTCGAAGCTTTAGCTACTGAAAACACTGATAAGACCAATGGGGATGATACAGTTTTGGCTTAACAGGCAACTCAGATTATTACGGAAGCTGAGAATGATGGATCTTCACATTCAGGACATTTTAATTAATACATCTTCAGGCCGAATTCATGGAGCTTCTATACATGGAAAAGGGGTTACAATTGGAAACCAAGATTGTTTGAATACGACTGGTATTGATTTGAATTACACATTCCTTGGAAATTTATTTTGTGACAGTGAAGAGGGTTTGATTAATACACATATAGCTTTTGCTGATTTGGGAGCATCCATTTCTTCATTGCCTTCTTCCTTGAGCAAATCTTTCTCTTTTGTCCTAAATGTTACAATGTTTGCTCCTTCTTTTGTTAGTATGGCCAGTACATCTTATACTGCTATGTCATCAGCATCACCTTACTCTCACCTGGCACCTACTTCTCACTTTATCCTTCATCCACCACCCAATGTTAGACCATCCACTGCCTCACCACTTATGTCATCATCAATGAGTGGTATGCAAAAGGGAAGCAAGAAAAAGTAACAATCTGATGACGATGATTTGAATGATGGGTTAGATTATAAACCAGAAGACGTTATGCCAGCAACTAATTCAAGGAAATCTGGAAGACATACCAGAAACAATCTCACTTATATACTTCAGTCTCTTCAATTTAAATGAGCGTGATTTGTTATTCTTATCAAGGTGTAGTTGTTTTAGATATTTTAATTTGTTTAGGTCATTTTTCTGCTGGCGGCTAGAGTATTCTTAGCAATGCTGCCTCTTTGGTGGTTTGCTACACATTAAGGGATTCTGTCAGTTGTAATACAGTTTCTGTTTTGGTAGTCTAAGGCTAGAAAATGTCAAGAGTCTGTATTAAGCTTTATTTGTATTCCTTGAATGTTACTCTTGAAGTAGTGAATAAAAACTTCCACTTGCGTTTCAAAAAAAAAAATCAAATATACAGCCAAACAATCATCCCCTCTGTCCATTTTTTTGGGAAATATCTCCTATAAAAAAAGTGTCCAAAGTAATAATTCAAATAAAAAATAAATAAAGTCATCCAATGAATATTCAATAAGTACAGAGTCTCACTTTTTCTTCTTTCGATAAAGGAAAAGGAAAGTTAGCATTATTCCCCAAACAAAAATTTCGCAATCAACTTCTCAAAAATGCTAATGCCTTGTGAATTTTTTTTCCTTTTAAATGCAGACATCATTCTTATTTAAAATTATAAAAGAAAGAAAATTAACATTACACAAAAGATTTAAATAAAAAAATATAACAAATATCTTCATATGATGGAATTTGGAGCTCACTGAAACTGGAAAGTTGTATGGAGAAAATGAATGAGGAAAAAAATAACCATTAGGCAGAGAAAAGGTAAATAGTAAAAGAGGAGAAAATAAATGTGTACATTATGGCATTTTTGGTAAAATGAACATAAAAAGGGAAAATATAACTATGTAAGAGGATATAATGCAACAGTAGTCTTTATTATAGAACTACGTAAGTGGTTTCTTAAATTATTTTAAATAAATGTTGGCATATAAATCTAGAATTATTGATTTACCGTATCCAAAAATGTAAACTAGGAAAAAATTATATAAAAAGTTTGAACTTAAGGATATGGCTTAAGATTAGATTGAAGTTCCAATTTTACAAATAGAAATATAACAATAAAGGCATATTAATTATTAAAAATGGATTAAATGATTTACCAGGTTAATATGAGGTTTAAGATGTGTTTCCACAGTCATATTGTAATCTAAACATTAAAACAGTAATGGTAGAATTGCAAACAAATAGAATTTTTAAAAAAAATCATAAAATTCATATTTTACTATTTATGACGTCCATGGTGAATATTGCAAAGTGAGTAATGTACATAAAATTGATACATTGCCATTTTTAGTCATTTGAACAAATTCATCAATTATGAATATGGCTTTGGAGAAGATATGAAGAACCATGTGTAATTACCAAATATGAGTAGCTTCCACCCTTACAGCAAAGGGTAGCAAACAAAAAAAGCTAGCCCTTGAGTGAACAACCATGCAGTTTCAGGCGAGAAAAAAAATAGAGCAGCATGCCAGCACCTAGTGCATCAGCGTAGATTGAACTATATTAGTTTAAGATTACAAATGTATGTGTTCCATATGATTATATAATATACTAGTATTTTTTGCCCACATTGCTGGGCATTAAATTTATTTTATTAAAAAAATATTGTAATGATTAAATATCAAAAATAAAAGAAAACTAAAGTAATGTAATTAATATTAAATAGTTACATTTTTTTAAATATTATAATTTATGCGGCAATAATAATAAATGGTTTTGTTGATCATCCAAAAATAAGTTTATTATGGATGATTATTTTGAGTAATTGTTCTGTTATCCATCTAATAATTTATGCACTAACAATAATTAATTATCATGTTGTTCACCCAACAATAATTTTGTCATGGATGATTATTTGATTAATTACTCTGTTATCCATCGAATTTTTTTGTTATGAATGGTTATTTTTTACCATAGATAAAAAAATTTGATTATTTGTGATTTTAGTTTGAAAACATGTTCTTAATTTACTACAATTAAACTTATTTTGTGATCTTTAAATGTGAAAAATTTAACAAATAATCTTATGTTTTGAGTTCAACACGTTATACACTTCACAGTACGGTTATACCATTACATGCATATATACAACACATTTCAACACTAATGCACTCCCCTTTCAATTCACAAACCCATAAACCTCTGCTAAACAAACCACCATCCCATAAAATTTAAAAGGAAATAAATAAGATTAAGGATGCCCCATACAGGACATAGTATCATTAAGTACAAAGGCAAAAACTTGTTTGTGACTCCTGTCATGCTTGACGCTCAAGTATGGAACCAGGTTGGACGAATGTCTTCTTAGCAAGTCACAATAATTCACTAATTCAATTATGAATATAATCCAACGCTCCTTACGGCATGCACAGAAAGAAGTCATGCATAAGTAGATTTTCTAAGCAACTGCATTTCCCGTACATCAAATTCCAATCAAGAATCCCATTCTAGCAAACTCTCTTTTCATCCTTATAAAATGGCTTTAAGGTAGCCTTGTGGAAAACAAATATAAAAGCATGCTAATTTACAAAGTATTCCTAGCCCTGTAGAAGTAGAAAACATATGTATGTAACCATTTCGTATAAGCACCTGATGTATATGTAAAACTGCACATTTATATTCACATATTTATTATTGTTTAGTGCTCATAAACGTCATATATGGGTATTTTATCATGTTTAAACAATAATTGAATTGATTTCAAAACATCACGCATTTATCATCATATAGGAGGAAAATGGTCATTTTTATGCTTGTATTATTTTGAGAATGTTTACTTGGACATTTTTTATATTTTTGCAGAAATTGGATGCATGTATAAGAGGACTTCATAAAGATATATATGCATACAAAAGAGAAAGGAGGAAATCAATGCCTTGCCCAAAAAATGAAAGGGGAGTCAATTAAAATAGAGGATTAATGGAGGACCCCACTCACTCTCCCTCCTTCTTTAGTGGGGACAAAAATTATGGCTTCATGAATCATTATTGCTAAAGATAAAATGAAGCTTAAGGAGGGCGCATTATTGGTAGCACGCAAAAAGTGAATTGTGAAAACCCGTAACTTCCCCGGTAAGGAAAGAGCGGATGATCTAGAGAACACGATAAAATAGAACGCAGACGGAAGAACATTTCATTGTATATTACAACAATTCATCAGAATACAAGAATATACAGAGTATAAATGAATACCACACAACGGAAAAATATCAGAGATTACAATACATTACATGGCAGCGGAAAATAATACAATACACAACTAGAAGTAATACACGGATACAGAGCTTTCCGAGTATCGTTCCAGCTGTAAACCAGGTTCCTGTGAACATAAATCTGCAAAACAAAAACTACTAGTTGTCCGTGTCAAAATAAGGGCACCCAGAGTTTAGGTTAAAACAATAAACTCCAGGTCAGTCATGGGACTGGTGTGAGAACTAAAACAGTTATTTAACACTATACTTTAAATCAGATATATCAAGGGACCACGCCGTATAACACGTAACGGGTTTCCTCCCAAGAATACCAGTGCATATAACAAAACAGCGCAATGCTCTTTGGAAAAATGAAGCTATTATAAGACCCAGGTCCTATCACACAATGCAACGCAAACCGGGGGATAGGGTTTTCCTTTATAATAGCCAAACATGCTTAGTACGTTTAAAACAAATCATTTGATACTATTATAAGTGTATAGTGTCAAAACAATTTCAATCATAAATATCAATCATAGACGGCATGGGTACCATATATCATGTCGCCATACTAGGCTCTACAATCAAAACCGCAAAGTCACGTATTTGGAAATTGGATTTCCGTCTGTGAACCGAGGCTAGGGATCGTCCTCTACCGAATTCGAGACAATCTAGCCCATGTCTCCGGAACAGCCGCAACTGCCCCTTGGATCGTCAGGGTCGGTCCACCGATGTGGATTATAGTGACTGAACAATACGTCTCCCCACCCTATGGGGCGTAAATGAGCCAACGAATGACTCCATCGACTTCACATAGTCACCGATATATCTGAGGCGCCTCGCAACAGCAACAACAACATAAGTCAAACTCGTCAGGGCGTGTAAAACCACTGACGCCACTTCTAGCTAGAAGGAAACGCATGCCCTCCCTGAGGTCCTCTCCCGTTTCTGGTTCACAACCGGGGTGTGAGGCTCGCGAATCAATGTTACACAAAGCTACGCCACACAGGCCGTGCTTTGATCATCACCCACAAGACTTTGCTTTTCAACAGAAGCATTGATCATTTGCCACTTAGGCATGCCACACAGGCAATTCACTCCATGCGATTGATATCCATCAATATATAACCCCTGAGCTCGTACGTCTCATAGAAGGGCGTTAAGCAAGAGAATGAATTCTCCGCCACCAAACAGATATATATTTAATAGAAATCAATCACACAGACTGAAATCCAATGTCAGACACATAGTCTATCTACAAGTCCGTTCTGGGTCTGAACGAAAATGGAGGCACCTTGTACCTCGCATATCCATCGATCTCCAAGCACGTCGGGACGATCACCAACTGATTCCCTCCTCTTGGGTGTACGGCCCAATCAAGATCATCAGTAATTATCCAAACGACGTGAAGACCTCCGGTCTTCGACCACCGTCTTCATCTTCGACACCACGTCGAATCAGTTATTCAGAATGGGATAAACCCGGTCTTTCTGAATAACTCGCGTATATAATAAACAAGTGTTACACAAACACAATATACGCTTCATTCCACTTCAGAATATTCTTTTATTCAAATATTCTTATATTTTGGGAAAGGTTTCCATTAATTTGATCAAAGATAAATTCTTTAAATTTATTCTTTAATCTCCTTTTTGAATATCAATTCAAACTAGTCGGGATTAGTGAACCACACCGAAGTAATCATTTATTTTATTTCCCAATCCCAACCTAATTACCCCATGAAGTAAAACTGGTAATACTTCATATCTAACACCATGGTGTTATCGGTAAATTCAATTACCATTTCATGTTCAAATCTAATTAAAGATTTAACTATCGCCTGGAGTAAAACTGGTGATACTCCACTCTCGATCTTTTCAATCTAATTAAAGATTCATTAAAACTCCACTTAGTTTTAATCCTTAACTGGGTTAAAGAATCAGTGTCATTTAAAACACGGTTCACGATAAACCCAAAATCACATTTGATATTAAATACAAGGCTCTGAATAGAAAATATATCGGCTTATATTCAATATCAAATTCTACGACCAACAAATATCGTATGGGAAATAACGATATAAATATATCTTTCAAATTTCCGTAGCAATATCTGTATAATCACGAAATCCAACATCGAAATATTCCAAAGACAATTTCGATTCAAATCCATTCCAATTCAATTATTGGAAATTCTGGTTTCTTTTAAAACCATTTCAAATCAAATTTATTTATTTAAAAATAAATAAACTATTATTCTAATTCAAAATTAGTTCATTTCGATAAAAATCTATTTTTATCTTTTCAAATATGGAGTTTTTCATCCTAATTTTTCCCAAATCATTTCTTATGATTTTACACAAATTATTACTATTTTTAATAATTTTATCAAGGCCCGTACAGTCTATTTCCATCAACGGCCAACAAACTGCATTTACAACGACCTTTTCCAAATTTGATTTGGACATAATTCCAAATCCAACCATTAGATTTCAAATTTCTGATATTCGTTAGAAAGCTCTTTTCGATACGAACCCAACGACTCCGGTTTTAGGAGAATCCGACGGTCGGATCTCCCGCAACGTCAATTCGAAGTCAATGGTCGAAATTCGTGAATTGCCGCAGCGCGGCGCGTTCTATTCAGGCCATTATATAATATATATAATATATACTTCGTCGATTTCCTTTTAAAACGTATTTTATAAATCGTTTTAAATTCGTTTTCAAAACAGTTTCAACATCTATTTCAAATTCAAATCAAAATTGAATTTTTCCTTATAAATTCTTTTTAAATTCATTTCAAATTGATTTCAATTCAACTCAATTTTTAATTCAATTTCAGTTCGTTTTCAATTCAATTTGAATTCAATTATATTCAATTTCACTTCGAATTCTATTCTATTCAATTTCAATTCTAATTCATTTTAAAATATTCGATTTTGAAATCACTTTTCAATATTCATTATAAAAACGAATATAATCGATATAAATATCGTTCACGTAAAAATGGCGTCAATCTAATCAACACGGCTTCATATATTTCTATTTTCAAATATTCTATTTCAAACATTTCTTTTTCAAATATTTCTATTCAAATATTTCTATTCAAATATTTCCTTTTCAAATATTTCTATTCAAATATTTCTTTTTCAAAAGTGGAATGAGGCCCAATCAATTACCATATAATGTTAATTATATGGATTTTCTACAACACATGTATATATCAACAACGAAAAATAATCAACCATCATCCAAAGGGCATTCTACATTGTATAAGCATCAAATATAAATATTCAACGCTTATTACAGTCTGTCAATCAATCGATCGATATACAACTAATTATTGGGATTAGTGCATGTCATATATCATCCCAATACCCGTGTGGGGTTTCAGACAATCAAACACAGATTTTGTTTGTGCAGTTGGGCGATGTGTAAAATTTATCGTCCTAGTTAATATCAGTCAAATGTGTGCAAATAAACAAATCGTCGATTTGTTTATAAATATTCATCTCATATACACTTTAAAATTTATATTTTTAATTATAAAATATTTTCCACTATAAAATATTTTATTTCATTTCACATCACATCACACAATCAACTACACATCAAAATCAAACAAACAAGCATACAAGTCGTCCATGGTCTGTGGACGATGGGTGTCGGGTGCTACTAAACACCGTCTGCATCCTAGTATATATTTTAACTAGAAAATTAAATTAAAAGTGAGAAGTTCTCATCGACTAGCTAATCCAAACGCCACGACTCTTCTTATGTAGGAAATCTTCATTGTTCTCCTCTTGTCACTTTCATCGTCCGCATATGCTACATATATAAAAATCGAATTTTTATTTTCACTTCATATATATAAAAATCAAAATTTTTTTATCTTCACTTCGTTATAAAAATTATATTTTTATTCTCTACGTATTTTATACTTCTTATAAAAATATGACATTTTCATATTTAAAAATCTCGACTTCTCTATTTTTAAATATCGTCTTCTTTATTTTTACTTCACTAGAAATTCTATTTTTATTTCCGTTTCAAATAAATATATATTTTCAAATCACTTTCATTTTAAAGATCTTATTTTTATCTAAAAATCATTCATGTAAAAATCCAATTTTTACTTCGCCTTTCATACAATGAAATCCAATTTTTTTATCTCGTTGTCGATAGAATAAAAATCACGTTCTTAATTATCTAAAAATCATATCTTTAAAGAATAAAAATCAAACCTTTATGCTTTATAAAAAAAATCAAATCTTTATCATTTTAAAAACTATACTTTTCTATGTTAAAGATCTCACCTTTATCACTTTAAAAATTATATTTTTAAAGTTATATAAAACTGAAAGTTAAAAAACAATGTAAATAAAAGAAATAAACAAGTTAAAAACTTACAGCTTTTTCATCAACGAGAGGGGGGGTGGGAAAAAGAGCGTCTGACGTGGCAAGGGGGTCGTCGCCAGGTCTCAGGGTTGTGGGCGGGGCTGGGTGGTCTCTGCGCGGAGGTGGAGGCGGTTGGAGGCCAGTGGAGGGGCTAGGGGAAGAAGGAAGGGTGGCGGAGCACGGGGGGTTGTCGATTTGGGTGTGTGGGGGTGTCGGGTTCGTGGAGGAGAAGAAGTGCGAGAGGAGGTGGAGGGAGAGGGGGCTGGGTGAGTCGGCGGTGGTCAGCGCCACTTGAGGGGGCCGCGATGGAAGCGGCGGCGGCGGTCCCCCCCCCCGTTGTAACGACCCAGATTTTTGAACAGTTTATTTTAAATATTTAGTATGGTTCTTAAATATTGAATTTAAAATATAAATGGTATTTTATTGGGTTATCGATTAAATAATCGAAATACGATTTATTTTGATAATTATCGAAATACGAGAAGTTTGAGATAATTCAATTTCTAAGGTAGAACTGAATCAAAACAGTTCAGATGAACAATATATATACTATATGAACGATGATAATAGAAATTCATCGTTGAAGAAATTATTTGTTTTGAATTTAAAATGATTTAATATGGCTATTTTAAATATACGTTCAAATTAAAATCTCAGAACCAGATTCATTAAGTTCAGAATGATGATATAACTGGCATACATTGGTCCTTACTGTTGGATAGCGGTTCGGGATTTGCTATTTAGGAACCACGAGATATTTCGAAATATTTTATATAATAAAATCAGACAAAATCACTTTCAGCCGACCTACAATAAATTGAGCCACCCTAAACAAATAAAATCACGCGGACATATCTTCTCCGAGCTGTTTAAACTGCCTCCTATTTTCAGTATCAAGTAGACAGTGAATTTAATGGCTTTAGTACTGTGTGTTCCTCACGCATCTATAAATTAAGCCGGAACTTCATTGTTTTCTTCATTCTGAAATCGCAGAACAATCTAAAGCTCTTCACTCCCGTTCTTTCCTTTCCACAATCAAAAATAACCCAAAACCGATTTCCAGTCTTCCCCTTTTCCTACTCTTTCCCAATCGATGATCGACCCTCTGTTTATGAAGATCGCGATTTCGTTCCCAATCGAAATCAAGGATATTGAGTCCTCTGGAGCTCGACGACAACCACATCATTCGCAGGTCAAGGGGGGTTGCGAGTTTCAAAAACTCAATTGCCTCAAAAAGGAGTGCGATCGTCTTCTGAGTGGTCGAGTTCAAATCGGGTAGACCAGTCTTGGGCGCGACGCGAGGTGTCTAGGGCTCGACTTGTTGTGCGGCTGCCTGGGATTCAACGATGGTGGAGTGGGTCAGTAGCCGACGAGATAACAGTAAAAAGAGAAGTAGTAGGCTTCAGTTGTGTAAAATGGTGGAATCCGAATTGGGGCTTCACTGTAAAGAAAATACACTGTCTGAAGTCTTACTGTGAACATGGATTTTGAGGTAAGACAAATTTTAGTTATTTAAATTAATTTAGGATGTTTAATTTATATATAAATATATATTAGTTTAACCTAAAATGAGTACTGTTGTGAGAAAAGAAAACGGTATTCACTATTGATCTGGAAATTCGAATTTTAAAAGGAAATTCTTTTATCTAGTAGACCATTTAAAAAAAAAAAATTGATAGGTGGAAAAAGTAAGCATGAAATTGTTAGGTTGTTTAAAACTAAGCTTAGAAAGAAAGAAAATTAAATGTTATTATATTTTTAACGTATGACCCTGACTAGAAGTTTCATTGGCTTATTTATAAAATTCGGGTTTTCTTAGGCGAGGGAAATCAAATAAAATCACTCGTGTGGAGTTCGAGGCCTCAGAAATCAATCAAATGGAATTGAAATTGATACAAGTGCGGATTAAAATCGGCGAGTAAATCTCACTCACCTTTAGAATTATTTTTATTTCATTAAAAATAATTTTTTGTTGCTTGTGTGAATGTTTTCTGGTTATTTTATATATATTAGTTATTTAGGCTATATATATATATATATTGGGTTGATTGATTGGTTGGATTCCCGCAGTCTCATTAGCGGATGCCCGCAGTTTCATAGCGGATGATTACCCTATACGCCCCACGCTATGATTAGTGGATGACCTTCTATACCGCGATATTCTACCACGAAGCAGAATGGGTATTATTTATGTGCTAACATCTGTGGATGCAGGAAAACAGGTTGGAGGAATCCAACTGGATTCCTCAAAAATATATTATCTATTTGTTTGTTTGTTCTGTTTGATTTCATATATATTCATATATGATGTGTTAAAATCAAATGATTGGAAATTGATTGATTTGGTTGTTTAAAATATCACTGGGCTTAAGTAATGATATTTAAAATATCGTGGAAGGATATTTGAGATTTAAAAAGGAAAAATTCTATTTTTAAATAGAATTTGAATTTTAAATGGAAATAAAAATATAAACTTGTTTTTGAAAAATAAAACAAGTAGTTTCTTTATAAACGAAATTTATAAATAGTTCTTTTATAACGAAGTTATAAATGAAGTGAAAAGAATTATCATTTGATAATTCAGAAATAGAAATACAAGTGTGAAATTGGGATTTGAAATGAAATTTCAAAATAGGATGTGAAATGAAATTTTTAAATATATAACTCAAATGAAATTTGAGTATAACATTTGCATAAGTAGAATTAGAAAAGGAGTTTAGATATTTGAATTTTAAATAAAAGAAAAGGGGATTGAATATTAGAAATTCAAATAGAAGTTCAAAAAGAATTTGAATAGACGAATTTAGAATGAAAAATAGAATTTGAATTCAAGGAATTAAAATAAAATTTGAATTAAAAGGAATTCGAATAAAGAAATTCAAATAGAGATTTGCATGTAGAATTTCAAATATAGAATTTGAAATAAACTTTGAAAATAGGATTTTCAAAGTAGAATTGGAAATAGAATTTCAAAATAGGATTTCAAAATAGAAAATCCAAATGGTTTTGAAATGGAGTTGAGTGAAGAAATTCAAATGGGGCTGGAAATGAATTTGAATATTAGAATTCAAATGGAAATGGAAAAAGAAATTTGAATGTAAGAGATTCAAATTGAATTCAAATAGGATTTGATCTATGGGATTTGAATATGAAATTCAAATGGGTTTTAAACTATGGAATTTTGAATATAGAATTTAAAAAGGAGTTTGAATATTTGAATTCCAATAGAATTCAAATATAGAAATTGGAATATAGAAGTTCAAATGGAATTTAAATATAGAGTTTGAATAAGAGAATTCAAATGAATTCAAACATGGAATTTGAATATAGGGAATTCAAATAGAAATTCAAGTATTGAATTTGAATATCAAATAGAAAAGAAATTGGAATTTGAATATAGAATTCAAATAAAAGTGAGATTGGAATTTGAATCAAGAAATTCAAATAGAGTTAAAATGAAGTTGAATTCATTTTAAAGAAGTTTAAAGGTATATATATATATAAATATAATTAAAACGAACTCGCCGCAGCGCTGCAGTTCGTAAAATAGCGATTCGAACTTCAATCGAGTATACAGGACTCAATTGGAGTTGGATCTCTTTGAAACAAGAAACGTCAGGACCGATTTGATAATAGTTTTCTAAAGAAGGAGAAAAATCTGGATTTCGTCGTATATATTTTGAGTTATATCAAAATCAAATTTTTCAGAAAAACAGCGCCAGAACTATTTAAAAACCATAACGGTTTATTTCATTTTATAAAAGGATTTTAAGCAAATAAAATCCGAATTTCTATTTAGAAAATTTCAGATTTGAGTTATAAAATATATGTGAACTCAGGTGGAGTAATGAATTGATTTTTGAAACAGAAATCAGATTTTTGATTATTGAATAGAATTAACTAATTCGAATAGTAATTAGTAAATGAGATGTTGAATTGATATTGGGCCTTAAATAAGTGAATTCGATTTGAAAATTTATAATCGAAATAGAAAAGAGAACTAGAATTGAAATTGAAATTCAATTTGGTTATGAACGAGTTAAATATTTTGTTTGAACATGTTATGTTCAACAAAGAAATGAAATAGGCAAAATGACTAATTAAAGAATAAATGGGCGAAACTGAATTCAAATGATTAGATGGTATTAAATTGAATTGAAACAGGTGAACATGTGTAAGCAGGTTTGATATGAAGTATATGAAGATTTAAATTTATGTGCTCGACAAAAAGGTACATGTTTAATTCATATATGAGATTTTATGCGCTGTATCGGCAAGCCGCTTGGCCTTTTCCTTTTTCTTTTGATTGAGGAAGATACCGGGAAGCTATTTGAAATTTCCCGATGCTCCCGATACAGGGGAGGTTATGGCGATTTTTTTCGGGAATTTAAGGAGTTAGAATATTTTTAAGAAACTTGACAATTAGAAATCTATATATCGATATATATAGAAGTCGATAAGGAAACGAAATCAAAAATAGCGTAAAAGGCCAATATGGTTATTGAAAATATTTGGTTAACAAATATTGATAAGGAAGTGTAGAAGAGATTTAATTAATGAAATATTAATTAAAGAGCCCAGTGATTTGTTTGATATGTTGGATGAACACTTGTTTTTATTCGATAGTTAAATCACAGACTATCGAAGTTTTTGACCATCGTTGTCAATATGGAGAGACCGGTTGGATTATTATCCGAAGAACCACTCCGTATCGGCATAAGCGTTGCGAACCAAATATGCTGAATATATTGAAGACGGAGTGAAGTGCAAGGGCTTTTTTCTATTAATAGAAATAGTGCCTTCGGTTTCGTTCAATCCCAGAACGAACGTAAATGGACGAATGTCTAACAGAGTATTTCCAATGATCAAATGGGTTGGTCTGTATAAATATATATGGTTGCAACGGATTTATCCCTTAGCATAATATCCAGAATATTTGTGCAAACTCAACTAGTGATTAACGGATCTGACGATGTGGCATTCAAAGTGATTGTGTTATCGATGAATGGTAAGTATGCGTAGCCTCAGGCCTCAACAACCGGGAAAGGACAAAAATCGGGCAGGCAGCATGGCTATGTGGGTCGCACCCATTAGGGTGTATAATCACCTATCTAGAGGTTCATTTAATTTCTTATTCTATTCGATGCTGTCCCAGTCGGGAGACGGTTGCTGATCCCAACCGTTGGTGATATACATTCGATACACTTAAGCGAAATGAGTGGTCGGTCATGTGTGGGCCGGGTTGCAAGATGTTCTTGTTGAACCCAGTGTATTCCTCTCTAGAGATACACTAGCGGAAGGTGGTTCCATACCTTGTCATGTTGGAAATCCAATCTCCAATAAGCGCCATGCGGTTTTTGATTTTATAATATATATGTGGAGCGTGAGATGCAAGCGTTCTGCTATTTGGTTATTTACTTGATGTAGACATTATTATAATATCACTGGATTTTCGTATCAAAGTGTTTTGGGTTATAGTAAGGTAAAAACCGTCCGTGTTTATGTGTGGGCTGGTCTTACTATTACCTTTTCTTTCGAAAAGATTTTAAAAGTTAAACAAGTGGTTGGAGTTTACTCACACCAGTCCCATGACTGACCCAGAGTTTATTTTGCTTTGTTTTCCCTAAACTCTTGGGTGCCCAAATTTGTATGGGCAGTCAAGTAGTCGGGATTTCACAGATTCATTTGAAGGAGCTGGAAGCAGGAGGCTTCACCGGTTAGATATAGACTATCATATATTCCGCTGTGGACCTTGTTTGTATCTGGAAACAGGAGTTTATAACTGTTCCAGAAATGACTGTTGTGCTCTGATGATGGTATGTATATAAAGTTACTGATTTGTATTTCAAGAGTTATATTATGAAATATATTTTATTCGTTCCGCTGTGAGTTTGTGATCTTCGTTTTCTTCTATTCTAATATTTCTTTCTTTCTATTTCTCATCTTCTAACTTCTTTCTATTAATGGTTCGTATTTCTGTGTTATTTGGGTTGGACGTGTGATGTATTTAGTCAACTCAGATAGCTCAGATTTGCGGGTCGTTTCAGTTGGTATCAGAGCTTAGGTTGAGCAAACACCTAGGCTTGTGTGGCATGTGCTCATTAGAGATAGGGTCAGCTGTGCCCTAGAATGAGTTGAGTATGAATATACGAGAGAGAGTATTTGTAATTTGATATAAAAATTGTTTTATATTGTGTTGGCTAGTCTGTTGAGTGGTTTATGAATTCTGGTCGAATCGTGGGACGCCACGAAGTCGATAGGGATTTCTAAACACTTGAACAGAAAATACGACACGATATTGTTTTTAAGTGGGTGAATGAAATAATTTTACCCAAATTTCTATTTTGATATAGAAAGAATAATTTTCTAGAATTATTATATGGATGTGTTGGATGTTGATTTTATAATCAAATGAGAGTATAAAATTGAAATGGTTATTTATAACCAAATAAAATTTGTATATGAAATTAAATATACAAATGAGATGAATTAGAATTGAAATTCAAACCAGAATTTGAAAATTTAATCCTGGGAAGTTTGAAATATTTTTGGAAGTATATTAGAACAATATAGATTTGTTTTAAAGGATTTGAAAGAAAATCATGGATTTTGAAATAATAAGGCACTAAACTCACTTCAGTGGCTGGGAAATTATTCCGATGATGATTGCAACATCATCAGTGTTCATTTCCGAGTTTCTAAGTGATGAATTGCTACCTTAGAAAAAGTTTTGATGGAAATTTGTTGAAAGAAAACAAGTGGTTTGAAAATTCAAATGTTTTGAATTAAGATGAAAATAAATATATGTATATATTTATAGGATTTCAAAAGAATTTGAAAAGAAAAACCCAGGGATTTGAATTCTGGAATTTAAATTTAACTTAAACAAGTTAAATGGGTCGAAGTGAATGAATTGATTAGAATCAATTTAAATAGATTTATTGAAATAAATTGAAATGAATATGGATTAGGATGCATATGAATGGAAACCAAAAGTTTTGGTTGAAATTAAAGTCATAGAAATATGAGGAGTTGAGTTTCAACATAAGTGAGATGTTGAAAAGAAATGGATTTATACCCTTTTTCCTACCTTAGCAATTTCGAGGACGAAATTATTTTAAGGGGGGAAGAATGTAACGACCCAGATTTTTGAACAGTTTATTTTAAATATTTAGTATGGTTCTTAAATATTGAATTTAAAATATAAATGGTATTTTATTGGGTTATCGATTAAATAATCGAAATACGATTTATTTTGATAATTATCGAAATACGAGAAGTTTGAGATAATTCAATTTCTAAGGTAGAACTGAATCAAAACAGTTCAGATGAACAATATATATACTATATGAACGATGATAATAGAAATTCATCGTTGAAGAAATTATTTGTTTTGAATTTAAAATGATTTAATATGGCTATTTTAAATATACGTTCAAATTAAAATCTCAGAACCAGATTCATTAAGTTCAGAATAATGATATAACTGGCATACATTGGTCCTTACTGTTGGATAGCGGTTCGGGATTTGCTATTTAGGAACCACGAGATATTTCGAAATATTTTATATAGTAAAATCAGACAAAATCACTTTCAGCCGACCTACAATAAATCGAGCCACCCTAAACAAATAAAATCACGTGGACATATCTTCTCCGAGCTGTTTAAACTGCCTCCTATTTTCAGTATCAAGTAGACAGTGAATTTAATGGCTTTAGTACTGTGTGTTCCTCACGCATCTATAAATTAAGCCGGAACTTCATTGTTTTCTTCATTCTGAAATCGCAGAACAATCTAAAGCTCTTCACTCCCGTTCTTTCCTTTCCACAATCAAAAATAACCCAAAACCGATTTCCAGTCTTCCCCTTTTCCTACTCTTTCCCAATCGATGATCGACCCTCTGTTTATGAAGATCGCGATTTCCTTCCCAATCGAAATCAAGGATCTTGAGTCCTCTGGAGCTCGACGACAACCACATCATTCGCAGGTCAAGGGGGGTTGCGAGTTTCAAAAAGCTCAATTGCCTCAAAAAGGAGTGCGATCGTCTTCTGAGTGGTCGAGTTCAAATCGGGTAGACCAGTCTTGGGCGCGACGCGAGGTGTCTAGGGCTCGACTTGTTGTGCGGCTGCCTGGGATTCAACGATGGTGGAGTGGGTCAGTAGCCGACGAGATAACAGTAAAAAGAGAAGTAGTAGGCTTCAGTTGTGTAAAATGGTGGAATCCGAATTGGGGCTTCACTGTAAAGAAAATACACTGTCTGAAGTCTTACTGTGAACATGGATTTTGAGGTAAGACAAATTTTAGTTATTTAAATTAATTTAGGATGTTTAATTTATATATAAATATATATTAGTTTAACCTAAAATGAGTACTGTTGTGAGAAAAGAAAACGGTATTCACTATTGATCTGGAAATTCGAATTTTAAAAGGAAATTCTTTTATCTAGTAGACCATTTAAAAAAAAAAAATTTGATAGGTGGAAAAAGTAAGCATGAAATTGTTAGGTTGTTTAAAACTAAGCTTAGAAAGAAAGAAAATTAAATGTTATTATATTTTTAACGTATGACCCTGACTAGAAGTTTCATTGGCTTATTTATAAAATTCGGGTTTTCTTAGGTGAGGGAAATCAAATAAAATCACTCGTGTGGAGTTCGAGGACTCAGAAATCAATCAAATGGAATTGAAATTGATACAAGTGCGGATTAAAATCGGTGAGTAAATCTCACTCACCTTTAGAACTATTTTTATTTCATTAAAAATAATTGTTTGTTGCTTATGTGAATGTTTTCTGGTTATTTTATATATATTAGTTATTTAGGCTATATATATATATTGGGTTGATTGATTGGTTGGATTCCCGCAGTCTCATTAGCGGATGCCCGCAGTTTCATAGCGGATGATTACCCTATACGCCCCACGCTATGATTAGTGGATGACCTTCTATACCGCGATATTCTGCCACGAAGCAGAATGGGTATTATTTATGTGCTAACATCTGTGGATGCAGGAAAACAGGTTGGAGGAATCCAACTGGATTCCTCAAAAATATATTATCTATTTGTTTGTTTGTTCTGTTTGATTTCATATATATTCATATATGATGTGTTAAAATCAAATGATTGGAAATTGATTGATTTGGTTGTTTAAAATATCACTGGGCTTAAGTAATGATATTTAAAATATCGTGGAAGGATATTTGAGATTAAAAAAGGAAAAATTCTATTTTTAAATAGAATTTGAATTTTAAATGGAAATAAAAATATAAACTTGTTTTTGAAAAATAAAACAAGTAGTTTCTTTATAAACGAAATTTATAAATAGTTCTTTTATAACGAAGTTATAAATGAAGTGAAAAGAATTATCATTTGATAATTCAGAAATAGAAATACAAGTGTGAAATTGGGATTTGAAATGAAATTTCAAAATAGGATGTGAAATGAAATTTTTAAATATATAACTCAAATGAAATTTGAGTATAACATTTGCATAAGTAGAATTAGAAAAGGAGTTTAGATATTTGAATTTTAAATAAAAGAAAAGGGGATTGAATATTAGAAATTCAAATAGAAGTTCAAAAAGAATTTGAATAGACGAATTTAGAATGAAAAATAGAATTTGAATTCAAGGAATTAAAATAAAATTTGAATTAAAAGGAATTCGAATAAAGAAATTCAAATAGAGATTTGCATGTAGAATTTCAAATATAGAATTTGAAATAAACTTTGAAAATAGGATTTTCAAAGTAGAATTGGAAATAGAATTTCAAAATAGGATTTCAAAATAGAAAATCCAAATGGTTTTGAAATGGAGTTGAGTGAAGAAATTCAAATGGGGCTGGAAATGAATTTGAATATTAGAATTCAAATGGAAATGGAAAAAGAAATTTGAATGTAAGAGATTCAAATTGAATTCAAATAGGATTTGATCTATGGGATTTGAATATGAAATTCAAATGGGTTTTAAACTATGGAATTTTGAATATAGAATTTAAAAAGGAGTTTGAATATTTGAATTCCAATAGAATTCAAATATAGAAATTGGAATATAGAAGTTCAAATGGAATTTAAATATAGAGTTTGAATAAGAGAATTCAAATGAATTCAAACATAGAATTTGAATATAGGGAATTCAAATAGAAATTCAAGTATTGAATTTGAATATCAAATAGAAAAGAAATTGGAATTTGAATATAGAATTCAAATAAAAGTGAGATTGGAATTTGAATCAAGAAATTCAAATAGAGTTAAAATGAAGTTGAATTCATTTTAAAGAAGTTTAAAGGTATATATATATAAATATAATTAAAACGAACTCGCCGCAGCGCTGCAGTTCGTAAAATAGCGATTCGAACTTCAATCGAGTATACAGGACTCAATTGGAGTCGGATCTCTTTGAAACAAGAAACGTCAGGACCGATTTGATAATAGTTTTCTAAAGAAGGAGAAAAATCTGGATTTCGTCGTATATATTTTGAGTTATATCAAAATCAAATTTTTCAGAAAAACAGCGCCAGAACTATTTAAAAACCATAACGGTTTATTTCATTTTATAAAAGGATTTTAAGCAAATAAAATCCGAATTTCTATTTAGAAAATTTCAGATTTGAGTTATAAAATATATGTGAACTCAGGTGGAGTAATGAATTGATTTTTGAAACAGAAATCAGATTTTTGATTATTGAATAGAATTAACTAATTCGAATAGTAATTAGTAAATGAGATGTTGAATTGATATTGGGCCTTAAATAAGTGAATTCGATTTGAAAATTTATAATCGAAATAGAAAAGAGAACTAGAATTGAAATTGAAATTCAATTTGGTTATGAACGAGTTAAATATTTTGTTTGAACATGTTATGTTCAACAAAGAAGTGAAATAGGCAAAATGACTAATTAAAGAATAAATGGGCGAAACTGAATTCAAATGATTAGATGGTATTAAATTGAATTGAAACAGGTGAACATGTGTAAGCAGGTTTGATATGAAGTATATGAAGATTTAAATTTATGTGCTCGACAAAAAGGTACATGTTTAATTCATATATGAGATTTTATGCGCTGTATCGGCAAGCCGCTTGGCCTTTTCCTTTTTCTTTTGATTGAGGAAGATACCGGGAAGCTATTTGAAATTTCCCGATGCTCCCGATACAGGGGAGGTTATGGCGATTTTTTTCGGGAATTTAAGGAGTTAGAATATTTTTAAGAAACTTGACAATTAGAAATATATATATCGATATATATATATAAGTCGATAAGGAAACGAAATCAAAAATAGCGTAAAAGGCCAATATGGTTATTGAAAATATTTGGTTAACAAATATTGATAAGGAAGTGTAGAAGAGATTTAATTAATGAAATATTAATTAAAGAGCCCAGTGATTTGTTTGATATGTTGGATGAACACTTGTTTTTATTCGATAGTTAAATCACAGACTATCGAAGTTTTTGACCATCGTTGTCAATATGGAGAGACCGGTTGGATTATTATCCGAAGAACCACTCCGTATCGGCATAAGCGTTGCGAACCAAATATGCTGAATATATTGAAGACGGAGTGAAGTGCAAGGGCTTTTTTCTATTAATAGAAATAGTGCCTTCGGTTTCGTTCAATCCCAGAACGAACGTAAATGGACGAATGTCTAACAGAGTATTTCCAATGATCAAATGGGTTGGTCTGTATAAATATATATGGTTGCAACGGATTTATCCCTTAGCATAATATCCAGAATATTTGTGCAAACTCAACTAGTGATTAACGGATCTGACGATGTGGCATTCAAAGTGATTGTGTTATCGATGAATGGTAAGTATGCGTAGCCTCAGGCCTCAACAACCGGGAAAGGACAAAAATCGGGCAGGCAGCATGGCTATGTGGGTCGCACCCATTAGGGTGTATAATCACCTATCTAGAGGTTCATTTAATTTCTTATTCTATTCAATGCTGTCCCAGTCGGGAGACGGTTGCTGATCCCAACCGTTGGTGATATACATTCGATACACTCAAGCGAAATGAGTGGTCGGTCATGTGTGGGCCGGGTTGCAAGATGTTCTTGTTGAACCCAGTGTATTCCTCTCTAGAGATACACTAGCGGAAGGTGGTTCCATACCTTGTCATGTTGGAAATCCAATCTCCAATAAGCGCCATGCGGTTTTTGATTTTATAATATATATGTGGAGCGTGAGATGCAAGCGTTCTGCTATTTGGTTATTTACTTGATGTAGACATTATTATAATATCACTGGATTTTCGTATCAAAGTGTTTTGGGTTATAGTAAGGTAAAAACCGTCCGTGTTTGTGTGTGGGCTGGTCTTACTATTACCTTTTCTTTCGAAAAGATTTTAAAAGTTAAACAAGTGGTTGGAGTTTACTCACACCAGTCCCATGACTGACCCAGAGTTTATTTTGCTTTGTTTTCCCTAAACTCTTGGGTGCCCAAATTTGTACGGGCAGTCAAGTAGTCGGGATTTCATAGATTCATTTGAAGGAGCTGGAAGCAGGAAGCTTCACCGGTTAGATATAGACTATCATATATTCCGCTGTGGACCTTGTTTGTATCTGGAAACAGGAGTTTATAACTGTTCCAGAAATGACTGTTGTGCTCTGATGATGGTATGTATATAAAGTTACTGATTTGTATTTCAAGAGTTATATTATGAAATATATTTTATTCGTTCCGCTGTGAGTTTGTGATCTTCGTTTTCTTCTATTCTAATATTTCTTTCTTTCTATTTCTCATCTTCTAACTTCTTTCTATTAATGGTTCGTATTTCTGTGTTATTTGGGTTGGACGTGTGATGTATTTAGTCAACTCAGATAGCTCAGATTTGCGGGTCGTTTCACCCGTCGCCCCTTCCGTTCTTTTTTTTCCGATTTATCTGAGTGAAGTAGGAGAGAGAGAGGTGAGGGTATGAGCTAATATATAATTATATTATTTTAATTAATTTTCTTTCTCTTTAAAAGTTGACTTTTCGTCTGGACCCCAAATCGAGCCCAACGACTGTCGGCCCTAGCTAATCACCCCCATTCCGAACACAATGGGATATGTCACATAAGCCAGTTCGACCGTTTCGATTATTTTTCGTTAAATTTAAAATATAAATCAGTATACATTCAATTTGAACGCACATTTCAATCTACCGGGGTCATATACTAACTCGAAAAATTCCAGAAAAATATTTTCTAGCTTCGTATTGACGATACGGTCCTAACAAAACTAAATCCGCCCAATTCTGAGACCGTTAGAAAAACGGTCATTTTCCAATCGATTAAAATCAACTAAAACTTGTCAAACGCGTTTTCCTTTGCCACGCTCACATACTGATTCGAAAAATTATGAAATTTGGAATCTAGCAATAATTTGACATCACGGATCCAACAAAAGTGGTTTCGTCGAAATCCGAGGTCATTTGCAAAATTTCCATTTTTAAGGGCCTGAATTCCATAGCGACGATTCTGAAATTTCAACTGGACATAACTTTTGATTCCCGCTATGAAATTTCGATTTTTCAGATTCGTTGGAAAGATATTCTCCATTAGATTCAAACATTTTTGGTTT
The DNA here is from genome assembly GCA_030737875.1 of Allium sativum. Classification (NCBI taxonomy): domain Eukaryota; kingdom Viridiplantae; phylum Streptophyta; class Magnoliopsida; order Asparagales; family Amaryllidaceae; genus Allium; species Allium sativum. Next base: position 200,311,175 of record CM060909.1, on the reverse strand, counting down.
CGCTAAAATCCGGTTTATTTTGCACCCGGTATGCTCAATTGAAATTTGAAGTTGAATTATCGAACTACCGCGCCATTTTCAATTCCTTTTATAATTAAAATAAATATTTATATTCTAAAAACGATTCAAACGAATATATACGTTCGACTTCTATTCAAAATAAATTTCTCATCGTTATTATTTAAAATAATTCATTTTAAATAATCAAAATTCGCTAAAATTGCCAAAATAAAAATTTTAAATTAGCTCGGATTTCCGGGTTATTATAATCTCCCCCACTTAAAACTTTTCGTCCCCGAAAAGGAACGAAGCCGAAAGTTGTTTAACAAATCAACTCAACTTCCAGTATTTTCACTACGGCTTAAGTCCTTCAACTTTTCAGTTTCTAAGAACTTTTCAAAATTTTCAAAAATTTGGCTAACACCCTAAATTTTCGAATTTTTTTGCCATAACCTCCCCTGCACTGGTGTAAGAACCCGTATCTTCCCCGTGAAGGAAAGAGTGGATCGTTTGAGAACAACACACATCGGAACACAGACAGAAGAATATTTCATTGTTATTACAACAATTCCATCAGATACAAGAATATACAGAGTATAAATGAATAAAATACATTCAACAAATATCAAAGATTTAAATTACATTTAAATACATCGCAGCGGAAAATAATACAAAAGCACAACTAGAAGTAATGCACGGATACAGAGCTTTCCGAGCATCGTTCCAGCTGTAAATCAGGATCCTGTGAATATAAATCTGCAAAACCAAAACTACTAGCTGCCCGTGTGGAAAATAGGGGCACCCAGAGTTTAGGTTAAAACAATAAACTCCAGGTCAGTCATGTGACTGGTGTGAGAACTAAAGCAGTTATTAATCTTTATTTTTAGTGTTAGGTAAATCAAAGGACCACGCCGTATAACACGGAACAGGTTTCCTCCCAAGAATACCAGTGCATAAAACAAACAGCGCAATGCTAAATAATGAAAAATGAAGCTGTTATAAGACCCAGGTCCCATCACACAATGCAACGCAAGCCGGAGGATAGGGTTTTTACCTTATAACAGCGAAAGCATGCTTGATACGTTTAAAACACATTATTTGATACTATTATAGGTGTATAATGTCAAAACAGTTTCAATCATAATTATCAATCATAGGCGACATAGCTACCATCTACTATGTCGCCATACTAGGCTCTGCAAATAAAACTGAAACACACGTATTGGAAATTGGACTCCGTCATGAGCCGAGGCAAGGGGCAAGCTCCTCTCCGATTCGAGACACTCTAGCAAATGTCTCGGGACCCCACTATGATCCTTGGATCTTCAGGGCCGGTCCTCTCTTACTTTTGAGGATTGGCAATTCCTGAACACACGTTTCCCGGTCCTTACAGACCTATATCTGAGGCGCCTCGCATTCCAACAACCACACAGGTGAAAAGTATATAAATGTCAGGGCTGGTAGGTCACTGACACCACCCTAGCTAGAAAGAAACGTCGTTCTCTCCCTGCAGTCACTATCCCGTTTTTGACTCATACCGAGGTGTGAGGCTCGCGAATTCACGTTATACACAAAGCTATGCCACACAGGCCGTGCTTTGATCATCATCCACAAGACTTTGCTTTTCAACAGAAGCCTTGATCCATTGCCACTTACGCATGCCACACTGGCAATTCACTCCATGCGACTGATGTCCATCGATATACAACCTCTGAGCCCGTGCGTCTCAGAGAAGGGCGTTAAGCAAGAGAATAAATTCTCCGCCGCCAAACAGATGTATATTTAATAAAGATCAATCAACACAGAATAAAATCCAATGTCAGACACACAATCCATTTACAAGTTCGTTCTGGGTTTGAACGAAACCGGAGGCACTTTCCTCGCATATCCATCGATCTCCAAGTACGTCTGGACGATCACCAACTGTTTCCCTCATCTTGGGTGTACAGCCCAATCAAGATCATCAGTAATCACCCAAACGATGTGAAGACTTCTGGTCTTCGACCACCGTCTTCCTCTTCGACATCTCGTCGAATCGGTTATTCAGAATGGGTATAACCCCGGCCTTTCTGAATAACCCACGTATATAACAAACGAATGTTACACAAACACAACAAACGCCTCATTCCAATTCAGAATGTTCTTTTATTCACAAAATCACATTCTTAGGGAAAGGTTCCCATTAATTTTATCCAAGATAAATTCTTCTAAATTTATCCTATAATCTTCCTTTGGATATCATTTCTAACTAGTCGGGATTAGCGAACGACACCGAAGTAATTATTTACTTTATTTCCCAATCCCAACCTATTCATCCCATGGAGCAAAACTGGTAATACCCCATATCTAACACCATGGTGTTATCGGTAAAATTAATTACCATTTCACGTTCAAATCTAATTAAAGATTTAACTATCGCATTGGAGAAAACTGGTGGTACTCCATTCTCGATCACCTTTCAGATTTGATAATTTAAATTATCAATTCACATTTCAATCTAATTAAAGATTCATTCAAACTCCACTTAGTTTTAATCTTTTCAAAAATCAATATCCTGCAATTAACTGGGTTAAAGAACCAATGTCATCTAAAACACGGTTCACGACAAACCCAAATCACATTTGATATTAAATACAAGGCTCTGAATAGAAAACATACCGGCTTATATTCAATATCAAATTCTGAAACCAACAAATATCGTATTGGAAATAACGATATAAAATATATCTTTCAAATTTCCATAACAATATCTGTATAGTCACGAAATCCAACATCGAAATATTCCGAAGATAATTTCGATTCAACTCCAGTCCAATCCACGTATTGGGAATATTGATTATTTTTATAATCACTTTCAAATTCAATTTATTTATTTCAAAAATAAATTGATTTTAATTCTAGTTCAAAACTAGTTCATTTCGATAAAAATCTATTTTTATCCTTTCAAATGTGGAATTTTTCAGCCCAATTTTTCCCAAATCATTTCTTATGATTTTACACAAATTATAGATATTTTTAATAATTTTATCAAGGCCCGTACAGTCGACTTCCATCAACGGCCATCGAACTGCACTTACAGCGACCTTTTCCAAATTTGATTTGGACATAATTCCAAATCCAACCGTTAGATTTCAAATTTCTAATATTCATTGGAAAGCTCTTTTCGATACGAACCCAACGGTTCCGGTTTTAGGAGAATCCGACGGTCGGATCTCCCACAACGTCAATTCGAAGTCAATGGTCGAAATTCGCGAACTGCCATGGCGCGGCGCGTTCTATTCAGGCCATTATATATATATATATATATATATATATATATATATATATATATATATATATATATTTCGTCGATTTCCTTTTAAAACGAATTTTATAAATAGTTCTAAATTCGTTTCAAAAACAATTTCAACTTCATCTTCAATCTCAAATCGATTTGATTTCAATTCAATTCGAATTCATTTCAATTTTATTTAATTCCAATTCCAATTCGTTTCAATTCAATTCAAATTCGTTTTTATTTCAATTTCAATTTAATTCAATTTGAATTCATTTCTATTCAATTCGAATTCAAATTCACTTTCTATTCAATTTGAATTCAAATTCACTTTCTATTCAATTCGAATCGAATTCATTTTCTATTCGATTCGAATTCATTTCAAATTGATTCAATAAAATTTCAATTTGAATTTTAATCTAATTTAATTTGAATTTCATTTCAAAATATTAAATTTTGAAATCACTTTTCAATATTCATTGTAAAACGAATAAAATCGATATAAATATCGTTCACGTCAAAATAGCGCAACTCTAATCAACACGGCTTTATATATTTCAATAAATTCGTTATTCTATTCAACAAATGAATATATATATTCCATTCAACACATGAATCTATATTTCTTTCAATACACGACTAATCTCAACACATGAGTACTGTCAACACATCACTATTTTTGGTATGTAAATTATTTTATAAAATTATGGTATCTATCGTTTGATTTTTAAATCAGACTCTACCGTGAAGTAGTTCTAATTTTAAATATGATAAAGATGTAAATTTTATTATTAAAATATTTTACTCAACACATAAATAGTTTCAACACATAAATATCGTCAACACATGACTATTTTTATATTCAACACATGAATTTTCTTTTATAATATTCATTATTTTCCCGATTGGAATGAGGCCTAATCAATCACCATATAATGTTAATTATATGGATTCCATACAACCCATGTATATAATAGCAATGATAAACAATCAACCATCATCCAAGGTGCACCACACAACTGTATAAGCATCAAATATAAATAATCAACGCTTACACAGCCTGTCGACCAATCGATCGACATACAATTAAATAATTGGGATTAGTGTACTCAAATATCATCCCAACACCCGTGTGGGGTTTCAAATCAACAAACACATATTTCTATTTGTGCAGTTGGGCGATGTGTAAAATTCATCAACCCAATCAATATCAGTCAAATCAGTGTATATAAACAAATCGGCTGATTTGTTTATAAATATTTATTTATTCACTTTCACGTTAAAAATTTTATTTTTAACGATAATTAATTTATTTCAACAAATCCACAATTTATTATCGATTTCACATCAACAACACAACCAAATTTCACAACACATCTATTAAACAAACAAGCCATCCATGGTCTATGGATGACGGGTGTCGGGTGCTGCTAAGCACCGTCTGCATCCTAGTATATATATATATATATATATATATATATATATATATTTATATATATATATAACTAGAAAAAGGAAATTTGAGTGAGAAGTTCTCACCAAAGCTAATCCAATTCCACGACACTTCTATTGTAGGAAATCTTCGGCGCTCTCGCCCTTTGTCACTTTCGTTGCCCGTAGCCACTACATATATAAAAATCACATTTTTATATTGTTGCTTTGTAGATAAAAATCATATTTTTATACTACTACTATATGAATAAAAATTCCATTTTTACACCGCTACTATATAGATAAAAATTCTATTTTTACATTTCCACTATATAGATAAAAATTCTATTTTTACATTGATGCTATATAGATAAAAATTCTATTTTTACATTGATGCTATATAGATAAAAATTCTATTTTTACATTGCTACTATATAGATAAAAATCCTATTTTTACATTGATGCTATATAGATAAAAATTCTATTTTTACATTGCTATTCTCTATATAAAGATTATATTTTTATATTCTCTATTATATAGAAATTTTATTTTCAATACACTACTTATATAAAAATAGTATTTTTATATCTCCTACTATATAAAGGTCATATTTTTGATTCACTACATAAATAAAAATCAAAATTTTAACACTTCTATAATGTAATAATCATATTTTTATCCTTCTACAATATAAAAGATTATATTTTTATCCTTCTACAATATAAAAGATTATATTTTTATCCTTCCTTGTTTGATAAAATTCTAGTCTTGATTACCATAAAAATATAAACTTTCATTATGAAAGAAAATCTAGCCTTGATTGATTTAAAAATCCGAACTTTATCGATTAAAAGAAATCCTATGGTTTTATCAACAAACAAAAAAAAAGAAAAATCAAAGGAAGCCAAAGAGACTCACAGCGGGAAGGGTGGTTGATGGGGCGTCAGGGGGGGTGCAGTCGCGGATCTGTGGCGCGGTGGGGTTGCGCGCCTCCTGAGGCGGCGGAGGAAAAGTCGGACAAGAAGAAGAGGGGGGTGGGCGCGGTTTTCTCGAGCAGAAGAGGAGGGAGGAGCGGGGGACTGATGTGGCGGTGGGGGGGGGGGTCGGATCGGGGGTGGCGGTGGGCTGAGGGTCTCCGACGGCGGCGAGAGTGGAAGGGGGAGGCGCGAGCGCGATTTGGTTTTTTTTTCTCTTTTCTGATGAATCGAAGAATGAGGGGGGGGGGGCAGAGAGAAAGAGATAGGGAGAGGAAAGTTTTATTTTTTAATTATTTTAATTGTTTTATTTACAAAAAGTTGACTTTTTCATACGACCTCTTAATGAGGCCCACCGCCTGTCGTCCCTAGCGTTTTACCCCTATTCCGAACACAATGGGATATGTATCGTAGGCTGATTCGACCATTTCGATCAGTTTTCATCAAAGTCAACATATAACTCTATATATTGAATTTGAACGCGCATTTCAATTTACTAGGGTCACATACTAACTCGAAAAATTCCAGAAAAATATTTTCTAGCTTCATATTGATGATACGGTCCTAACAAAAATAGTTCGTCGAATTCTGAGACCGTTGGAGAAATGGCCATTTTCCAGTCGATTAAAATCAACTTAAACTGGTCAAACGCGTTTTCCTTCGCCACGCTCACATATTGAATCGGAGAATTATGAAATTTGGAATCTAGCAATAATTTGACATCACGGACCCAACAAAAGTGGTTTCGTCGAAATCCGAGGTCGTTTGCAAAATTTCGATTTTTAAGGGCCTGAATTCCATAGCGACTATTCAGAATTTTCAACTGGACATATCTTTTGATTCCCGCTATGAAATTTTGATTTTTCGGATTCGTTGGAAAGATATTCTCAAATAGATCCTATTATTTTTGGTTTCACTAAAATCCGGATTGTTTTGCACCCGGTATGTACAATTGAAGTTTGAAATCGAATTATCGAACTACAGCGCCATTTTCGATTCTATTTATAATTATAAATAATTATTTATATTCTAACGACGACGTATATAAAATATACATTCGAATTCTATTCAAAATAAATTTCTCGTCGATATTATTTTAAATAATCTATTTTAAATGTTCAAAATTCGCTAAAATTGCCAAAATAAAAATTTTAAACTGGCCCAGATTTTACGGGTTGTTACATTCTCCCCCACTTAAAACTTTTCGTCCCCGAAAAGGAATAAAGTCGAAAGTGGTTTGATCAATCAACTCTACGTTAGATCTGGCTTCCATTTGCCAACTTTCCAGTTTCTGAGAAATTTCAAATTCTTCAAAAATTTGGCTAACACCCTAAATTTTCGAAAAATTTCGCCATAACCTCCCCTGCACCGGAAGCTACGGGAAAATCCCGAAATTGCCATATAGGCCTTCTGATCTCAAAAAGAAAAAGCCAAGCGGCTAGCCAATAGGCTCATAAAATCATCATCACCCAAACAAAACAGTAAATTATAGTAAATATGTACCTATTTGTCGGGCAAACAAATTTTATTCTCTGCTCTAGCCTCCTTGCTATGACCTGTTCAATGTAAGTACATGTATATGCAAGCAAATGCGACCAATTTTCAATACAATTTAATATTTGGTTCAATTAGGTTAAATGGTTCAAAATTATCAAACAAATAAACAAACAACTCAAACATCAATCAATTAGTGAATTAGAATTTCAATTTCATAATTTTGATACATATACAGAAAATCATGTTTTTGATGCCAATTCACAACAATGTATTCTAACTATATTAGTTTTGGTTCTCACACCAGCCTAATGGAAATATATAGAAATCACACCTTCGTCACTCGAAAATAAATACTGGTGATGGTATACTTCATCATTAGGACCATGTCCGGGCGACTAGAGTGTGACTCTATATCTATCTGATATATTAAAACTTCGAATATACGTTCATGACGCGTATATGCAAAACCTTTATATACTAGATTGTCCATATTCAAAATAAATAAATAATCAAATACGTTTAAAACGATTTAAATTTTCAAAACAAAATTGTTTTCATTTGAAAAATATACTCTTCACACTCGTTCTAGGATACTACTGATCCTATCTCTAACGAGTCATTCTAATTGGATATTACTAATCCTATACCTAATGAATTCTTTCGTATGGTTCTAATGTGTCTTGTTCTCGAGCTCTGTAAACCAAAGCTCTGATACCACTGTAAGAACCCGTAACTTCCCCGTGAAGGAAAGAGCGGATCGTTTGAGAACAACACACATCGGAACACAGACAGAAGAACATTTCATTGTTATTACAACAATTCCATCAGATACAAGAACATACAGAGTATAAATGAATAAAATACATTCAACAAATATCAGAGATTTAAATTACATTTAAATACATTGCAGTGGAAAATAATACAAAAGCACAACTAGAAGTAATGCACAAATACAGAGCTTTCCGAGCATCGTTCCAGCTGTAAATCAGGATCCTCTGAATATAAATCTGCAAAACCAAAACTACTAGCTGCCCGTGTGGAAAATAGGGGCACCCAGAGTTTAGGTTAAAACAATAAACTCCAGGTCAGTCATGTGACTGGTGTGAGAACTAAAGCAGTTATTAATCTTTATTTTTAATGTTAGGTAAATCAAGGGACCACGCCGTATAACACGGAACGGGTTTCCTCCCAAGAATACCAGTGCATAAAACAAACAGCGCAATCACTACACCAAAACAGGTGATTCCCAATGAGTATAACCGTCGCAAACAATTTCAGCAACGCTTATTAGTGTTGCTATGGGGGGGTGGCAATTTAGTACCAACGCTTATAAGCGTTGGTAGATTTTCTGTCCCAACGCTTATAAGCGTTGGTATATTTTCAGTCGCAACGCTTATAAGCGTTGGTGGGTTTTCTTTAGCAACGCTTATAAGCGTTGGTAGATTTTCTTTACCAACGCTTATACATGTTGCAATATATATTAAGAATAATAGAAATATGTATTAGCAACTTGCATATTCTAACATTGATAGTCAATTAATAACCAACATGATGATAATATAGGCGATATTTAATATGAATCAAAAACCAATATTAAACTCAATGCATACTAATAGATAACATTCATAATCACATAACGACATAGAATATCAGTTAACAATAAACAAGCACAATACATAATTAAGATGTCAAATTCAATACATAATTAGTTTGCTAAATTCAATACATACATAAGATTCTACAAATACCGAATACGAAACTCTGGCCATATAACGAAGCCTCCATCTGAAAATTCACATAACTTGTACATTCCAATATAAATTTGTCTTCATGTCGGAACCAAAAACTTCTGCAATTGGATCATTATCAAGATCATCCACTGCGCCATTAGAACTACCATCCAATTTTCTCTTTTCTTCCGCTGCCTCCATAAGTGCCTGCATTCATTGAATATCACATTAAATTGAAAATTTCAGTTTCTTGTTAAAAACAGAAAAATATGAGTTTACGTCTCGCACAAAATAATATAAACTTGCAGGCTCGGAGTGATCAATAATACCGAACGGCTCAGTTTTGCTGAGCCACAATCTCAGAAAAACTGAGCCTTGCGGCTCAGAAAAAATGAGCCATAAGGCTCAATTTTGCTGAGCCTTATGACTCAGAAAAACTGAGCCATAGGCTCAGTTTTAATGAGCCATAAGGCTCAGTTTTAATGAGCCTTATGACTAAGAAAAACTGAGCCATAGGCTCAGTATTAATGAGCCATAAGGCTCAGCAAAAATGAGCCATAAGGCTCAGTTTTGCTGAGCCTGTGGCTCAGCAAAGCTGAGCCTTATGACTCAGTAAAACTGAGCCATAGGATCAGTTTCCTTATGTGTCGTTTATCATTTCTAGTAAAACCATTTTAAGCTAAACCATCCATTAAAATATACTTTTATCATCTATAGGAACACAATATATATAAACACCTTCAGTTAATCATAATTGCATTCAGTAATTTGATATTACAGTCAAACTAGCAAACATATGTTACCATTTCAATTGAATGAAGACCAGAATCGTTTTGTAATACGAAAGTAGGCAACGTAATGAACAAGATCCAACTCCTTCCATTTGCATTTTACCGGCACAAATTTATAATGAATTCGAATTCGTAAACCCGTCAACTCATTTCGCCATTATGACGGTAACACTACTTTACACTATAATCAAATGTCGGTATACGATGACACTGGGAGCTAAACATTTTATATCAAAGATTTGTGGAGAAAGAAGCTACGTATATGTATACCTACAAAACCATTGTATGATTTTGTTAATCTATGCGTTTCAATGTTTTTACCTTTGAAACTAAAACTGCATACTTATTGTGTATGACTGTGATATGCTCATAGCTAGATTTCTAGCCTGACTTGAGCTTTGATGTGCGTATGACAATGCCTCGTGTATGACTTAAAGATTGGATCCTAACACCTTATTTACTCATTTCAAAAACTCATGTACATTGCTCTACGTTAAAACGTGATGCTTACTATTTGTAAATTGTAATTGATTCAGGTATCCTAATATATCTGTGTTGACCCAAAGTAATGTATACGAGAGATCGCTTCTTCCATGCCCTATAATCTGAGCTACCAGACGACATACTACCTCTAATTGTTCGATCAGCGAAGATGAGGGTTTACATTACACTATGAGTGGAAACTATATGTGATGATACACGTTTTCTTTAGAGTACGATATATGTTCGCTTCAACAATCTTTAAAATGGTAGCAGTAGTTTTATGTTATGTTTTTTTATGTAGCTTTCTGAGCGTGCCATGTCTTGTTACTCACTTGTTTATTTATGTTATAGCCGCTGTTCATTTGTTGTTGATCTTTGGGATGTAATCACGTCCATGAGAACTGTTGCATGGTAAATGATTTTATATAAATGAACAACCTTTAATATTATGTCCAAACTCAATAGTTTTTCTTCATCAGACTTTAAGAGTATCATTGACTGAGGCTACTAAACTTTATTATCTAATTAATTTGTCATCAGCTGCTCCCTTGCATTTTTATTACCAATTACATTCGCAGCAAAGTACAAACTAGAGTGTTTTAACATTAAAATGGAAAGAAAAATGGGTAATCAGCAAAAAGAGATCATTATAAACAACACCATAGACCAAATTCTACTGATCTACAGTGCTGCACAACTAAAGTATAAACCAAATATTCAATTATCTGAATAAAATTATATTTTAATACAATTTAGGCACTGGAATGAATACTGATTCATTCTTTGTAGCCAATATTTTGGTATTAGACAACTTGTTTTTATTGAGTCAGAGAAGATGCTTTAACGTGCACCGAAAAAAAAATCAAACAAAAAGAGAACAGAAAATGTACCGTAATTCATCATAGAAATGATAAAACAACCCCATTTTTTTCTTTTTCATTAAAATCTCGAAATTCTCTATTTTTTTCCATCTATTTTTTTTAGTTTCGAATAAGGTATTAAGGGTACAACTCACATGGGAAAACATGCTCAAAACAGAGCACCAAGAAATTATGAGCATTCTACATGTAACAACCCGTATTTTTGAATAACATGTTATAACATTAATCAAGGCAGAATTAATGTTAAAATCTAAATCAAGGGAAACGGGCTGTGCCATTGCGTTCGTCTCGGAAAAATACGCGAAATAGAGTCTGAGTTTTCGAAAATCGGAGTCCGTATGACCAAGTTATGGCCCGTCAAAGTTTTCAGAAAATTTCAAGTTCAAAAACAGTTCAAATTTGAATCTAGAATTCAAATTCAGCCAAAACAGACCGGGCGGGAAAATTCCCGCCCAGACAGGTCGATAGGGGGGTCGACACTAGGGTCGACCTCCCCCCCAACCAGGTCGACACTAGTGTCGACCTGGGGGTCGACCTCCCTGGTCGGCCAGGTCGGCCTGGTGCACTTAATTGGGCTGTTTGGACCTGTTTTGTTGGCTAGTGACGTGATTTGATGGCTCAGATTTGATTTAGGGTTAATCCTATGGCTAAAACTAATCCTAAACTCTATAAAAAGACCCTAATACCTAGCCTAAATCATCATAAATCAATCCTATAACTAAACTATGCCAAAATGTTTAATCATGGCCTCCACCCTCTTGTCATAGCCTCCATCTTCATTCATATGAGAGTTCCTAAGCTTATTTGAGAGTTGCTAAGCTTGATTTAAGGCCAAAGTTCAATCTGTCTTCATCAAAGCAAGGGTCTTTTGCTTGTTTCTCAAGGGTTTTCATTGGAGCTTATCATTTGGGAGTGTTTAGAGTTGCTAGTGGCTTCGTCTCAATCTTATTTTATTTTATAAGTCTTCATAGTATAGTAAGCCCTATACTACTCTTAGATTCTAACTATGAAGTTAAATGTGACATGTTGCAAGTTTGAGTTTGGGCCTAAGTATGATATGTGCTTTGATTCTAACATGTTATGCATAGGTTTATTCTATGCATGTTTGTAAAGCTATCACCTTGACCTTGTGGGCTAAAAGCTATAAGCTTTATGTTGAAATGTTGCATTATGCAACATGAGAACTCTCATAACCTTTATGATAACTTGCATATAATGTTATATGCGAACTTCTAGTCATCATCCTATGTCATCTAGGACCATGTATCACCTATTCGCTAAGTTTGAATGTTATGCATGTAACATGCAAGTTTAAATGAACATATTTATGCCTCATATGCCACCATGTTTAACTTGTGGCCAACCTTATTACCTTATGCCCTTTTGTCATGCTTTTGCCAAGTTCCCTCTTTTGATCTATGTTATGTTATGTGAAACGTACATGCGATGGGAATGCGTTGGGTTTGGGTAATATTAATGACATGAAAACATGGTTTTAAAATATGACATGAACATTGACTTGTGATTATGTTTGTAAACATAATGATGGACATGACACTTAGAAAATATGAGTCTGGCCAACTCGAGGTTGGGTTGAGTTTGTAGCATAAATCTACCCGGAACCGACCGGCTTAACTAGTGGCTACAAACAATAGGACCCAATGTGAGTAGTTGGTCATGTCGCACTTGAAACCCGAGGTTAGACTAAGTTGTGGTGTAAAGCTACCCGAACCCGCCCGGCTTAACTAGTAACCACAACAAGGTCTAATGTGAGAGGTTGGGTGCATTAAATTAATTAATGCCACATGATAAGGTTAAGTCATGGACTACTTGAATACTTAACCAATTAAACACGATAGATTGGTAGGGTTAAGTCATGGACTACTTGAATATACTTAACCAATTAAACACGATAGATTGGTAGGGTTAAGACCTAGACTACTTGAATACTTAACCAATTAAACCCGATGTATTGATAGGGTTAAGTCATGAACTGCTTGAATACACTTGACCAACTCAATACATGGTTAGGATAGGGTTAACCACACTTAACCCGCTTGAAATCCTAGTTACGTGGTCCTTTTCAGCAGTAACCCTCTTAGAAGTATCATGGGTACCCTGGACTAGGCTAGGGCTGGGCACGATTACTGAACTGATTGTAAGAGACCAAAAGAGACGGCTGAAGGGTGCACCGGTTGTTCAGGCGGACCATGGTCGTGCACATTAAGTCCGGAGTTGAACATGGGCACCAGTAGGTTTAGACTGTGCGTGCTTGAATTGTGTCTGTGGTTTACACCTTAGGGCTGGATACACCTTGGGGTGGACCTAGCACAGTTAACTACATTCCACGATTAAGCCGTATGACGCCGATACACGACGAGTTAGGCTTATAGGGAGCCGATCGACTAGACCGATTAGTTGGACCTCGATTTAGGTCATCTCATGATGTGGGCCAGCTTTGGGCCAAGGGATCATTTCTTGTTTATACTTGACATGGATTGGAATACTAGTACACACCTGGTGCAAAAACTTAACCTTGTATATGCGATGCCACACTTGATCTATCTTGTTAACTTTTCACCATGCCAGTTATCACCCTACATCACATCTCTGTTTTACATGCCCAGTTAACTTTATTAGTTTTTATACTAATAGTAGCTAGGACTTACAAGTCTTTTTGACTGACCCGTTTTCTTTCGCCTCTTTTCTTCCGTTCCCCCCCCCCTCAGGTTTACAGGGTGGGAACACTGGTACTTAGCTTGGATCTTTAGCTGCTTTTCTGGATAGCTCATGTACGGTTTGGACTTGAGCTCACTATGGCTTTATTCTACCTTGGGGATAGTTACTTTATGATTTTCTTTCCAGTTTTCAGTTGATGTTTCTAGACTATGTTTTGTGGAAAATAATGACCAAGTACTTTGATGTAACTTGACTATGGTTTTGAAATGTTAGTTTTATCCGCTGCTTTATTTACTCTGTTTTTACTTATATGTTCTTTCTTGTGATATCTGCATGCATGTTTACCTCGTTTAACGCCCCCCAAAGCCAGTGCACTTGCAAGAGTGGCATTGGCGGAGGTGGGGCGTTACATTTGGTATCAGAGCATAAGGTTTACAAGATTTGAGCAAAAGGTTTTTAAAACTTACCTTTAGAAAAACTATTTTCAAAACCAATTAAGTATTTTCCAAGAAAAGTCTAGTTATTTTAAAAGGCTATTCCCCAAAAGCCATTAGCACTATCCTTCGTTTCCTCGTTCTGAATCTATCTTTTTCTTTTTCAGTATGGCCGATCTTAACCTTCCCGAGGGAGTAACCATTCCCGGATGGTTCCGGAGGTACTTGGAAGCTAGGGCCAACGATGCGGGCCCAGCAAACACCCCCACCGTAACTGAGGTCCCTCCTCCTCCTCCTCCTCGGAATCCACAAGCAGATTTCGCTAAGGTTTGCAAAGACTTTAAGACAATGGGTGGCAAGAATTTTATTGGGACGGAGACTTTTGTGGAGGCAAGAAATTGGTTGAAAGAAACTGAAGATCTCTTCACCATCTTTGATGTGGAAGACCATAGAAAAGTTCTGTTGGCAGCGTGGCTATTGAAAGAAGAAGCTGCTTATTGGTGGGAGGTCACCAATGCTACTAGGCCTATAGAGACTTGGGCCGACTTTAGGACGAGGTTCGGGCTTAAGTTTCTATCATCTGCTGAGGCGAATCTGCAATTGGAGAAGTTTATATCTTTGAAGCAAGGGGACATGACAGTGAGGGAGTATGTGAATAAGTTTAACCAGCTTGCTCGATTCGGTTTGGACATGGTTAATACTCCCCAGAAGAAGGCTTTACGCTTTGCACAAGGGTTGAATGAGCCATTACAAGGTTTAGCCCTGTCTCATATACCCATGAGGGCCACTTTTGAAGGCCTAGTGGACATGGCATTGCTTCAAGGAGACGATAAGAATGGCAAGAAAGAAGTCAAGCCTAATGAGACTCAAGCCAAGAAGACGGACTCCAAGTGGGGAGGAAATCAGAGTAATCAGAACAACAAGAACAACAAGAACAACAAGGGCAATAAGGCCAACAACAGCAAGGCAAATGACCCAAGAAAATGCAACTTCTGTGGGATTGTTGGGCACATAGCCAAAGATTGCAGAAAGAAGAAGAGAAAGTTGGGCGAATGCTTTCACTGTGGAGAGCCTGGACATCTTAGTAAGGATTGCCCCAAGAAGCAAGGAAAAGGGCAAGGACAGACTCAGCGTGCAGGACCTTCTGGAGGGCAAGTGCATGCCCTCAACACTGCTCCAGTTCAGGACCGAGGTAGTATTTCTGTAGAAAGCCTTGTTTATATTTCTGATTATCCTGTTCGCACCTTATTTGATTCTGGCGCATCGCATAGTTTTATTTCTTCTGATCTTGTTGAAAGTTTGCACCTAAGTACTAGTCTAGTTGAGGATCCCGTTAGTGTTTCAAATCCAATTGGGGGTTCCGCCCATCTATCTATGATTTGTGTGGATTTGAGGATTTCTATCTTGACCGTAGAATTCACATGTAATGCTTATGTTCTCGGGTTCATGGGATACGGGTTGATTTTGGGCATGGATTGGTTGTCCAGTTATGGAGCCATTCTCGATTGTGAGCATAGGGTAGTGAGGCTTATGACTCGCCTTGGAAATACCCTAGAGATTTCTTGTAACCCTCTGGATCCCGTCATGTTATGTTATCTTGAATCCCTCGACTCGTCTATTGACAATCTTCAATCTGTGAGGGTGGTCCGAGAATATCGTGATGTTTTTGATGAGGTGAAGGGGTTACCCCCTAAACGCGAGATAGACTTCCGTATTTATCTGGTTGATAATGCCAAGCCAGTTTCATTGCCTGTTAGGCACATGGCCCCGCGAGAAAGAAGGGAGCTTAGCAAGCAAATCAAGGAGTTGCTTGAGAAAAATTCCATTAGGCGAAGCATTTCGGAATGGGGTGCTCTGGTGGTATTCGCTACTAAGGCGGATGGTTCGCTTCGTCTATGTGTTGATTATCGTGAGTTGAACAAGCTGACAAAGAAGAATAGACACCCGTTACCGAGGATTAATGTTCTCTTTGACCAGCTTGTTGGTGCATCTGTTTTCTCTCAGCTCGATCTAGCCACCGGATTTCATCAGCTTAGAGTGGCTGAGGATAGTATTGATAAAACTGCGTTTAGGACTCCAGATGGATTCTTTGAATGGCTTGTCATGCCATTCGGTTTGACTAATGCACCCGCCTACTTCGTAGATTTGATGAGTAGGGTGTTCAGGGAGTTCCTTAACAAGTTTGTAGTTGTCTTCGTGGATGATATTCTGATTTTCTCAAAGGATGAGGAAGAACATGCTAGACATCTCAAGGAAGTAATGGATACGCTTAGAGCTCATCAGTTGAAAGCCAAGTTCTCCAAATGCCATTTTTGGAGAAGGGAAGTTCGATTTCTTGGACATATGGTTTCTAAGCAAGGCATAGCTGTGGATCCCGCGAAAGTGGTTGCAGTTCAAGACTGGAAGACTCCTAGGAATGCAACCGAAGTAAGAAGCTTTCTCGGTCTGGCGGGCTACTATAGGAAGTTCATCAGGGACTTCGCTAAGATTTCAGCCCCTCTAACTAGATTGACGAAGAAGAACCTAGTCTTTGCATGGGACTTGGAATGTGAGCTTGCTTTTCAAAGGCTCAAGAGGGCCCTTACTACAGCTCCAGTTTTGGCATTACCTGATGGCGGTAAGATGTTTACCGTGTACACCGATGCATGTGGCATGGGGTTAGGTGCTGTTCTGATGCAGGGAGGAAGAGTGATATGTTATGGGGGTAGGCAACTTAAAGTTCATGAGAAGAACTATCCCACTCATGATTTGGAGTTGGCGGCGATCATCTTTGCTCTCAAATCCTGGCGCCACTATCTTCTAGGCGAAAGGTTTGAGTTGTATACTGATCACAAGTCACTCAAGTACCTCTTCTCGCAGAAAGATCTGAATCTAAGGCAGCAAAGGTGGATGGAATTCTTGGCATCTTATGACTTCGAGATAGCTTATACCCCTGGCAAGGGTAATGTTGTGGCAGATGCACTAAGCAGAAGTAGGTTGACTTTGAGTCCCTTGTTTGTTGAGATGAGGAGCCTAGAGTTCTTGGCAACCTTTGATTTTACAACAGCTATTGAGTCGATGACGGGTTCGTTAGCATCCCTTGAACTTAGACCAATACTTCTTGATTAAATAGGGACTTCGCAGAAGGAAGATCCGCAGATAGTCGAGATCATGGACAAGTTGATTCGTGGTGAGACGTCTAGTCACCTTGCTAGATATACTATTGATGACAAGGGTTGGCTAAGGCGTGATGGAAGGCTATGCGTTCCACAAGTAGGAAACTTGGTGCCTAAAGTTCTCGAAGAAGCGCATTACTCGAAGATGACCATACATCCTGGAGGAGATAAGATGTATAGGGATATGAAGCGCGTTTTCTTTTGGGCTGGAATGAAGAAGGATGTGGCAGAGTATGTTTCAATGTGCATGGTGTGCCAACAAGTGAAAGCCGAGTCGAAGAAACCCGGTGGGCTATTACATCCATTAAAGGTCCCGCAATGGAAATGGGAAAGTATCTCTATGGATTTTGTGGACGGATTCCCTAGGTCAAGAAAAGGGAATACGAGCATATGGGTCATAGTTGATAGACTTACGAAGAGTGCTCATTTCATTCTAGTGAAGAGCAAGAGGACCGCATCATGGCTAGCATCTGTTTATCTTCGAGAGATAGTGAGATTGCATGGGTTTCCTTCTAGCATAATTAGCGATCGTGACCCTATCTTCACTAGCCAGTTCTGGAATAGTTTGCAAGAAGCGATGGGTACGCGATTGAATCTAAGTACAGCCTATCACCCCCAGACAGATGGCCAAACCGAAAGGGTGAATAGAGTGCTAGAAGATCTCTTGAGGCTTTGTGTTCTTGACTTTGGTGGTACTTGGGAAGACCACCTCCCTCTTGTGGAGTTTGCTTATAATAATAGTTATCAAGCTAGCATAGGGATGGCACCATTTGAAGCTCTGTATGGGAGGCCGTGTAGGTCACCATCTTGTTGGTGGGAGACAACGGATAGGCTTATACTTGGGCCCGATATGATACGGGACACATCCGAGAAAGTTGAATTGGTGAGAAGACGGATGAAAGCGGCCCCAGACAGACAAAAATCCTATGCTGACAAGCGAAGGACAGATTTGGAATTCGAAATTGGAGATATGGTTTTCGTGAAGGTTTCTCCTTTGCGTAATGTGGTTCGTTTTGGAGCAGTGGGGAAGCTGGCACCAAGGTTCGTAGGACCCTTCCCTATCATAGAAAGAATTGGGAAGATGGCTTATAAGGTGGAATTGCCCGAGAAACTGGCCGGAGTACATAATGTCTTTCATGTCTCTCATCTCCGAAAGTTGCTACATGAGTCCGCTGAGGTGGTTGAACCTAGCATTCTTGAAGACATGGAGGTGGAGAAAGAGGCAACCCTGAGACGAGCTCTGATTCGTATCATGGAAACAAAGACAAAGAAGCTAAGAAGCAAAGAAGTTAAACTTGTTAAGGTGCAATGGAGTGAAGCAGAGGAAGACGCAACTTGGGAAACCGAGGAGAAGATGCATGGGCTTTATCCATTTCTTTTTGAGGGTACATTCTCAATCTCTTTTCCTAGTTGGTATATCTTTCTTTTGCTATCCATGTTTATCTAGTTTATCTTGTTTCGTAAATCTTGTCATGAGAACCTTAGGTAGAAACCCTTGGTTGAAACATGTATTTGAAACATGTTATGCTTGATGTTTGCCAATGGTTGCAAGTGTTTGCAAGTGGATACTCGTGGATGCATGATACACGTTAGGCACTAAGATCGGCTCACACACTTTCATACCGCATATGCATGAGTGTTTATGCTTATTCATGGATAAAACTTGTATGCTATCACATGGATGTTGCATATGGATGGATGTTATGTGCACTCATGTAGAGACTATAAGTTATGTTAGGGATTCGCATACATATGGACTCATTACACTAACATATTTTGCATTAAGGAGGTTTACTGAATCAGTAACCGCCTGATCTTCGCATTAGAGAGGTGCATATACACAAACTTTTGCATATGTTCATACAGCATTAGAAATCTTTTAAGGACAATGATTACTTGTGGATGATGTTTTGAGTAGATGGATGATGGATGGTAGGATACGTTCTTCCTAACTTGAAGATTTCGGGGACGAAATCCTTTAAGGTGGGGAGGATGTAACAACCCGTATTTTTGAATAACATGTTATAACATAAATCAAGGCAGAATTATATGCTAAAATCTGAATCAAGGGAAACGGGCTGTGCCATTGCGTTCGTCTCGGAAAAATACGCGAAACAGAGTCCGAGTTTTCGAAAATCGGAGTCCGTATGACCAAGTTATGGCCCGTCAAAGTTTTCAGAAAATTTCAAGTTCAAAAACAGTTCAAATTTGAATTTAGAATTCAAATTCAGCCAAAACAGACTGGGCGGGAAAATTCCCGCCCAGACAGGTCGACAGGGGGGTCGACACTAGGGTCGACCTCCCCCCCAACCAGGTCGACACTAGAGTCGACCTGGGGGTCGACCTCCCTGGTCGGCCAGGTCGGCCTGGTGCACTTAATTGGACTGTTTGGACCTGTTTTGTTGGCTAGTGACGTGATTTGATGGCTCAGATTTGATTTAGGGTTAATCCTATGGCTAAAACTAATCCTAAACTCTATAAAAAGACCCTAATACCTAGCCTAAATCATCATAAATCAATCCTATAACTAAACTATGCCAAAATGTTTAATCATGGCCTCCACCCTCTTGTCATAGCCTCCATCTTCATTCATATGAGAGTTCCTAAGCTTATTTGAGAGTTGCTAAGCTTGATTTAAGGCCAAAGTTCAATCTGTCTTCATCAAAGCAAGGGTCTTTTGCTTGTTTCTCAAGGGTTTTCATTGGAGCTTATCATTTGGGAGTGTTTAGAGTTGCTAGTGGCTTCGTCCCAATCTTATTTTATTTTATAAGTCTTCATAGCATAGTAAGCCCTATACTACTCTTAGATTCTAACTATGAAGTTAAATGTGACATGTTGCAAGTTTGAGTTTGGGCCTAAGTATGATATGTGCTTTGATTCTAACATGTTATGCATAGGTTTATTCTATGCATGTTTGTAAAGCTATCACCTTGACCTTGTGGGCTAAAAGCTATAAGCTTTATGTTGAAATGTTGCATTATGCAACATGAGAACTCTCATAACCTTTATGATAACTTGCATATAATGTTATATGCGAACTTCTAGTCATCATCTTATGTCATCTAGGACCATGTATCACCTATTCGCTAAGTTTGAATGTTATGCATGTAACATGCAAGTTTAAATGAACATATTTATGCCTCATATGCCACCATGTTTAACTTGTGGCCAACCTTATTACCTTATGCCCTTTTGTCATGCTTTTGCCAAGTTCCCTCTTTTGATCTATGTTATGTTATGTGAAACGTACATGCGATGGGAATGCGTTGGGTTTGGGTAATATTAATGACATGAAAACATGGTTTTAAAATATGACATGAACATTGACTTGTGATTATGTTTGTAAACATAATGATGGACATGACACTTAGAAAATATGAGTCTGGCCAACTCGAGGTTGGGTTGAGTTTGTAGCATAAATCTACCCGGAACCGACCGGCTTAACTAGTGGCTACAAACAATAGGACCCAATGTGAGTAGTTGGTCATGTCGCACTTGAAACCCGAGGTTAGACTAAGTTGTGGTGTAAAGCTACCCGGACCCGCCCGGCTTAACTAGTAACCACAACAAGGTCTAATGTGAGAGGTTGGGTGCATTAAATTAATTAATGCCACATGATAAGGTTAAGTCATGGACTACTTGAATACTTAACCAATTAAACACGATGGATTGGTAGGGTTAAGTCATGGACTACTTGAATATACTTAACCAATTAAACACGATGGATTGGTAGGGTTAAGACCTAGACTACTTGAATACTTAACCAATTAAACCCGATGTATTGATAGGGTTAAGTCATGAACTGCTTGAATACACTTGACCAACTCAATACATGGTTAGGATAGGGTTAACCACACTTAACCCGCTTGAAATCCTAGTTACGTGGTCCTTTTCAGCAGTAACCCTCTTAGAAGTATCATGGGTACCCTGGACTAGGCAAGGGTGGGGCACGATTACTGAACTGATTGTAAGAGACCAAAAGAGACGGCTGAAGGGTGCACCGGTTGTTCAGGCGGACCATGGTCGTGCACATTAAGTCCGGAGTTGAACATGGGCACCAGTAGGTTTAGACTGTGCGTGCTTGAATTGTGTCTGTGGTTTACACCTTAGGGCTGGATACACCCTGGGGTGGACCTAGCACAGTTAACTACATTCCACGATTAAGTCGTATGACACCGATACACGACGAGTTAGGCTTATAGGGAGCCGATCGACTAGACCGATTAGTTGGACCTCGATTTAGGTCATCTCATGATGTGGGCCAGCTTTGGGCCAAGGGATCATTTCTTGTTTATACTTGACATGGATTGGAATACTAGTACACACCTGGTGCAAAAACTTAACCTTGTATATGTGATGCCACACTTGATCTATCTTGTTAACTTTTCACCATGCCAGTTATCACCCTACATCACATCTCTGTTTTACATGCCCAGTTAACTTTATTAGTTTTTATACTAATAGTAGCTAGGACTTACCAGTCTTTTTGACTGACCCGTTTTCTTTCGCCTCTTTTCTTCCGTTCCCCCCCCCCTCAGGTTTACAGGGTGGGAACACTAGTACTTAGCTTGGATCTTTAGCTACTTTTCTGGATAGCTCATGTACGGTTTGGACTTGAGCTCGCTACGGCTTTATTCTACCTTGGGGATAGTTACTTTATGATTTTCTTTCCAGTTTTCAGTTGATGTTTCTAGACTATGTTTTATGGAAAATAATGACCAAGTACTTTGATGTAACTTGACTATGGTTTTGAAATGTTAGTTTTATCCGCTGCTTTATTTACTCTGTTTTTACTTATATGTTCTGTCTTGTGATATCTGCATGCATGTTTACCTCGTTTAACGCCCCCTAAAGCCAGTGCACTTGCAAGAGTGGCATTGGCGGAGGTGGGGTGTTACACTACACAAGGCATAACTGCTCAAGAAACAATAAAGGATTAAGTGGGAGTTGTACTCTTCTAGTTCACCAATCGAAATTTCCCACTGTCTAAAAAAATAAGATCATGAATGCTAGAGTTGATAAGAAAAACAGCAAGTCAAATAAATAAGTAAAATGAAAGGCCCCTTGTGTAGTTGCTTGCCTCATTTCAAAGCATAAAGGGCGTACAGGCAACATGCACTACCTCTAAAACATGCATGGCATGTATATACTCAAAGGACATGGGTTGCGCATCCAACTAAGAATTGTCTGAAACCATTGCATTTAAATCAAGAAAAAAAAATTATGCAAAACAAAAGATGGTATCCATAAGGTTGCCTTTTTAATGAAGTCCATAACATGCTACTTTAAATGTTCTTTCAGTTCATCAGTTTGAAACTGAAGGAAAGTAACATGAGTCAAGGCAACCAATATGCAATAATCAATCAAAGTCAATTAAACATGACAAAAGTATAATAGCAAACAACTCCAACAACCATATTTAATGCAATGGCCAAGAAACACAAAACAGTAAAAAAATACTACCCAAGCATCAAGATCTTTCCTAAAATGAAGTAGTAAAGTAGCCCTCATACCTAACTGATTCCAAAGATTTCCAGCAAACAAGGACTGGACTGAATTCAATGCACAAAGGAAAATTGACAAGCAGCCATAAACTCCGGTGACACCGAAACAGCGATTGCGGCGCAGCAGCACCCCAAACGAGACTAGAAAGATATCACCGAAAAAGGGGAGTCATTTCCAGCGCTAACTTGAAGCCGACGCAGTGGGGGCACCTCATGGCTACGTCGATGTCTGACTGAACTCAAGATGAGCTGTGCAATTACAAAGTTGTGCCGGTGGATTTGGGTAGCGACGAGACAAGGAGGCGGTCGACTGAGGGATATCGGCTCCGGTTAGCGGCGGAAGCTCTGGTTGGGATCGGCGGAAACTGTGTCAACCATGTAAAATATGAACAACCATACTACCTAACATCAAAAAACACTATTAAGAGATCGGCAAACCAATAAACGAGAGAACGAGGTCATTGACAAAATAACAGTCCTTTATTCGGAAGCCGAACTGTTCTGGCAGAACTTTGGTGAACTACCAAAACAAGTTTCCTTCGTGAATCCGAACAAAGACATTTTCGTCTATTTGAATTTTATTGTGTGTTATGTTATGTTTGAATTTGATGATTACAGTCAAACTAGCCAACATAGGGAATTATACTTCATGTAGGAAATTACATTTCAATCATATATATCAATAATAATTATAACAGCATACTAAACCTGGTAAGATGATGAGTTAATTCTCAGAACGCAGACACTACACAGTCAAGATAATAAAAGATAAGTAGAAAATTGTTTACCGAGGGAACGTTTGTCTCTATCATGAAAGTAAACAGCACAATGGATGCACCTTTCTTGCTTGTACAACCCACCACCGGCAGTACTTTCCCTCTGACTGTTCCATTTCCCAAGCCAGGTATATGTGGCTTCTTATCTGCATACCAAGACAAATTAGTTACAACTTCACAATAAATCATTGATCTATCTAGCAAATACCTGAAACCATTCAAATGACAACGGCAAGTAAAGTGAACCGAAGCTGTTAAGGGAATAGGGTTTCAAACGATGAAATCAAATACCTGAAATCGAAATGAACCGAAGCTGTTAGGGAATAGGGTTTCAAACAATGTCCAAAAACGATGAAATCAGATTCGAACGATGTTATTCTAACCTGAAATCGATGAAATCAGATACCTGAAATCGAAATTCATACGATGTTCCCTGAAGCCAAATCAATTCTCCCCCAAAATCCGATTCTTTGACGTCGGAACTGATCTGAACGCCTTAAGCTTCGCGATTCTTTGATGCCGAAACGAATTTGAACGGACTCTGGGATCTGGGTTTTTTTGGGGGGGGGGGAATCGTTGGATTTGGATTTTCTAATTTTGCGGCCGAACTATGACAAAGCGTTGGGCAAAACAAATGAGAAATGGAAATAGGTTTATGGACATGAGTTTACCTTTTTACCCTCAGAAAGTAGCCTTAACAACACAAATAAGCGTTGCCAATAAAAAAATTATAATTATGTATTTTTGGCAACACTTTTTAAATATAGCAACGCATATTATTGTTATTACCCTACAACACAAATAAGTGTTGGCAACTGTGAAAAAAAAGGGTTACCAAATGACCATTATGGTGTAGTGAATGCTAAATAAAGAAAAATGAAGCTGTTATAAGACCCAGGTCCCATCACACAATGCAACGCAAGCCGGAGGATAGGGTTTTTACCTTATAACAGCCAAAGCATGTTTGATACGTTTAAAACACATTATTTGATACTATTATAGGTGTATAGTGTCAAAATAGTTTCAATCATAAGTATCAATCATAGGGGGCATAGCTACCATCTACTATGTCACCATACTAGGCTCTACAAATAAAACCGAAACACACGTATTGGAAATTGGATTCTGTCATGAGCCGAGGCAAGGGGCAAGCTCCTCTCCGATTCGAAACACTCTAGCAAATGTCTAAGGACCCCACTAAGATCCTTGGATCTTCAGGGCCGGTCCTCTCTTACTTTTGAGGATTGGCAATTCCTGAACACACGTTTCCCGGTCCTTACAGACCTATATCCGAGGCGCCTCGCATTCCAACAACCACACAGGTGAAAAGTATATAAATGTCAGGGCTGGTAGGTCACTGACACCACCCTAGCTAGAAAGAAACGTCGTGCTCTCCCTGCAGTCACTATCCCGTTTTTGACTCATACCGAGGTGTGAGGCTCGCAAATTCACGTTATACACAAAGCTATGCCACACAGGCCATGCTTTAATCATCAGCCACAAGACTTTGCTTTTCAACAGAAGCCTTGATCCATTGCCACTTACGCGTGCCACACTGGCAATTCACTCCATGCGACTGATGTCCATCGATATACAACCTCTGAGCCCGTGCGTCTCAGAGAAGGGCGTTAAGCAAGAGAATAAATTCTCCGCTGCCAAACAGATGTATATTTAATAAAGATCAATCAACACAGAATAAAATCCAATGTCAGACACACAATCCATTTACAAGTTCGTTCTGGGTCTGAACGAAACCGGAGGCACTTTCATCGCATATCCATCGATCTCCAAGTACGTCTGGACGATCACCAACTGTTTCCCTCATCTTGGGTGTACAGCCCAATCAAGATCATCAGTAATCACCCAAACGATGTGAAGACTTCCGGTCTTCGACCACCATCTTCCTCTTCGACATCTCGTCGAATCGGTTATTCAGAATGGGTATAACCCCGGCCTTTCTGAATAACCCACGTATATAACAAACGAATGTTACACAAACACAACAAACGCCTCATTCCAATTCAGAATGTTCTTTTATTCACAAAATCACATTCTTAGGGAAAGGTTCCCATTAATTTTATCCAAGATAAATTATTCTAAATTTATCCTATAATCTTCCTTTGGATATCATTTCTAACTAGTCGGGATTAGCGAACCACACCGAAGTAATTATTTATTTTATTTCTCAATCCCAACTTATTCATACCATGGAGCAAAACTGGTAATACCCCATATCTAACACCACGGTGTTATCGGTAAAATTAATTACCATTTCACGTTCAAATCTAATTAAAGATTTAACTATCGCATTGGAGCAAAACTGGTGGTACTCCATTCTCGATCACCTTTCAGATTTGATAATTTAAATTATCAATTCACATTTCAATCTAATTAAAGATTCATTCAAACTCCACTTAGTTTTAATCTTTTCAAAAATCAATATCCTGCATTTAACTGGGTTAAAGAACCAATGTCATCTAAAACACGGTTCAAGACAAACCCAAATCACATTTGATATTAAATACAAGGCTCTGAATAGAAAACATACCGGCTTATATTCAATATCAAATTCTGAAACCAACAAATATCGCATTGGAAATAACGATATAAAATATATCTTTCAAATTCCCATAACAATATCTGTATAGTCACGAAATCCAACATCGAAATATTCCGAAGATAATTTCGATTCAACTCCAGTCCAATCCACGTATTGGGAATATTGATTATTTTTATAATCACTTTCAAATTCAATTTATTTATTTCAAAAATGAATTGATTTTAATTCTAGTTCAAAACTAGTTCATTTCGATAAAAATCTATTTTTATCCTTTCAAATGTGGAATTTTTCAGCCCAATTTTTCCCAAATCATTTCTTATGATTTTACACAAATTATAGATATTTTTAATAATTTTATCAAGGCCCGTACAGTCGACTTCCATCAACGGCCATCGAACTGCACTTACAACGACCTTTTCCAAATTTGATTTGGACATAATTCCAAATCCAACCGTTAGATTTCAAATTTCTAATATTCATTGGAAAGCTCTTTTCGATACGAACCCAACGGTTCCGGTTTTAGGAGAATCCGACGGTCGGATCTCCCGCAACGTCAATTCGAAGTCAATGGTCGAAATTCACGAACTGCCGCGGCGCGGCGCGTTCTATTCAGGCCATTATATATATATATATAATATATATTATATATTTCGTCGATTTCCTTTTAAAACGAATTTTATAAATAGTTCTAAATTCGTTTCAAAAACAATTTCAACTTCATCTTCAATCTCAAATTGATTTGATTTCAATTCAATTCGAATTCATTTCAATTTTATTTAATTCGAATTCCAATTCGTTTCAATTCAAATTCGTTTTTATTTCAATTTAATTCAATTTGAATTCATTTCTATTCAATTCGAATTCAAATTCACTTTCTATTCAATTTGAATTCAAATTCACTTTCTATTCAATTCGAATCGAATTCATTTTCTATTCAATTCGAATTCATTTCAAATTGATTCAATAAAATTTCAATTTGAATTTTAATCTAATTTAATTTGAATTTCATTTCAAAATATTAAATTTTGAAATCACTTTCCAATATTCATTGTTAAACGAATGAAATCGATATAAATATCGTTCACGTCAAAATAGCGCAACTCTAATCAACACGGCTTTATATATTTCAATAAATTTGTTATTCTATTCAACAAATGAATATATATATTCCATTCAACACATGAATCTATATTTCTTTCAACACACGACTAATCTCAACACATGAGTACTGTCAACACATCACTATTTTTGGTATGTAAAATATTTTATAAAATTATGGTATCTATTGTTTGATTTTTAAATCAGACTCCACCGTGAAGTAGTTCTAATTTTAAATATGATAAAGATGTAAATTTTATTATTAAAATATTTTACTCAACACATAAATAGTTTCAACACATAAATATCGTCAACACATGACTATTTTTATATTCAACACATGAATTTTCTTTTATAATATTCATTATTTTCCCGATTGGAATGAGGCCCAATCAATCACCATATAATGTTAATTATATGGATTCCATACAACCCATGTATATAATAGCAATGATAAACAATCATCCAAGGTGCACCACACAACTGTATAAGCATCAAATATAAATAATCAACGCTTACACAACCTGTCGACCAATCGATCGACATACAATTAAATAATTGGGATTAGTGTACTCAAATATCATCCCAACACCCGTGTGGGGTTTCAAATCAACAAACACATATTTTTATTTGTGCAGTTGGGCGATGTGTAAAATTCATCGACCCAATCAATATCAGTCAAATCAGTGTATATAAACAAATCGGCCGATTTGTTTATAAATATTTATTTATTCACTTTCACGTTAAAAATTATATTTTTAACGATAATTAATTTATTTCAACACATCCACAATTTATTATCGATTTCACATCAACAACACTACCAAATTTCACAACACATCTATTAAACAAACAAGCCATCCATGGTCTGTGGATGACGGATGTCGGGTGCTGCTAAGCACCGTCTGCATCCTAGTATATATATATATATATAACTAGAAAAAGGAAATTTGAGTGAGAAGTTCTCACCAAAGCTAATCCAATTCCACGACACTTCTATTGTAGGAAATCTTCGCCGCTCTCGCCCTTTCTCACTTTCGTTGCCCGTTGCCACTACATATATAAAAATCACATTTTTATATTGTTGCTTTGTAGATAAAAATCATATTTTTATACTACTACTATATGAATAAAAATTCCATTTTTACACCGCTACTATATAGATAAAAATTCTATTTTTACATTGCTACTATATAGATAAAAATTCTATTTTTACATTGATGCTATATAGATAAAAATTCTATTTTTACATTGATGCTATATAGATAAAAATTCTATTTTAACATTGCTACTATATAGATAAAAATTCTATTTTTACATTGCTACTATATAGATAAAAATTCTATTTTTACATTGATGCTATATAGATAAAAATTCTATTTTTACATTGCTATTCTCTATATAAAGATTATATTTTTATATTCTCTATTATATAGAAATTTTATTTTCAATACACTACTTATATAAAAATAGTATTTTTATATCTCCTACTATATAAAGGTCATATTTTTGATTCACTACATAAATAAAAATCAAATTTTTAACACTTCTATAATGTAAAAATCATATTTTTATCCTTCTACAATATAAAAGATTATATGTTTATCCTTCTACAATATAAAAGATTATATTTTTATCCTTCCTTGTTTGATAAAATTCTAGTCTTAATTACCATAAAAATATAAACTTTCATTATGAAAGAAAATCTAGCCTTGATTGATTTAAAAATCCGAACTTTATCGATTAAAAGAAATCCTATGGGTTTATCAACAAACAAAAAAAAAGAAGAAAAATCAAAGGAAGCCAAAGAGACTCACAGCGGGAGGGGTGGTTGATGGGGCATCAGGGGGGGTGCAGTCGCGGATCCGTGGCGCGGTGGGGTTGCGCGCCTCCTGAGGCGGCGGAGGAAAAGTCGGACAGGAAGAAGAGGGGGGTAGGCGCGGTTTTCTCGAGCAGAAAAGGAGGGAGTAGCGGGGGACTGACGTGGCAGGGGGGGTCGGATCGGAGGCGGCGGTGGGCTGAGGGTCTCCGACGGCGGCGAGAGTGGAAAGGGGAGGCGCGAGCGCGATTTGGGGTTTTTTTTTCCTCTTTTCTGATGAATCGAAGAATGAGGGGGGGGGTAGAGAGAAAGAGATAGGGAGAGGGAAGTTTTATTTTTTAATTATTTTATTTACAAAAACTTGACTTTTTCATACAACCTCTAAACGAGGCCCACCGCCTGTCGTCCCTAGCGTTTTACCCCTATTCCGAACACAATGGGATATGTATCGTAGGCTGATTCGACCATTTCGATCAGTTTTCGTCAAAATCAACATATAACTCTATATATTGAATTTGAACGTGCATTTCAATTTACTGGGGTCACATACTAACTCGAAAAATTCCAGAAAAATATTTTCTAGCTTCGTATTGACGATACGGTCCTAACAAAACTAGTTTCGTCGAATTCTGAGACCGTTGGAGAAATGGCCATTTTCCAGTCGATTAAAATCAACTTAAACTGGTCAAACGCGTTTTCCTTCGCCATGCTCACATATTGAATCGGAGAATTATGAAATTTGGAATCTAGCAATAATTTGACATCACGGACCCAACAAAAGTGGTTTCGTCGAAATCTGAGGTCGTTTGCAAAATTTCCATTTTTAAGGGCCTGAATTCCATAGCGACTATTCAGAATTTTCAACTGGACATATCTTTTGATTCCCGCTATGAAATTTGGATTTTTCGGATTCGTTAGAAAGATATTCTCAAATAGATCCTATTATTTTTGGTTTCACTAAAATCCGGATTGTTTTGCACCCGGTATGTACAATTGAAGTTTGAAATCGAATTATCGAACTACAGCGCCATTTTCAATTCTATTTATAATTATTTATATTCTAACGACGACGTGTATAAAATATACGTTCGAATTCTATTCAAAATAAATTTCTCGTCGATATTATTTAAAATAATCTATTTTAAATGTTCAAAATTCGCTAAAATTGCCAAAATAAAAATATTAAACTGGCCCAGATTTTACGGGTTGTTACAACCGGGGACTTCGGGATATTTCATATAGCCTCCCATGGCCTTCTTCAATTCAAAAGAAAAAGAAAAAGCCGAGCTGCTAGCCAATCGGCTCACAAAATCATCATCACACAAACAAAACAGTAAATTATGGTAAACATGTACCTATTTGTCGGGCAAACAATTTTATTCTCCTGCTCTAGCCTCCTTGCTATGACCTGTTCAGTGTAAGTACATGTATATGCATGCAAATGCGATAATTTTTCAATACAATTTACTATTTGGTTCAAATTGGCTATATGGTTCAAATTTAATTAATCAAACAATAATCAAGCAACACAACCATCAATCAATTAGTTGGTTATCATTTCAAATTCATAACTTTGATACATAGTCTAAAAATCAGATTTTTGATGCCAAATCACAACAATAGGCCCTATATAATTTTGGTTCTCACACCGGTCAATTGGAAATACATAGAAATTATACTTTCGTCACTCGAACACAACACTGATGATGCCATGGTCATTATCAGCATCATCTCCAGGCAACTAGATTGTGATTCTATATCTATCCAGTATATTGAAACTTCAAATACACGTGGATCAGACGTATATGCAAAATCTTTATATACCGGACTGTCCAAATTCCATATAAAATAAATAATCAAATACGTAGAATTGATTTAAATTTTCAAAACAAAAATTGTTTTCACTTTTATTTCAAAAACACTACTCTTCACACTCGTTCTAGGATACTACTGATCCTATCTCTAACGAGTCATTCTCGTTGGATGTTACTAATCCAATCTCCGATGAATTCTTTCGTATGGTTCTAATGTGTCTTGTTCTCTGAGCTTTGTAAACCAAAGCTCTGATACCAGCTGTGAAAACCTGTAACTTCCCCGGTAAGGATAGAGCGGATGATCTAGAGAACACGATAAAATAGAACGCAGACGGAAGAACATTTCATTGTATATTACAACAATTCATCAGAATACAAGAATATACAGAGTATAAATGAATACCACACAATGGAAAAATATCAGAGATTACAATACATTACATGGCAGTGGAAAATAATACAATACACAACTAGAAGTAATACACGGATACAGAGCTTTCCCAGTATCGTTCTAGCTGTAAACCAGGTTCTTGTGAATATAAATCTGCAAAACCAAAACTACAAGCTGCCCATGTCAAAATAAGGGCACCCAGAGTTTAGGTTAAAACAATAAACTCCAGATCAGTCATGGGACTGGTGTGAGAACTAAAACAGTTAATTAACACTATACTTTAAATCAGATATATCAAGGGACCATGCCGTATAACACGGAACGAGTTTCCTCCCAAGAATACCAGTGCATATAACAAAACAGCGCAATGCTCATTGGAAAAATGAAGCTATTATAAGACCCAGGTCCTATCACACAATGCAACGCAAGCCGGGGGATAGGGTTTTCCCTTATAATAGCCAAACATGCTTAGTACGTTTAAAACAAATCATTTGATACTATTATAAGTGTATAGTGTCAAAACAATTTCAATCATAAATATCAATCATAGACGGCATGGGTACCATATATCATGTCGCCATACTAGGCTCTACAATCAAAATCGCAAAGTCACGTATTTGGAAATTGGATTTCCGTCTGTGAACCGAGGCTAGGGATCGTCCTCTACCGAATTTGAGACAATCTAGCCCATGTCTCCGGAACAGCCGCAACTGCCCCTTGGATCGTCAGGGCCGGTCCACCGATGTGGATTATAGTGCCTGAATAATACGTCTCCCCACCCTATGGGGCGTAAATGAGCCAACGAATGACTCCATCGGCTTCACATAGTCACCGATATGTCCGAGACGCCTCGCAACAACAACAACCACATAAGTCAAACTCGTCGGGGCGTGTAAAACCACCGACGCCACTTCTAGCTAGAAGGAAACGCATGCCCTCCCTGAGGTCCTCTCCCGTTTCTGGTTCACAACCGGGGTGTGAGGCTCGCGAATCAACGTTAAACAAAGCTACACCACACAGGCCGTGCTTTGATCATCATCCACGAGACTTTGCTTTTCAACAGAAGCCTTGATCATTTGCCACTTAGGCATGCCACACAGGCAATTCAATCCATGCGTTTGATATCCATCAATATATAACCCCTGAGCTCGTACGTCTCAGAGAAGGGCGTTAAGCAAGAGAATAAATTCTCCGCCGCCAAACAGATATATATTTAATAGAAATCAATCACACAGACTGAAATCCAATGTCAGACACACAGTCCATCTACAAGTCTGTTCTGGGTCTGAACGAAACCGGAGGCACCTTGTACCTCGCATATCCATCGATCTCCAAGCACGTCGGGACGATCACCAACTGATTCCCTCCTCTTGGGTGTACGGCCCAATCAAGATCATCTGTAATTATCCAAACGACGGGAAGACCTTCGGTCTTCGACCACCGTCTTCATCTTCGACACCACGTCGAATCATTTATTCAGAATAGGATAAACCCGGTCTTTCTAAATAATTCGCGTATATAATAAACAAGTGTTACATAAACACAACATACGCTTCATTCCAATTCAGAATATTCTTTTATTCAAATATTCTTATATTTAGGGAAAGGTTTCCATTAATTTTATCAAAGATAAATTCTTTAAATTTATTCTTTAATCTCCTTTTTGAATATCAATTCAAACTAGTCGGGATTAGCGAACCACACCGAAGTAATCATTTATTTTATTTCC
Organism: Allium sativum; assembly: GCA_030737875.1. Taxonomy (NCBI): domain Eukaryota; kingdom Viridiplantae; phylum Streptophyta; class Magnoliopsida; order Asparagales; family Amaryllidaceae; genus Allium; species Allium sativum. The sequence continues at coordinate 200,278,154 of CM060909.1, read as the reverse complement.
CAATCCCAACCTAATCACCCCATGAAGTAAAACTGGTAATACTTCATATCTAACACCACGGTGTTGTCGGTAAATTCAATTACCATTTCATGTTCAAATCTAATTAAAGATTTAACTATCGCCTGGAGTAAAACTGGTGATACTCCACTCTCGATCTTTTCAATCTAATTAAAGATTCATTAAAAATCCACTTAGTTTTAATCCTTAACTGGGTTAAATAATTAGTGTCATTTAAAACATGGTTCACGATAAACCCAAAATCACATTTGATATTAAATACAAGGCTCTGAATAGAAAATATATCGGCTTATATTCAATATCAAATTCTACGACCAAAAAATATCGTATGGGAAATAATGATATAAATATATCTTTCAAATTTCCATAACAATATCTGTATAATCACGAAATCCAACGTCGAAATATTCCAAAGACAATTTCGATTCAAATCCATTCCAATTCAATTATTGGAAATTCTGGTTTCTTTTAAAACCATTTCAAATCAAATTTATTTATTTAAAAATAAATAAACTATTATTCTAATTCAAAATTAGTTCATTTCGATAAAAATCTATTTTTATCTTTTCAAATATGGAGTTTTTCATCCCAAATTTTCCCAAATCATTTCTTATGATTTTACACAAATTATTACTATTTTAATAATTTTATCAAGGCCCGTACAGTCGATTTCCATCAACGGCCATCGAACTGCAATTACAACGACGTTTTCCAAATTTGATTTGGACATAATTCCAAATCCAACCGTTAGATTTCAAATTTCTGATATTCGTTAGAAAGCTCTTTTCGATACGAACCCAACGGCTTCGGTTTTAGCAGAATCCGACGGTCGGATCTCCCGCAACGTCAATTCGAAGTCAATGGTCGAAATTCGCGAACTACCGCAGCGCGGCGCGTTCTATTCAGGCCATTATATATATATATATATATATATAATATACCTCGTTGATTTCCATTTAAAACGTATTTTATAAATCGATTTAAATTCGTTTTCAAAACAGTTTCAACTTCTATTTCAAATTCAAATCAAAATTGAATTTTTCCTTATAAATTCTTTTTAAATTCATTTCAAATTGATTTCAATTCAACTCAATTTTTAATTCAATTTCAGTTCATTTTCAATTCAATTCGAATTCAATTCTATTCAATTTCACTTCGAATTCAATTTTATTCAATTTCAATTCGAATTCATTTCAAAATATTCGATTTTGAAATCACTTTTCAATATTCATTATAAAAACGAATATAATCGATATAAATATCGTTCATGTAAAAATGGCGTCAATCTAATCAACACGGCTTCATATATTTCTATTTTCAAATATTCTATTTCAAACATTTCTTTTTCAAATATTTCTATTCAAATATTTCTATTCAAATATTTCTTTTTCAAATATTTCTATTCAAATATTTCTTTTTCAAAATTGGAATGAAGCTCAATCAATTACCATATAATGTTAATTATATGGATTTTCTACAACACATGTATATATCAACAACGACAAATAATCAACCATCATCCAAAGTGCATTCTACACTGTATAAGCATCAAATACAAATATTCAACGCTTATTACAGTCTGTCAAACAATCAATCGACATACAACTAATTATTGGGATTAGTGCATGTCATATATCATCCCAATACCCGTGTGGGGTTTCAAACAATCAAACACAGATTTTGTTAGTGTAGTTGGGCGATGTGTAAAATTTATCGTCCCAGTCAATATCAGTCAAATGTGTGTATATAAACAAATCGTCGATTTGTTTATAAATATTCATTTCATATACACGTTAAAATTTATATTTTTAACTATAAAATATTTTCCACTATAAAATATTTTATTTCATTTCACATCACATCACACAATCAACTACACATCAAAATCAAACAAACAAGCTTACAAGCCGTCCATGGTCTGTGGACGACGGGTGTCGGATGCTACTAAACACCGTCTGCATCCTAGTATATATTTTAACTAGAAAATTAAATTAAAAGTGAGAAGTTCTCACCGACTAGCTAATCCAAACGCCACGACTCTTCTTATGTAGGAAATCTTCATTGTTCTCCTCTCGTCACTTTCATCGTCCGCATACGCTACATATATAAAAATCGAATTTTTATGTTCACTTCATATATTTAAAAATAAAAAAAAAATTATCTTCACTTCGTTATAAAAATTATATTTTTATTCTCTACGTATTTTATACTTCTTATAAAAATATGACATTTTCATATTTAAAAATCTCGACTTCTCTGTTTTTAAAATATCGTCTTCTTTATTTTTACTTCGCTAGAAATTCTATTTTTATTTCCGTTTCAAATAAATATATATTTTCAAATCACTTTCATTTTAAAGATATTATTTTTATCTAAAAATCATTCATGTAAAAATCCAATTTTTACTTCGCCTTTCATACAATGAAATCCAATTTTTTTATCTCGTTGTCAATAGAATAAAAATCACGTTCTTAATTATCTAAAAATCATATCTTTAAAGAATAAAAATCAAACCTTTATGCTTTATAAAAAAAATCAAATCTTTTTCATGTTAAAAACTATACTTTTCTATGTTAAAGATCTCACCTTTATCACTTTAAAAATTATACTTTTAAAGTTATATAAAACTGAAAGTTAAAAAACAATGTAAATAAAAGAAATAAACAAGTTAAAAACTTACAGCTTTTTCATCAGCGAGAGGGGGGGGTGGGAAAACGAGCGCCTGACGTGGCAAGGGGGGTCGTCGGCGGGCTCAGGGTTGTGGGCGGGGCTGGGGGGTCTCTGCGCGGAGGTGGAGGCGGTTGGAGGCCAGTGGAGGGGCTAGGGGAAGAAGGAAGGGTGGCGGAGCACCGGGGGGGGGGGGGGGGGGAGGGTGGAGGGGGGCTGTCGATTTGGGTGCGTGGGGGTGTCGGGTTCGTGGAGGAGGAGTGCGAGAGGAGGTGGCGGGAGAGGGGGCTGGGTGAGTCGGCGCTGGTCAGCGCCACCTAGGGGGGCCGCGATGGAAGCGGCGGCGGTCCCCCCCCCCCCCCGCCCCCACCCCCACCCGTCGCCCCTTCTGTTCTCTTTTTTTTTCGATTTGTCTGAGTGAAGTAGGAGAGAGAGAGAGAGGTGAGGGTATGAGCTAATATATAATTATATTATTTTAATTAATTTTCTTTCTCTTTAAAAGTTGACTTTTCGTCTGAACCCCGAGTCGAGCCCAACGACTGTCGCCCCTAGCTAATTACCCCCATTCCGAACACAATGGGATATGTCACATAAGCCAGTTCAACCGTTTCGATCAATTTTCGTTAAATTTAAAATATAAATTAGTATACATTCAATTTGAACGCACATTTCAATCTACCGGGGTCATATACTAACTCGAAAAATTCCAGAAAAATATTTTCTAGCTTCGTATTGACGATACGGTCCTAACAAAACTAAATCCGCCCAATTCTGAGACCGTTAGAAAAACGGTCATTTTCCAATCGATTAAAATCAACTGAAACTGGTCAAACGCGTTTTCCTTTGCCACGCTCACATACTAATTCGAAAAATTATGAAATTTGGAATCTAGCAATAATTTGACATCACGGATCCAAAAAAAGTGGTTTCATCGAAATCCAAGGTTGTTTGCAAAATTTCCATTTTTAAGGGCCTGAATTCCATAGCGACCATTCTGAAATTTCAACCGGACATAACTTTTGATTCCCGCTATGAAATTTCGATTTTTTGGATTCGTTGGAAAGATATTCTCCATTAGACTCAAAAAATTTTGGTTTCGTTTAAATCCGGTTTATTTTGCACCCGGTATATTCAATTGAAATTTGAAGTCGAATTATCGAACTACCGCGCCATTTTCAATTCCTTTTATAATTAAAATAAATATTTATATTATAACAACGATTCAAACGAATATATACGTTCGACTTCTATTCAAAATAAATTTCTCGTCGTTATTATTTAAAATAATTCATTTTAAATAATCAAAATTCGCTAAAATTGCCAAAATAAAAATTTTATATTGGCTCGGAATTCTGGGTTATTACGTGAGTTAGGGTTTAATCGTGTATAAATAACCCATGTATGTTAATGTAAAAGGCATTAAAAACTTCTATTTTTCTTCCATGGCTTCTTTGCCATTTGTTTTTGTAATCTCTCGTTTTAATGCAATCTTAATTTGTCATCTTTTATTTACATTTTATTTTCTTTTATGCAAGTAGATTAGTTGTAGTTTTAGATATTTAGCCTGCATTTTCTTTTATTTCTTTCATGTTGCAAACTACATTTGCTGTTAAAATAACAAACATGAGAGGCTAAATCCCTACAACTTAGGGATAATGAAGCTCTCTTTATTCATGTAGTTTCAATATACTTGTTTATTCATAATCTCTTTTTGTGCTTTAATTCATATTGATGGTTATGGTTTTTGAGTTCGATAGCCTATAGTGTTGACACCACATAGGCTATGCTTGTTCATATGCTCACTAATTACCTCTTCATCTACATATGATTATGGTAATTAAGTGGAGATTGAAATCTAAATTTGATGGTTTATACTCCTAATTAATAGGGGATAGGCCATGCTTAAAGTACGATTCAATTTTAACTTGTTATCATTTTCCATAAAATTAGTATAGTTGTTTAAGAGGTGTGACAAAATTTGATGGCTTATGTTGGGCTAATCAATAGCACAAATAGGTCATGCTTAAAATAGTCACATCAATTAAATTAACTATTGACCAAAAAGAGAGATCATGGTTTCATTTTATATTGGTTCATGTGATCTTGAGAGTGAGTTTGCTTTTAAGTTGTCATTTAATCTCTTATTTTTCTACCAACGTTTGTAGTTAATAGTTTGTTAGATTTTGCTAATTTTTAGCTAATTACTTAACATTCTCACTCGCTTTCGGTTTAATTTGATTGAGTAATTTTAGAATTATTTATTTCCCTGTGGATCGACCTGTATTCGTCATGTACTACGATTGTATGTCGTGTGCTTGCGGTGTTATCACGATATTTCATGTTAATATTTTTCTAATTTAATAGAATATCCGTTTAGCGAACAAGTTTTTGGCGCTGTTGTCGGGGAAAGAATTTAATTTTAGTTTTATTCCTCGAATTAATTTTCTTGTTTGTTTTTCGAAAAAAAAAAATTGTGTGTTGTTCATAGTTTTTCTATTTTGTTTTGATATTTTGTTGTTTTATTTTGTGTGTGCTTGTTTTTGTGTTCATTAAAAAGAGAAAGTAATAAAAAAAGGATTTGTGTGTTTTGTTCCATTTTGTGTTTGTTTTAATTTTGTTTGTGTTTTGTTTCTTTTCATTTATGTGTTTTTATTTTGTGTGTATGTGTGTTGATAGATTTTATATTGTGTTAGTTCTTCTATTTCATCTCTCTTCATAAATAAAAATACAGTCATTTATCTTCTAGTTATTAGAAAAAAGGAAGAAAAAAAACACCTACCTTTTGTTCAGTCTCTTTCCCCTTTTTTTGTGTTTTCAATTTCTTTATTTCTTTCCCTTTATCTCTCTCTCTCTCATTTATTTCTCTCCTTTTTACAATTATTGCAAAAAAAAATTAGTGCTTTCCTTTTACTCCCTTTTTAATTTCCTTTCCTTCTTTCATTTATTTCTTGACTGCCTTCCTTCTTTTTCTTTCCTGTAATTAATTAAAATTAAACCTTTCCATTTTTCTCTCTCTTTTACTTCTTTCCCTTTCTCCTTCTCTCATTTATTTCTTTCTTTCCTTTTTCTTGTCCTCCCTCTATAATCTTCTTCCCTTCTCTGCCTTATTCTATTTACAATCCTTTATAAACCAACCTTCACTTAACATTCTATTCTCTCTACCATTTCTTACACCATTTTCTAAACATCATCAAATCTCGTCCATCAATCCATTCTCCTCTTTGCTCCTTAAATAAAACCACAACAAACAACATCCTCAAAACTATCCACCAAATCGCATACCAAAAATCCCCAAACCGAATATACCCTCCTAACACCACTTTCTCAAAGCGTTCAGTAAGCAGTGTCTCTACCTTGAAGGTTAATCAGTTAGGACCAGATCTACCATCACATAATCAGTGTTGCCCTTCTTCCAACACACCAAAGCCACAACATTCAAACAGATCAACATCTTCCACCACATTCACAACTTATGGAAGTCAATCAAACCAGCATATTTCCCACCTCCACCGCTAACCACACATGACATCAAAACTTTTGGATCGAACTAGATTAAGATTTGATTTTGAATTTTTGGGTTCAGTTTGGATTTTGATTGAACTATTTTGATTTTTTTGGAGGTTGTCATCTCGCATATATGTTCTTATTAAAAGGCAAACAGTGGATTGGTTTACTGTGATTTGTCGTTGAGTAGTGTTTTGTTTTTTATTATATTTGCGGCCATCATCTCTATTTGGGTCGATTTGGTTGAGCTTGCATGTGAACTTGGGCTTTGTGGGTTTAAAAATACAAATAAATAAAGGAGTTGATTACCTTCTAGTTTCTTGGCTTCTGATTGTGCTTTGAACATGTGGGTCTCGACTTTTTTATTTTAGTTGTTTTGTTGCAAGATTTCTTTTATTTGTCATGCCTGTTCTAGTTTAGTTTAGGTTATTTAGTTTTCCTTTGTTTTTCAGTTTATTTGTTTAGCGTAGCTTAGTTTGATTCGAAAAAAGAGGAAAAAAAATCATTCTTCCAATTTAGATTTAAAAAAAGGTCTGTTTCTGCTATAGTTTTCTTTTTTCTCATTCAAAAAAAAAATCATTTTCAATGTTGCCTTGTATATAAATCTTTTCAGGTTACAGAATCAGAAGGAAACAAACTACTCGCTAGGAATTGCTTTGCTCTGCTCAAAAGCTTGCGCGGCTATGCTTGCTAGCTAAAAAAATAATGCCGCGAAAATAAATTGCTAATAAATTCAGACACTCTGGTATTGTTCTTGTTAAATTTGGTGATATAAAATCACAAATTGATTGGAACAAATTTGCAAAGAATGGAAAGTAAATATTTTTATAATGGGAATGCATTGATTGCAATTGATGAGGTGGTAGAGAAATAAATGGATGAATTAATTTCTTCCATCTATGTTAAAGAAATGGATTGATTTACTTCCTATGTTTGCACATTTGTTGTTATGGTAATTTTCCTCCATTATATTATTACCATATGTTGGTAATTTAATTGATACTCACATAGATTTGCTTTGGCTATATATTGAGGGTTAGACTTTAGTGTAAACCCATCCTGGCCTGGAGCCAGTGATCCCCGATGGTGTCTCTTCTTATTAAACATGATTGAGGTTTGGATATATAAACTCTTATTTTGTAATCTCTTGTAATTCTCTCATGTGGAATAAAATCTCTCTCTGTTGGACTGGACGTACACTATCTCAAGGATAGTGGAACCAGTACAAATATTGTGTGTCTTTGTTTCTCTGCTATAGTTATTTACTATTTTTTTAATGTAATAGAATAATTGCTATCAAATTAGATTGGTGTTCAATTGGCAAATCTGGATCCTATTTATTGCGCTCCCGCATATGCACAAAAATCATAACAGATTGGTATCAGAGCGAGGCGATTTATTTTAAATTATGCATCAATTATTTCTACAAAGGTTGGTAGATTCAGTGGTGATTATGCTATTACTATTTTGGAGAAAATGAGACTTTGGTGGAGGAGATTATGTCGAGAGTGAAGAGCATTCCAATCTAGGAACTTTGACGTGATATGGAGTTTATTGTGAATAAGCCCTCTGATATGGATGAGGGAAGATGGAAGAAGACGAAGAAGAAGGCGGGTGACGGTTGAAGAACCTAGTCCACAGCAAGGTGGAAAGGTTAATACGGTCACTGCTTATGGTCCTAAGGTGGAGGATCATGGTATCGACAAGGGTCTAGATGTTGATGATGCTCGAGGGATCTCGGAGATGAAGAGACCATGTCAAACGGAAGACGAATGTCGAGTTTAGAAATCCACAAAGACGATGGAGATCTTATGGTATTGCAAGCATTTTTTAGACCGTTGGTTGATGCACGGTGCAGCTCAGGTGGTAGATGCATCTTTTGCAGGCGCTGGGTTGTATTTGTAATTGATGTGTGGTCATAGTCCTTTCAATTCGACTAGGTGTATCTCGTTGCCCTGAAATCGTGGTTGGTTTTAATTGAGAGAATAATTTTTTGGTCTTGGTGGTGTTGAGGTTACTTTGGAATCTGCCTTTTTTTATTTTGTATATTTGCAACATTTTGTTGGCGGGCGGGGACGTAGTCTGAGCTCGTTAACAATTGTGTGATGGGGGGTGGCTTTGCTTGAACCCATTTGGTAAATATTCATTTTTTGTGTATCTCGTTGTGAGATTTTGATTGAAGGTGGAGTTCTGTTGAAGAGTTTTATGATGAGAAGAGAATTTGACTCAAGGTGGGGTGCTGGAGATATGTGATTTTGCATCAAGGTGGAGTGTTAAATTTGGTGATACAAAATCACAAATTGATTGGAAGAAATTTGCAAAGAATGGAAAGTAAATATTTTTAAAATGGGAATGCATTGATTGCATTTGATGAGGTGGTAGAGAAATAAATGAATGGATTAATTTCTTCCAACTATGCTAAAGAAACAGATTGATTTACTTCCTATGTTTGCACATTTGTTGTTATGGTAATTTGCCTCCATTATATTATTACCATATGTTGGTAATTTAATTGATGACTCACATAGATTTGCATTGGCTATATATTGAGGGGTAGACTTAAGTGTAAACCCATCCTGGCCTAGAGCCAGTGATCCCCGATGGTGTCTCTTCTTATTAAACCTGATTGAGATTTGGATATGTAAACTCTTATTTTGTAATCTCTTGTAATTCTCTTATGTGGAGTAATCTCTCTCTGTTGGACTGGACGTACACTATCTCGAGGATAGTGGAATCAGTATAAATAATGTGTATCTTTGTTTCTCTACTATAGTTATTTACTATTTTGTTGATGTAATAGAATAATTGCTATCAGATTAGATTGGTGTTCAATTGGCAAATCTAGATCCTATTTGTTGCGCTTCCGCATATGCTCAATTTTCATAACAGTTCTCCTCTCCCTTGTTTTTATTTAATTGCATTGTTGTTTGCTTGCATCTGCATTCACAAAAAAAACTAAAATCAAAATAAAAATTCATTCGTAGTTGCATTGCAATTCACGTTTAATTTCTGTTGTGCATTCATCTTATTTTATTCTTATTATTTGTAAGGACGTTATTATATAATGACAAACTGGTTTCTTTCTGACGAATTTTTTCTCGGTGTCTAGATTACAGCAGAGCAATAACCGTTTATAAATATTACGGTGATTCGTAAATATTATATCGGTTGTTTCTCTGAAGTACTTAAACCTTCGGCTGCATTGCTAGGGTGATTCCTGGTGCACCGATAACTCCTGTCCGTTAACTGGCTGAGAAATCTTTTATTGAAATTAATCTAACCGTCATTATATAATTTTAGAAAATTTGTAAATAAGTAGTTTTCATCCATATAGTTGCATTAGGTTCATGCATATATAAAAAAAGCACAAAAAAAAACATTTCATTTGAAAATGTCTAAATTCCCTTATTCGTACGGATTTTACGATAGTTGTGAAAATCAATATAATCCATACAATTTTACACCAAATTCATATGGATATTTTAATAACAAATATTGTACAAGCAATTTGGACTGTACGCCACCAACTATTCAAAATTTTCAAAATAGTCCTGATTTTGCACCACAAAATTTTCAAATTAACGATCTACCCTCAAGTCCTGAAATAAGTATTCAAGCTCTACTTGAAGAAAGTTAAAGATTTAATGAATCAAGTCAAAGATTAATTAAATTAATGTGCAACAATTCAAGTCAAAATTTTCAAAATAATAAAATTCGAATTCACTTCCAAATTCAAACGATTTTGATGATAATCCTTGTCAATTCAATTTCGAGCTCCAAAATGAATTTCAACTTCAAAATGGAAATGTGAATCACTTTACAAATGATTTTGGCAATGGGAATAATTTCATTGATGGTGCAATTAACGGTTATGGTTCTCAACAATTCCAAATTGAAAATTCTCACGTCAATAATTATAAATTTGATTTTGTTGCGCAAATGAATGAAATTCACAATAATCACACGAATTTGTTGTTGCAGGACTACTTGAATTTTCATGAAAAAAAAGCAAAACCGAACGTGTGACGAATTGAATGATAATCCATCTTTTACCAAAATCGACGATCTTCAACTAACAACTTTTGAAATTGATGAAAATCTTAATGTAGTTTTTGAAAGCTCTGTAATTGATTTGAATTTAAATTCTCTTGAAAACAAAGACGTCAATTTTAAATTTGATCTTCCTCTCTTAGATTCTGAAAATTTAGCAACTTTAGATTGTCAACCTGACAAAAATGGAGTTGTTAACAATTGTTTAAGTGAGGACCACTTTGATGAGCGAAAATTTCTTAAATTGATCGACAATAATGTTGGCGGGGCTGAAACTGAAAATGAAGCATTTGAAAGCTTTGAAATTTTTGAGGTTGAAAACAACGAAACTGCTGAATGTGATCTTAAACACAATGACCATTTTTCTAAAACTGTTGAAACTCCTTGCGACTTGATCATTTCAACTAAATCTCACTGTGATCACTTATTTTTCAATGATAAATTTCTGCAGTATATGGACTCTTTTTGGAATAACACGGTTTTTGAGAAAACACAAGCTCGAAATTTACTGAAAATTCATTTGTTTGGTTTTGACTCTAGGTTTATGAATGAACCTTTAGTTAACAAAATTTCAAATATCAAAGCAAAACCGAACAATATTTCTCTAAACAAGTGTTGGGGTGAGAATGATGCTCACGTCGCTCAATTTATACATCATCTAAACAAATCAAACTTTGTTTTTGAAATTTTTACTGAACCCCGGCTCGATAACCTCTCTTTAGTTGCTACAGAAATTCAATTTGATTTTAGGATCAATTGTAAGCTCAAAATTTTAAAATTAACAATTCAAAATCTTAAATAAAACAAAATTTGTTTTTCCAAATTTGAAAGGTAATATAAAATTCTTTATGATTTGGTTTTCTGTGCTTAATCTGTGTCTCATAATCCTTATGAGGCTGATCCATTGGTCCACTCTGGACTGGTTCATCTATTCAACGACTACATATTTTCTGCTTGCACATTTGGTAAGTCGCACTAACCCTTTTTTGTACATAAGTAAATATTTCTCTTCCATTCACTCATTGTGTCATGCATTGACTGTGGGGACACAGTCGAAATCAAGAGTGGGGGGAGTTTCATTTTCATTCTGTTTTGCATAGTTTAAGTTAGCATTTTTTTTCCTTTCTCTTTTTGCTTTTTTTCTTTTTCTTAGAAAAAAAGAGTAAAAGTTTCGTACTTCTATTTACTTTTAAATAAGACATGATGGAGTTAGCATATAATTTTGGTCGTTTGATTTAAATATTTGGAAATTTACTTCTCTTAGAGGATAACGAAAGGAAAGTTTGAATTATGAGCAAATTTGGTGTAACTGGTATATTAGGAAATTCGTAGGTGATGAGTATGAAATGTTTTCTGAATTGTTATCTGATTAAATGAATGGTTGATTATGACTACTTACGATAAAATTTTAGATCTTTTAAGTGAAGTTGTGCTAATATATTCTCGTTTAACTCTCTCTCTTATGCAAAAAAAAAGAAAAAGAAAAAAAATGTATATATATAATAATAATCCAACGGTATCCAACATTGCTAGTACATCTCGCGTTGGTGTGCAAACCCGCCAAGCTCTTTCCGACACCTTGTTGACAATGTCAACGTCGATATATCTTGGTCTCATTTTATGAGTTGGACACCTAAGGATTACCGACATGTTGTTGACAAAGTCAACGTCGGTCTGCACAATCCGCCAAGCTCTGTCCCAAACTCTCGCGGTCGGTATACCTTGGCCTTTTCGGTTAGGTGTTTGTAAATAGTAATAATGTAAATATTTTTTAATAAAGAGAGAGCAAGAACTTGAAATCCAAGCGCAGTCTTCACTTATTCGACATAAATTGTTAACAAAAAGGAAGTTGAGATGTCGTTTTACGATTGTTGATATCGATTATAGAATTCATTTCATATTTGCACTATGTTTCTACCAAAACAACTGGCCAAGCTGGAGGAATTTGTGATGATAACCTGACTTTTGTTTGAAGTTTTGATTAGTAATGGACTTAAATTTCATAGTTATGACCCAAATTTGTGTTAACTCTGTAACACCCCACACCCGCTATGGTCACTCACTAAGGGAATGCCATAGCATCGGTGGAGTATTTTAGTGAATATAGAACAGAAAAATTACACCAAGACAGATATAAATAGTACTTGAAATTTTAAAACATCATCTCATAACAGCGGAAATAAACATGTCTGGTTACATCATAAAACCATGATAAAAGTCAAGTACAATATCCGTCAAAATAAAGAAGTACATAATCCCACTCTCTCATACAATAGCCATGACAAAAGAAAAGATAACTGGATAACTGGAGCTTTACATCTACCCAAGCTCCGAAAGACTGGAACAGCAATCCGATCAAGCTCTACTACTGCTAGGATCCACCGTAGGACCTGAGGGTTGGGAAAAAGATAAAAACAACGGGGTCAGACATAAGTCTGAGTGAGTCCTATAACTTTAACAATACAATCATTAAAGTAACCAGAGAAGACATAAACTTGACCTACGGTAATATCTGGGGATGAATGGCTACACTAAGCAGCTTGGTAGACTCAGAATAAACTAAGATAACCGTCAGGACGCATCTACCCACCCAAGGATAATTACTAACTGCACCACACCAGTCATTCCTACTTAAGGTTGATCCCTTCTAAGGACTTAGAAAATTTCCCCAGTAGTTTCATGTACTCCTAGCCCACTACATAGGTGCCGTCTGCCCCTATCTCCACTAGGTGTACTCAGTAATTCTGACCCAGTAGTTTCGCGTACCCCTACATAGGTGCCGTCTGCCCCTATCTTCATTAGGTGTACCTACTACTCCCCATCGATAGGCTCCCTACCGTAGATACCCGTGCTGGTCCCACAGTGGGGTGTATCACTCCCCTAAAGTGGCTACCCAATACTATCAACGGTGCACGGCTTTATATCTACACGATGCAACAACGGCTTATCTACCAGCCCGGGCCCACACACGCATATGAAGCCCGTTGGACTTGCGTTGCCACCGCTAACCCATTTTGGCCTCTTATAGTCAAGCCCAATATGCGTGTCCCGTCACCCGACTAGAGTCGAGCCCACAAAGATACGTTTGGGATATTGGTTGAAATGGGCCCCCACAAGCTACCCACCTAAGCTTGTTACTTATCTAGTGTATCCCACTTAACCCTTTAATCATGTTTAATTACATGTTTCCACTTGGTTAAGTATTCTAATCGTATTTTCTATTGCCACCCAAGGCAACCCACTAGATTTCCACATGCCACCCAAGGCACCCACTTAACCCCTCATGCTCTACTACATGCTTATCTGGTTAAGTGTTTCTTAATTAATTAAGACCGTGATTCTCATAAAGACCTCTCACATTAGACTATCTTTTATGACCGCTGGTTAAGCCGGTTGGGTCCGGGCAGCCTTATGTCATAACCGAGTCTAACCTCGTGTCTTTATATTAATCACGTATTTAGTTTGTGCCTAAGACCTCTCACATTGGGCTAACATTTGTAGCAACTGGTTAAGCCGGTTGGGTCCGGGCAGTTTTACGCTACAAATGAGTCCAACCTCGTGTCTTAGTCGATTAATTACACCTAATTAATCACCCCATATTAATTATCCCTAATTAATATCAAGTTTTTCATAACATGGGTAGACCTACTCAATAGGTAAATTCCCATGGGGTAGACCTAACTCAATAGGTAAATTCCCGCTTATGTTAATTTATTTTTACGGTATGCTTAATCATACCCAACCATACTTTTAATTAACATATTTATTAACCCCATCGTTCCCCACGTAAATCGTTCTCATAAAGGGAAGATCCATCACAAATATCATGGGTTAAACCAAATATTAGCATATACTTTGTCATGGGTTAAGAGGATGTCAACTTGCATATATGAGCATATATTAACCCAACTTGTATTTAAGCATACACATAACTTGCATAATTATTCACATAACTTCATAAGCATGCATAACATGTTAATCTTGCATTTAAGCATACACATAACTTGCATATTCATTCACATAACTTCATAAGCATGCATAACATGTTAATCTTGCATTTGAGCATACACATAACTTGCATATTCATTCACATAACTTCATAAGCATGCATAACATGTTAATCTTGCATTTGAGCATACACATAACTTCATAAGCATGCATAACTTGCATATCACATTAAACTTGCATTCAAACATATATATGACTTGCATAAGCATCCATACACTTGCATAAGCATGCATAAACCAACTTATCAAATATGCATAAACATAGAACAACATAGAGTAACATATCATTATGAATGATTCAAACTCACTAATCCGCATTTAAGACCATAAGCCTCATTACACCCAATCTACTTACTTTAACAATTAATGCTAAAGTGATAGAAACTCACCAAACTCAAGATTAGCAACCTTATGAAGTAGGATTAGTTGCTAACTATGAAGATAATGATGATTAGAGAATGATTTGAGAGGGATTAGCTTGCAACTTCCTTCATGAACTAGTGGAGGCCATGCTCAAATTTCATTTTGCCATAGTTTAGTTACAAGACTTAATTATGAATGAATTAGTGTAGGGTTATGGTCTTATTTATAGGATTAGGTGAGTGTTTTAGGCCCTTAGATTAACCCTAGATTAGATTAGGACCCTTAGATTTAGGAAATCTCTAGAACCAGCCCTCCTAGCCAGCCTGAAACCCAACCTGGTGCAACCTGGTGCACCCAGGTTCTCTGAACGGTGCCACCCTGTCGACAGGCAAGTCGACAGGCATGTCGACACCCCTGTCGACAGGCCTGTCGACAGCCCTGTCGACATGGGTTGGGCGGGAAGCTTCCCGCCTGACCCCGCCTGGCCCATTCCAAATCTGAATATTTTAAATTTTTAAATCTGTTTTAGTTTTGAATTTTCTGCAAACTTCATTGGGCCATAACTGGGCCATACGGACTCCGATTTTCGAAAACTCGGACTCTATTTCGCGTATTTTTCCGAGACGAACGTAATGACGCAGCCCGTTTCCCCTAATTCCCACATCTGAGATTATTTATCTTGTAATTAGTGAATTTTAGTATTAACCCAAAATTCGGGGTGTTACATTCTCCCCTCCTTAAAGGATTTCGTCCCCGAAATCTCTAAGCTAAGGAGAATGCATATCCTACCATCCCAACAACCATCTACTCAAACCATCAACCACTGGCATCCATTGTCCTTAAAACAATTTCTAGTGATGTATGAGCATATGCAAAAAGTGTGTGTATATGTTCCCTATCTAATGTATGAACATATGCAAACCATGATAGTGCCATGCATCCATTATGTATGCGAGAAAACCCTATCGACACATACAATATCTACATGAGTGCACAATCATTCACCAAAATGCATCATCCATGTGATAACACAACCATTATACATCCATAAATATATTTTCCTACACACAATTTTATGCAATATGCAATATGAAGTGACTGAGCCGATCTAGTGCCTAGAGTGTGTGTATATGCATCCACGAGCAACCACTAGCAAACACTTGCATCCACTTGCATCCATCAACCATAACATGTCTCAAACACATGTTTCAACCATAGGTTTACCCTATCTAAAGGTCAAAGGTATTAATGAGAGGACATACCAAAGATAAGATAAGTACTAGACAAACGATAAAGGAGAAAGTAAAGACATACCCTCAAAAAGAAATGGGTACAATGTACGCATCTTCGCTTCCGTCTCCCAAGTCGCGTTGCTCTCATCTTCTCCCCATTGCACTTTGACTAGTTGAACCTCTCGATTCCTCAATTTCCTAGTCTCCGACCCAAGGATGCGAGTAGGAGCTCGTCGAATCGTCGCATCACGCTCAACCTCTACATCTCTAAGCAAGCTTGGCTCTACCACCTCTGCCGTCTCATGTAAGCACTTCCTCAAATGTGATACATGGAATACATCATGAACACCACTAAGTCTGTCGGGCAACTCCACCCTATATGCCATCCGTCCAATCCTTTCCTTGATAGGAAACGGCCCAACAAACCTCGGTGCTAACTTCCCAACGGATCCGAAGCGAACAACATTTCTCAACGGAGATACCTTGACAAAAACCATATCCCCAACCTCAAACTCAAGATTCGTCCTTCTTTTGTCCGCATAAGATTTTTGCCTATCTTGCGCTGCTTTCATCCTTCTTCGAATCAAATCGATCTTCTCTGAAGTCTCCCTAACCATATCAGGCCCAAGCAAGATCTTATCCGTAGACTCCCACCAACATGTAGGTGATCGACAAGGCCTTCCATAGAGAGCTTCGAAAGGAGCCATACCAATACTGGACTGAAAGCTGTTATTATATGCGAACTCCACCAATGGAAGATGCTCTTCCCATGTACCTCCAAAATCTATGATACAAAGCCTCAAAAGGTCTTCTAGAACACGATTCACCCTCTCAGTCTGGCCGTCCGTCTGAGGGTGATATGCGGTGCTCAGACACAATTGAGTCCCCACTGCTTCTTGCAAACTTCTCCAGAACTCGCTAGTGAAGATAGGATCTCGATCACTTACAATGCTAGAGGGCACCCCATGTAATCGAACTATCTCTCGAAGATATACTGAAGCTAGCCATGGAGCAGTCCTCTTGCTCTTCAAAGGTATGAAATGGGCGCTCTTAGTAAGTCTGTCTACCACCACCCAAATTCCTGTATTACCCTTCCTCGATCTGGGTAACCCGTCAATAAAATCCATCGAGACGCTATCCCACTTCCATTGCGGAACTTCCAATGGGTGAAGCAACCCACCTGGTTTCCTTTGCTCCGCCTTCACTTGCTGGCACACCAAACATCGAGCTACAAATTCGGCCACATCTTTCTTCATACCGGCCCAGAAGAAAACCCTCTTCATATCTTGGTACATCTTATCCCCACCGGGATGAATGGTCATCCTAGAACGGTGTGCATCATCAAGAATAACCTTCCTCAACCCTTCATCTAGCGGTACACAAAGTCTACCGTCTCTGCGCAAGCACCCTCTATCATCTAGGGTGTACCTACTCAAATGGCTGGACGACTCCCCCCTTATGAGCTTCTCTATCAACTCAACCAACTGTGGGTCGTCCCTCTGTGCTTCTCCAATCCGCCCCAAAAGAGTAGGTCTAACTTCCAAAGAAGCTAGCAAACCGGGTACATAATCAACGGAAGGTCTAAAATCAAACATCGAGATAAACTCCAAGCTTCGTCGTTCCACGAACAATGGACTCAAGGACAACCTCTTCCTACTCAAGGCGTCCGCCACCACGTTACCCTTGCCAGGGGTATATGCTATCTCGAAATCATAAGATGCTAAGAACTCCATCCACCTTTGCTGTCTCAGATTCAAATCCTTCTGAGAAAACAAGTATTTTAATGATTTGTGGTCGGTGAACAACTCGAATCTCTCACCAAGAAGATAATGGCGCCAGATCTTAAGCGCAAAAACAATAGCGGCCAGCTCTAGATCATGGGTAGGGTAATTTTTCTCATGTGGCCTTAACTGCCTTCCACCATAGGCTATCACCCTTCCCTCTTGCATTAAGACTGCGCCAAGGCCTGTCCCACAGGCATCGGTATAGACAACAAATGGCTTGCTCCCATCTGGCAACACTAAAACTGGAGCAGTGGTTAAAGCTCTCTTTAACCGTCGGAACGCATCATCACAATCTACGTCCCATGTGAAAACAAGATTCTTCTTTGTCAAGCGGGTTAATGGGGCTGATATCTTCGCGAAGTCTTTAATAAACTTCCTATAATAACCCGCCAACCCCAAGAAACTTCTTACTTCGGTAGCATTCTTCGGAACCTTCCAATCCTGAATTGATACTACCTTCGCGGGATCCACAGCTATCCCTTCCTTGGAGACCACATGCCCCAAGAACCGTACTTCCTTCCTCCAGAAGTGACATTTAGAGAATTTAGCCTTAAGGCTATGTGCTCGAAGAGTCTTCAACACTTCCCCAAGATGTAGGGCATGCTCTTCTTCACTCTTAGAAAATACTAAGATATCGTCCACAAAGACCACCACGAATTTATTAAGGAACTCCCTGAACACCCTACTCATCAAATCAACAAAGTATGCAGGGGCGTTCGTCAACCCAAATGGCATCACCAGCCACTCATAGAAACCATCCGGAGTTCTAAAGGCAGTCTTGTCTATGCTATCCTCAGCCACCCTCAACTGATGAAACCCCGTGGCCAAGTCCAACTGAGAAAATACTGAAGCGCCAACCAACTGATCGAAAAGATCATCAATCCTCGGCAATGGGTGTCTATTCTTCTTTGTGAGCTTGTTGAGTTCTCTATAGTCTACACAAAGTCTGAGGGACCCATCCGCCTTTGTAGCAAATACTACTGGAGCACCCCACTCCGATATGCTCCGTCTTATGAACCCCTTCTCAAGCAACTCCCCTACTTGCTTATGGAGTTCCCTCCTCTCACGAGGAGCCATGTGGCGCACTGGTAAAGATACCGGTTTAGCATTATCCACCAGATATATTCGGAAGTCCATCTCCCGCTTCGGAGGTAAGCCCTTCACCTCCTTAAACACATCCGGATATTCCCGGACCACTCTAACAGAATGCAAACTCTCGACTGAAGCATCGAGCGATTCAAGATAACTTAGCAAAACAGATTCCATGGGATTACAAGAGATCTCGAGAGTGTTACCCAAACGGGTCAGAAGCCTAACAACTCTCCTTTCACAATCAAGAACGGCACCATTACCGGATAACCAGTCCATGCCCAAAATCAACCCATAGCCCGTGAAGCCCAACACAAAAGCATCACATCTAAACTCAATGCTAAGTATAGAAATCTTCAAACCCAAACATATCATGGACAAATAAGTGGAGCCCCCAATTGGGTTTGAAACAACCAAGGGATCATCTACTAGACTGGTGTTTAAGTGCAGTGACTCAACTAATGATGATGAGATAAACGAATGCGATGCGCCTGAATCAAACAATGTACGGACAGGATGATCAAATAGAAAAACCAGACTTTCAACGGAAATAGTTCTACCTCTCTGCTGAACCGGTGGAACTGAGAGAGCCTGAACTTGCCCCCCTGCCTGAGCTGGTGCCATTAGAACTTGCACCTGACCTCCTGAGGTAGATCCCGCCCTTTGCCCCTTCTTAGGACAATCTTTTATTAGATGCCCTGCTTCGCCACAGTGGAAGCAGCCAGTCTTCTTTTTCTTGCGACAATCCTTGCTTAGGTGGCCAGGTGTCCCACAATTGAAACACTTCTTCTTCTTGTCCTTGCCACCGTTGCCTTTCCCACCTTTGTTTTGTTGTTGTTGCTGAGGTCTCTTTTGATCTCCCTTCTTCTCGGGTGCCTTATTAGCATTGGGACCCTTCTCTTCTTCGTGCATGAGTGCCATGTCAACTAACTTCTCAAAGGTGGCCCCCATCGGGATATGAGTCATAGCCAACCCATGGATTGGTTCATTCAAGCCTTTCACGAACCTCAAAGCCTTCTTCTCCGGTGTATTCACCATGTCTAGGCCAAACCTTGCCAATTGATTAAACTTGTTGACATATTCCTTCACCGAGAGATTTCCTTGCTTTAGAGTCAAGAATCTTTCCATATACAAGTTTTCCTCCGCCCTTGAGAGAAACTTTGCCACAAATCTTTGCCTAAAATCCGCCCAAGAGTCAACGGGGCGTTCTCCATTAGTGACCTCCCACCAGAATGAGGCCTCTCCCTTCATTAACCAAGCAGCCAACTTGACTTTCTTCCCTTCTTCCATCTCAAAGATATCTATCAACTCTTCCACCTCCTTAAGCCAATCTCTAGCCTCCACAAAGGTTTCAGATCCTTGAAAAGGTTTTCCTCCCATAGCTTTGAATTCCTTACAAGTCTTAGCAAAAGTATCCGTGCGAGGAGGAGGTGGAGGAGGAAGATCGGGTGCTACGTTTGGTGGAGGAATATTCGCTGGACCCGCTGTGGTGGCCCTAGCCTCCATCAATCTCCTATACCATACTGGTACCGTCACACCCTCCGGAAAGTTAAGATCCTCAGCCATGCTGAAACGAAAAAGGAAAGATTCAAAACGGAGAATTCGAAGGATATAGATATGGCTATTGGGGATTATGCTTTTCTTTCAAAAACTTTTCTCTTAAAAGACATGTTTTTGAAAATATCTTTTCCAAAAATGTTTTTAGAAAAATAGTTTTCTAAAAATTTTATCTGTTCCGGTAACCTTTGCTCTGATACCACGTGTAACACCCCACACCCGCTATGGTCACTCACTAAGGGAATGCCATAGCATCGGTGGAGTATTTTAGTGAATATAGAACAGAAAAATTACACCAAGACAGATATAAATAGTACTTGAAATTTTAAAACATCATCTCATAACAGCGGAAATAAACATGTCTGGTTACATCATAAAACCATGATAAAAGTCAAGTACAATATCCGTCAAAATAAAGAAGTACATAATCCCACTCTCTCATACAATAGCCATGACAAAAGAAAAGATAACTGGATAACTGGAGCTTTACATCTACCCAAGCTCCGAAAGACTGGAACAGCAATCCGATCAAGCTCTACTACTGCTAGGATCCACCGTAGGACCTGAGGGTTGGGAAAAAGATAAAAACAACGGGGTCAGACATAAGTCTGAGTGAGTCCTATAACTTTAACAATACAATCATTAAAGTAACCAGAGAAGACATAAACTTGACCTACGGTAATATCTGGGGATGAATGGCTACACTAAGCAGCTTGGTAGACTCAGAATAAACTAAGATAACCGTCAGGACGCATCTACCCACCCAAGGATAATTACTAACTGCACCACACCAGTCATTCCTACTAAAGGTTGATCCCTTCTAAGGACTTAGAAAATTTCCCCAGTAGTTTCATGTACTCCTAGCCCACTACATAGGTGCCGTCTGCCCCTATCTCCACTAGGTGTACTCAGTAATTCTGACCCAGTAGTTTCGCGTACCCCTACATAGGTGCCGTCTGCCCCTATCTTCATTAGGTGTACCTACTACTCCCCATCGATCGGCTCCCTACCGTAGATACCCGTGCTGGTCCCACAGTGGGGTGTATCACTCCCCTAAAGTGGCTACCCAATACTATCAACGGTGCATGGCTTTATATCTACACGATGCAACAACGGCTTATCTACCAGCCCGGGCCCACACACGCATATGAAGCCCGTTGGACTTGCGTTGCCACCGCTAACCCATTTTGGCCTCTTATAGTCAAGCCCAATATGCGTGTCCCGTCACCCGACTAGAGTCGAGCCCACAAAGATACGTTTGGGATATTGGTTGAAATGGGCCCCCACAAGCTACCCGCCTAAGCTTGTTACTTATCTAGTGTATCCCACTTAACCCTTTAATCATGTTTAATTACATGTTTCCACTTGGTTAAGTATTCTAATCGTATTTTCTATTGCCACCCAAGGCAACCCACTAGATTTCCACATGCCACCCAAGGCACCCACTTAACCCCTCATGCTCTACTACATGCTTATCTGGTTAAGTGTTTCTTAATTAATTAAGACCGTGATTCTCATAAAGACCTCTCACATTAGACTATCTTTTATGACCGCTGGTTAAGCCGGTTGGGTCCGGGCAGCCTTATGTCATAACCGAGTCTAACCTCGTGTCTTTATATTAATCACGTATTTAGTTTGTGCCTAAGACCTCTCACATTGGGCTAACATTTGTAGCAACTGGTTAAGCCGGTTGGGTCCGGGCAGTTTTACGCTACAAATGAGTCCAACCTCGTGTCTTAGTCGATTAATTACACCTAATTAATCACCCCATATTAATTATCCCTAATTAATATCAAGTTTTTCATAACATGGGTAGACCTAACTCAATAGGTAAATTCCCATGGGGTAGACCTAACTCAATAGGTAAATTCCCGCTTATGTTAATTTATTTTTACGGTATGCTTAATCATACCCAACCATACTTTTAATTAACATATTTATTAACCCCATCGTTCCCCACGTAAATCGTTCTCATAAAGGGAAGATCCATCACAAATATCATGGGTTAAACCAAATATTAGCATATACTTTGTCATGGGTTAAGAGGATGTCAACTTGCATATATGAGCATATATTAACCCAACTTGTATTTAAGCATACACATAACTTGCATAATTATTCACATAACTTCATAAGCATGCATAACATGTTAATCTTGCATTTAAGCATACACATAACTTGCATATTCATTCACATAACTTCATAAGCATGCATAACATGTTAATCTTGCATTTGAGCATACACATAACTTGCATATTCATTCACATAACTTCATAAGCATGCATAACATGTTAATCTTGCATTTGAGCATACACATAACTTCATAAGCATGCATAACTTGCATATCACATTAAACTTGCATTCAAACATATATATGACTTGCATAAGCATCCATACACTTGCATAAGCATGCATAAACCAACTTATCAAATATGCATAAACATAGAACAACATAGAGTAACATATCATTATGAATGATTCAAACTCACTAATCCGCATTTAAGACCATAAGCCTCATTACACCCAATCTACTTACTTTAACAATTAATGCTAAAGTGATAGAAACTCACCAAACTCAAGATTAGCAACCTTATGAAGTAGGATTAGTTGCTAACTATGAAGATAATGATGATTAGAGAATGATTTGAGAGGGATTAGCTTGCAACTTCCTTCATGAACTAGTGGAGGCCATGCTCAAATTTCATTTTGCCATAGTTTAGTTACAAGACTTAATTATGAATGAATTAGTGTAGGGTTATGGTCTTATTTATAGGATTAGGTGAGTGTTTTAGGCCCTTAGATTAACCCTAGATTAGATTAGGACCCTTAGATTTAGGAAATCTCTAGAACCAGCCCTCCTAGCCAGCCTGAAACCCAACCTGGTGCAACCTGGTGCACCCAGGTTCTCTGAACGGTGCCACCCTGTCGACAGGCAAGTCGACAGGCATGTCGACACCCCTGTCGACAGGCCTGTCGACAGCCCTGTCGACATGGGTTGGGCGGGAAGCTTCCCGCCTGACCCCGCCTGGCCCATTCCAAATCTGAATATTTTAAATTTTTAAATCTGTTTTAGTTTTGAATTTTCTGCAAACTTCATTGGGCCATAACTGGGCCATACGGACTCCGATTTTCGAAAACTCGGACTCTATTTCGCGTATTTTTCCGAGACGAACGTAATGACGCAGCCCGTTTCCCCTAATTCCCACATCTGAGATTATTTATCTTGTAATTAGTGAATTTTAGTATTAACCCAAAATTCGGGGTGTTACAAACTCATTCGTGTAATATTTAAAAGTAAATTATCCATTTGTAAATATTCCTTTAAAAACTTGCATTCATATTGTAAATATTTTCGAATCTTGCATTTTGTAAATATTTTTTGCGTTTAACTTTTGGATTTTGTGGGTAATATCCGCTGAAAACCCTCATGAGACAACACTCGTCATACTTGGGATACCCAGAGGTTTAACGGATTGTTTCATACGCACAATGCAATTGTGCTCGCTACGAAAATGGGTTCAGCTTAGTTTTTACTTTATTCGAGGACGAATGAAAAGATAAGTGTGGGGGTATTTGATGTGCACGTAAAACTGCACATTTATATTCATATATTTATTCTTGTTTAGTGCTAATAAATGCCATATACGGGTATTTTATTATGTTTAAACAATAATTGAATTGATTTCAAAACATCATGCATTTATCATCATATAGGGGGGAAATGATCATTTTTGTGCTTGTATTATTTTGAGAATGTTTACTTGGACATTTTTTATATTTTTGCAGAAATTTGATGCATGTAGAAGAGGACTTCATAAGGATATATATATGCATACAAAGGAGAAAAGAGGAAATCATTGCCTTGCCCAAAAAATGAAAAAGGAAATCAATTAATGAAAAGGGAATCAATTCAAATAGAGGATTAATGGAGGACCACACTCACTCTCCCTCCTTCTTTAGTGGGGACAAAAATTATGGCTTCATGAATCATTATTCCTAAAGACAAAATGAAGCTTAAGGAAGGGGCATTCTTGGTAGCACGCAAAAAGTGAATTAGGGTTTAATCATGTATAAATAACCCACGTATGTTAATGTGAAAGGCATCTTGGATTTTTAGTTTAGAGTGGAGGCTGAAATAAAAACCTCTATTTTTCTTCCATGGCTTCTTAGCCATTTGTTTTTTAATCTCTCGTTTTAATGCAATCTTAATTTTTCATCTTTTATTTACATTTTCTTTTCTTTTATGCAAGTAGATTAGTTGTAGCTTTAGTTATTTCGCCTGCATTTTCTTTTATTTCTTTCATGTTGCAAACTACATTTGCTGTTAAATAACAAACATGAGAGACTAAATCCCTACAACTTAGGGATAATGAAGCTCTCTTTATTCATGTAGTTTCAATATACTTGTTTATTCATGATCTCTTTTTGTGCTTTAACTCATATTGATGGTTATGGTTTTTTGTGTTTATTATTAAGTTCCATAGCCTATAGTGTTGACACCACATAGGCTATGCTTGTTCATATGCTCACTAATTACCTTTTCATCTACATATGATTATGGTAACTAAGTGGAGATTGAAATCTAAATTTGATGGTTTATAATCCTAATTAATAGGGGATAGGCCATGCTTAAAGTACGATTCAATTTCAACTTGTTATCATTTTCCATAAAATTAGTAAAGTTGTTTAAGAGGTGTGACAAAATTTGATGGCTTATGTTGGGCTAATCAATAGCACAAATAGGTCATGCTTAAAATAGTCACATCAATTAAATTAACTATTGACCAAAAAGAGAGATCATGGTTTCATTTTATATCGATTCATGTGATCTTGAGAGTGAATTTGCTCCTAAGTTGTCATTTAATCTCTTATTTTTCGACCAACGTTTGTTGTTAATAGTTTGTTAGATTTTGCTAATTTTTATCTAATTAGTTGACATTCTCACTTGCATTCGGTTTAATTTGATTGAGTAATTTTTGAATTAATTCTTTCCCCGTGGATCGACCCGTATTCGCCACGTACTACGATTGTACGTCGTGCGCTTGCGGTATTATCACGATATTTCGTGTTAGCAGTTTTCTAATTTGATAGAATATCCGTTTAGCGAACAACACCTATACCTGACACTCTTATAACCATGGATCATGCTCAGTTTCTTCTTAGTATTGTGAAGCGACCCTGAGAATCGCACTGTTAGCTGATTGTATACATCCACATGATTAAACTCGTATATGATCATCAACCCACCGCTTGCAACCAAATATCTTGTCAGCTATATAAATGACAATGACTCAAATGAAAAGTACAAAGATGTTAGAGACATGCCTAATTTTATACATTGTGAACAGCCCAAATATAAGTTTCACAAACTCAAATTACTCAAAAAGTATATGTAAATCACAGTTCTGGACGTGGTTACCATTTTACACCTCTCTTATCTATGTCAAAGCCTGAAACAATAAGTGAATCAACAAATTTCATAAATCTATTCATTAAGTTAAATTATATTCCATTTTGTAACTAAGCATGAAAAATAAATGTACATTATGAAACCTCTATATGAGTCCATATATTAACAAATTTTACACTTGCATCAAAAAAATGAGCATATGCTCCATGATTAACTTCTTCAATAGCCAAAAAAAAAGCCTGCAATAACATGTGAAATTATAAATTGCATAAATGGATAACATATGTACATCTGTATTTTACTTTGATTTCAGTTAAAATTAATTAATTTTCAATAGTGCTATATAGCAGGAAAATAATAGAAATAATATTACCAACATTTAGGACCTGAAAATTTATTATAGATAACAATCAAATAAAATCATTGAGAAATTGAATGCACATGCCCTATAGTTTGACTTTAATATCCTATACAAATTTGTGCTTGTCTCTCTAAAAATGAAATTTTTATATTTTTTCTAGCAAGTGTAGTAAACTGAAAGCAAATTATCAATTTATGTCAGAATGGAATGATTAAAAATTATTTTGATAATTTACAATTTGTATAAGCTAACAAATAGCAAAAAAATTCAACATATGGAATAGTAACACTAAGTTTAAGCATAGGATTAACATGCAAATGAAAATTATGCAACCATAAACAAAGATTGTCATTAAGAATAATATTAACAATAAGTTTAAGTGTAGGATTAACATGCCAACAATAGTAACATGAATACAGATTCACCTTAATGTATCTTCAATATAGAAGATAATGTCAGGTAAGATTAATAGGCCAACAGTCAGTAAATTTGTTTCTTATAGTTGAAATTTGATTATGATGTAAATCAAGATTTATTAAATTGATGGGCATGCAAACAAAGGTAAGCATACTATATATTCATATCGTTCCTAAATTACATTGATTCCAACATTAAACTTGCCCAAAAATGCATGCAAAAAGTCTATAAATGGCTCCAACTAATTTACCAACATCCATTTTCTTATTATTACAACGTTGGGCGAATCAAAATGTAGGTAATAAAATGTTAGATTAATATGTTAATAGAAAAGGAGATCATAAGACTCTTAGCACAATCTTTATTTTGCAAATTGAATCAATTATTTTTTGAATTGCCTCAATTGCATTAAAATTCCCAGCAATGTTCCAGCCTGATAAATGCACGCATAACTGCAATAACTGATCCAATCAACTTTGGTAACACCCAATAAGAGTTATTACAAATCTGAAGATTCATGGTGATTGTGTATAACCAAAGCAGGAAATTTACATATCCGTATCCGCATCCATTTTTTCGAATATTGGATATTTATCCGCTTTTCGGATACAGATGCGGAATGATATCGGATTTTTCGGTTATCCATTGCCATCCTTAATTTTGATAGGGGGATAAAAGGGGGAAAAATCAGATTTAGTCTTGTACCATCAACCTGTGATTACTTAATCAAGGATATATTTTTGTGCTTTTACTATAGATAATTGTAAAAGTTAAATTTTTTTATAATTGTCACAATATGAAAATTTATTACAAACTTTATATTATGTCAATCAAAATTACTATAACTTTATAATATGACAATTTATTTCTATGTAAGTACAGATTACTTAATCTGTACTTACATAGAAATAATTGTAAAAGTTAAACTGTATATTTAATCACAACAAATAAAATAATTGTAAGTACAGATTACTTAATCTGTACTTACAAACAAAACATAAATCACAACAAATAAAAATAATTGCAAAAGTTGATTTTTTTTACAATTGCCATAATATAACAATTTATTATTAACTCTATAATATGTCAATCAAAATTACTAACTTTATAATATGACAATTTATTTCTGTGTAAGTACAGATTACTTAATCTGTAACAAATAAAATAATTATAAAAGTTAAATTTTTTTACCTTACATACCATTTTCTAAACCAATGGTAAAAACATACTGTAACAACACGAAAAATCAGAACCAAATTAAAATTTTTATTTTGGCAATTTTAATGAATTTTAAATATTTAAAATATAAAATGATATTTATTTTAAATAATGACGACGAGAAATTTAGTTTGAATAGAATTAGAATGTATACATTTATTTGAATTGACGTTAGAATAAATATTTATTTTTAATTATAAAACGAGGCCTGAAATGGCGCGATAGTTTGAAATTTTGAATTCGAATTTTGATGACTGTACAGGATGCAAAATAAAACGGATTTTAGTGAAACCAAAAATATTTAAATCTGTTTATGAATCTCTGAAAAATTGAAGTTTCATAGCGGGAGTCAAAAGTTATGGCTAAATGAATTTTCAGAAAGGTCGCTATGGAATTAATATAGCCCGTGAAAATAGACATCTTGTAAATGGCCTCTGTTTTCGATGAAACCACTTTTGTTGGATCTGGAATGTCAAATTATTACTAGATTTCAAATTCCATAATTTTTGGAGTTAATATCTGAGTGTAGCTAAAGAAAATGTGTTTGGTTGATTTCAGTCAAATTGGATCGACCAGAAAATGGTCATTTTTCAAATAGTCTCCATATTTGATGAAGTTAGATTTGTTAGGACCGTATCATCAATACGAAGATAGAAATAATTTTTCTGGAATTTTTAGAGTCAGTATGTGACCCCGGTAAATTAAAATGTATGTTTAAATTAAAAATATAAAGATTTATATTTTGATTTAAACGAAAACTGATCGAAATGATAGAATTGGCTTACGAAACATATCTCATTGTGTTCGGAATGGGGGTATTTGGTTAGGGGTGACAGTCGTTGGGTTTGATTTGGAGTTCGTATGGACTAGAGGGTATTTTCAGAATTAATTGAATTAAAAATTAAATATAAATCCCCCGACCAATCATGTTTCATCTTCATAACTGGAAAACCCCAATACTCCCAGGAACAAATGGCGAAAGTGTTTAAAACCTTCTCTCCCCGCAAACTCCAAATCCACACAACGAAATCGAGTGCTTCAGTTAAGGATTTTGAAGTGCTCATCTCCAGCTTTAAATCCATACTAGATTCATCCTTCCTCGTGACCTGAATCTTGAGATCCAGCCCTGGAAAGTCATGCCGCGTCGCAGCCAGTAGCTCCCCCATCTCCAGTTCGAGTTCGCTAAGCGTGGGGCCCATTGGTGCACCTTTCCAAGCGCTACAAGGTGGCAGTGGCCGATCGCCCTCTAGCTTCACGGATCGAGAGAAAAATGGAAACCTGGTTTTGAATCGATAAAGAAGGTAACAAACTTGTTTTAAATTAAATGGTTTTAACACTATAAACCGTTGCAAAGTTCGATTAATTTATAAAAATCATATCTTTTTGCTATGTGGTCGTAATTCAGTAAAACAAGAGATGTTGGACTCGTGGCGACGTCTTCTACATTCTAGAAGAGTCCGGAGAATTTTTAGAGCTTCCTACAATTTTTGGAGGAGTGGAACCCAATGTGAGATTTCTAAATTCAAGACGATATGGAATGGCGATGTATAAATTATATAATCGATGTATAAGGAATATAAGCGTTGTACACCTCATGTATAAGCGTTGTATAAATTATATGTGCAATGTATAAGTTATATATACATTGTAAAAATCATATGTGCGTTGAATTGAAATTGAAATGAAAGTGAAATATATTTATATACATATACATATCTATACACACTCCCCTCGTCCACAGACCATGGACGATATAGTGATTGTTTGGATATTGGTTGACGTGAAATTTGGTTGATAAATGCGAATGATTGATAATGATTATTTGTGGTTGAAATAAAATTGGAATTGTTTGTGGAAAAATCCATTGTGATATGAAAATTAATCGAAATATTTATATTATAAGGATAAGCCCCTTAGGGAATGCCGCGATGCGTAAGGTAGTGCGAGGAGCCGTACTCGGGACGGTGCAGGTTTTAAACCCCCCGCCGTAATGCTGCAGAAATTTTCTAAAATATTCATGTGTTTGATTTATATTCATGTGTTGAAATATATTCCTGTGTTGGAAAAATATTCATATGAGAAATAATTTGTTTGAAAAATAAAAATCACATTTTTATAATGTATATGTAACGAGCTGGGATTTTCGACTCCGAAAATCAACACAAAACTACCATGTTGACTATTCAGACATCGGAAATACCAGATCATTAATAGAAAGAAGTTAGAGGGTGAGAATAGATAAGATAGAAAATTAGAATAGAAGAAGAAGAAGAACACAATGAGAGTAAACACGAATCTCACAGCGGAACGAATAAAATATATTATAACATAACTTTGAAATAAAACAGTATATGTATACAATAACATTATCAGAGTACAACACTTACACACAGCGGAAATAACAATAGCTATATAGTCCTGAAGCCTCCTACTTCAAGCTCCTCCAAGTATATCTGTAAAGACCTGAACTACTTGACTACCCGTACAAATTTGGGAACCTAAGAGTTTAGGGAAAACAAAACAAAATAAACTCTGGGTCAGTCATAGGACTGGTGTGAGTAAGCCCAAATCATCGGTTTAACTTTTCAAAATCCTTTTCAAAAGAAAAGATAATTGTAAGACCAATCCACACATAAACACGGATGGTTTTTACCTTACGATAACCCAAAATAGTTTTGGAAGTCAATACATCTCCGATATTATAATAACGTCCAATCACAAGTAATTAACAATCTAGCAGAACGCTTGCATCTCACGTTCCACATATATAGTATACAAACAAAACCGCGGGCGCTTATTGGAGATTGGATTCCAACTATGACAAGGTATAGGACCACCTGCCGATAGTGTATCTCTAGAGGCAAATACACTGGGTTCAACAAGAACGTCTTGCAACCCGGCCCACACATGACCGACCACTCATTTCCCTTGAGTGTATCGAATGTATATCACCAACGGTTGGGAGCTACCCACCGTCTTCCCGAAAGGGACAGCATCGAACATAGATAAAGAATGAAATGGATTTTCTCTAGATAGGTGATATACACCCTAATGGGAGCGACCCACTTAGCCATGCCGTCTGCCCGATTTCTGTCATTTCCTGGTTGATGAGGCTTGAGGTCATAACGTATCTTTGATACACCTGACCACCATTCATTTTGAATGCCAAATCATCATACCCGTCAAATCACAAATTGATTTCCTCAAAAATACCACGTGTATAAAGCTAAGAGAAACGAATTCCTCCACCGCCAAACGTAAGTACGTTTGAAGAGATCAACTTACGCGATCCGCTGGATATACTTTGTTAGACATTCGTCCATTCATTTTTGTCCTGGGACTGGAAAAACCGAAGGCACTATTACATAACTCCGTCTTTAATTATTTTCATCATAATTGATCGCAACGCTAACATCCATATAGGGTGGTTTTCAGATAAAAGTCTGATCCCGGTCTCCCCGTATTGACGACGGAAAAATGGTCAAAACTTCGATAGTCGGTGATTTAACTATCAAAGAAAAACAGGTGTGCAAACAACGATATTATTTCCAGATGGAAACTCCATCGATCAATCAACATTCAACATTTTCCCCTTTTAAATCAATTTATTATTAATTTATTCATTTTCCCTTTCTATACATTTTCTATATTATAAAACATATCCGATCTTTACTTGGAAACCGTTTCGAAAACCCCTTCGTTAGATTCAAACAGACGTTTATATATAACATCACTATGCGAACTCGAACCATTACACTCATTAACTAGATTCACTTAACCAATCTTCACTATCGAACATTATCCATTTCTTAGTTATAATTGAAGTCAGTCAAGTTGGGGTATAATTACCTCTCAGATCTTAACTGAACAACATTTTTAACCTCGAAATAGATAAAGCTCACCTTTCAATTCTTTAACAAACTTCCTTACGTAACTCGGATTCTAATTATGAATCCACTTTTTATTTTAAAACATCGATTATACTTATAGCGTTATAATTCCTCTCTTCTTAAATATCCAACTTAAAAATGTAACTTTTATTCCTTAATTTAACTAAATAACTAAACCACTAATCTATTAATAAATAAGTAAATCTTGATTTAACCGAAAAGTAAATATTACTTTCCCAAATTCGATATAAACGAATTCAATGTACAATTCTCTTTTTCGAATAATCTCCATTCGATAGCTCCTTTTCGAATAAACTATATTCGATAAACCTTTTTTCGAATAACTATATTCGATAATCTTTCTTCGAATGATTTACATTCGATTAATCTCCTTTCGAATAAACTATATTCGATTAACTCCTTTGAATAAACTCTTTTGGATTAACTCGGTTTGATTAACTCAACTCAATTAACTCAACTTATTTACTCTACTTATTTTAACTCTTATTTGATAACTAATATTCGATTAATTTCTATTCGAATAACTATGTCTATTTTAACTTTATTTCGAATGGCTAATATTCAATTTAACACCATTCGCTTGACTCTAGATCGCAGCGATCACAATGGTTATGCCTGATTCCCTCAGGAAACATCCGACCGCCGTAGGCTATCTGCAGCCCTGCGAATTACGCTGGCAGTCGTACGAAATTGCGACTCATCCTGAATAACTATGTTTGACTAACTCTATCTCAAATAACTATATTCGAGCAAATCTAATTGAATAACTAATATTCAATTATTCCTAATTCGATTAACTCTTCGTCCATATCCAGTTTCAAATATCGATATTGAAATCGACTTTTACTTCTCAACATAAGTCCTAACTTATATATTCTATTTATCCAATGATAAACATTTCATTTGATATATAAAATATTATTTATAAATTTATCTTATCAAACTATCGGTCAGAATAGACTCTGTTTAAATCTTTGCTTTAAATCCATATCATATTATAGTTGTGTGCGAAGCACGGGTTTAAACCTTTCAAATATAAAATTCTCTTTTTATATAATTCTAGTCACTTTTTAAGTATTTCCTTTTATAATCTATTTATTTACAAAATAAATCCCCTTTTGAAAGTTCTATTTATTCTATAGAATATTTTCTATTTATAAATCTATCGATTTTATAAGTAATTCCTTTTATAATCTAACTATTCCCTTTTTCACATATTTCCCTTTCTATTCTATTCACTTTCAAATAAATATCCCTTTTCAATTCTATTTGTAAATAGTTTACAAATATTTCTTTTCAATTTTTTTTCTATTTGATTAACAAATAAATATTCCTTTTATATCTATTTATTTTCTAATAAATATTTTCTTTTTATAAAATCTTTTGATTTTATAAATATTTCTTTTTCAATATAACATCGAAAATTTTCTTTTTAGCATTCCAGTATTCCTTATGGTATTTAACATACCATATAACAATGATCGGTATCATTCCAACATACAAAATCAACAACAGATTTCATCTCACATCATATAACACAATGTATGAAAAACAGTAAAATAAATGTTGAGGAACCCAGTCGGATTCCACCGACCTGTTTCCCTGCATCCACAGATGTTAAACAACAAGAATAACAAGAATATGAAATATTTTGATAAACAAAATCAATATTTGATTAATGATTTATATCTATATCGTTATCTATATTTTCAATCAATTAACTAGCAGTTCAACAAAATAGTCAACACACAGCAAACAACCATCATTTATCTGTTATAAAAATACGTTATAAAAATATAACTGAGAAGAGTTAGTGAGTTTTACTCACATTGGACGGTTATTGTTAAATAACGATAATTGGTCATTGATTTGATTCAGGCGTTTAATTTCACCATAAATCCAAACGAGCTCCAATTCACTCCTGGTCAATTCCATTGGGTAGTGTCCGTCCATACGATCCCAACGGATCCTGTTTCACTGAATTCTGGTACAGTATGTAGAAGTTATTTCATTTATAAGTTTGTACATTGTTTGAATTAAAATAAAACTAATTAAATTCGTTATTGGGCCTTACTTACCAAACCAGCCCATTTAAACCCTCACCGTTCTCTACAGTGCTTCCTCCCTCTTCCTTCTGAATCCCGCAAGATTCCTGTAGAATACATGGTGGTAATTTGATCCATACTCTTCCTCTACACAGTTATAAATTCAACGAAAATAACCAAAATTCCCCTTATCCAGCTCTCTTCCATCTAATACCCATTTCATCCAACTCGTGCTTATGAATGGAGTTGCGTTCGAACCGCTGAAACATGGGTTCCAGGGAAGTTTCGAACCCCATTAACACCCAAATTCACCATGAATTTGCAAATCGCCTTCACCGATATTCATCTCCTCAACTTCTCCATCTACTCATCTCATTTTCACCAAACTCATACGCTAGTTGAGGAATTTGATTCACAGTCTTCGTTACACAACAAGCACCCAGGTGCGACATCTTTGATACTCGATCCTCCTCAAAATCCATGCCCAAGTTCGATTTCCTACCACAAGTACAATGACAATGTTCATTTCGTTCATCAATTCGCCAATCTCTCATAACCCATAACCCTAACTCACGGTAGAAATAAATCAACGAAGTACAGAACATTCGAACCGTATGAATTTGACATTGCGGTGAAGAGCACAGCTTCAGGATTCCAACTATAATTATTCCAGGATTTTAGGATTTGATTTGTATTCCTTTTGATTTTTTTGAAGTCATGATTTTGGGTAATTTGGGGATAAAAATGGCGGCGTGAGTTTTCTGCAGAGTGGAAAAATATAGGGTTAATGTAAGGATGTAAGGATATTTATAGGTAGGTTAAATTATTTTTTTATCGAATATTTTATTTATTTATAACAATCGCTACCTGAAATCCTTGTTTAAAAATCCATGTGATCACATATCATACCCAAAAATCATGAAAACGGACATGCAACTACAGTTCGACATTGCGGACCCAACGAAATTGGTTTCGTCGAATTCTGACTCTGTTTGCTCACACAGCATATTTTTAAAGGTCAATTTATCGACTGTATTTCACATTAAAATCCCGTACGCCCACATACTGATTTCAAAAATCACGAAAACCGAACTCTAGCAAAAATTTAATATTGCGGATCCAACAAAATTAGTTTTGTCGAATTCCGAGGTCGTTTGCAAAACTGGCTACTTTTAAAGCTCTAAATAACCCCTTTGAATATATAAATATATTTAAAAACATTTAAATTTAATATTTAAAAATAAATATTATCGTATATATTCACAACAGAATATCATACTGCTACACTGGGTTTTATAACTCGATATTTCAAATCCAATGTTACATCGATATTCGATTTATATTTAAAAATCCATTTTAAAATGTAAGTGAATCGATATAAATTACAAAGTAATTCCATAGCGACTTTTCTAAAATTTGATTTGGACATAACTAAAAATCTACACGACGAAATCTCGATTTTTTTCTTCCATTAGAAAGATATACTTCACCAGCTCCTAACATTTCTTGTTTCATAGAAATCCGATTTAAAACGAATCCTGTACATTTAGTTGAAGTTCACATCGCCAAATTACGAACTGCAGCGCCATTTCGAGCACGATTATAATTATAATATAAAATATACGTTCAACTGTCATTCAAATAATATATTCAGTATTCTAATTCAATTCTAAACTGAATTAAATATCACAGATGATCCAATTCACACCATATTGCGAATTCCACCATTTCTGACTATTTCAGAAATTAAATATATTATTCTATTATATTATTTATTTTAATTAAATATCCAATATTATTTAATTCTGGTCATTTTAAATAACCCAACCATTATTTAAATAATTAAATAAATTATTTATATTGCTGAAAAATGCGGGTCGTTACATTCTTCCCCTCTTAAATAATTTCATCCTCGAAATTGCTAAGGTAGAAGACAGACCCTGTTAACTGGTTTAAAAACTATTCGTTCACTTTTAACTTCAGTTTCAACTGAACCAATTTATTTCAATTAAAATATTAATTTATTCTTACTAACGAAAATTTCAAAAATTCTGAAAATTTTCTAACACCTTAAATTTTCGAAATTTTTTGCCAGCACCTCCTTTGTACTGGTCAATAGTTCAAACCCCAACTCTTCTCCCTAGGCCCTTTCCAATCCAAAAGAAAATCAGATAGCCAAGCGGCTTGCCGATTCAACACATAAAACCTCATATGGAAACTTAAACATGTACCTTTTGTCGGGCATATCACTAAATCCTTTTATTCTGCTGGCAATTCAGCATTTACCAAAGTCATCCGAATCAATCTCTGATCAATTTATTCTCAACACAGCTATTCGCTTAAACAAGCCAATTACCATTTCAAGCCAAAGTTTCATTTTTGATTCCAACTCCTAACTCATCAATCCAATACCATTTCAGATTCTATTTCACAATTCAAAATCTGATTTTACTTGATATATCATATCCAATTCAATTTCTTGTTAAATTGATTTCAATTCATATTTGCTTTTAATTCATACTATCTTTCTGGGATTTTAAACAGTTTATTTTTTCTAAAATAAATTATTCCCTTTCGAGATTCAAAACAACTTCCTTTTCCCTAAAACAATTCAAAAAAAATCTCTTTGGTAGTAATCCGTCGCTTACAACTCGAAAATGAACACTGATGATGTGGCCAGCATCATCAGAGTTATTTCCCAGTGATCAAAGTGAGTTCAATACTATATCACTTTCAAAACCATATTAAACACTTTCATTTTGAAAACTTTTTCAAAATATCATTCACGATACTCGTAGACCAATTTAAAATCTCCCAGGATCTTAAAATTTTCTTATACTTAACTCAAATTCATATACGAACATTTTTCCCAGTTTTCAGAATTTTAATTCCAATTCTAATTTAATTCAAATTTAATTAATCTGCTTTTAAATTATACGAATTCAAATTGGTTATTTATATAACCATTTTCATTATAATCAACCAACACATCCAATATATAATAATAATTCCAAGATATACCTTTCTTTTATATCAAAACATATTTTGGGTAAAATTGTTTCATTTACCCTCTTTCAAAACATACTGTGTCGGTTCATCGTATTCGAGTGTTTAGAAATTCCTACCGATACAGTGGATCAAACAGATCGACCAGAATTCACAAACAACTCAAACAATAAATCTCCACAATATATAACAATTTTTATAAAATCTACAAATACGTTCACTCGTATATATACACTCAAACTCAATCTAGGGTATTACTAACCCCATCTCTACTGATTCACGCCACAGAGCCAATGTAATCACTTAACCTTCAGCTCTGATACCACTGTAACGAGCTGGGATTTTCGACTCCAAAAATCAACACAAAACTACCATGTTGACTATTCTGACATCGGAAATACCAGATCATTAATAGAAAGAAGTTGGAGGGTGAGAATAGATAAGATAGAAAATTAGAATAGAAGAAGAAGAAGAAGAACACAATCAGAGTAAACACGAATCTCACAACGGAACGAATAAAATATATTATAACATAACTTTGAAATAAAATAGTATATGTATAAAAAAACATTATCAGAGTACAACACTTACACACAACGGAAATAACAATAGCTATATAGTCCTGAAGCCTCCTGCTTCAAGCTCCTCCAAGTATATCTGTAAAGACCTGAACTACTTGACTGCGCGTACAAATTTGGGCACCCAAGAGTTTAGGGAAAACAAAACAAAATAAACTCTGGGTCAGTCATGGGACTGGTGTGAGTAAACCCAAATCATCGGTTTAACTTTTCAAAATCCTTTTCAAAAGAAAAGATAATCGTAAGACTGATCCACACATAAACACGGATGGTTTTTACCTTACGATAACCCAAAACAGTTTTGGAAGTCAATACTTCTCTGATATTATAATAATGTCTAATCACAAGTAATTAACGATCTAGCAGAACGCTTGCATCTCACGTTCCACATATATAGTATACAAACAAAACCGCGGGCGCTTATTGGAGATTGGATTCCAACTATGACAAGGTATGGGACCACCTGCCGATAGTGTATCTCTAGAGGCAAATACACTGGTTTCAACAAGAACGTCTTGCAACCTGGCCCACACATGACCGACCACTCATTTCGCTTGAGTGTACCGAATGTATATCCCCAACGGTTGGGAGCTACCCACTGTCTTCCCGAAAGGGACAGGATCGAACATAGATAAAGAATGAAATGGATTTTCTCTAGATATGTGATATACACCCTAATGGGAGCGACCCACTTAGCCATGCTGCCTGCCCGATTTCTGTCATTTCCTGGTTGATGAGGCTTGAGGTCATAACGTATCTTTGATACACCTGACCACCATTCGCTTTGAATGCCACATCGTCGTACCCGTCAAATCACAAATTGATTTCCTCAAAAATACCACGGGTATAAAGCTAAGAGAAACGAATTCCTCCGCCACCAAACGTAAGTACGTTTGAAGAGATCAACTAACGCGATCCGTTGGATATACTTTGTCAGACATTCGTCCATTGACATTTGTCCTGGGACTAGACAAACCGAAGGACTATTCTGTAAACATGATAGCCCTTGCATTACTCCGTCTTTAATTATTTTCATCATAA
This sequence comes from Allium sativum, assembly GCA_030737875.1. Taxonomy (NCBI): domain Eukaryota; kingdom Viridiplantae; phylum Streptophyta; class Magnoliopsida; order Asparagales; family Amaryllidaceae; genus Allium; species Allium sativum. The sequence continues at coordinate 200,239,896 of CM060909.1, read as the reverse complement.
TTGATCGCAACGCTAACGTCCATACAGGGTGGTTTTCAGATAAAAATCTGATCCCGGTCTCCCCGTATTGACGACGGAAAAATAGTCAAAACTTCGATAGTCGGTGATTTAACTATCAAAGAAAAACAGGTGTGCAAACATAGATACTATTTCCAGATGGAAACTCTATCGATCAATCAAAATTCAACATTTTCCCTTTTTAAATTAATTTATTATTAATTTTTTTTTTACCCTTTCTATACATTTTCTATATTATAAAACATTTCCGATCTTTACTTGGAAACCGTTTCCAAAACTCCTTCATTAGATTCAAACAGATGTTTAAATATAACATCACTATGCGAACTCGAACCATTACACTCATTAACTAGATTTACTTAACCAATCTTCACTATCGAACCATATCCATTTCTTAGTTAAAAACGAAGTCAGTCAAGTTGGGGTATAATTACCTCTCAGACCTTAACTGAACAACATTTCTAACCTCGAAATAGACAAAGCTTACCTTTCAATTCTTTAACAAACTTCCTTACGTAACTCGGATTCTAATTATGAATCCACTTCCTTATTTTAAAACATCGATTATACTTATAGTGTTATAATTCCTCCCTTCTTAAATATCCAACTTAAAAATGTAACTTTTATTCCTTAATTAAACTAAATAACTAAACCACTAATCTATTAATAAATAAGTAAATCTCGATTTAACCGGAAAGTAAATATTACTTTCCCGAATTCGATATAAATGAATTCAATGTACAATTCTCTTTTTTGAATAATCTCTATTCGATCGCTCCTTTTCGAATAAACTATATTCGATAACCCTTTCTTCGAATAACTATATTCGATAATCTCTCTTCGAATGATTTACATTCGATTAATCTCCTTTCAAATAAACTATATTTGATTAACTCCTTTGAATTAACTCATTTGGATTAACTCGGTTTCATTAACTCAACTCAATTAACTCAACTTATTTACTCTACTTATTTTAACTCCTATCTGATAACTAATATTCGATTAATTTCTATTCAAATAACTACGTCTGTTTTAACTTTATTTCGAATGGCTAATATTCAATTTAACTCCATTCGCTTGACTCTAGATCGCAGCGATCACAATGGTTACGCCTGATTCCCTCAGGAAACATCTGACCGCCGTAGGCTATCTGCAGCCCTTCAAATTACGCTAGCAGTCGTACGAAATGGCGACTCATCCTGAATAACTATGTTTGACTAACTCTATCTCAAATGACTATATTCGAGCAACTGTAATTGAATAACTAATATTCAATTAATCCTAATTCGATTAACTCTTCGTCCATATCCAGTTTCAAATATCGATATTGAAATCGACTTTTACTTCTCAATATAAGTCCTGACTTATATATTCTATTTATCCAATGATAAACATTTCATTTGATTTATAAAATATTATTTATAAATTTATCTTCTCAATCTATCGGTCAGAATAGACTCTATTTAAATCTTTGCTTTAAATCCATATCATGTTATACCCGTGTGCGAAGCACGGGTTTAAACCTTTCAAATATAAAATTCTCTTTTTATACAATTCTAGTCACTTTTCAAGTATTTCCTTTTATAATCTATTTATTTACAAAATAAATCCCCTTTTGAAAATTCTATTTATTCTATAAAATATTTTCTATTTATAAAATTTATTGATTTTATAAGTAATTCCTTTTGTAATCTAACTATTCCCTTTTTCACATGTTTCCCTTTCTATTCTATTCACTTTCAAATAAATATCCCTTTTCAATTCTATTTGTAAATAGTTTACAAATATTTCTTTTCAATTTTTATCTATTTGATTAACAAATAAATATTCCTTTTATATCTATTTATTTTCTAATAAATATTTTCTTTTTATAAAATCTTTTGATTTTATAAATATTTCTTTTTCAATATAACATTGAAAATTTTCTTTTTAACATTCCAGTATTCCTTATGGTATTTAACATACCATATAACAATGATCGGTATCATTCCAACATACAAAATCAACAACAGATTTCATCTCACATCATACAACACAATATGTGAAAAACAGTAAAATAAATGTTGAGGAACCCAGTCGGATTCCTCCTACCTGTTTCCCTGCATCCACAGATGTTAAACAACAAGAATAACACGAATATGAAATATTTTGATAAACAGAATCAATATTCGATTAACGATTTATATCTATATCGTTATCTATATTTTCAATCAATTAACTAGCAATTCAACCAAACAGTCAACATACAACAAACAACCATCATTTATCTGTTATAAAAATACGTAATAAAAATATAACTAAGAAGAGTTAATGAGTTTTACTCACATTGGACAGTTATCGTTAGATAACGATAATTGGTCATTGATTTGATTCAGGCGTTTAATTTCACCATAAATCCAAACGAGCTCCAATTCACTCCCGGTCAATTCCATTGGGTAGTGTCCGTCCATATGATCCCAACTGATCCTGTTTCGCTGAATTCTGGTACAGTTTGTAGAAGTTATTTCATTTATAAGTTTGTACATTGTTTTGAATTAAAATAAAACTAATTAAATTCGTTATTGGGCCTTACTTACCAAACCAGCCCATTTAAACCCTCACCGTTCTCTATAGTGCTTCCTCCCTCTTCCTTCTGAATCCCGCAAGATTCCTATAGAATGCATAGTGGTAATTTGATCCATACTCCTCCTCTACGCAATTATAAACTCAACGAAAATAACCAAAATTCCCCTTATCCAACTCTCTTCCATCTAATACCCATTTCATCCAACTCGTGCTTATGAATGGAGTTGCGTTCGAACCGCTGAAACATGGGTTGCAGGAAAGTTTCGAACCCCATTAACACCCAAATTCACCATAAATTTTCAAATCGCCTTCACCGATATTCATCTCCTCAACTTCTCCATCTACTCATCTCATTTTCACCAAACTCATACGCTAGTTGAGGAATTTGATTCACAGTCTTCGTTACACAACAAGCACCCAGGTGCGACATCTTTGATACTCGATCCTCCTCAAAATCCATGCCCAAGTTCAATTTCCTACCACAAGTACAATGACAACGTTCATTTCATTCATCAATTCGCCAATTTCTCATAACCCATAACCTAACTCATGGTAGAAAAAAATCAACGAAGTACAGAACATTCGAACCGTATGAATTTGACATTGCGGTGAAGAGCACAGCTTCAGGATTTCAACTATAATTATTCCATGATTTTAGGATTTGATTTGTATTCCTTTTGATTTTTTCGAAGTCACGATTTGGTTAATTTGGGGATAAAAATGGCGGCGTGAGTTTTCTGCATAGTGGAAAAATATAGGGTTAAGGTAAGGATGTAAGGATATTTATAGGTAGGTTAAATTATTTTTTTATTGAATATTTTATTTATTTATAACCAATCGCTACCTGAAATCCTTGTTTAAAAATCCCTGTGATCACATATCATACCCAAAAATCATGAAAATGGACATGTAGCTACAGTTCGACATTGCGGACCCAACGAATCTAGTTTCGTCGAATTCCGACTCCGTTTGCTCACACAGCGTATTTTTAAAGGTCAATTTATCGACTGTATTTCACATTAAAATCCCGTATGGCCACATACTGATTTCAAAAATCACGAAAACTGAACTCAAGCAAAAATTTAATATTGCGGATCCAAAAAATTATTTTTTTCGAATTCCGAGGTTGTTTGCAAAACCGGCTATTTTTAAAGCTCTAAATAACCCCTTTAAATATATAAATATATTTAAAAACATTTCAATTTAATATTTAAAAATAAATATTATCGTATATATTCACAACAGAATATCATAATACTACACTGGGATTTATAACTCGATATTTCAAATCTAATGTTAGATCAATATTCGATTTATATTTAAAAATCTATTTTAAAATATAAATAAATCGATATAAATTACAAAGGAATTCCATAGTGACTTTTCTAAAATTTGATTTGGACATAACTAAAAATCTACACGATGAAATCTCGATTTTTCTCTTCCATTAGAAAGATATACTTCACCAGCTCCTAACATTTCTTGTTTCACAGAAATCCGATTTAAAACGAATCCTGTACATTTAGTTGAAGTTCACATCGCCAAATTACGAACTGCAGCGCCATTTCAAGCACGATTATAATTATAATATAAAATATACGTTCAACTGTCATTCAAATAATATATTCGTTATTCTAATTCAATTCTAAACTGAATTAAATATCACAGATGATCCAATTCACACTATATTGCGAATTCCATCATTTTTGACTATTTCAGAAATTAAATATATTATTCTATTATATTATTTATTTTAATTAAATATCCAATATTATTTAATTCAGGTCATTTTAAATAACCCAACCATTATTTAAATAATTAAATAAATTATTTATATCGCTGAAAAATTCGGGTCGTTACAGTATATGAAGTACATGAAATATTCATGTTTGAAATAAATTGTTTTAACAGTAAAAATCACACTTTTATTATATATATGAATCGCTAAAAATATTCATGTTTTGAAATAAATAGTTTTGACAATAAAAATCACATTTTTATTATATATATGAAGTGTTAAAAATAGTCATGTGTTGAAACAAATATTTTTGGGTAAAAATATTATTTTTATCAACTATATGAAAGGAAAAGGATTTGGAAATCGAGGAACGAATTATATATATATATAATTAAAATAAAACGAATAACGACGCCGTAATTCGTATTTTGAAATCGTGATTTTAAACGATTGTACCAGGAGATCCGACCGTCGGATTTTCCCAAAATTGGGACCATTGGGTCCGCTTTGAAAAGATCTTTCCAATGGTATAAAATTTGTAAAGATCCAACGGTTAGATTTTCATATATGTGTAAATCAAATCTGAAGAAAAAAGCGCCAAGGCCGCGTTATGGCTTGAAGCGTCGTTTGAATAAATGAGCTATTTTTAAATAACTAAAAATAGCGATAAATCGTTATAGAACATTATAAATGATATGAAATGGAAATAAACCATATTTACTCGGTTTATTGGATATTTGATGGTTGAATGTGTTTGATAAGAAAATTACATGAATGAACTGAATTATGGATGTCAAATAATTTAACCATGGAAATGAATTGATTTGAATTCTAAATATACGTGAATTATTTGAAAAGGCCGAGTTAACTCATTTCAAATATTTGGACGACGATTAGAAGTCGAAGATATGAAGACGGTGCAAGATTGATGATCTTCACAACGAATGGATGGATACTGATGCCTAGGATGGGAGTTGCTGCCCTGAAAGGGTTACAGTGGTGGTTATCCGGACGTACTTGTTGATCGTTCGGATGTGCGAGGAACTCTCTCCTGTATTGGACATATGGGATGAGGAATAAGGTGCCTCCGGTTTTGTTCAGACCCAGAATGGACTTGTAAATGGACTTTGTGTCCGACATTAGATTTCATTCTATGTGATTGATATACGTCAGTTGCATGGCGTGAATTGCCTGTGTGGCATGCTGAGTTGTTGTGACCAAGGCTTTTGTTGAATAGCGGAGCCTTGTGGTTGATGATCAAAGCATGGCTTCAATACTGCTAACTTTGTGTATAGCGTTGACTCACGAGCCTCACACCCAGGTATGAACCAGAAACGGGAGAGGACTTCAGGAAGGACATGCGTTTCCTTCTAGCTAGGAGTGGTGTCAGCGTTTTGCAAGCCCTGACGTTTTACTTATGTGTATGATGGATAGCGAGGCGCCTCGGTTATATCAGTCGTTCCAGGGCCGATAGTTTGGTCGGGATATGACCAGTTTATGCCCCAAAGGGCAGGGAAACGCAGTGTTCAGGCATTTTAATCCACTCCGTGTAGACCGGCCCTGACGATCCAAGGGCCCACCTGAGTTTGGGCACTGAGACATAGTAGGCTAGATTGTCTCGAAGCTGTAAGGACGATCCCTTGCCTTGGTTCATAATGGAAGTCCAATTTCGAAATACAACGTAGTGCGGTTTTGATTGTAAACCTATATATGGCGATATAGTGGTATGGGGCACTTATGCCATCTATGATTGATACTTATGATTGAAACTGTTTTTGAAACATATAAACACTAGTAATAATATCAATCGTTTTTTTTATACATATCAAGCATATTTTGGCCATTATAAGGTAAAAACTCTATCCTCAGGCTTGCGTTGCGTTGTGTGATGGGACTTGAGTCTTATAATGGCTTCATTTTTGTAAAAAGCATTGCGATGTTAAAATGATTTACTTGGTTTGAGTACTGGCAATCCAAGGGAGTAAACCCGTTCCGCGTTAGCGGCGTGGTCCTGTGATTGACCTTATTATAAGATAAGTTAAGTAGATTTCTCATACCAGTCCCATGACTGACTCGTAGTTTGTTTCACTCTCAAACTCGGGTGCCCTATTTTCTACACGGACAACCTTGTATTCATGTTTTAGCAGGCTCTATCTGGATAGCTATGGAGCTGAAGATGGATTCTATCATTTCTTTTTATGTTGTTCAGCTCCTGTTATGTATATTATGTTTGATTCCACTGTAGATATTTTGTATAAAGTTGAACCGTATTTTTTGTACTAAGTATGATCCTATAGACTGTGTAACTCTGATGATTATTGCTGATCCAGTGTATTCTGTTTACATTATCTGGTGTAATTATATATTTATGTTCTGTTGTTATATGTTTATGTGTTATATTTCAAAGATTACCCTTGCCACTATGGAATGGGGGTTTGGGGTCGTCACATGTGGTATCAGAGCTTTGTTTAAGCTTAGTTCTGGAATATAACATATTAACGAATTCGTTAGAAATAGAATCAGTAGTATTCTATGATGAATAACTCATTTCAGATAGGATCAGTAATATCCTAGAATGAGTGTAGTAGAATGAAATACACCCCGATAGATGCATATACATTTAAATATATGTCTCTATGCTTTAAAATACCTTTTATGTTGGCCTAACACTTTGTCTGCTATTTGCATACATCGTAGAAAATGAGTGGCAGGAGTAGACGAGGTAGGTCAGAACCAGATATTGAAGCTCTATTAAAGAAGTATCGAAATCTGGGTGGAGTACCATTCTCGGGCAATGAATCCATTATTCAAACACAAGCATGGATGAGCTCTGTAGAAAAAAAAATTTGAAGGTTCAAAGCTGATAGATGATCAGAAAAGATTACTGGCATCTTAGGCACTCAAAGACAAAGCTTTAATCTGGTGGGAAGCTGTTATTAAGGATCATCCAGAAGGTAATATTACCTAGGATAGATTCAAAGAAATTTTCAATGAAAAATTTATTCCTCCAGAAGCCACCAATCGGCTATATGATGAATTATACTATCTGATACAAGGAGATATGACCATTCAGGAGTATCTGGATAAACTCAGCAGACTTTTTCGTTTTGCACCCGAGCTAATTGAAAATCCTAAGAGGAAGAATCTGAGGTTTATTAACGGGCTCCAAAGAAAGTACCAAAGTTGGCAATGGCCCATGTGAAGCTTCCTTTTTCTGAAATGATATACATGGCTTATCACTATGAAGATCTTGATAAGCAAGGTCTTTTGGGCGATGAAGAAGAATGTAGTTCTAACAACAAAAAGAAATTTGAAACTGATAGCCCAGAGACAAGTACGCATCCTGAAGCGAGTACAAAGTCTGAAGGCAATGAGAGGCCAAAGGCCAGTCAGAAAAAGGTTAAGGCCGTCGTATGTTTAAAGTGTAATCAGCAAGGGCATTCAATGAGGAACTGTAAAGCTTTGAACAGACGAAAGAATGATGGGTCTAGGTCCGTAAGAAGGCTCGAGAGGGACGGGGATGCCATAAGTGCCACCAAGCTGGTCTCATTGTGAAAAATTGCCAACTATCAAAGAATTCTGAAAGAGTACAAGTAAATAAAGTAGAAGAAGTTCCTGCATCCTTAGCCAGTCAAGCGAGGCCAGATGCTTTGGAAGGCACGCTTACTGTTAAAGACATTCCAGTTAAAGTACTGTTTGATACAGGCGCGTCGCGAAGCTTTATTGCAAGTAATACAGTAAATAAACTGGATTTGAAACTGAAAAAGCTCAAAGCAACCATGATTGTCCATAATCCGGTTAGGGGTTCCCTCGATCTTAGTTGGATTTGTGGGGTGCCTATCTCTTTTTCCGGCTATCGATTCCCTACCATCTCGATCGTCGTGAATTTTACCGAATTCGATCTTATTCTAGGATTGGATTGGTTAACCAAATATGTAGTGGAAGTTAAATGCGCCGAGAGAGTTGTTAAGGCAAAAACAAAGTTAGGGGAGTATATAACAATTCCTTGCGAAGGTCCGAATTCAAATAGAAAAGACTTTTGGTCAGCTCTGGATGTTTCTCTTGCTCAAATAGAAAATATTCCTATTGTTGCAGAGAATACTCCGGTCGACATAGAAGATATTCCCATCGTCAAGAATTATGCGGATGTGTTTGAAGAAGTTGTTAGCTTACCTCCGCGTAGATAAATCGATTTCAAAATTTCTTTAATTCCGAATGCAAGGCCAGTAGTTCACGCTATACGGAGAATGATCTTGAAGGAAAAAAGAAGAATTAGACAATCAGACTCGACAGCTTGTATGGAAGGGTTTGATCAGGCCTAGTTTCTCTGTTTGGGGAGCGGCAGTGGTATTTGTCCCAAAGTCAGACGGTACTCTCCGACTATGTGTGGATTATCATGACTTGAATAAGTAGACATTAAAAATAAATATCCATAGCCGCGAATTGATGATTTTTTGGATCGTCTGAATGGCGCACAAGTATTTCCCCGAATGGACCTAGCTACAGGTTTCCATCAACTTCGTATTGCGGAAGAGTGTGTTCAATCGACAGCATTCACAGGTCCAGATTTATTCTACAAGTGGTTAGTAATGCCGTTCGGCTTATGTAACGCTCCAGCTTATTTTGTCGATCTAATGAATAGAGTATTCAGAGAAGTATTGAATAAATTCATATTGGTTTTCATTGATTACATATTGATCTTCTCTAAGTCAGAGAGCGAGCATGCGAAACATTTGGAACAAATGTTAGAGATTCTAAGAAAGAATGTTTTAAAGGCAAAATTTTCCAAATGTATATTCTGGAAAGAAGAGGCAAATTTTTTTGGCCATGTTGTATCAAAAGAAGGAATTTCTGTGGACCTTAGTAAGATCACAGCTATTCAGGATTGTAAGCAATCAACCACCCCCGCAGAAGTCTGAAGTTTTCTCGGATTGGCTAGTTATTATTGGAAGTTCGTTAAAGATTTTTCGAAGATATCTAGTTCCTTAATAAAGCTTGCAAAGAAACATTCAAGGTTCAATTGGACTCCAGAATGTGAGACGGCTTTCCAAGAGCTGAAGTTAAGATTGACAACTGCTCCAGTGTTAACAATTATTGATGCCAATCAAGACTTGAAAGTCTGGATAGATGCTTCTAAAGAAGGTCCGGGTGCAGTATTAATGCAAAAAGGCCAAGTAGTCGCTTATGCTAGCCGTCAGTTGAAGCCGCATGAAAAGAATTATGCAACACACGATCTTGAATTGTTAGCCATCGTGTTTGCTATGAAATTCCGGAGACATTATCTATTGGGTGAGAAATTTGAATTGTATATCGATCATCAATCATTGAAGCATTTATTCACCCAGAAAGACCAGAGTATGAGGCAGCAGCGTTGGCTAGAATTTCTCGTGGCATATGATCTTGATATTTTGTATACTCCGGGGAAAGCCAATGTTGTGGCTGATGCGCTCAGCAGAAAGAATGCGATCATCGTCAATCTTATCATTACACCATCGTTGATTGATAAAATATCTATTCTTCAGAAAGACAATAGTTTTGTTAAAGAGATGATCAAAAGAATTCAAAGGGGCGAAGTCTCCAGTTTCCAAGTGGATAGCACAAGAGTTCTGAGATTGAAAGGAAGAATTTGTGTTCCTGACATCCTTGAGCTCAAAAGAGAAGTATTCGATGAGTGTCACAAGTCCAAACTGAGTATCCATCTAGGGGTTAGTAAAATGTATAATGACCTCAAGCGAACCTTCTAGTGGAAGGCAATGAAAAGAGACATCTCTGTATATGTTAGCATGTGTTTTACTTGTCAATAAGTTAAAAGCAATTAACAGAAACTCGTCGGATTGTTGCAACCGTTGGAAATTCCAGGTTGGAAGTGGGAACAGATTTATATGGATTTCATAGATGGTTTACCCAGAACTCTAGGAGGAAATGACAGTATTTGGGTAATCGTAGATCATTTCACGAAGACCTCTCATTTTATACCTATCAGATCAAATAGAACCGCTCAGAGTCTGACTCAGATTTATTTTAAAGAAATTGTTAAACTCCATGGAGTTCCATGAGTATCATAGTGATCGGGACCCCGTTTTTGCTAGTAAATTCGAGGAAGCATTCCAAGAAGAATTGGGAACAAAGCTGAACTTGAGCACCGCTTATCATCCTCAAACAAATGGTCAAACTGAGAGGGTAAATCGTACTTTAGAAGATTTATTGCGGGCTTGTGTTATTGATTTTGGCGGATCATGGAAAGACCACTTGTATTTGGCTGAGTTCTCATACAACAACAATTACCAAGCGAGCCTGGAAATGTCACCATTCGAAGCACTGTATGGTAGATCGTGCAGATCTCCCGCTTGTTGGGTAGAACCTGGCAATAAACTTGTATTGGGACCAGATATGATCCGTGAAGCTTCAAACAAAGTGGATTTCATTAAGAAATGATTAATAGCAGCTCAAAGCCGACAGAAGAGTTATGCAGATTCGAGAAGAAGAGATTAGTCTTTTTCTGTTGGTGACTATGTGTATTTGAGGGTTTCTCCGACGAGAGGAGTAGTCCGATTTGGCAAAATAGGGAAGTTGGCGCCCAGATTTGTTGGTCCATTTCCTATACTTGAATGGTTTTGAACTCTCGCTTATAGGGTTCAATTGCCTGACTGGTTGCCTGGAGTACAAGATGTGTTTCACGTATCTCAACTTCGAAAGCATGTACATGATCCAGACTTGGTCATTGAAGAAGCCTCGAAACAAGATTTGGAAATTATTCCAGAATTGGCAGTAAGGAGAGAGCCGATAAAGATTATTGACAAAGAGACTAAAGAGCCGAGGAACAAGAAGGTTCACTTAGTCAAAGTGCAATAGAGTGGAGATCCGCGAGACTGTACTAGGGAAACCGAGGAAAGCATTAAGAAAGCCTATCCCGATTGCAGAGTGGATATCTCTGATTAACTCTGGTGCAAGGTACATTTACCATACTTTGCATTTCCGTAATGTTTCGTACTTTGCTATTGTTTTCATTTTTGGATGAGTAGTTTTAAGTATAATCTGACATTAGCAAGTTTGATTTTTAAGTATATAAACAAACTATATATTTGAAACAGTTAATCAATAAATTGTTTGCTAGTTGTGTTGGGTGACTGTGGTTTAATTAATAACATTGGAATAATAAACCCATAAGAGAATGAAGGGTAAATTTATGCAAATTGAATCAAATATTAAACCGATTTAAAATATATAGAAATGCATGCATGTACATTATATATGTTTGAACAGGTAAATGGATTTGATGTTGAGTAAAGAATTTATTTGCATGCCCGACAAATAGGTAAACCTTAATAAGTTGGATGTGCAATTTTATTTATATATCAACTCCTGTGAATGCCATTGGATGTGGAGTGCTGGTTGTTCTGTGTGAAATAATAAACGTCGCCATAGAATAGTAACAAATAATTTTGAACTACACTACATGGCATACTTCTTGAAGATAGCATACTTTATCATATACCACATAAGCATTTGGAGCTTATGTGATGAGGCTAAAGATTTACCATACAAGCGAGAGGTTTGTATGGCGATGATTATATTACAGGTTGAAACGAAGACTGATATGGACTATATAAAATGTAACGATAAATTGTCAGATTAATAAAAACCCTACACAGGTCTGGAGATGACAATAAACATGTCTCTCTGGTTATTAAGGCACAAAAACCATTTATAGGGTGACGAGAATTTATTCTCTGGAGTTATGATCTATACACACTCCCCTGCGGACACCGGAATATATCACAATAAATATGTGTATGCTTTTTAGGATTTATTGGGTACCTAATACGACCCAATAAATTTCCAAACCACTCCCCGTACAAAGGAAGTTATGGCGAAAATTTTCGAAAATTTAGGGTGTTAGCTAAATTTTTGAAGAATTTTAAAATTCCTAGAAACTGAAAAGTTGAAGAATGAAAGCCAGAATGAAAGTTGAGTTAGTTAGTAAAACAACTTTCAGCTTCGTTCCTTTTCGAGAAAGAAAATATTTTAAGTGGGGGAGATTGTAACAACCCGGAAAATCAAAACCAATTTAAAATTTTTATTTTGGCAATTTTAATGAATTTTGAATATTTAAAATGATTTATTTTAAATAATGATGACGAGAAATTTATTTTGAATAGAATTAGAACGTATATATCTATTTGAATCCACGTTAGAATATTAATATTTATTTTTAATTATAAAACGAGGCCTGAAATGGCGCGGTAGTTTGAAATTTGAATTCGAACTTTGATTGATTGCACAAGATGCAAAATAAAACGTATTTTAGTGAAACCAAAAATATTTAAATCCGTTTATGAATATCTTTCTAACGAATCTGAAAAATCGAAGTTTCATAGCGGGAGTGAAAAGTTATAGCTAATTGAATTTTCAAAAAGGTCGCTATGGAATTAATATAGCCCGTGAAAACAGACATTTTGCAAACGGCCTCCGTTTTCGACGAAACCACTTTTTTTGCATCCGGAATGTCAAACTATTGCTAGGTTTCAAATTCCATAATTTTTGGAGTTAATATGTGAGCATGGCAAAAGAAAATGTGTTTGGTTGATTTCAATCAAATTGGATCAACCAGAAAATTTTTCAACGGTTTCCAAGTTTGACGAAATTAGTTTTGTTAGGACCGTACAGTCAATACGAAGATAGAAATAATTTTTCTAGAATTTTTAGAGTCTGTATGTGACCTCGGTAAATTAAAATGTATGTTCAAATTAAAAATATAAAGATTTATATTTTGATTTAAACGAAAACTGATCGAAACGATAGAATTGGCTTATGAAACATATACCATTGTGTTAGGAATGGGGCTATTTGGCTAGGGGCGACAGTCATTGGGTTTGATTTGGAGTTCGTATGGACTAGAGGGTATTTTCAGAATTAATTGAATTAAAAATTAAATATAAATCCCCGACCAATCACGTTTCTTCTTCATAACTGGAAAACCCCGATACTTCCAGGAACGAACGGCAGAAGTGTTTAAAACCTTCTCTTCTCGCAAACACCAAATCCACACAACGAAATCGAGTGCTTCAGTTAAGGATTTTGAAGTGCTCATCTCCTGCTTTAAACTCATACCAGATTCATCCTTCCTCGTGACCCGAATCTTGAGATCCAGGCCCGGAAAGTCACACCGCGTCGCAGCCAGTAGCTCCCCTATCCCTGTTCGAGTTCGCTAAGCGTAGGGTCCACTGGTGCGCCTTTCCAAGTGCTACAAGGTGGCAGTGGCCGATTGCCCTCTAGCTTTACGGATCGAGAGAAAAATGGAAACCTAGTTTTGAATCAATAAGGAAGGTAATGGCCTTGTTTTAAATTAAATGGTTTAAACACTATAAACCATCGCAAAGTTCGATTAACTTGTAAAAGTCATATCTTTTTGCTATGCGGCCGAAATTCTGTGAAACAAGAGACATTGGACTCGTGGCGACGTCTTCTACATTCTAAAAGAGACCGGAGAATTTTTTGAGCTTCCTACAATTTTTGGAGGAGTGGAACCCAATGTGAGATTTCTAAATTCAAAACGACACGGATTGGCAATGTATAAATTATAGAATCAGTGTATAAGTTATATAAGCGTTGCACACCTCATGTATAAGCATTGTATAAATTATATGTGTGATGTATAAGTTATATATACGTTGTAAAAATCATATGTGCATTGAAATGAAATTGAAATGAAAGTGAAATAAATTTATATACATACATATATATATACACTCCCCTCGTCCACAGACCATGGGCGATATATATTGGTTGTGATTGTTTGGATTTTGGTTGACGTAAAATTTGGTTGATAAATGCGAATGGTTGATAATGATTGTTTGTGGTTGAAACAAAATTGGAATTGCTTGTGGAAATATCCATTGTGATATGAAAATGAAAAGAAATATTTAGATTATAAGGATAAGCCCCTTAGGGAACGCCGCGAGGCGTAAGGTAGTGCGAGGAGCCGTACTCGGGACGGTGTCGGTTTTAAACCCCCTGCCGTTATGTTGCCGAAATTTTCTGAAATATTCATGTGTTGGAAAAATATTCATATGACGAATAATTTGTTTGAAAGATAAAAATCACATTTTATCATGTATATGAAGTATATGAAATATTCATGTTTGAAATAAATTGTTTTAACAATAAAAATCACATTTTTATTATATATATATGAATCGCTAAAAATATTCATGTTTTGAAATAAATTGTTTTGACAATAAAAATCACACTTTTATTATATATATGAAGTGTTGAAAATAGTCATGTGTTGAAATAAATATTTCTTGGGTATAAATACTATTTTTATCAACTATATGAAAGGACAAGGATTTGGAAATCGAGGAACGAATTATATTTATATACATATATATAAATATAATTAAAATAAAACGAATAACGACGCTGTAGTTCGTGTTTTGAAATCATGATTTTAAACGATTGTACCGGGATCCGACCATCAGATTTTCCCGAAACCAAAACCGTTGGGTCCGCTTTGAAAATATCTTTCCAACGATACCAAATTTGTAAAGATCCAACGGTTAGATGGTGAGAAATGTTTAATTCAAATCTGAATAAAAACAGCACCAAAATGTATTATATATATATATATATATATATATATATATAATAAAACGAATAACGACGCTGTAGTTCATATTTTGAAATCGTGATTTTAAACGATTGTACCAGGAGATCCGACCGTTGGATTTTCCCAAAACTGGAACCGTTGGGTTCGCTTTGAAAAGATCTTTCCAATGGTATAAAATTTGTAAAGATCCATTGGTCAGATTTTTAGATATGTGTAAATCGAATCTGAGGAAAAATAGCACCATGGCAGCGTTATGGCCGGAAGCGTCGTTTGAATTAATGGGCCATTTTTAAATAAATAAAAATAGCGATAAATCCTTATAAAATATTATAAATGATATGAAATGGAAATAAACCTCATTTACTCGGTTTATTAGATATTTGATGGTTGAATGTGTTTGACGGGAAAATCACATGAATGAACTGAATTATGGATGTCAAATAATTTAACCATGGAAATGAATTGATTTGAATTCTAAATATACGTGAATTAGTTGAAAAGGCCGAGTTAAATCTCATTTCAAATAATTGGTCGACCATTAGAAGTCGAAGATATGAAGACGGTGCAAGACCGATGATCTTCACATCGAATGGATGGCTACCAAAGCCTTTGATGGGAGTTGCTGCCCTGAAAGGGTTACACTGGTGGTTGTCCGGACGTACTTGTTGATTGTTCGGATGTGCGAGGACCTCTCTCCTGTATTGGACATATGGGATGAGGAATAAGGTGCCTCCGGTTTCGTTCAGACCCAAAACGGACTTGTAAATGGACCGTGTGTCCGACATTGGACTTCATTCTGTGTGATTGATATACGTCAGTTGCATGGCGTGAATTTCCTGTATGGCATGCTGAGTTGATGTCATCAAGGCTTTTGTGGAAAAGCACAGTCCTTTGGTTGATGATCAAAGTATGGCTTTAATACAGCTAGCTTTGTGTATAGCATTGATTCGCGAGCCTCACACCCTGGTACGAACCAGAAACAGGAGAAGACTTCAGGGAGGACATGTGTTTCCTTCTAGCTAGGAGTGGTGTCAGTGTTTTGCAAGCCCTGACGTTTTACTTATGTGGATGATGGATAGCGAGGCGCCTCGGTTATATCGGTCGTTCCGGGGCCGATAGTTTGGTCGAGATATGACCAGTTTACACCCCATAGGGTGGGGAAACACAGTGTTCAGGCATTTTAATCCACTCTGTATGGACCGGCCCTGATGATCGAAGGACCCACCTGAGTCTGGGTCCTGAGACATGGTAGGCTAGATTGTCTCGAAGCTGTAAGGACGATCCCTTACTTTGGTTCATGATGATTGTCCAATTTCCAAATACGACATAGTGGGGTTTTGATTATAAACCTATATATGGCGACATAGTGGTATGGGGCACTTATGCCGTCTATGATTAATACTTATAATTGAAATTGTTTTTGAAACATATAAATACTAGTAATAATATCAAATGCTTTTGTTTTATACGTATCAAGCATATTTTGGCCATTATAAGGTAAAAACTCTATCCTCTGACTCGCGTTGCATTATGTGATGGGACTTGATTCTTATAATGACTTCATTTTTGTAAAAAGCATTGCGATGTTTAAATGATTTACTTGTTTTGGGTACTGGCAATCCAATGGAGTAAACCCGTTCCGCGTTAGCGGCGTGGTCCTGTGATTGACCTTATTATAAGATAAGTTAAGTAGATTTCTCATACCAGTCCCATGACTAACTCGTAATTTGTTTCACTCTCAAACTCGGGTGCACTATTTTCTACACGGACAACCTTGTATTCATGTTTTAGCAGGCTCTATCTGGATAGCTATGGAGCTGAAGATAGATTCTATCACTTATTTTTATGTTGTTCAGCTCCTGTTATGTATATTATGTTTGATTCCGCTGTAGACATTTTATAAAAAGCTGAACCGTATTTTTTGTACTAAGTATGAACCTGTATACTGTGTAACTCTGATGATTAATGTTGATCCAGTGTATTCTGTTTTACATTATCTGGTGTATTTATATATTTATGTTCTACTGTTATTTGTTTATATGTTATATTCCAAAGATTACCCTTGCCACCGTGGAACGGGGGTTTTGGGTCGTCACACATGCTATCAATTTATGCATGAGCGCTTGGGTATTTAACGATCAAAACATGCTGTCAATTGTAAAAGTTAAATTTTTACATGAGCTAATAATTTTCTAAACCAATCGTCAAAACATGTTATCAATTTATGCATGAGCACTTGGGTATTTTACGGTCAAAACATACTATCAATTTATACATGAGCTAATAAATTTCTAAACCAATGGTCAAAACATGCTATCGATTGTAAAAGTTAATTTTTTTACCTTATATACCATTTTATAGTCAAAACGTGCTATCAATTGCATGGGAAGATAATATCATCCAGTGTATGCTATGTTCTTTCATTTGTTATCGGTGGTTGTCTAAACTATATCATCAAGCACATTAACATTTGAATATGCATGGGCCTCGTCGGTTTTATCTTCTTGAGTAGGTTCATCAGCATTTAGATATATTGGAATGGCTTGCTTCCTCATCCTGAAGTATATGTAGAATGGGTACTGTAGAGATAACGAATACGGCACGTAAACTGCATTATTGCTAAACATCAAAAATCTAGTAGCATATATTTTCTAAGAACTTACGAGAGACAAAATTCAGTCCTTGCCTAATATGTTACCTACAAAATTCAATAAACATGTCACGGTTAAAAAAAAGTGAAGAAGTAAATAATTAAAACCTACCTCCATACCAGTCGTTCTTCGAAACAGGTGATGAAGAAAGCATGTAGACTAACGGAATATAAAGTAGAGTAAAATACTGCAGAATATATATATATATATATATATATATATATTTAAAGTGGAGTTTACCTGAAGGCAGAAGCTTCTGCAAAGTAGTTAGAAAGGGAGAGAAAAAGATAAAGAGAGAGAATTGATCCGTGGATTGAGGAATAGAAGAAGGCCTATGTATTTATAAATGAGATAATGCGGGATTCTAGCAGAAGTATTGGCCAAGGAAATATAATGATCCAGTATTCAATGAAGAAACATATATATCAACGCAAATAATTAAATAACCTTTTGTAATAATAAAAGGTATAATATATTATTTTCCCCAAATAAGTATAATATAAATTCTAATAGATGAGCATGCGTGAAAATTGCTATGATAGGCGCGGTTTCCATGTTCAAGCAAATCTTTTTATTTGAATTGTTATGTTATATCATGCACCAATGCTATTTTTTTGGATCTAATTTCTTTAGGTGCTGAAAGATTCCTTTTATAAATTCTAATATATATATAGTTTCGTTAATATTCTAATAAATGAAAGATTTCTTTAGGCCTAATTTATAAAAACGTTATTTTTAGGAAAATCGTTATAAATGGCTATAAGTGAATAAAAACGTTATAAATGAAAGAGTTCTTTATAAATGGCTATAAGTGAAATATTTCTTTATAAATGGCTATAAATGAAATATTTCTTTATAAATGGCTATAAGTGAATCGTTATAAATGGCTATAAGTGAAAGATTTCTTTAGGCCTAATTTATAGAAATGTTATAAATGAAAGATTTCTAATAAATGGTTTGGGTATTTTCTAAACCAATGGTCAAAATCGTTGTAGTATCCTAAAAGCATAAAAGTAATTAAAACTACACATTAAATTCTAAAATAAATTTTAATTTCTGAAAGGTAAAAAATACTTGTATTCTAATTATACTAATTGAAACATATTAATAACTTTACAAAATTCAAGAGGTTATTTGGTACTAATCATTGAATAGAAAGGAAAGAAATCAGGGAAGATAATGGTAGGTATACGCATATATGTAGATAGATTTTACACATTTAAACAATTAAAATTAAATACACAGAGGTAGCTGTATCCGAATTTTACGAAACTAATTATGACATCTGTATTAGAAATGTTCTAGTATTTAAAAAGGGAAATATTTAAATTTAAAAAATATTTTATTTTTAAAGAATTTATGGATTCTAATTAAAATCTCGCAAATGAATGAAACTTGTGTATTTTACTATGATAAGCATATATATGCAAATGGCTAAGAAATGTTAAAATATTGAAATATTCTATTTAAACTATAGAATTCCAATTAAAATCATGCTCCTTTATTAGTTGATATGTTTCATATAATTAGTTTTTCATTCCTTAAATAAAATTGTGCTCCTTTATTATTTAAATAAGTAAAGAGAAAGGAAAGATTTCCTCTCTGAATAAATTTAATAAGTAATCATCTTGCACAAATATGTATATAAGAGTATATTTGATACAATCTAATTTATATACACATTAAACTATAATAAAAATTTATTTGTGAAACTAAATAAAATATTGCTTTTATTTAAATGAAACTTAGAAAAGTTCTAAATGAATCTAGATTAATTAATAATTATATCGATATATTTTATGTTATTTTAATCTGTTTAGGATAACGTAAGTAATGTATATAAGTTAAAATTTGAAACTAGCATGATTTAATTAAATAAATAGATTAACGGACATTTCATGTCTCATATAAATCGATTGTTAATCAATTAGTCAATTTAATTAAAGGGAAGGAAATGTAAAGTTTACTATCTCCAATTAATATCATTTGCCATCCTTGTCAGTTTGGAATAAGTTAAGTAAAGAAAAAAATTCATTCCTTAAATAAAATTGTGCTCCTTTATTAGTTAAATAAGTTAAGAGAAAGGAAAGGAAAGGAAAGGTTTCCATATCTGAATAAATTTAATAAGTAATCACCTTGCACAAATATGTGTATAAGAGTATATTTGATACAATCTAATTTATATACACATTAAACTATAATAAATATTTATTTGTGAAACTAAACAAAATATTGCTTTTATTTAAACGAAACTAAGAAAAGTTCTAAATGAATCTAGATTAATTAATAATTATATCGCTATATGTTATGTTATTTTAATCTGTTTAGGATAAGTAAGTAATGTATATAAGATAAAATTTGAAAATAATATGATTTATTTAATTAAATAAATAGATTGACGGTTAAATAATTTGAATCATTATATCAAACCTTTTAGACTTTTTTGTTGAATATTTATTTATGTATTTAATATTTGCATGTGCTTGATTAGTTAGAATAATTATTCCTAATTTGTAACAATACATGTAATTTTTTTAATATATTGTCATTCGTATGTAGTTTCAAATAATTTAAAAAACTACAATAAAATAATAATTTTAATCAATTTTATAGCATTACAAAGTTGGAATAATAATTAAAGATTAGTGGGAATAATTCAAGGTCGGACCAAAGGTTAGAAAATTAAATGACCTTGATAAATATGGGCAATTTCGGTATATTACGGTCAGACCAATTAGTAATCATTAAAGCTTAGTGGGAATTATAATATAAATAGATTTGTTGATAACAAACAAACCCATCAGTTTTTACATACCATTTCTCAGGATCATCCGGTCCAACACTAAATTCTGCGCTTCTAATTATCATTAAATCCTTAGTTTTATTACAAATTAATTATCATTTAATAAAATTCATTTACAGTATTACATGTATATGAGAGGCATACTGTCAAACCTGGTATAAGTAATGTAATATGAAATATGTATCATCATTGACGGATATACATGAAATGAATAAGAAGACTACTGACTAATTTGGTCGTAGAGATTATGTAGTTGTTATTAATATGGAAGTATTTTTAGAACTTATATCTATTTTTAATACATTTCTTAGTTCTGAGAGATAAAGATTAAATTTTACATGACTGCTAAGACTTTATTTGAAAAGTTTCTCTTTGATTATTTGTTAATCAAAAGTGCCTTAAAAAGAATTAAAATTAGTTAGAGATTTCGTAAAATCGATTTTAATAAGCTAGAACTAATGCAGCAAATACGTTGTAAGTTGCACGGTCACGAAGACCAAGATTTTCTGGGCATTGTTATACCCGTATTAGGCATTTCTGAACATGTAACCAGTCGTCATAACACTGTACATTAGCGTTGCAAGACTTTCAGCTACCTAAACTCAACTCCATGTGTACTACCCTTAATAATAATAGATTTATAAATTTAATCATGTTTTTAAAAGTAGTAGATGATGTTGAATGCAATGAAGGCACTTACCGATGTAATAGTCATTGCAAAAAATTAAGGGCGAAGTGTTCCAATCATATTAGCCACAGTTTGGTACATTGCATAACAACCATCAATCATGGAGCAAATCCGAGTTGTTTTTTTTGACTTATCTCTTATCAAAATAGAATACCTAAAATAAAGCAATTAATAGAAGTTCTTTGAGCTAGAAACTTCAGTGGCAATATTTGGTTGTTTCTTAGCAGCTCAAGAATCATATAGTAAGCTCCATGTTGTTGAGTTAGAAGTAATTCACAACATGTTAATACAATTTACATGAAATATTTTATTTTATATATGCTATCAGAGGCTTCAATGAGGCTTTACAAAATCAGCCACCTTAGAGTTGAGTCACGGCCATTGCAAATACCAAAACAGTACAAATGCTTTTGACAAAATAGAAGAGGTCGAATGGAAAGGTAATGAATATGGCAATAATATAAGAAGTGAACCTATTTGGTGCTTAGGCAATTACTCCTACAAACCAGCTGATTATTTCTGACATACTCCAAAAGAATTTTTTCCCCTTATTCTTGGGCTGCTAATTGCCAAAATCCACTCTGTAAAATATGTATAAAGATTTGTATAGTTGTTGCATAGCAAAGAATGTTGGTCAATTGTATAATGAAATGTAAATCTGAGTTCATAGGATAAAATATGCAACCATCATGATCCATATCATAGTTTGTAAACCATAGTTAAATAAGCAAATGGGGAACGAAGAAAAGAAGCAAAAAAGAGAAGCTTCAAAATTGAGTTTCAATATTAAATATATGTATGTATACCTTTTTAGGCTACACTGTTCAAACTGTTGACATTCAAAATTCAACTTGCCAATAGCAAAGTTGAAAATGCAAAAGAAGAAGAAGCTATACTATAGAAATCTTTTCTCATTAAAAATAGGTGATAATTTTTTTTAGTGAAATTAATAAAAGTTAATGTCATACCGAAAACAGTAAGGATTAAAATTGCAGAGTATTATTGAGCTGTCACAATGAATTTGCAGAAATAAGTAAAATTCATATGTATAATTTAGTTCCAGTTAATCTAATGATAAATACAGTAAAACATTTGATTGTATACTAAAGTCTTTCTAACTATTTATTCCCTCAGGTAAGAAGGATCAACCCACTATTAAAATAATGTAGTCGAAAACCACAACGACAAAAGGAAAATTTAATAGGTAGAGAAATTGTCTTGCAATACATGTAGGCAACATAGCATGAGGCAGACGCTTTTTTTCAACGGCTAGTTGAAAAAAAGATAAACTATAAATTAAGAATTTAGCATTTAAATTCAAATAATTTGTACATTCGTACGGTCGGATGGATCGCCGCACGATGAGAAAAGGGAGTAAGTTGTGTTCCTCTTGCAACAAAATATGAGAAATACATCAATTCCTTGGCATGCTTCAGTAATATGCATAGTACGGTTATCGAAAAAGATTTTGTGTATCTCGGCTACACAAACAACAATCGAGAGTGAATAGATTAGGTGCGGTAGTATTAGATTTTAGGAACTGAAGAAAGTAAATTTGCATAACCCTAAGATGAGCAAAAATTAATTACAAAACTTTAAAGATGTAGAAGGAGGAATAGTAGAATGAAAGCAAGATGGAGAGGATCACGGAGGGGATGTAACAATCATGAAATGAGGATTTGGTCTCCATATTTCTCTCATTTCTCAAAACATGAAAAATGGATAAAAGTTGTTTTTTATTTTGTGTGTTAACTTTGTTTTCTAAAATTATTGTTTTCCATGATTTACTTGTATTGTGCACATTTTTGTATGGACGAAAACCCAAAACTTAAAATGGTAAACCAAACACTACCTAATAAACTGAAACTATCAGATTCCCTTACAAACTGATAAAGTACAATATTTTTCTAATCAAATGTACAAAATCTAGACAACGAAGACAACAATCGAGAATGTGTAATAACTGGCTTTTGGCAGCAAAATTTGTTATGTTTCATAACCGAATCTATTAAATAATAGTAAAGCAAAACCTTTTCAAGCTCTCTCCTTGATTCTCTCAGTTCTAAGCTCTCTCCTTAATTCTCTCAGTTCTAAGCTCTCATTAATTCTCTCTATTTAGTTTAAAATTCTCAAGATATTTGTATTGAATTAAAATATTTAAAATATCACATAATATATCTCTATATTGTAATTACTGAGTTTGAAGCTTAAACCTCAAGTCTAAAACTCAATCACGATATCTTCTCTCATTCACGAAAGTCCGCTCGGCGGACTTTCGTGAATGAGAGAACGCTCTGTAAAAATCCCCCTTTCTCTGTGTTATGCCCAATCCTAAATATTAGTTCCCTAATTTGGCATATGCTCTTCGAATCCCGTCGCCCCGATTTTTGTTACCTTTCAGTCGTTTAAAACCTATTTGTATCCAGCCTCTTCATTTGTCAATCAACCCTTCCTCACTCCAATGCTTTCTCATTCTCCAGTTTAATTCTTCCTTCTCTTCTAACAAATTGGGTTCGGATCCATTAGACAGATTTCAGTATTATGGGTTCCTATGTTTATGCGTGAAGATTTTGACACACAGCTAAAACAAGTGGTGGAATTTGTTACGGCTTTAGATCCAAAATCGATTTCCGATTCCACATCATATGCGTTCACTATAACAGATGATGTGAAGGCTAGCTCTAATGGAATACCTTCTTGGTTCGTGCCTGAAAGGTATAATTTACTTTAGATTGTGGTATTGCCAACTTGATTGTGTAAGAGTTTTATTCCTGTGTATGTTAGAGGAACCATTGAGGAAATGATCTGGAGTAGACTGAAATTTAAAAATCCTGCATTTGCTAGAAGACTTTTTTTTATTTTTTTTATTTCAGTGAAAGGCTAGGCTGGTTACTGTAAAACTACTGACAAAGAACAATGAACAATTTGCAAGCTCACTTATCATTATATTTAGATAGTCTGTGGCTGTATATCAATTGCCATGCTGTAAATCATTATGCATCAGTGATATGAAAATTTATTTCTTCCATTTTCCCACTGATGTCATTTTCTACCCGATCTTACTACTGTTATGCTTTAGTTTCATTTCGGATATCATAGAAGAAACCGCCAATTGTTTTGATTTTGCCTATTTACTATTGCTGCAAACTGTTAAATTACATACTGTTGCCTATTTTAGTGACTTTTCTACAGATTCAGATGCGATTAACTTATGACTAGAGTATTAATATTGAGAGATGCTAGGAGGCCCGAAACATAAATGTCAGGGAATTGCGGGTTTCACCGTAATTCATGGGTAGCCGTCCATTTTTAAAGTTTAATTAAAATTAAAATTATCTACCATTGTTCAGATCTTTTCGCACATAATTCTGGTTTCTAAAATCAGGCCCTCTAGCACTGGTGATTAATATTTGACTAATTTTCAATTTTGTCGAAGAACTGAATTGCTAATTATACGACTTAAACTAAACTATATAGCAAAAACAATTTTCTGCATGCTGAATCAGACTAAGCAAACCAGTTAGCGAAAAAAAACTCAAATAGTTAGTAAATTATATATTGACAACCGTAAAAGTATGCAGTATTTTGTATTATCATAGGTTTTTTATTAATCAAACTTAGAAATTGCTTTTATTTATAATATTGGTTTCTATGCAAGATGGTACCTCTTATTATTGCAGTAAATTTACATTGGATAAAATTTCTGCAAAAATCGTGCATTTTCTTGAAGATGTTACCAACTGGAAGTCTAATAAAATGGAAGGCTTTTGAATACAATCACTATCAATTACTTGCTTTTCATTTGCAGTGCGTAGCTAAGCTCTAAAATATTTTTACTGTAAAACATTTCCGAATAGGTTGTTTCTAATAAGTAATATTTCCCTATGATTGATATATTCTAATTCTTCATATTGATTTTGGATTCATTCTTTATTATTGCATTTACACACATGCCTACTGCCTTTACATTTAAAAAGAGAACGATACTAAGGTTGAAACCTGATATACGAACATGTGTGCGCAACAATCATTTTATTGAATCCACTCTTTATTATCATGTGCACATGCCTAATGCCTTCAAAAAAATGATATTACAGTAGAAACCTTGCCGTATTAACATGTGCATGAGAATTTGTTTATTACACGAGATCATCATGTACAGTTGCAATGGCAGATGTCATTATAATTATGACAATACATATATAATGACGTACTGTTGTTTACACGCATGTATTTTAATACTGATTTCAAATTCGTAAGTCATATTACTATTTATTCTATTTCAAAGTTGGTAATGGTAAAGTAATCATAGTTTTTATTTATAATGCATTTTCTTTTATGTTCCACTTTGAGCAGCACTGATATTTACCGCGGCTCAAAATTTCATCTGTTTTCTTTATTTTGTATGGTGTACCTTATTGATAGTAAATACAATTGGAGTCAGGTAAGATCCAACTACTATTTGATGAAAAATCCATGAATTAGAACTTTGAACCTTATTCCACCTTTGTTTTTTGTTTTTTGTTTTTTTAAGTTACTGTTTGTATGTGTTACATAAGGATTTCAAATTGATAAAATGTACTAAATTTTCTTCAATTGTTCCTATGTGTTTTTTGTGTGTGTGTGTTTGTGTACTATAAAGGAAAACCCTGGGGTCAATAGGTCAAAAGGAAGCCTTTTTTGAACTTCTGAAACTGTCCCAGTAAAAGTTATATATTATTTCTGTTGCTTTTTCGTCAGTTCCTTCTACCTACTTACTAAAAACATTGAAATAGTCATGATTATCATTTCAGCTTCTTCTTACCCACAATTTAATGTCGTTAGCCTCAGGAATTAAACAAAAACCAATACAGTTGCAACGACATTGAGAACTGATGCCAATGATAGTCCACTCTACCAGACAGATTACATTCAACACATTGTTAACACTCTCTATTTTTTCATTAGAAGATGCATCAGGTTAGTTACTCGCGGGTACCTCTCATGTTTAAGCCCTAATTTTTGTTTCAATTGAAAGGTTTTTCTGCTGAAAATAATTTGCACCAAATTTTAATATTTGAGTTTGATAGATAAGAATGGTTGTTAGGAGTGGGCCAAGTAGAGAATCAAAAGACGATGAAAGGCGATTGTACGGATAAAATGCAAATGCTTTCTTGCATTCAACTATATCATTAAAAGGCTGGGGTTTTCTTGGTATTTATACATTATAAGAAATTATTAACTAATTTATATTGGTATTCTCCATATCATTTTTCTTATGAACAAATCAACAATGTTTATCGTTTTAAAATATAGTTCAAGCATATCTTATGATTAAATTTGGATAAGCAAGAATAAGGTCATAAACATATAACCAACATGATGATAATGAAACGTGTACTGATCGGAGGAAATGGCGTTTTTCACATCACAAGATATATTAGAAACATGAGTATTTTTGTCTCTTATTACTGAATTTTCTATAATTAGGATATGATGTTAAGCTTTTTAGTTGGGTTTAAGAAAAAGGTTTATATGTTATGCTGGAATTAAACTACAAACGAAATGAATTGGATGATTGATCTCATCAGCTTTAACATATTTGCGTGAGTATTGTTTCTTCACTGAAAATTAAATGATATATTTTGAATCTAACCATGGTTTTTATTGTATATTATTCAACAGCGAGAATTTGAATATCTCCACTACCATTTAACATAGAATGAGAAATTGCAATGGTTCTTCACTAATTATATGCATCTTTTTTCATTGAATATTCACTTATATGTGTCTCTTTATGAAAATCAGAAGAATGGGAAATCGTTATTGTTCGCTAATTAGATTCAAGCGAAACCCAATGTTGATAAACGATGTTTAATGGATTCTGGCCAGTAATGATTTTATTTTTATGCAAACTGATGTTCTCTTCATAGTATTGATTTTAATGTTTTTCAGTCTTACTCTACAGTATAAAAATGCATCGGTTTCCATGAACAACGTGCATGCATATCTTAAAGTAAAGAACATGTGTGTGTTGGAGTGGTCACAAATAAACTAGAAGGTGAAGCCGCATATTACTTCAATACATCCATTCTGCGTCAGGAAGAGGATGGGGTAGAAATTGTACTGCATAAGGTCGGATTAGTTCCTAAACAGAATATTATTATATACATGTATATCTACTTCGATTTCGTTTGCAATTAGAAGATCAAATGTTATTTTCTTCATCTGAGATGAGAGGCTACAGACCTTGCTTCAAATCTGTAACGGTAAGCTTTATATGAACATTCCCATTTTGGAAAGAATCTTAAAAATAGTGGTCCTCACTATCACAAACTTACCAGTGTTCTTCTTTTTATTCGTTTAAAGTGTTAAGATATTGTGAATGGATAGAATAAAATTAATTTTTACTGTTACAAATACAAGTTATTGCTAAAGTGAATGAAATGCATTTAGGCAAAACAAATCCTCAATGAGAATAGACCATACAGATGTGAATAAGACAATATATCTTATTCTGGGTACTGTTACAGTAAACAAAACCTTAATTTTTAATGTTACAGTAATTGTACAATGCTATATTTGTTATCCTGGGCACTGCAAAGACCATACAGATGTGAATAAGGCAATATATCTTAGATTTTATTATTGTAAGTATATCGAATGATATAAATTAATCAAATGATTGTGGAGTTTTCAGTTTACAGGAAACCTTATTGACTTTCTTCAAATAAATTTAATTTGATGCAAAACATTTAGTAGAATATATTTTATACTTTATCACTTACATCAACTTGCTCCTTTTTCCACACAATTTTAATTTACAAATATAGAGCAACATATACTATATGCTAGGTGCAGCATGGGCACAAAATCTGCAGCTTAATATCTCAACTATTCCACTGAGACATGTGCTATCAGAAGATAAATTGCACTGCATAAGATGATCAGATCCTTCCAGCATTTCTACTATCTTGATATGTTCTTTTCTCATCCACCAAAAAACATAATGCTCAATCCTTACATATAATACACACATACACAATAAACTCATAATGCTCTTAGTTGTGCTAAAACGATAGCATGCTTATTCTAACAAACTGCATAACATAATGCCTATTTCTTTGCTCCCTTCTTCCATCCATTATTTTTTTAAACCCAGTATCCATACTTAGATTCAATTCGAAACATCTATATATGACACCTTCTAAGTTTGAGATCAGAACATTATATACCATATTGCTACTAAATGCAAGATTTTGGCACATGCTCTACCTGTAGAATGGCAATAATGCTGCATATGCTAAGATTTTGGCGCATGCTCTACCCAGTACCCATACTCTGTTCTCTCAATGATATTGTTGACTGGATAAATTCACGCGGATTGCTCAAGTAAGTTTTATTTTCCAAGCTTGAATTTTCTACAACATCAAAATTTCCTGTAACAGTTACTTAACTAGATTGTTGACTCTAATTAATATTTCATTTTAGTTTTAATTATGTGAAACATTTTTATGTATACAGATGGACTACAACTGCATGTCCTGTTAGATTTTTTTTGATCTGCGTAAGATAGGTTATAACAAAATTATATGCTTATTACTGCAATGACCCAATCTTTGTTATTTAATTCGATGTTATGATTATTTTTTCTCTCATCTTCAAATGCTTGACTTATATTTCTTCAGGTTTGGAAGGCATACCAAAAGAAATAGCAGATTAAGAACTCTAGAATTTCTCCAAGACTTCATTGGGACAACTTGATTTTGCTTGCTTGAAATACAGAATTTTCTATTTTAAAAAATGTAAAAAGAAAAGAAAAACAATATCAGTCACTTTGGTAGTTCAATTTTTTGGATTAGTTTTTGGATCGCATGGAATGTTATTGGTTTTTTTGGAAACATTTTTTGTGAATTGCATCACTTATGAGGTGAATAGATTGTTTTTTTTTCAAGTTTGGCCGAGAGCTTTTATGTGATTTATATTATTTTTTTTGTGACAATGCCTATGTTTTTTGTTGTACTCTGTATTATAGTGGACTTCCGCATCCCTTATATCAACTTTCAGTATATAGCGAGTAGGACAAAACTATATATTGTGGCACTGGAATTATTTTGCTTTAATTATGAAGTTTATGATAATATTTGGTCTCCACAGTGATGTAACTTGAATGATATAAAATCATTATAGTAATTAATATGAATTCTTTCCAAATTGCCATCTCATCTCAGAAAATATACAATTTAACAGTCCCATTTACAAAAATTATATTACATATTTTTGTCAGAACTTAAAATATTTTTATCGCTCATGGTTGTTCAATATTTAGGCTTTCAATTGCATAGAAAAACGTATTCTTTTCTATTTCTAATCTTGATTGATTTATTCTATTTGGATATTACCTTATAATAATATTTTTATTTTACAAATGGTCAAATCATCAATTTTGCTTTTTAATTGCTTGGTCGAAATGGGTGGGTTCTATGCTACAAAACAAATGAACAATTATGGAAAAAAAATATTTTGACATTTAGGAAAAAATATATTTTTATTTAACTAGAAATTATAAAATGTTACATATTCAAAATAATTAAGTCGTTTGTATTAATTTATTTGATAAATTATTCAAAAACGATAATTTTAATATGAATGCCACTTTCATATTGACCAAGAAGACAAAATTAATTTTTCAATCAAATATAAAAACTTACTAAATACATAAAATTATTAACGTAAACAATAATATCATATTATTCAATTTTCTACTAATCCCTTCTCTGTTTTTCTTAATATTCGCATTTGAGTCAACTACGTAAACTGATAACAACTAAAAATTTAACATATTTTGGAAAAATCACTTGATTAAATAAGTAAAAATAATAAAGATATTTTCTTTCCCAAGCCCAACGTGTAAGATATATAACATAAAATTATACATCCTATTTTGAAAAATGTATTCTAAAAATCAATTATTTTATTTAAATCATCGAACGATGCATAATAAGCTTTTATTTTTTTATCATTAATAGTGCAAATGTTACATTTTATAAAATAACGTGTGCAACGCACGGGTTACACACTAGTTCTTTTGTATAGATACTACAATAGGCTGTAAAAGAACGATTCATATTTTCCATCAAATAAATTTCACTCTTTCTGGAACACGCTCTATCTTCTCTTCTTCTCTATTCTTAAAATTCTCTGTTGATATTTTTTGGCCAATTCATCAAGATTAACAAGATCCTTTAGGATCCAGTTACATCGTTATCAGAGCGGTTGCCGCTGCCTAAGATTCGCCAATTTTTTTCTTTTCCGATGACCTAATTTCAATTCAGCAATTAGGCAATTAGAGATATTGGAAATTCTGGCGCTAGCGGTAATTAAAAGAGTCGAAGCAATGGAGGCTCAGTTTCAAAGTTTGGAAGGTCGGGTTATTGCGCAAGAACAATGGAATGCTGATACTTCTAGGAGGTTGGATGAGCAAGCAAGATTGAATGCAGAAATCACCAAGAAGCCGGATGATGTGATCAAACTGATGCAAGGAGATAGATGCGGTTCTGGAAGACATAGCAGTTAGTTCATACCAGAAGATTTTCCAAGAAGTAGCAATGAAAGGACCAATTCCACCAGACCCTTAGGTATTAATCCGAAACCAGAATTTCCAAAGTTTAATGGGCAGCATTCTCGAAACTGGATTAAGAAATGTTGCAAGTACTTTAATCTTTGCATGATTCCGACGGAATAGTGAGTGGATTTGGCCTGTTTACACATGATTGAAAAAGCTAAAACATGGGTAAACAATTATTTGTCAATAAGGAGGAATGTAGTGATTGATTGGAATGATTTTGCTAGTGATGTTAAAAGTAGATTTAAAGATGAAACCGAGTACAATACAGTAGAACAATTTAATAGATTACAACAAACTGGAACTTTGGATGAGTATTTTGATGCTTTTGAAGAACCGAGGGCCAATGTTCAGTTGAGTGGTCATTTCTTACCTAATTTTTATGTGTTAGACAGTTTCATTAGTGGCTTGAAGGGGGTCGTGAAGCCATTTGTTAAAGCTTTCAATCCTAAGTCTATCCCTGAGGCAGTGAAGTATGCACGATTTCAAGAGGAAGCTTTATCCCATTCAGTTCAGAACAATAAAAACCATAAACAAAATTGTCAGCCTCCTGTTTCACAATCAAACAGTCATCCATTACCCCCATTATTGCTTGCACCTCAGAATAATTCAAATGCTGCATCTGTTTCGAACAAAATCCCAAATAAATTCTCCAAGGATTACAAGTACATACCTGCTGATATTAGACAGGAGAAGATAGCAAAGGGGCTTTGTTACTACTGTGATCAACCTTACTCAAAGGGGCATAAGTGTCAGTCTAAAGAACCACAATTATTCACGGTATAGATTATAGAATATGTCAGTGATGATGATGTAGAGAAGGAAGCAGTTAAGGAGGTGGAAGAGCAGCATATATCAGTGAGTGCTTTATCTAGGGGGACAAAGTTTCCATACAGTGGCTGATGGAAACCAATTATCTTGTCAATATGGTTGCAAAGATTCCAAGTGGGAGATGCAAGGCAGTGTGTTTGAGACTGAGATGACGTTGATTTCCTTGGGAAGTTGTGATATGGTGCTAGGCATCCAATGGTTGAGTATTCTAGGGTCAATTTACTGGGATTTCAATAAATTAAGGATGGAATTTGTATTGAATGGTGAGAAGTTTGTGTTAAAGGGAATTCCACCAAAGAAGATGAAAATAATTGAAGATAAGCCATCAGCAAAACTGTTTGAGAATGCAGCTCATTTATGTTTGATACAAGTATTTGATAAGTCTTGTTGTCTGTTAGAATCAGAATCAAGATAAGAAAACCTGAAAGGTAATGAGCATCAACAATTGTTGCAGTTGAAACAAACGTAGAGCAAGGTGTTTGAAGATCCAACTGATTTGCCACCTCCAAGGGGTGTTTTTGATCATACTATCCCAATGATTCTAGAATCTGGTCCAGCGAATATCAGACCCCATAGGTACCCCCTAAAGCAGAGAGATGTGATTGAACAATTGGTGCAGGAGATGTTAGATCGTGGAATAATTCAGAATAGTTCAAGTCCCTTTGCATCACCTGTTGTGTTAGTAGGGAAGAAAGATGGTACATGGAGGCTATGTGTGGATTATAGGGAGCTAAATAACAGGACTGTGAAAAATAAGTTCCCAATTCCAGTGATTGATGAGCTTATAGATGAGTTGGTAGGAGCATCCGTGTTTAGTAAGTTGGATCTGAGGTCAGGGTACCATCAGCTAAGAGTTAATGAAGGTGATGTGCATAAAACTGCTTTTAAGACTCACACGGGCCATTATGAGTTTCATGTTATACCCTTTGGTCTTACAAATGCACCCTCATCTTTTCAAGGGTGGATGAACAATGTCTTTAAAACTTTGCTAAGGAATAGTGTTTTAATATTTTTTGATGATATACTGGTGTATAGCAAGTCCTTAGAGGATCATTGGCAGCACTTGGAGGAAGTTTTTCAGCTTATGCAGCAGAATAAAATGTTTACTGTGACGGCCCGCCCCGCACCAACCGACGTTTTACTCCAATTGTGCGCTGTACACATGTCCAATTGGCATGGGACGGTCGCCAGAGAAGAGAAAGAAAGAAGAGGAACCAAATAAAGAACCTGTAATATGTCTCACAGCGCATGGAATAAAATATAATAGCCAACATATACTTGACATAAAACAGATGAGACAGTGCATAAGCTGAAAACTTAAACTAACATCATCAGAGTAGCGGAAATATCAAATACAGCTTATTACAACCTCAAAATACTGTCTCTAAGATAAGCAAAATAGGTATACTACTAATGCCCAAAGTAGATACCAATCACGACACAGGGAGAATAACTATATATCATACGTGGAGCCTCCTGCTCGTCTTCAGTCCATCTACCAAGCGCACTACCAGCTATCCCTGTCTCTAGTCTGCTCGTGTGAGCACCCAGAGTAATAAGAAGAAACATAAAACTCTGGGTCAGACATCAGTCTGGTATGAGTGGTAGCAAGCATAAACAGAATAATAACAGGTATACTAAGTCATACCTGAACCTGGACCTGCAATCAAAGAGTTAGTACTACACGGTACAATACTCTAAGACGTCACAAACACATAGTATAAGTATACGGGGGTGGGGATGTGTGTGTCAAACAATCAAACATAGCAACCATCCTCGCATCTCTCACTCAGTGCGTAAAGCATACGACATCCACTTCTTCGATCACTAGAGCACTTTACTCAAACGACAGAACTCGACTTTGTACGACTATGTACATTCCTACTACCACCAACGCCATACCTATGGGATCACGCCCAACGTTTCCATGACCCCACTCCATTGGTAGGTAGCTCCCTAGTCGCACCATATCCAAAGCCCGAGTTTGTCTCTCTACCTCCAACACCTAGTGATCCAAAGTCATAGACATCGACAACTCCTTAGCACACGTCCCGCAGCAAAGCCCAATCACGAAGTGAACTCATTGGTTCCCGTCTGGATCCTGAGCTCGAACTTCCACTTGAACTACCTTTGCATTTCGGGTTATGGACCTCCATTGGAACGGTTCGGATTCCTTTCATCATCATTGGGATCGTGGCCTTCATCGTCTCGGTTCGTGACTACCACCTCGGATCGGATCGGAGTACACCATAGATTCGTGGCCTCCAGTCCCATCCGGATCGGATCGGGTTCTCCATGGTACACTGGATCGGTTCGTGGCTTCCAGTCTCGCCTGGATCGGATCGGGTTCTCCACCACGCAACGGCTCGGGTCACGCCTCCTGGTCATAGTTCCAAGCGCCTCGCCCTCCTCCAAGTCTTTGATTCGTTGTCCTCAAGGTGATCAGATCGGATCGTGTCGTTATCACTCCAGGCGGGTCGGGTCGGAGTCTTCAATCACCAAGTCTTGAATCGCGACTTCTCGGATCGGTTCGGATCCTTCAGCTCGTGGCGCAGTTTGCCTCGCTATAACAATCGGTTCGGTTCGTGGTGAGGGGAAATGGGCGGTTCGGATCGGGTAGGGGGCGATCCGATCCGATTTCCTGCACCGATTCCTGCAAGTGTTTGTACGCCTCTCGACGGCGTTTTCGACCATTCTAACTATTGAAACCAATCACAAAGCATACCAAAGAATCATATCAACACATACAAGTGACCTCAAACACCAAAACAACCATATGATATGATAAAATGGATCAAACATAGCCAAAACCCCATGTTTTCCCTTAATCCCTCTTAATCATGTTTAAGCATATGATTAGCAAAACTTATCTAAATTAACCCAAACTCATATCAGAGGTCTAAAACATGATTTATGAATTTATAAACATTTTTCCAGAATTTATTTTCGTTTAAAAACGCTGATTAGCACTAATCACCTCAAATAACCCCCAATTAGTGCATAAAGCAAGCTAATCACTCACCTTAGCCACAAATTAAACAAGGTCTGAAATAATTCTCTGATTTAATGCGAATCCAAATGCTAACAGCAGCTCCAAGGTTGATTAGGTGAAGATCTTCTTTGATTTGGTCTTGCTAATCTCTTTTTCTTCAAGTTGGAGTGGTTTGGAGGTGATTTGGAGACTTTAGAGGTAGGAGGCCATTATTAGGGTTCTATGAAATGAAATGGTGGCTGGAAAAAATGACTAAAAGGATGTTTTCTAACCCTAATCAGCCCTTATACAACCTCAATTCCGAAATCCCCTTATGGGCCCAATTGCTAACTACCCGGTTTGGCCCAATATGCAGTTTTTCACCTTGCAAACCTTGTTTCAGCCATATCTCCCAAACGGTAAGTCCGTTTGGCTATTATGACCACTCTACGGAAAGAGAAACCATCAAACGAATCTAATGGAAGTGGTTTCAGGTCAAAATTCCTTCCCTATCAAAAGTTATGGCCAAAACAGTACTGGCTAGGGGCAAAATGGTCATTTAAAAATCGACAAAAATCATGAACAGGGGAAATGACTCAAATAAACGTTTCCCAAAGTTATATGACCATACGACTTCACATGGGAAAGAAATAAATATTCTACAATCCTATGATATGTAGAATACGGGTCGTTACACTCTTCCCCCCTTAAGAAATTTCGCCCCCGAAATTCCCTAATCAAAACACACACAAGGGTCCCGCATGCCTATCAATCATAAAACAACCATCAAACATGCAAAACAAGTCTATCCTAGCATGCGGAATAACTAAATCGCAAAGTAAATCTTACCAGGCAAAGAGTTCTGGATAAGCCTTTCTAATGCTTTCCTCTGTCTCCCAAGCACAATCATTTTCGTCCTCGCCCCACTGAACTTTGACTAGCTTCACCGACTTTCTTCGAAGTTGCTTCGTATCATGCCCCACAATACGAATCGGCTTGCGGTTCTCAACCGCCTCAGGTTCTACCTCGAAGTCCTCTAACTGATCAGGTGAAATAGTCACATTTGAGTCGTGAACGAACTTCCTTAGTTGGGAAACATGAAACACATTGTGAACTCCTGCCATTTTCTCTGGTAAGCCAACCCTATACGCCAAATTCCCAACTTCCTCGAGAACTTGGAAAGGACCCACAAATCTTGGTGCCAACTTGCCTCTCCTGCCAAATCGTATTACGCTTTTCAACGGAGAGATCTTGACAAACACCAAGTCACCGACGGAGAATTTCAAGTCTCTTCTCCTCTTATCAGCATAGCTTTTCTGCCTATCCTGAGCAGCTTTCATTCGTTGCCGAATGATCTTGATCTTATCGGAAGTTTCTCTCACCACATCTGGTCCAAGCACAAACTTCTCGCCAGTCTCTATCCAACATGATGGTGAGTTGCACGGTCTTCCGTACAAAGCTTCATATGGAGCCATACTGATACTGGATTGGTAGCTATTATTATATGCAAACTCCACTAGATGCAAATGGTCATCCCATGCTCCACCGAAATCCAATATACAAGCCCTCAAGAGATCTTCCAATATCCGATTCACCCTCTCCGTCTGACCGTCGGTCTGAGGATGATACGCGGTACTGAGATGTAATTCTGATCCTAAAGCCTCTTGTAAGCTCTTCCAAAATCCACTAGTAAACAACGGATCTCGGTCACTCACAATGCCTTTGGGTACTCCATGAAATATCACTACCCACTTCATATACAGTTCTGCTAACTTAGCTGCAGTTCTGTTCGACTTAACTGGTATAAATCTTGCACTCTTGGTCAGTCGATCCACAATTACCCAAATGCTATCATGTCCCGCTCTAGTCCTCGGCAAACCATCGATGAAATCCATCGAAACTTGCTCCCATTTCCATTCGGGAATTCCTAATGGTTGCAACAACCCACTAGGCTTCTTTTGCTCGGCTTTAACTAGCTGGCAATTCATGCATTTGGATACAAACTTTCCAACGTCTCTTTTCATCCCTTCCCAGTAGTAAGTCTGCTTCATATCTCGATACATCTTATTACCACCGGGATGTATAGTTAGCTTTGAGTGATGACATTCTCTAAGCACTTCATCCCTCAATCCATTGACATTTGGTACAACAAGCTTTCCATTCTTCCGAAGCCATCCATCACGATCAAGCCCATACTTGTCCACCTCCCCATCGATATTCATTTCCAACTTGGAGATGACTTCCAATAAATTAGGGTCGTTCCTTTGACTGGAACCAATCCTCTCAATCAAAGTGGGTATGATCGTCAAACTAGCTAGCATAACTGGATCCAATTCGCACCTTGGTCTGAAATCAAATCCCGCGATATACTCCAGCTGCTTCCATTCAAGAAACATTGCCCCTAAGCTGGCATGTCTCCTACTCAAGGCATCGGCTACCGCATTACCCTTCCCCGGTGTATACGCGATGTCAAAATCATACGAAGCCAAAAACTCTAACCATCTCTGCTGACGGAGATTCAGATCTTTCTGAGAGAAGAGATACTTTAACGATTTATGATCGGTAAACAGCTCAAATCTTTCTCCCAGGAGGTAATGTCTCCACATCTTCATCGCAAATACAATCGCTGCTAATTCCAAATCATGGGTAGGATACTTCTTCTCATGCGGCTTTAGCTGTCTACTAGCATAAGCTACAACCCTACCTCCTTGCATCAATACCGCACCCAATCCGGTACCACAAGCATCCGTGTATACCGTCATCTCTTCATTTCCCTTAGGAATAACCAACACTGGCGCACGCGTCAACTTCTCCTTTAGACTCTTGAATGCTTTTTCACATCCTCCGTCCCAAACGAAGGCTTGATTCTTCTTTGTCAACTGAGTCAACGGTGCCGCTGTCTTGGAGAAGTCTTTGATAAACTTACGATAATATCCAGCTAATCCCAAGAAGCTTCTTACATCTTTTGCATTCTTGGGCGTAGACCAATCTTGTACCGTAGCCACCTTCGCAGGGTCCACGGCAATACCATTCTCTGAAACAACATGGCCCAAGAATCTCACTTCCCTCCTCCAGAAGTGACACTTAGAAAACTTCGCTTTCAATTGGTGTCTTCTCAACACCTCCAACACAATACTCAAATGTTCCTTGTGTTCCTCTTCTGTCCTCGAATAAACAAGGATATCGTCTACGAACACAAGAACGAACTTATTCAATTGGTCTCTGAATACTCTATTCATAAGATCCACGAAGTATGCTGGTGCATTGGTCAACCCGAATGGCATGACCAACCACTCATAGAACCCAGACGGCGTCCTAAATGCCGTTTTAGCTATACTATCAGCTGCTACACGGAGCTGATGAAATCCTGTCGCGAGGTCCAACTGGGAGAACACTCTCGCTCCTTCCAGTTGATCAAACAAATCATCTATCCGGGGTAGAGGATACTTATTCTTCCTCGTCACCTTATTTAACTCGCGATAGTCCACACACAATCGAAGGGAACCATCTGCCTTAGTAGCAAACACAACTGGTGCCCCCCACTCGGAGACACTTCTTCTAATAAATCCCTTCTTCAAAAGATCGCTAACTTGCACCTCGAGCTCTCGCTGTTCTCGTGGTGCCATACGACGAAGTGGCATCACTATAGGTCTGGCATCTTTCACTAAATCAATACGAAACTCAATCTCTCGGTGTGGTGGAAGTCCGGTCACTTCCTCGAAGATGTCCGGGTACTGGCCAACCACGGGCAAACCTGATAACTCATCATGCGGGATGTCGAGGGAATTTACAAAACTAGCCATTACCCCATCACAGGGTAGATTACCAAACACTACCCTCCGCCCATCATCCGCCCTAACTGTCACCAAAAAGCCCTCACAGTCTACCACCACCCCGTATCTTTGGAGCCAATCGACTCCCAAAATAATGCCATACCCAGTAAAGCCCAAAACAAAGCAATCACAAACAAACATACATCCATGACTCGATAAGACCACATTACGACAGATCATACTGAGGTTTGTTGAACCACCAATCGGGTTCGTCACAGCTAATGGTCTATCGACTAACTCGGGTTCCAATCCCAACCTATCTACCAGGTCACTAGATATGAAGGAATGGGAAGCCCCGGTATCGAACAAAACTCTAACAGGAAGATCATAAATGGAAAGCATACCTTGAATGACGACTCCCTTTCCTTTCTCCGCCGCAGTTGGGGCATTCGACGAAGAAGGAACAGCATTAATGGCATATGCTTTCACAAGCTGATGCTCCTTCAGAGGTTGCGGGCACTTATCCTTAAAATGTCCCTCTTGGCCACAGTTAAAGCACTTCTTTCCCACTGTCTTGGCCCTACATTCCCTTGCATAATGGCCCTTCTTTCCACATTTGAAGCACTCGACTTCTTTCCTGCTTTTCTTCTGGCCATCCTTAGCTTGGTTCTGCTTCCTCTTATTCTGAGAGTTATTCTTGCCTCCACCGCTTGCTTGCGGCTTTGGCTCTTCAGCAGATGCAGCAACAACCCCAGTCTTCGGCTTAGGGTAAAGACTTTCTGACCTCAAAGCTTTTCCCACGATCGACTCAAACGTCTCATC
Organism: Allium sativum; assembly: GCA_030737875.1. Classification (NCBI taxonomy): domain Eukaryota; kingdom Viridiplantae; phylum Streptophyta; class Magnoliopsida; order Asparagales; family Amaryllidaceae; genus Allium; species Allium sativum. The sequence goes on along the minus strand of CM060909.1, from coordinate 200,200,823 downwards.
GATGTGATTAATCAGCCTCTCCCCTAAGTATTCATCCAAGCCAGTGATGAACTTCTCATTTTTCTTTTCGGGAGTATCGATTAGAGATAACCCATACTTTGACAAAGTGTCAAACTCAGCAACATAATCCGATACTGCCCTCCCATTCTGCTTAAGCTCCAAGAACTTCCTAAACAATTCCGATTTCTGGGCAGCTGGGATATACTTGTCGCTAAAGCGGGCTTTAAACTGATCCCAAGTAATTTGATCTTCTGGTGTGGCTGCCCTAACAGCATTCCACCAATTCATCGCTCGTCCTTGCAGCTGACGAGACGCTAGCCTTCTCTTCATCGCATCCTCGATACCCAAGTCATCGAAGATACGGTCACAACTATCCAACCAATCTTGAACATCCGTGGCCGACTCCGTTCCGTGAAACGGCTTTCCACCAAGATTAGTGTAATCCTTACTCAGCTTGGCGAAATCGACCCTAGGCGCTTGCACCGCTACACCTCCAGCATTGGCAACATTAGGAGCCTCCCTCTGAATATCCACAAGCATCTCTCTCATGAGGTTGGTAAACATAGCCCTCATGTCAGGGGGATTCCCATTATTGGCCCCTCTACCAGCACCTCTTCCTCGGCTCATCGTCAAATCTGTTAAAGAGAAAACGATTAACCATCTCCATAGTGGTGCCAGTGCAGTGCAATGCGACTTCATCTTTAAACATACTAATACTATATATAGATATAGCTTTTGAAAACCAAAATAATCACAAATACGCGCCCTCATATACGTACTATCTCTCCCTAGTGTCTTTCCCTAGGTGAATTCCGCAACCTAGAGCTCTGATACCAAGTGTGACGGCCCGCCCCGCACCAACCGACGTTTTACTCCAATTGTGCGCTGTACACATGTCCAATTGGCATGGGACGGTCGCCAGAGAAGAGAAAGAAAGAAGAGGAACCAAATAAAGAACCTGTAATATGTCTCACAGCGCATGGAATAAAATATAATAGCCAACATATACTTGACATAAAACAGATGAGACAGTGCATAAGCTGAAAACTTAAACTAACATCATCAGAGTAGCGGAAATATCAAATACAGCTTATTACAACCTCAAAATACTGTCTCTAAGATAAGCAAAATAGGTATACTACTAATGCCCAAAGTAGATACCAATCACGACACAGGGAGAATAACTATATATCATACGTGGAGCCTCCTGCTCGTCTTCAGTCCATCTACCAAGCGCACTACCAGCTATCCCTGTCTCTAGTCTGCTCGTGTGAGCACCCAGAGTAATAAGAAGAAACATAAAACTCTGGGTCAGACATCAGTCTGGTATGAGTGGTAGCAAGCATAAACAGAATAATAACAGGTATACTAAGTCATACCTGAACCTGGACCTGCAATCAAAGAGTTAGTACTACACGGTACAATACTCTAAGACGTCACAAACACATAGTATAAGTATACGGGGGTGGGGATGTGTGTGTCAAACAATCAAACATAGCAACCATCCTCGCATCTCTCACTCAGTGCGTAAAGCATACGACATCCACTTCTTCGATCACTAGAGCACTTTACTCAAACGACAGAACTCGACTTTGTACGACTATGTACATTCCTACTACCACCAACGCCATACCTATGGGATCACGCCCAACGTTTCCATGACCCCACTCCATTGGTAGGTAGCTCCCTAGTCGCACCATATCCAAAGCCCGAGTTTGTCTCTCTACCTCCAACACCTAGTGATCCAAAGTCATAGACATCGACAACTCCTTAGCACACGTCCCGCAGCAAAGCCCAATCACGAAGTGAACTCATTGGTTCCCGTCTGGATCCTGAGCTCGAACTTCCACTTGAACTACCTTTGCATTTCGGGTTATGGACCTCCATTGGAACGGTTCGGATTCCTTTCATCATCATTGGGATCGTGGCCTTCATCGTCTCGGTTCGTGACTACCACCTCGGATCGGATCGGAGTACACCATAGATTCGTGGCCTCCAGTCCCATCCGGATCGGATCGGGTTCTCCATGGTACACTGGATCGGTTCGTGGCTTCCAGTCTCGCCTGGATCGGATCGGGTTCTCCACCACGCAACGGCTCGGGTCACGCCTCCTGGTCATAGTTCCAAGCGCCTCGCCCTCCTCCAAGTCTTTGATTCGTTGTCCTCAAGGTGATCAGATCGGATCGTGTCGTTATCACTCCAGGCGGGTCGGGTCGGAGTCTTCAATCACCAAGTCTTGAATCGCGACTTCTCGGATCGGTTCGGATCCTTCAGCTCGTGGCGCAGTTTGCCTCGCTATAACAATCGGTTCGGTTCGTGGTGAGGGGAAATGGGCGGTTCGGATCGGGTAGGGGGCGATCCGATCCGATTTCCTGCACCGATTCCTGCAAGTGTTTGTACGCCTCTCGACGGCGTTTTCGACCATTCTAACTATTGAAACCAATCACAAAGCATACCAAAGAATCATATCAACACATACAAGTGACCTCAAACACCAAAACAACCATATGATATGATAAAATGGATCAAACATAGCCAAAACCCCATGTTTTCCCTTAATCCCTCTTAATCATGTTTAAGCATATGATTAGCAAAACTTATCTAAATTAACCCAAACTCATATCAGAGGTCTAAAACATGATTTATGAATTTATAAACATTTTTCCAGAATTTATTTTCGTTTAAAAACGCTGATTAGCACTAATCACCTCAAATAACCCCCAATTAGTGCATAAAGCAAGCTAATCACTCACCTTAGCCACAAATTAAACAAGGTCTGAAATAATTCTCTGATTTAATGCGAATCCAAATGCTAACAGCAGCTCCAAGGTTGATTAGGTGAAGATCTTCTTTGATTTGGTCTTGCTAATCTCTTTTTCTTCAAGTTGGAGTGGTTTGGAGGTGATTTGGAGACTTTAGAGGTAGGAGGCCATTATTAGGGTTCTATGAAATGAAATGGTGGCTGGAAAAAATGACTAAAAGGATGTTTTCTAACCCTAATCAGCCCTTATACAACCTCAATTCCGAAATCCCCTTATGGGCCCAATTGCTAACTACCCGGTTTGGCCCAATATGCAGTTTTTCACCTTGCAAACCTTGTTTCAGCCATATCTCCCAAACGGTAAGTCCGTTTGGCTATTATGACCACTCTACGGAAAGAGAAACCATCAAACGAATCTAATGGAAGTGGTTTCAGGTCAAAATTCCTTCCCTATCAAAAGTTATGGCCAAAACAGTACTGGCTAGGGGCAAAATGGTCATTTAAAAATCGACAAAAATCATGAACAGGGGAAATGACTCAAATAAACGTTTCCCAAAGTTATATGACCATACGACTTCACATGGGAAAGAAATAAATATTCTACAATCCTATGATATGTAGAATACGGGTCGTTACATTTACTAAGGAGAGTAAATGCATTCTTGTAACTGATAAAGTGAAATATTTGGGTCATTATATCTCAAAGAAAGGAGCGAAGACTGATAACAGGAAGATTGCGGTGGTGGATAGTTGGCCTGTACCTAGAAATGTAAAGGAGCTGAGGAGTTTTCTAGGGTTAACTGAATACTATAGAAAATTTGTTAAGGGTTATGCCGCGCTAAGCAAACCTTTGACTGAATTATTGAAGAAAGGAGGGTTTCATTGGCCAGATAAAGCACAAGAAGCATTTACAGTCCTCAAAATGGCATTGGTGACTACACCTGTGTTAGTTATTCCCGACTTTGAGAAGTAATTTGTTGTAGAGACTGACGCATCTAAGATGGCATAGGGGATGTTCTCATGCAAGAAAATCACCCGTTGGCTTTTATTAGTCGAAGTCTAGGAGCAAAATGGCAGAAATTATCTGTATATGAGAAAGAACTTCTAGCAATAGTTTTTTCTGTACAAAAATGGGAACAATATTTGATGGGGAGTCACTTTGTGATCAAAACTGACCAAAAATCACTTAAATGGCTTCTTGAACAAAAGATTTCATGACCGTTTCAGCTGTTGTGGTTGTCCAAACTCATGGGATTTGACTGTGAGATTGTGTATAAGAGTGGAAAAGAGAATGTGGCAGCAGATGCACTGTCCAGAGTACAAGGAGCAGAAATGTTATGTATGGCAATTCCAGTGGTGGAATCTGACCTTAAGACAGCAATTATGGGTAGTTATCAAGAGGATGGAAACTTGACTACCATTTTCTTTCAGCTGCGGAACAATGAGATAGTTGTTGGATGGACTGTTGAGAAGGAAAGGAAGAATTGTTGTGGGATCAAGCACTGCAGTCAGGAGTAAAATCTTGAATCGGTTACATGTTTACTCGGAAAGTGGCCATTCTAGTAGGGAACTTGCCTTGAAAAGAGTTAAATAATTTTTTTGGTGGAAAGGATTATCTAAAGATGTCAGGTAGTTTGTGAGAAATTGTGTAGTTTTTCAAGCATACAAACATGAAACTACTGCTTATCCATGGTTATTACAACCATTACCAATTCCAGAAGAGATATGGATGGATATCTCAATGGGTTTTGTGACGTGTTTGTCGGTTTCTGTTGGTAAGGAGGTTACCTTTGTTGTGGTGGACAGATTAAGCAAGTATGCTCATTTCATGGCTATCAAACATCCTTTTACTGCAATTGAAGTGGCACAATGCTATTTGGACGATGTATTCAAGCTCCATGGATGGCCAAGAAGCATTGTGAGTGATCAGGATCCTGTTTTCCTAAGTCAATTTTGGAAAGGACTCTTTGCTCTTCATGGAACACCGAATTTATGCTTTCTTCAGCATATCACCCAGAAACGGATGGTCAAACGGAAGCTGTCAATAAGCGTTTGGAAACTTATTTGAGATGTATGACAGGAGAGCATCCTAAAGAGTGGAGTTTATGGCTTCCTTTAGCTGAGTGGTGGTATAATACCCACTTTCACTCATCTACAAACATGACTCCCTATGAAGTCGTTTATAACTAGCCACCTCCTTTACACTTGCCTTATCTACCCGGAGAATCGTCCATTGAGGCAGTTGACAAGAACCTTCCGAGGAGGGAAGCAATGGTTGCACAGTTGAAATTTCATCTGGAGAGAGCTCAGAATAGAATGAAGTCACAAGCAGACAAGCATAGGACAGACAGAACATTTTCAGAAGGCGAATGGGTTTGGTTGAAACTCAAGGCATATAGGCAACACTCGGTACACCTAAGAACAAATGAAAAGCTAGCTTACAGGTTTTATGGCCCTTTTCAAGTTGATAGTATAACTGGGAAGACAACTTACAAACTGAAACTGCCTGATTCAGCGAAGATACATAATGTCTTTCATGTTTCTCAGCTGAAAAAGTTTAGAGGAACATTGTGAATTGCTGCACACATTCCATCATGGTTCCATGGTAAAGATGCAGATAAGGGAGAAGCAAGGCCTGAAGCAATTATGACAGATGAGTGGTGAAACGCCATAACAAAGTACAGGTGCAGTACTTAATTCAGTGGGAAGGTTTTCCAGCACATGAAGCATGCTGGGAAAATGCAGAATACTTTGAGGCTCAGTGGCCATCATTTGCTTTTAACTAAGACTTGAGGTCTAGTCTTTTTCAAGAGGGAAGATATTTGTTTTGCGTTTCTGTTTCAGATGTAGTTTAGATTTAGAAACCGAAAGAAAAAGAAAGAAGTTTGAGAAAGTAGAACAAAATTTGAGAAAGCAATAACTTAGACGTTGTGGGTTAACTAATCAAAATTAAAATTTTTAAAAATCCATAAAAGTAGGTAATATTCCTATAACTTAGGATGGATTAACTTACAAATAACGTGGATGAAAATAATATTTCTCTTAAGTTAATCATATAATTAAATTTACAGTGAGTTTTAGAGCAAAACCGGGTAGACCGACATAAAAATCATGCTCTGCACCATGGTGGACCTGGTGGTTCTAAGTCCTTATCATGACATCGAGGGGAACTGGTATATATGTATCGTAAATTGCATTTATAGGTTGTTGTAACATTGTTCAATCATATTTAATCTTATTAGTAACATTGTTAATTTGTGCAAATTCAGATGTCGACTTTACAACGGTAGCCTGCACTTGCTGAGGTGTTTATCCAGACTCGCAAACCGACAATGAGGGTAATACCTCCAGCAAGTCCCAGCATATGATGGTAAGCATTCTTCATATTTTCTATTTCACAATAGGCGTCCAGACGTCTGTTGCGTCCAGACGTCTGTTGAACACACTAAGTTTGGAGATCGTTGGACGAAACCAACAACTAAATTTTTGTATTGTACGTTTAGTAAACTATAAGGACAACTCTTCCACGTCTTGGTCAAAATGGTTACTGTAAGTTTTATTAAAATTTATCAAACATATATTATGACCTTTTAAAACTTGCCTTCCTAGCTGCTCCCACTATAGCACCTTGCTATTGCAACGTTTGGTTTTATTTCTTTAATGAGACGGGACAAATTGGCCACCCTAGGGATAAAGACTACTCATTCTCTTATTCCTGTACAGAAACTTTGTATGCATCCTATCTTGTACCACATCGACCTTCCATTTGGATGGATAAACCGAAATGCCTGATAACTTACAGAGGAAATGCATCATGCATGACATGTCCTCTATGCTTCATTCTGCAACGATAACATTTGCAATTGTTTGTACAACGATTGGAGTAGCGGTACTGTTTGCAAAAAATAAGAAAATCATAGGATCATGATTGATTGAATACATGAAAATAGAGGATTTAGATACAGATGACTTGCTTTCTTCTCCTACAAAGTTGCTGGAAGATATGCCAACTTAAAAGTCAGGCTGCTAAGCCAAAAAACCATATAGAATCCATAAATCATGTGAATTCTATGTATAATTTGTATTGCTCGGCTGTCCATACTTCTCTACACAATTAATTTGCTGACTTCCCGGGAAAGTGACCTTCCCATTTCATATGGGTTCGTTTTTTCCTATTTCATGTGTCAAGTTAATCTGAACCATTAATTTGCGCGTTACCACAATATATCATTGTGCGTTTAAAATTAAAGTGGTCAAAACCGAAGGTGGGGTGACAGGGGAATTGAGCTGCCTATATATACCAACACATTTCTCCTCCTCTTACTGAGCAAGTTTCTAACCAAACCAATACATAAGGAAATAATCTCTTCTTGTTGATCAGGAAATGATTATGAAGCATTACATATTTTTCATGAGCGTCTTCTTTTTCCTTCTACAAACTCCCACCTATAGCTACCCCGACATAATCAAAGACACATGCAAAAACATAGCTTTAAAAGATCCTAATGTAAACCTCACTCGTTGCATTAGCTCATTCAACATGATACCAAAGGCACATAACTCCACTTTACAGGGCCTTGGGGTCATAGCAACGCATATATCAAAGCAAAATGCATCGAATATAACAAAGAAGATCAAGAAACTACTCAAAAAGAAGAGAACAAGACGGTCTCTTTACTTGAAATCATGCTTAGAGTCATGTTTAGAGGTGTATTCGGATGCCATTGATAGCTTGAAGATTTCAAGCAAGGCTATTGGAGGTGGAAGATACAACGACGCTAACGTGTATCTGAGTTCGGTTATCGATGCACCGGGTACGTGCGAAGATGGATTCAGTGATGGCGACATTAGCTATTTGCTTAAGGAGGAGGATAAAGTGTTCTATGGGCATTCGGTTATTGCTCTGAGCGTTGTTGCCATGCTGCAGGATGAAACGGGAACAAAGCAAGTTTAGCGTAAGGAAACTATAATATACTCTGAAATGCATTTAACTAAGAAGTAAACATACATACGTGAATAATATAGCTTAAGAAATTGTGTAATATAGATCGACTTATGCGTGAAAAATACATCTAATATTTGGGAAACTGTATTTATACTCAAGGGTGAATATGTATAGCTCTTATGTATCGTTTCTGTTGGCCTTAATATTTGAAGTGTGCTAGAAATGCTTGGAACAAAATTCGCGATAGACAAGAATTTTCTAGTGATTTGTGATGATTTAGCTCTATCCCTGAAACTGAAACAAATATTTTGCGTGATTGCTCCTGAATACGTTGGTTAAAACTATGCTTAAAACCATAACTGCTCTCACCACTGTTTACCTGTCAACCGAATGCATTTGAATTATGTAAAGTTCCCTATAAAGAAAAAAACGGTGTGGGAGAACATAACTTTTTTTTTGTTCGAATTTGTTTAGGGAAACCGACCGAAACCGTAAAACCTTCCAGTGCATCTAACCCAGTCCGCGGATATCACATAAGTGGCTAATCGTAGCGTATGCACATGGTAAACTCTTTTAACATATCATTCCGGGTTTCCAACTCGCGTCGTATGCACATGGGAGAATATAATCTTTATGATGACCATCTTTTGAATATGTTGCGGGAAAGAAATTGAGTTTTTGTTCAACGATTTTATAAACCCGACATAATTGTGTTCTACGGTGACAATGAAGATCATGTAGGGTTGGACGCAAATGGATATAAACCTTTTATTTGAATTTTGGTTGGTGTAAGGTACAAGTCTCAAATAAGTCCCTTTGTCTCATTCTACATGTGTCAGATGCTTTTCTAACTTACTGTTGATGACAAAAAATGTCGTAACATCTAAAGATTCTCCATTACTTAGAGAACTATATTTCGCATGAGAAAATCGGTACAGAAAGCATTAAATAACACAATACATTTATAGTAGTTCGGTCCCGTGAGTGGCCTACGTCTACTTTGAAAGAGTTTGCTGATATTTTATTGACAATAATAAGTTACAAGCTTAGAACTATATCATGACATCCATTTATAAACATTTCCAAGTATTTTGGAATCATAGTTGTCATATATGAATATTGGAAAAAAAATCACTTTTATGTTTCTTCTTCCTCAAAGTGTGACTGTCATTAATGAGTTCTTGAAGCTCTTAAAAGGTGTCAAATCAGTAAATTTCCAACCCCTTTGAAGTGTGAGCTTGTGGTTATTTATAGTGGAGAGTTTAGATGGGAGTAGGTAGGATTTGGGGAACACACTGCAAATTTCGTATCCTTGAGAGACGGCATGGAGAATTTTGACTCCCCCTCCTGCATTCGGAAGGAAAAACGTATCCCTCTTTTAGGATACAAATTTCGTACCCCTTGGGATACGAAATTCGTATCCCTTGGGATACGGAATGACGTATCCCCTAGAGGATATAGTAATTCCGTCTCTCGGGGATACGAGTTCTTCGTACCCCTCAAGGGGTACGAACTCGTACCCTGAGGGATACGCTGTTTGTGCTATTTAGAGGGGTTTGAAACTATCGTTGCCTTCAAAGCCGATATGTTGGAGGGATACGAAACCATGCTACTTGAGGGATCTGAAACTCTATGGAAGTGAATGGTACGTGGTGAACGGTGCCGAACTCGAGGGGTTCGAAGGTATTGGAGAATAGGGGGACCCAAAATATTTGGATACGATATGCAGGGAGTTGGGACTCCTAGGAAGTGAGGGACACGAAGCATTGTTGAGAGGAGGGATACGATCCAGAGGGGTTGGAAACTTGGGGAGACCCAAAGCTTTCTGGTTCGAAGGTGAGGGGTACGAGACTTTTAGCATGCGAGGGGTGCGAGCTTAGTGGTTCAAATATTGCCTATAAGAGGGATAGGAAATTGTGGTTAGCTCATAGTTTCGAGAAGTTGTGAGGTTCTTGCTCACACGACTTCTTCCAAGCTAGTATCCTTGGCCTTTTGGCGACACTTTGGGCTTTAGCGTCACGCGATGTGTTGAGTCGAGTGTGTCTGGTGTACTTCCGGTAATCAGACCAAAATGCCGGTTAAAATTTGCCCTCCAAAGTACGCCTTATCTTAACATGATGTCCTATGAGTTGGAAGATTTTTTTTTTTTTGAATCGTTTAATCCCTATAAACTCATAAATGAAAATGTCAGTCGCCGACTCTCGTTTACGTTGTTACGCAAACAAGTTGTTATCGGCATGACATCACGTGTATGCTCACACGTTTTTGCGTGATTTTGCTCGACGCGACAGGAAGTGAAAAAACAATGTAATATATGTCTGCGTGTAAGTGTGAATGTGCGTGTGCAATTGTTTGCAAGCATGAGACTATTTGGAGAGTATGCATGCATTCAACATCATTGGGCATACTTGCACATATCGAACATACCTATGCACATATTGTGAATCGATATATACGCATATACATACGTACAAATGCATATATACTATTTTTCTTACACACATGTTAATTATATTAAAGCAAAATGCATCGAATATAATAAAGAAGATCAAGGAACTACTCAAGGAGAAGAGTGCAGGACAATATCCTTACTTGAAATCATGCCTAGAGTCAAGTTTGGAGGAATATTTTGATGCCAATGATAACTTGAAGGTTTTGACCAAGGCTATTGGAAGTGGAAGATACAACAATGCTGTAACACCCCGTAATTTTAAATATTAAAATTAACATATTTAAGAACACTTAATTTTTAGGAGAAGAATTAAGGGAAATGGGTTACGCCATTGCGTTCGTCTCGGAATTCTGCTTGGAATAGAGTCCAAGTTTTCATAAATCGGACTTCGTATGAGGAAGTAATGGTCTTCAGAAGTTTCAGGGATTTAAATAAATTAAAACAGCTCGAATTCAAATTCAAAATTCAAATGAAAACACAGAAGCGGGCTGGGCGGGATTTTTCCCACCCCAGGCCATGTCCACCAAGGGGTCGACCTCCCCTATACAGGTCGACCTGGTGGTCGACATCCCCTGGTTTGGTCAGATCTGAGGCAGGTTCGGGATTTTGCACCTGGACTTGTTTTCTGGACAGATTCTTTGGCTCCTAACCTATTTAAACACCCTCAAACCTCACTTTCTCTCCACACCAAACCATTGTAACGCTATGCTGCCTCAATCCTAATTAAAATAAGTTAAAGACGTCCTTATGCTGCTGGAATAGTTCATCTTCTTCTTAAAGCTTAGGAATTGCAAGTCAGGATTCTAATACAAACGACAAACGAATTATTATCTTCTCTAATCTGTCTTTGTGAGTACAATTTCTTTCACAAAACAATTAATAAACTAATTACGATGAGTTATAATTTGGATTATGAGAACATGCCTGTTGAATCATGTGACGTTACTTAATTTTGTTATCGTCTGTTTGTGAACATATGACAGTTTTGTCAACTTATGTTATTGGATCTATTTCATATGACCAATCACATATGTTTAACTTGATTCACTTTATGGCATCAGTTTATATGCGAGTTTGGATGTAAATCATATGCTAGTTTGCATGTGAATCATATGCAAGTCTGTATGCGAATTATACACAAGTTTATATGTGAACCAAGTATATATATGTATGCGAGTTTATATGTAAAATATGTGATATTAGTTTACATGTTTAAATTCATATGCATGTTTGTATGGAACCCATATGCAAGTTTAGGTGAAAACCATAGTAATATATGCAAGTTCACAATTTTATGTTTAGATCTATATTTAGATCCATGGCAGTACATAGTTTATGCAAATTTATGTTCTATATGTCCATTGCCTATGCAAATTTATGTTATAATTCTTATTTGCAAGTTAGATCTATTTTATGTGTTATGCAAGTTGTGATGTTTCTTTTCTTTTTATGAGTTAGACTATTTGCGAGTCTGACATATTTCATATTAAACGTACGAACGGCATAGGAACATTGGGAAAATATTAAATATACATATTGAGAATTGGCATAAAATGGCTTTATAGGCATATAATTAATTTGACATATTAATTGGTATAATTTATACACCTGAAAATTATGGATATAATTTAGGTGACAATTATGAAAATAGATTAATTTGGAAATTATTGACAATTTGAATAGGGATATTAATTCAAATTGGGGTTAAATAATTATGTGTAATAATAAACGCCTAAGACACGAGGTTAGGCTCGTTTGTGTTATAAGATTGCCCGGACCCACCCGACAAATCCAGCAACCACAAACGGTATTCTAATGTGAGAGGTCAAAGGCATAAATTAAATGCGTAACAATTGTAAAGACACGAGGTTAGGCTCGTTTGCAGTACAAGACTGCCCGGACCCGCTAGGCAAATCCAGCAACCGCAAAAGGTAGTCTAATGTGGGAGGTCTTACAATTTTACAGTTATAATGAATTAAGTAACACTTAACCAAGATTAACACGTAGTGGGATATGTGGTTAAGTGGGTGACATTGACAACATGTGAAATACGATTAGAAACACTTAACCAAGTTGAAACATGTAAGAAGACATGAATAACAAGGGGTTAAGTGGGAAATCCTAGTGTGGACTAAGCGTAGGTGGAAAGCTCGTGTCAAGCATGGGGACCCTTTTCAAACCAGTATACCATTAAGTATCTTTATGAGCTCGAGTTAGATCGAGGGCGGGACACGCTTACTAGGTTTGATTGTAAGAGGTCAAAATAGGTTAGTGGTGGCAACGCAAGTCCAACGGGGTCATGTGCGTACGTGGGCCCGGGCTGGTAGGTAAGACATTGTTGCATCGTGTAGATATAAGTCGTGCATCTTTGAGTAGTATCGGGTTGCCACTTTGGGGAGTGATATACCCCACTGTGGGACCAACACGAGTATCTACGAGTTAGGGAGCCGATCGCATGGGGGTAGTGGGTACAAATAGTGTAGATAGGGGCATGTGGCACCTATGAAGGCAGCTAGGGGTACACGAAACTACCATTATGATTATTATGTTTAGTAGGCGGTATCAACTTTTATGATGACTAGTATTGGTGCAATAGAGTAATTATCCTATAGTGATTAGGAACACAATTAACGTTATCTTATTCCCCTTGTTGGTTTTGTCATGCCCACTTGTTTCATAGTCATTCCTTGTTTTACTAATTTATGTCTTATCCTAATTACTTTAATAATTAAATTGTTAAAGTTATTGGACTCGCCAGACATTATGTCTGACCCCCTTTATTTTCGCCTCTTTTCTTCCTTCCCTCCCTCCCCAGGTTCTCAGGGTGGAACTAGTGCTAGTGGAGCTTGATTTGGATCTCTTTCTCTCTCTTTTGGAAGTGCTTGGATTGCTGAAAGTAAAGTTCAGCTTATCTCTTTTATGGCTACTTCTGTTGGGGTTATGCTTTTTACTTTATGTACTCAGAAAACAATTTGTGAAGATGGATATTAAGTGTACTTGGCTTTATTGTTGGTTTTTGATGTTGTTGTAACCAAATTATTTCTCCGCTGCAATAAAATTTGTTTTAAAATTTTCAAGTACCAATATATATATCTGTCTTGTTATATTCCGTTCTATACACCAATAATACTCCATGAAAGTTAATGCATTCCCTTTGTGAGTGACATTAATGGACGTGGGGTGTTACACGTGGTATCAGAGCCGAAGGTTACCAGAACAGATAAGAGATTTTGAAAAAATATTTTTCAATAGAATTTTATAAAGAAATACTTTCAAAAATATGTTTTAAGGAGATTATTTTCAAGAGAAAAGTTAATTTTAAAAACATAACCCCCAAGAGCCATATATCTTTCCTTCGATTCTCCGTTTTGAATCTCATCCTTTTTCTTTTTCAGCATGTCTGGGGAACCTGAGATACCCGTGGGCATACCGATACCAGCCTGGTTCAGAAGGTATCTGGAGGCTAGGGCCACCGCCGCAGGCCCAGCAGACTTTCCTTTTCCCCTAGTTGCAGCCGCTCCTCCTCCTCCCCCTCCCCGCGTTGATACTTTTTCGAAGAAATGCAAGGACTTTCGGGTAATGGGCGGGAAAACTTTTCATGGGTCAGAGACGTTTATTGAAGCTCGAAATTGGCTTAAAGAGGTGGAAGATTTGTTTGGTATCTTCGAGATAGAAGATGGAAGGAAGGTCCAATTAGCTGGTTGGTTAATGAAGGACGAAGCCTCGTTTTGGTGGGAGGTCACGAATGGAGAGCGTCCAATGGAGACATGGATGGATTTCAGGCATAGGTTCGAGATGAAATTCCTCTCACGATCAGAAGAGAAATTATACATGGAGAGGTTCTTGGCATTGAAGCAAGGGAATTTATCAGTAAAGGAGTACGTCATTGGCGAGATTTGGCTTAGACTTGGTGAACACACCTGATAAGAAGGCCGTGATATTCGTTAAAGGTTTGAATGAGCCGCAACACGGGTTGTCTATGACCCACATTCCTATGGGGCCTACCTTTGAGAAACTGGTTGACATGGTGCTTATGCATGAAGAGGAGAAAGGGGCTAATGCTAATACGGCACCGGAGAAGAAAGGGGATCCAAAGAAATCACAGCAACAACCCAAGAAAGGTGGTAAGGATAACGATAGCAAAGGAAAGAAAAGGTGCTTTAATTATGGGACACCAGGCCATATGAGCAAGGATTATAGGAAGAAGAAGAAGACTGGTTGTTTCAACTATGGTGAGGCTGGACATCTGATTAAAGACTACCCGAGAAGACAAGGGAAAGGGCAGAGGTCAGGGTCTACTTCTGGAGGGTAGGATCAGGCTCTCATGGCACTAGGGCAGGCCAGAGGGAAGGTTCACGCTCTCATGGCACCAGGATAGGAGAGAGGTAGAAACATCTCTGTTGAAAGTTTGGTTTTTCTGTTTGATCATCCTGTTCGTACTTTGTTTGATTCTGGCGCTTCACACTCGTTTTTATCTGCTTCGTTAGTTGAAACACTGCACCTAAATACTAGTCTAGTTACGGATCCCATCGTAGTCTCAAATCCTATTGGTGGTTCAGCTCTTCTTTCAATGATTTGTCCAGATTTTAGAGTGTCTATTGTAACACCCCACCTCCGCCAGGGTCACTCGCAAAGGAATGCACTAGCTTTGGAGGGGCATTATTGGTAAACATGCATAATGGTATAGCAAGGCAGGACATGACATATATATATATATGTAAATAAACAGAGTAAGTAAATAAAACAGCGGAAGATTTTTAAACCATTTCAAAAACAAGTCTGGTACATCAAAATGTCAATTTCCCAAATAAACAAGTCTAGTACATGAAATAACATCATTTGAAACTGAAAAAGGAAACATAATAGTAGCTATCCCCAAAGTGGAAAAACCATAGTGAGCTCAAGTCCAAAGCATACATGAGCTATCCAAGAAAGCAGCTGAGATCCAAGCTAGGCTCCTGTATTCCCTCCCTGAGAACCTGGGGGGGGGGAAACGGAAGAAAAGAGGCGAAACAAAACGGGTCAGTCAAAAAGACTGAGTAAGCCCTGCTACGATCAGTCTATAAACTAATAAAGTTAACATCATGATGGAAACTGAGATGATCATAGATAACAACATACTGGCATGATAAAGTAACTACAAGACAGATAGAGGTGTCATCGCATAAACAAGGTTAAGTTATTGCACCACGGTGTACTAGCAAACCAACATAGCAGGTATTGATCCCTTAGCCCAAACTTTGGCCCAATAACATGAAGTGACCTTAATATAAGGTCCAACCCAACGGTCTAGTTGATCGGCTCCCTATAAACCTAACACGTCAAGTGTTGATGTCCATTCGGCCCACATATGGATGTAGGTAGTCTGTGCTGGGCCCACCTTTGGGTGTATCAAGCCCTCGGTTGTCGACCCCGGACACTTAAGCAATAATGCACAGCCCTAACCTACTGGTACCCGTGCCTCGAGTTTGTCCAACATCGGACTACGTGCACGTCCGTAGCCCGCCGGACCCGCACCGCTGTACCACTCGGCCATCGCCCTTTGGTCGTTTACATCCGTCCAGTAATCGTGCCCCGCCCTAGCCTAGTTTCTAGGGTTGTGATGATACCAAACTGGGATTACTGCCGGAACAGACCCGCCGCTAGGGTTTCCTAAGAGGGTTAAGTGTGATTTAACCCTTCACTAATCCTGGATTAAACTGGTTAAGTGTGGCTTAACCCCATTCTAATCCCTTGAACTCCCAAATGGATTAAACTAGTTAAGTGTAGCTAACGGTTCACAACTTAACCACATTCTAATCCCTTGAACTCCCAAATGGATTAAATATCAGTGGACCCTGACTTAACCCTAATCATGAGGCATTAATTAATTTAATGCACCTTAACCTCTCACATTAGACCTTGTTGTGGTTACTAGTTAGGCCGGGCGGGTCCGGGTAGCTTTACACCACAACTTGGTCTAACCTCGGGTCTTGGCACCCCATGACCAACTTCTCACATTGGGTCCTATTGTTTGTAGCCACTAGTTAAGCCGGTCGGTTCCGGGTAGAATTACGCTACAAACTCAACCCAACCTCGAGTTGGCCACACTTATGTTTTCTAAGTGTCATGTCCACTTTATCACAAGTCAACAATTACTTGGGTAGACCTAACTTAATAGGTAAATTCCCAAGGGGTAGACCTAACTTAATAGGTAAATTCCCAATCTTATATTTTCATGTATTTTAAGTTTACCCCAAAACCCCCAACGTCATTCTATCGCTTACATATTCGTGGTAACGCATAAAGGATAGGAAGAGGGAACTTGGCACAACATACATGATAAACTTGCACAACAATCATGCATAACATGTTAGACTTGCATAACTTAGCATAGTGATCTTGCATATTACCATAAACATGCATAACATGTTAAACTTGCATAACTTAGCATAGTGAACTTGCATATTACCATAATCATGCATAACTTGTCGAACATGCACAACTTGTCATTTTAAACTTGCATAAACATGCACAACTTGTCAAAACATGCACAACTTGTCAAAACATGCACAACTTGTCATTTTAAACTTGCATAAACATGCACAACTTGTCAAAATATGCACAACTTGTCAAAACATGCACAACTTGTCAAAACATGCACAACTTGTCATTTTAAACTTGCATAAACATGCATAACTTATTAAACATACAAATCATGGCTTAGCAAACTTGCATAAACATGCATAACTTAATAAACATATAAATCATGGCTTAACAAACTTGCATAAACATGCATAACTCATTTAACTTGCAAATCAAGGCTTAGCAAACTTGCATAAACATGCATAACTCATTTAACTTGCAAATCAAGGCTTAGCAAACTTGCATAAACATGCATAACTCATTTAACTTGCAAATCAAGGCTTAGCAAACTTGCATAAACATGCATAACTCATTCAAACATACATAAATCCCAACTTGCATCACATATTAACTTTAGAGTTTCTAAAATGAAGGTAAGAGGGCTTACCAATATAAACAAGTTACAAATCCACCAAATAAGATGAAGAAGCTCTTTGAAAACCCAAAACAAAGCTTCAAATAAGAAAACCCTTTTGCAAAATCCCAAAAACACAAACTTAGCAAATCAAACTTGCAACTTAATGAAGTATGCAAGTTATTAAGCACTCATACAACATAGAAAAGGTTGTATGATCATCATATCTTCATAGGGATGATTCATGAAGGGATTGGAGGCTAGGGTTTTTAGGTGGAGGCCATGAGAGTTTTGATTTTGGCATAGTTTAGTTACTAGATTGAATAATGAGTGATTTAGGGTAGGTTAGGGTCTTATTTATAGATTAGTCTAGTGATTTGGACCATAGGATTAACCCTAGATTCAATTAGGACCATCAGATCCCGGAACTCTCTAGAAACAGACCACACAACCAAGCCCAAACCAACCCAAACCAAAGAGGTGCGCCAGGCTAATCTGCCTGGCTACCCCCTGTCGACAGGGCTGTCGACAGGGTAGTCGACTCCCTGGGGACCATGTCGACAGGCCTGTCGACATGGGGCCCCTGGCGGGAGTTTTCCCGCCTTGGCCCAGCTGGCCCAATTCTTTAAATTTGAATCTGTTTTTACTTAGGCTTTTTCTGAAAACTTCAATGGGCCTTAACTGGGTCATACGGACTCCGATTTTCGAAAACTCGGACTCTATTTCGCGTATTTTTCCGAGACGAACGCAATGGCATAGCCCGTTTCCCTTGATTCCCATTTTATAATTTAATTCTGCCTCAATTTATATTATAACAGATTATTAGAAATACGGGTTGTTACATTCTCCCCTCCTTAAAGGATTTCGTCCCCGAAATCTTCAAGTTAGGAAGAACGTGTCCTACCATCCAATCATCCATCTACTCAAAGCATCATTCACGAGCAATCATTGTCCCTAAAAGATTCTAAATGCTGGATGAACATATGCAAAAGTGTGTGTATATGTACTTACCTAATGCAAAAATCAGGCGGTTACTGATACAGTAAACCTCCTTAATGCATATGTATGTAAATCAGGCGGTTACTGATACAGTAAACCTCCTTAATGCACATGTATGTCAGTGAAATGAATCCATATGTATGCAAATTCCTAACATAATGTATAATATCTACATGCGTGCTCAATCATACATCCATATGCAACATCCATGTGATAGCATACGAATTTCATCCAAGAATAAGCATAAACACCCATGCACATGCAATATGAGGAGTGTGTGAGCCGATCTAGTGCCTAATCGTGTATAATGCATCCACGAGCAACCACTTGCAAACACTTGCAACCACTTGCAACCATCAAGCATAACATGTTTCAAACACATGTTTCAACCAAAGGGTTTCTACCTAAGGTTCTCATGACAAGATAGACACGATAAACTAGATAACTAGATAAACTCCTTCTTGGATTTTCAAGAAATCCATTCCCACTTTGACATATAGTACTAACCGATGAGTCTTAACCCCCTTATGGAGTTTACAACCGAAATAAGATCGAGAATGGGACCGAGAGGATATATACAAAAGATAACTTGCAAGCAAGCTCCATAGGAAAACAAGGGTCAAGGATGCACTCTTAAAAAGATATGATGCGTGTATCTAGTCTTCACTCTTCTTGGTCACGTTTCCTTGAGCTTAACGCAACTGTGCTTTGACTATCTTTCACTTCATGATTCCTTGGCTTCCTAACTCCTATTTCCCAAATTCGAGTTGGAACTCATTTCATTGTCGCCTCTTGTCGTTCTCTTTCACTTATTCTTCTTTCTGTATACTTGGCTTAAACATACTATAACCTCATGATTTCATGCAAGCTCTCCAAAATTCACCAGTGAATCCTGGATCTCGTCTTCTTACCATAAGGTATTCAATGCAGCAGAACTTTTCTTGAAAATACCACTCCACGTTGCCTATTGCCCTTATAAACGTGATTTCCTATAACTCAGGCTTAATCGACATGAACCATCCGCCTTTAGGCCGTACCTAGATTCAGTTGCCTACCCATGGCTTTCTGTAGGCTATTTCAGAACTGGCCGACTTTTTGAGGGTAAACCGTTGCTGACCATGATGCAGTCCTCTCGCTCTTCACCGGACTGAAATGAGCACTCTTCGTGAGTCTACCTATTATGACCCTCATACCCGTATTCCCTTTCTTTGATCTAGGTAGTCTATCCACATAATCTATCGAGAAGTTTTCATACTTCCCTTGCGAAACTTCCAATGGAGGTAATGGCCCACTGGGCTCCTATGTCTTGACCTTAACCTGGTGGCACAACATGTATCCTGAGACCAACTCGGCCACCTCCTCGAGTGGTACGCATCTTCAAGAACCTTCTTTACCAAGTCTTCCACTCGAGGAACACATAATCTCTCGCCGCGCCTTAGTCATCCCTTGTCATCTATAATATACCTAGCGAGGTGACTTAACATCTCGCCTCGAATCAACTGGTCCATGTTCTTGACTAACGGCGGGTCTTCTTCCTGTGAAACCCCCTTCTTGATCCAGAAGAGTAAGTCTAAGCTCTGGGAATGCTAACTAACTAGCCAAACGGAGAAAGCTTCTTACTTCAATTGCCCTTCTCAGAGCTTTCCGGTCTCAAACCGCAGCCACTTTAGCGGAATCCACCGCTAAGCCTTACTTAAGAACTATGTGCCCAAGAAATCCAACTTCTTTCCCCCAAAGTGGCATTTGGAGAACTTGACCTTCAACCGGTGGCTCTAAGCGTATCCATCACCTCTTTGAGATGTCTAGCATGCTTTCCCTCGTTCTTTTAAGGAGATCAAAATATCGTCTACGACGACCACGACAAACTTGTTCAAGGACTCCCTAAACACCCTACCCATCAAGTCCACGTAATATGCGGGTGCATTAGTCAAACCAAATAGCATGACTAGCCATTCTAAAAATCCATCTAGAGTCCTAAACGCAGTCTCGTCAATTCCATTCTCAGCCATCCAAGCTGATGGAATTGGGTAGCTAGATCTAAAGAAAACAGATGCTCCTACTAGCTGATCAAATAAATCATCGATCCTTGGTAACGGTTGTCTATTCTTCTCACAATAACCGACACATAAGCGAAGCAAAACCGTCCACATTAGTAACGAATGCTACTGGAGCACCCTACTCGAAAATGCTTCGTCTTAGGAAGTTCTTCTCAAGCAACTCCTTAACTTGCTTTCTTAACTCTCATTTCGTGAGGTCATGTGCCTAATCGGTCACGAAACTGGCTTGGCATTACCAACCAGATAATACGGAAATCTATCCCCAGATATCAGGATATTCTCGGACCACCCTCACGGATTGCAAACTATCGATAGACGAGTTGAGGGATTCAAGATAACATAACATGACGGGACCCATAGGGTTACTAGAAATTTCTAGGGTATTACCGAGGCGGATCATGAGCCTCACAACCCTATATACAAAAACCAAGAATGGCTTCAAAACAGGACAACCATTCCATGCCCAAAACCAACCCATATCCCCTGAAACCGAGAATATAAACATCCCACGAGAATTCTATACTTAAGATAGAAATTTTCAAATCCACTCAGACCATAGACAAACGGGCAGAACCCCCAATTGGATTTGAAACACATACGGGATCATCCACTACACTAGTACTTAGGTGCAAAACTTTCAACTGGATCAGATGAAATAAAACTATGCGATGTGCCAGAATCACACAAAGTTCGAACAGGGAAAATCAAAAAATGTAAACAAGATTTTCAACAGGAACACTACCTCTATCATGAGCTGGAAGGACGGGGTTGAGGGGATGAATTCGCCCTCCAGATAGTCCTGCACACTGAGTCTGACCTTGCCCTTGTTTCCTCGGGCAATCCTTGCTGAAATGTCCAAACTCACCACAATCAAAGCATTCGCCCCGCTTTCTCTTCTCCTTCTTCCTACATTCCCTGGCTATATGTCCAACTTTACCACAGAAGTTACATTTCATATTCTTGCCCCATTTCCCGGAATTTACTCTTTTGCCTTGAGACTCATTTGCCTTGACCTCTTTCTTATCATTGCTACCTTCTTCTTGAAGTAGGGCCAAATTCACTAAACTCTCGAAAGTCGCCCCCAAGGGTATATGAGACAGGGCCAAATCATGTAATGGCTCGTTTAATCCTAGAGCAAAGTGTAGGGCCTTCTTCTGAGCTGTATTAACCAAGTCTAAATCGTCCTGAGCCAGTTGATTAAACTTATCTATGTATTCCCTAATAGTCATGTCCCCTTGCTTCAGTGATAAGAATCTTAGTCCAAACCTTCCTCTAAAGTCATCCCAAGTCTCAATTGGCCTAGTAGCGGTGGTTACCACCCACCAACGTGCAGCTTCTTCCTTTAGCAACCATACTGCCAATAAAACCTTCCTGCGGTCACCTATATCAAAGGTGTCTAAAAGATCTTCGGTCTCTCTCAACCAATTCCCTGCTTCTACAAAAGTCTCTGTTCCATTAAAATTCTTGCCACCAATCCTCTTAAAGTTCTTGCAAGTTTCCGCGAAATCCGCTTGTGGAGGATGAGGGGGAAGAGGAACATCAGCTACGGGAGGAGGAGGAGGAACAGCGGCCTCGACTGGGGGGACAACATTAGGGACACCCGGGACCGGTGCCGTGACTTCCAAGTACCGACGAAACCAATCGGGTATCGTTACTCCTCCGGGCAAGATGAGATTATCAGACATGCTGGAAACGAAAAGAAAAGAGTTCAAACGAGGAGTCAAAGGATAGTGCTAATGGCTTTTGGGGAATAGCCTTTAAAAACAACTAGACTTTTCTTTGGAAAATACTTTATACTTGGTTTTTGAAAATAGTTTTTCTTTTCAAAAGTTTTAAAAAAAAACCTTTTTATCCCTTCTCGTAAACCTCGCTCTGATACCAAATGTAACACCCCACCTCCGCCAGGGTCACTCGCAAAGGAATGCACTAGCTTTGGAGGGGCATTATTGGTAAACATGCATAATGGTATAGCAAGGCAGGACATGACATATATATATATATGTAAATAAACAGAGTAAGTAAATAAAACAGCGGAAGATTTTTAAACCATTTCAAAAACAAGTCTGGTACATCAAAATGTCAATTTCCCAAATAAACAAGTCTAGTACATGAAATAACATCATTTGAAACTGAAAAAGGAAACATAATAGTAGCTATCCCCAAAGTGGAAAAACCATAGCGAGCTCAAGTCCAAAGCATACATGAGCTATCCAAGAAAGCAGCTGAGATCCAAGCTAGGCTCCTGTATTCCCTCCCTGAGAACCTGGGGGGGGGGGGAAACGCAAGAAAAGAGGCGAAACAAAACGGGTCAGTCAAAAAGACTGAGTAAGCCCTGCTACGATCAGTCTATAAACTAATAAAGTTAACATCATGATGGAAACTGAGATGATCATAGATAACAACATACTGGCATGATAAAGTAACTACAAGACAGATAGAGGTGTCATCGCATAAACAAGGTTAAGTTATTGCACCACGGTGTACTAGCAAACCAACATAGCAGGTATTGATCCCTTAGCCCAAACTTTGGCCCAATAACATGAAGTGACCTTAATATAAGGTCCAACCCAACGGTCTAGTTGATCGGCTCCCTATAAGCCTAACACGTCAAGTGTTGATGTCCATTCGGCCCACATATGGATGTAGGTAGTCTGTGCTGGGCCCACCTTTGGGTGTATCAAGCCCTCGGTTGTCGACCCCGGACACTTAAGCAATAATGCACAGCCCTAACCTACTGGTACCCGTGCCTCGAGTTTGTCCAACATCGGACTACGTGCACGTCCGTAGCCCGCCGGACCCGCACCGCTGTACCACTCGGCCATCGCCCTTTGGTCGTTTACATCCGTCCAGTAATCGTGCCCCGCCCTAGCCTAGTTTCTAGGGTTGTGATGATACCAAACTGGGATTACTGCCGGAACAGACCCGCCGCTAGGGTTTCCTAAGAGGGTTAAGTGTGATTTAACCCTTCACTAATCCTGGATTAAACTGGTTAAGTGTGGCTTAACCCCATTCTAATCCCTTGAACTCCCAAATGGATTAAACTAGTTAAGTGTAGCTAACGGTTCACAACTTAACCACATTCTAATCCCTTGAACTCCCAAATGGATTAAATATCAGTGGACCCTGACTTAACCCTAATCATGAGGCATTAATTAATTTAATGCACCTTAACCTCTCACATTAGACCTTGTTGTGGTTACTAGTTAGGCCGGGCGGGTCCGGGTAGCTTTACACCACAACTTGGTCTAACCTCGGGTCTTGGCACCCCATGACCAACTTCTCACATTGGGTCCTATTGTTTGTAGCCACTAGTTAAGCCGGTCGGTTCCGGGTAGAATTACGCTACAAACTCAACCCAACCTCGAGTTGGCCACACTTATGTTTTCTAAGTGTCATGTCCACTTTATCACAAGTCAACAATTACTTGGGTAGACCTAACTTAATAGGTAAATTCCCAAGGGGTAGACCTAACTTAATAGGTAAATTCCCAATCTTATATTTTCATGTATTTTAAGTTTACCGCAAAACCCCCAACGTCATTCTATCGCTTACATATTCGTGGTAACGCATAAAGGATAGGAAGAGGGAACTTGGCACAACATACATGATAAACTTGCACAACAATCATGCATAACATGTTAGACTTGCATAACTTAGCATAGTGATCTTGCATATTACCATAAACATGCATAACATGTTAAACTTGCATAACTTAGCATAGTGAACTTGCATATTACCATAATCATGCATAACTTGTCGAACATGCACAACT
Organism: Allium sativum; assembly: GCA_030737875.1. NCBI lineage: Eukaryota > Viridiplantae > Streptophyta > Magnoliopsida > Asparagales > Amaryllidaceae > Allium > Allium sativum. The sequence continues at coordinate 200,176,858 of CM060909.1, read as the reverse complement.
TGTCATTTTAAACTTGCATAAACATGCACAACTTGTCAAAACATGCACAACTTGTCAAAACATGCACAACTTGTCATTTTAAACTTGCATAAACATGCACAACTTGTCAAAATATGCACAACTTGTCAAAACATGCACAACTTGTCAAAACATGCACAACTTGTCATTTTAAACTTGCATAAACATGCATAACTTATTAAACATACAAATCATGGCTTAGCAAACTTGCATAAACATGCATAACTTAATAAACATATAAATCATGGCTTAACAAACTTGCATAAACATGCATAACTCATTTAACTTGCAAATCAAGGCTTAGCAAACTTGCATAAACATGCATAACTCATTTAACTTGCAAATCAAGGCTTAGCAAACTTGCATAAACATGCATAACTCATTTAACTTGCAAATCAAGGCTTAGCAAACTTGCATAAACATGCATAACTCATTTAACTTGCAAATCAAGGCTTAGCAAACTTGCATAAACATGCATAACTCATTCAAACATACATAAATCCCAACTTGCATCACATATTAACTTTAGAGTTTCTAAAATGAAGGTAAGAGGGCTTACCAATATAAACAAGTTACAAATCCACCAAATAAGATGAAGAAGCTCTTTGAAAACCCAAAACAAAGCTTCAAATAAGAAAACCCTTTTGCAAAATCCCAAAAACACAAACTTAGCAAATCAAACTTGCAACTTAATGAAGTATGCAAGTTATTAAGCACTCATACAACATAGAAAAGGTTGTATGATCATCATATCTTCATAGGGATGATTCATGAAGGGATTGGAGGCTAGGGTTTTTAGGTGGAGGCCATGAGAGTTTTGATTTTGGCATAGTTTAGTTACTAGATTGAATAATGAGTGATTTAGGGTAGGTTAGGGTCTTATTTATAGATTAGGCTAGTGATTTGGACCATAGGATTAACCCTAGATTCAATTAGGACCATCAGATCCCGGAACTCTCTAGAAACAGACCACACAACCAAGCCCAAACCAACCCAAACCAAAGAGGTGCGCCAGGCTAATCTGCCTGGCTACCCCCTGTCGACAGGGCTGTCGACAGGGTAGTCGACTCCCTGGGGACCATGTCGATAGGCCTGTCGACATGGGGCCCCTGGCGGGAGTTTTCCCGCCTTGGCCCAGCTGGCCCAATTCTTTAAATTTGAATCTGTTTTTACTTAGGCTTTTTTTGAAAACTTCAATGGGCCTTAACTGGGTCATACGGACTCCGATTTTCGAAAACTCGGACTCTATTTCGCGTATTTTTCCGAGACGAACGCAATGGCATAGCCCGTTTCCCTTGATTCCCATTTTATAATTTAATTCTGCCTCAATTTATATTATAACAGATTATTAGAAATACGGGTTGTTACATCTATCTTGGGCATTAGGTTTGAATGCAACTCCTTCGTTCTTGGCTTCATGGGCTACGACTTGATTCTAGGCATGGATTGGCTAGCCTGATACGGTGCCATCCTAGACTGTGAAAGAAGGGTAGTTAGATTGTTGACTCGTTGTGGCAAGACCCTTGATATTTCTTGTGACCCTAGGGGTCTGGTGATGCTTAACTACCTAGAATCTCTGGATGCGTCCAACGATGACTTGGAATCTGTTCGTGTGGTCCGTGAATATGGTGACATTTTCGATGAAGTTCAGGGTTTACCCCCAAGGTGAGAAATAGGCTTTCGTATATACCTAGTAGATAATGAAAAGATAGTTGCATTACTAGTGCGCCACATGGCTCCGAGAGAGAGAGAAGAGAACTCAATAAGCAAGTGAAAGAGTTCCTTGAGAAGGGGTTCATTAGAAGAAGCATTTCGGAATGGGGTGCTCCAGTTGTTTTTGCTATAAAGGCTAATGGTTCACTTAGACTGTACGTGGACTATAGAGAGCTGAATAAGCTCACCAAGAGGAACAGACACCCATTGCCGAGGATATATGATTTATTCGATCAGTTGGTTGGTGCTTCGGTTTTCTCACAGTTGGATTTGGCTAAGGATTTCATTAGCTAAGGGTGGCTGAAGACATCATAGATAAGATTGCATTTAGAATTCCTGACGGTTTCTTCGAGTGACTCGTCATGCCTTTTGGTTTGACGAATGCACCCGCATACTTCGATGACTTAATGAGTAGGGTGTTTAGGGAGTTTCTAAACAAGTTTGTGGTAGTCTTTGTGGACGATATCTAGGTTTTCTCTAGAAGCGAGGAAGAGCATACCCTACATCTTTAGGAAGTCTTAGAGACCCTACGAGCGCATCAACTCAAAGATAAGTTCTCCAAATGCCATTTTTGGAGAAAAGAAGTGAGGTTCTTAGGACACGTGGTCTCTAAGGAAGGGATAGCTGTGGATCCCGCAAAGGTGGTGGCAATCCAAGATTGGAAGATTCCTAAGAACGCAACAGAAGTAAGAAGCATTTTAGGGCTGGCTGGTTATTATAGGAAGTTCGTTAAGGACTTCGCGAAGATATCAGCCCCACTTACTCGGTTGACAAAGAAGAACTTGACTTTTTCATGGGATGTTGACTGTGACGATGCTTTCCAACGTCTGAAGAGGGCTTTGATGACAGCACCAGTTTTAGTTTTGCCAGACGGGAGTAAGTCATTCACAGTATATACCGATGCTTGCGGGATAGGGCTTGGCGCAGTTTTAATGCAAGAGGGAAGGGTGATATGCTATGGTGGAAGGCAGTTTAAAGTCCACGAGAAGAAATACCCTACCCATGACTTAGAGTTGGCTGCCATAGTTTTTGCGCTTAAGTCATGGTGTCATTATTTGCTTGGCGAGAAGTTTGAGTTGTATACAGACCATAAGTCGCTAAAGTACTTGTTCTCTTAGATAGATCTAAACTTGAGGCAACAGAGGTGGATGGAGTTTTTAACATCCTATGATTTTGAGATTGCGTATACCCCTGGCAAGGGTAACGTTGTAGCTGACGCCTTAAGTAGAAAGAGGTTGACTTTGAGTCCTTTGTTCGTAGAGCGGCAGAGTTTGGAGTATATATCTACCTTTGACTTCAGACCCTCTGTCGATTATGTAGCCGGATTGTCGGCATCGCTAGAGGTACAACCTACACTTTTGGGTCGGGTTGGAGAGGCACAGCGAGATGACCCACAATTGGTTGAGATAGTAGGAAATCTTATAGGAGGGGAGTCTTCGAGTCATCTTAATAGATATGCTATAGATGAGAGAGGCTGGTTGCGTAGAGACGGGAGACTTTGCGTGCCACAAGATGAGAGCTTGAGGAAGACAATTCTTGAAGACTCACATTGCTCTAAGATGACCATACATCTCGGTGGTGACAAGATGTATAGGGATATGAAGCGAGTTTTCTTTTGGGCCGGAATGAAGAAGGACGAGGCTGAGTTCGTTTCTATATGCTTGGTGTGCCAGCAAGTCAAGGAAAAGCAAAAGAAGCCCAGTGGTTTGCTCCACCCTTTAGAGATTAAGCTATGGAAATGGGAAAGTGTTTCCATGGATTTTGTAGACAAGTTGCCAAGATCGAGAAAGGGTAATATGGGGATTTAGGTAGTTGTAGACAGACTTACTAAGAGTGCCCATTTTATTCCCGTTAAAATTAGAAGGACCGTCGCGTGGTTAGCATCTGTTTACCTTCGGGAGATAGTTCGTCTGCACGGCATACCGTCTAGCATTGTGAGTGATAGGGATCCCATTTTCACTAGCGAGTTTTGGAAGAGCTTACAAGAGGCGATTGGAACACAATTGTGCTTAAGTACTGCTTATCACCCTCAGAAGGATGGCCAGACCGAGAGAGTAAATCAGATTCTAGAAGATCTTTTGAGGCTATGCATCTTATACTTTGGAGGAACATGGGAAGAACATCTTCCATTAGTGGAGTTCGCCTATAATAACAGATTTCAGGCTAGCATTGGCATGGCACCTTTTGAGGCTCTTTATGGACGACCATTGTCGATCACCTACCTGTTGGTGGGAATCTACGGATAAGGTTTTGCTTGGACCCGACATGTTTAGGGAGACTTTAGAGAAGATAGAATTGATTCGACGGCGGACGAAGACGGCGCAGGACCGACAGAAGTCATACGCTGATGAGAGACGAACCGATCTTGAGTTCAATATTGTGGATGTGGTTTTTATTAAGGTATCACCATTGAGAAACGTAGTCCGTTTTGGATCAGTAGGGAAGTTGGCACCGAGGTTCGTAGGAACCTTTCCAATTTCAGAGAGGATTGGGCAGATGGCATATAGAGTAAAGTTGCCAGAGAAGCTCAGTGATGTTCATGACATGTTTCACGTTTCGCATTTGGGTAAGTGTTTACATGATACGGCGGAAGTGGTGGAGCCGAGCACGCTTAAAGAAGTGGAAGTAGAGCGAAATGCCACGGTTAGACGAGCTCCTACATGCATTCTCGGATCGGAGGTCAAAAAGCTAGCAACAAAAAGGTCAAGTTGGTCAAAGTGCAATGGGGAGATGATCACACTACAACAAATTCACCCTATAACAACAGTGCAAAACCGTTTTAATATCATTTTACAACGGTGCCTCCACCGTCGTGTATGCAGAAGTTGTAGTATATTCAAATCTGTTACAACTTTTTTGCACTGTTGCAACACCGTTGTAATAGGGATATTTAACAACAGTTATTTACCGTTGTGATAAATTTTATTAAAACTCTAGTTCTCCGTTGTTGTATATGCTGTAGTAAAGTAAGAGCATACGTATAACAACTTTTGTCACCGTTGTAATAAATTGTATTACAACTTTTATCCCCGTTGTTGTATATATTGTAATACTGTAAGATCATAGATATAACAACATTTTTGCACCGTTGTAATAAACTATATTACAACTTTTATCCCCATTGTTATAGATATTGTAATATCTTGAGATTATAGATATAACAACATTTTTACACTGTTGTAAGTTCCTTAATATTACAACATTTTTGCACCGTTATAACATGGCTTATTACAACATTTTACACCGTTGTAACATGGCTTATTACAACTTTTTTTCTATTGTAATTTATATAAAGCTGACTAGTAAAACAAATTCATATATATTAATAATAATATGATTCACATTTCAATGCAACAAAAATTACTACACAGAATCATTCATATATATTACTTGACATAGTATTCGATCAACATAAAACAAGCGTACGTAATACATGCATCACCAACTTAACCCATAATCAAACACATAACCGTTTCAAAATACATATGATCTAACCCAAATTATACATAAGAAAGATGAAGTTTTGTCTACAAAAGGTTGCATACCCTACGAAAGCACTCTAGCTCAAGGCAACATAATTTTTATTCCATGCCACAATCCAACAGCTTCTCCAATAGTAGTCATTTCGGGAGTCGGCCTCCACAAGAAAGCTTCTGCATCCACTGCCACATCAATCCAAATTTTCCAACCTTGCATTCCAATTTTTTTAAAGTGCAACAAAGCTTCTGGATCAGTGGATGCCAATCTTCCTTCAGCAACTACTTGTTTGTCCCAATTCAGTAATTTACATTTTCTGCCCTCATTTTCTTTAGTGTGATTGTTTTCAGCGTGATTTCCAAGTTGTGTATACTGCTGAACTGGTCTTCTACTCTGTTCATTTTCAGCTTTCTTTCCACTTTGTCTGGTTTGTCGAGCAGTTTTGCTGGCCTCATTTTCAACTGCTTGCATTTCATTTTCAGCTGCTTGCTGTGCAATTTGTTTCTGTTGAGCTGTCAAGTTATTACTTCCACGGTGTGACTGCAAAATAATAATAATAATAATAAGTTCAGTATAACAATATTGTGAATGAACTGAAAAATGACTCCTCCCTTTACCCAGTGCAAAAATCAGTGCAAAACTAATTGAATAAAGTGGTAAGTATTAATGGTTACTGGTTACTGGTTTAGCAGATAAAAATTTGAACACAAGAAATATATTAATTAACAGATTTTCTCTTCTGTTAGTTAAACTCAAGCAGTATATTAAACTTAAGCATTATATTAAGCAGTATATTAATTAACAAATTTCAACACAAGCAGTATATTAAACTCAGTGCAAAACTCCCCTTTTATTCTTTTCTCTTCTGTTTTAGCATATAAATATTTGAACACAAGCAGTATATTAATGGTTACTTGTTAAATTAATAGATTTGGGTCCAACTCTTGACTTATTTTCGGGAACCGAAGAGAACAAGACTTGTACTACAAACCCCAAAATGAAACAGTTAAGAATAATTAGCAGATTTGGTTAAAATGTATTTACTTCACAGGTAAATGAAATGTATTTGTATTCCATTATTTACCCAGTGCTGTCACTCAGCGATGTAACTCACTAACAAAATCGCTGAAGACAAGTGAATTCAGGAGGAGGAGAAGCAGACATGAGCGATTCAGGTCTTATATATTCTCCTAAAAACCATAAGAGGTCATTTAAATGATCAACAAAAGGTCAAGATATACAAGGTTGAGAAAACTGGGAACGCACTGTGTGCATGTAGCATGCTGTATCCCTCTCTCCCCTTTTTTTTCCATAAAAATAAAAACCTGCTTGTAGTGTAATTTTACTCCATTTCCATTTTTTTTTTAAAATCTACCTAAGCCAGTCCAATTCTGGATCATTATATAACACATATATGTTGGTGTGGACTTTAGATATATGATGAAGTGGCAAAGCGATAATATTTTGCTTAACACGTTATTTGCTTTCACCGATCATTTAAACAAACAAATTGGTGCTGCGAGTTAAAGAAAATCGACTTTCAAATTACTATGAAGTCAAGAGGATTACTCTTCTTAATTAATTGTGGTAATACTGTGGAGACTGTAACAACCCGTATTTTTAATAACCTGTAATAACATGAATTGAGGCAGAATTAAATTATAAAATGGGAATCAAGGGAAACGGGCTATGCCATTGCGTTCGTCTCGGAAAAATACGCGAAATAGAGTCCGAGTTTTCGAAAATCGGAGTCCGTATGACCCAGGTAAGGCCCATTGAAGTTTGCAGAAAATTACTAAGTAAAAATCAGATTCAAATTTGAAGAATTGGGCCAGCTGGGCCAAGGCGGGAAAATTCCCGCCAGGGGCCCCATGTCGACAGGCCTGTCGACAGGGTCCCCAGGGAGTCGACTGCCCTGTCGACAGCCCTGTCGACAGGGTGTAGCCAGGCAGATTAGCCTGGCGCACCTCTTGGGTTTGGGCTTGGTTGTGTGGTCTGGTTCTGGAGAGTTCCTAAATCTGACGGGCCAAAATTCACCTAGGGTTAATCCTATGGTCTAAATCACTCTAATCTTCTATAAATAAGCCTCTAACCTACCCTAAATCATTCATTAATCATCCTAGCAACAAAACTATGCCAAAATCTAAACTCTCATGGCCTCCACCTAAAACCCTAGCCTCCAATCTCTTCATTAATAATTCCTAAGTAATTTTCCATGCATACAAGCATATTTAGGCTTGTATGATCCTCCTTAGCTTGCATTAAAGGCTTGTTTTTCAATTGGCATCATAAAGGAGGAGTCTTGATCAAGTTTGCTTGCATTTGGGGGTCTTAATTAGTTGCATAAGGGGTTTCTTGCGTTTGTTATACTCATTTGAGTTCGCATAAGCATTGTAAGCCCTCTTACCCTCATTTTAGAAACTATAAAGTTAATGTGTGATGAAAGTTGGGGTTTATGTATGTTTATTGAATTGTGCATGTTATGCAAGGGTACTAAGCCATGATTTGCAAATCTATTAAGTTATGCATGTATACTAAGCCATGATTTGCAAGATTTATAAGTTATGCATGTTTATGCAAGTTTGTTAAGCCATGATTTGTATGTTTATTAAGTTATGCATGTTTATGCAAGTTTGTTAAGCCATGATTTGTATGTTTGACAAGTTATGCATACTTATGCAAGTTTAAAAAGACAAGTTGTGCATGTTTTGACAAGTTGTGCATGTTTGACAAGTTATGCATACTTATGCAAGTTTAAAAAGACAAGTTGTGCATGTTTTGACAAGTTGTGCATGTTTGACAAGTTATGCATACTTATGCAAGTTTAAAAGGACAAGTTGTGCATGTTTTGACAAGTTGTGCATGTTTGACAAGTTATGCATACTTATGCAAGTTTAAAATGACAAGTTGTGCATGTTTTGACAAGTTGTGCAAGTTTGACAAGTTATGCATACTTATGCAAGTTTAAAATGACAAGTTGTGCATGTTTTGACAAGTTGTGCAAGTTTGACAAGTTATGCATACTTATGCAAGTTTAAGATGACAAGTTGTGCATGTTTTGACAAGTTGTGCATGTTTTATGGTAATATGCAAGATCACTATGCTAAGTTGTGCAAGTCTAACATGTTATGCATGATTGTTGTGCAAGTTTATCATGTATGTTGTGCCAAGTTCCCTCTTCCTATCCTTTATGCGTTACTACGAATATGTAAGCGATAGAATGACGTTGGGGGTTTTGGGGTAAACTTAAAATACATGAAAATATAAGATTGGGAATTTACCTATTAAGTTAGGTCTACCCCTTGGGAATTTACCTATTAAGTTAGGTCTACCCAAGCATTTGTTAACTTGTAATTATGTGTTTAAAATAAAGTGGACATGACACTTAGAGAACAAAAGTGTGACCAACTCGAGGTTGGGTTGAGTTTGTAGCGTAATTCTACCCGGAACCGACCGGCTTAACTAGTGGCTACAAACAATAGGACCCAATGTGAGAAGTTGGTCATGTGGTGCCAAAAACCCGAGGTTAGACTAAGTTGTGGTGTAAACCTACCCGGACCCGCCCGGCCTAACTAGTAACCACAACAAGGTCTAATGTGAGAGGTTAAGGTGCATTAAGTCAATTAATGCCTCATGATTAGGGTTAAGTCAGGGTCCACTAATACTTAACCAATTTGGGGATTCAAGGGATGAGAATGGGGTTAAGTTACACTTAACCAATTTAATCAATTTGGGAATACAAGGGATTGGATGGGGTTAAGTGGTGAACCGTTTATTACACTTAACTAATTTAATCCATGATTAGTGAGGGGTTAAATCACACTTAACCCTCTTGGGGAAACCCTAGCAACGTGGTCTGTTCTAACAGTAATCCCAGTTTGGTATCATTCACAACCCTAGAAGCTAGGCTAGGGCGGGGCACGATTACTGGAGGATGTAAGCGACCAAAGGGCGATGGCCGAGTGGTACAGCGGTGCGGGTCCGGCGGGCTACGGACGTGCACGTAGTCCGATGTTGGACAAACTCGAGGCACGGGTACCAGTAGGTTAGGGCTGTGCATTATTGCTTAAGTGTCCGGGGTCGACAACCGAGGGCTTGATACACCCAAAGGTGGGCCCAGCACAGACTACCTACATCCATACGTGGGCCATATGGACACCAACACTTGACGTGTTAGGTTTATAGGGAGCCGATCGACTAGATCGTGGGCTGGACCTTTTATTAAGGTCACTTCATGTTATTGGGCCAAAGCTTGGGCCAAGGGATCAATACCTGTTATGTTGGTTTGCTAGTACACCGTGGTGCAAAAACTTAACCTTGTTTTATGCGATGCCACCTCTATCTATCTTGTAGTTGTTTTATCATGTCAGTATGTTGTTAGCTATATCTCAGTTTCCATCATGATGTTAACTTTATTAGTTTATAGACTGATCGTAGCAGGGCTTACTCAGTCTTTTTGACTGACCCGTTTTGTTTCGCCTCTTTTCTTCCGTTCCCCCCCCCCCCCCAGGTTCTCAGGGAGGGAATACAGGAGCCTAGCTTGGAGCTTAGCTGCTTTCTTGGATAGCTCATGTATGCTTTGGACTTGAGCTCGCTATGGTTTTTCCACTTTGGGGGATAGCTACTATTATGTTTTCTTTTTCAGTTTCAGATAATGTTATTTCATGTACTAGACTTGTTTATTTGGGAAATTGACATTTTGATGTACCAGACTTGTTTTTGAAATAGTTTAAAAATCTTCCGCTGTTTTATTTACGCACTCTGTTTATTTACATATATATATATATATGTCATGTCCTGCCTTGCTATGTCATTATGCATGTTTACCAATAATGCCCCTCCAAAGCTAGTGCATTCCTTTGCGAGTGACCCTGGCGGAGGTGGGGTGTTACATTTGGTATCAGAGCATATGGTTTACGAGAAGGGATAAAAAGGTTTTTAAAAACTTTTGAAAAACTATTTTCAAAACCAAGTATAAAGTAATTTCCAAAGAAAAGTCTAGTTGTTTTTAAAAGGCTATTCCCCAAAAGCCATTAGCAATATCCTTTGACTCCTCGTTTGAACTCTTTTCTTTTCGTTTCCAGCATGTCTGATAATCTCATCTTGCCCGAAGGAGTAACGATACCCGATTGGTTTCGTCGGTATTTGGAAGTCACGGCACCGGTCCCGGGTGTCCCTAATGTTGTCTCCCCAGTCGAGGCCGCTGTTCCTCCTCCTCCCGTAGTTGTTGTTCCTCTTCCTCCTTCCCCTCAGCATCCTCAAATTGACTTCGCCGAGATTTGCCGAGATTTTAAGGCGATGGGTTGCAAGAATTTCTTTGGAGCCGAGACTTTTGTAGAGGCAAGGAATTGGTTGAAAGAGACCGAAGATCTTTTAGCCACCTTGGATATAGGTGACCGCAGGAAGGTTTTATTGGCAGTATGGTTGATAAAGGAAGAAGCTGCACGTTGGTGGGTAGTCACTACTGCTACTAGACCAATTGAGACTTGGGATGACTTTAGAGGAAGGTTTGGACTGAGATTCTTATCACTGAAGCAAGGGGACATGGCTATTAGGGAATACATAGATAAGTTTAATCAACTGGCTCAGGACGATTTAGATTTGGCTAATACAGCTCAGAAGAAGGCCCTACACTTTGCTCTAGGATTAAACGAGCCATTACGTGATTTGGCCCTGTCTCATATACCCTTGGGGGCGACTTTCGAGAGTTTAGTAAATTTGGCCCTACTTCAAGAAGAAGGTAGCAAGGACAAGAAAGAGGTCAAGACGAATGAGTCTCAAGGCAAGAGAGTAAATTCCGGGAAACGGGGCAAGAATAACCACAACCGCAAGGACAAGCCAAGAGGGAATAGGAAATGCAACTTCTGTGGTGAAGTTGGACATGTAGCCAAGGAATGTAGGAAGAAGAAGAGAAAGCGGGGCGAATGCTTTGATTGTGGTGAGTTTGGACATTTCAGCAAGGATTGCCCGAGGAAACAAGGGCAAGGTCAGACTCAGTGTGCAGGACTATCTGGAGGGCGAATTCATCCCCTCAACCCCGTCCTTCCAGCTCATGATAGAGGTAGTGTTCCTGTTGAAAATCTTGTTTACACTTTCTGATTTTCCCTGTTCGAACTTTGTTTGATTCTGGCGCATCGCATAGTTTTATTTCATCTGATCTAGTTGAAAGTTTTGCACCTAAGTACTAGTGTAGTTGATGATCCCGTATGTGTTTCAAATCCAATTGGGGGTTCTGCCCGTTTGTCTGTGGTCTGAGTGGATTTGAAAATTTCTGTCTTGAGTACAGAATTCTCGTGGGATGTTTATATCCTCGGTTTCGGGGGATATGGGTTAGCTTTGGGCATGGAATGGTTGTCCTATTTTGGAGCCATTCTGGGTTTTTGTATATAGGGTTGTGAGGCTCATGACTCGCCTCAGCCGTACCCTTAGAAATTACTAGCAACCCTAGGGGTCCCGTCAGGTTATGTTATCTTGAATCCCTCAACTCGTCTATCGATAGTTTGCAATCTGTGAGGGTGGTCCGAGAATATCTTGATATCTTGGGAAAAGTAAAGGGGTTACCCCTAGACGTGGGATAGATTTCCGCATTATCTGGTTGGTAATACCAAGCCAGTTTCGTTACCGGTTAGGCACATGACCTCACGAGATGAGAGTTAAGAAAGTAAGTCAAGGAGTTGCTTGAGAAGAACTTCCTGAGACGAAGCATTTTCGAGTAGGGTGCTCCAGTAGTATTCGTTACTGATGTGGACGGTTTGCTTCACTTGTGTGTTGATCTTCGTGAGAAGAATAGATAACCGTTACCAAGGATCAATGATTTGTTTGATCAGCTTGTAGGAGCATCTGTTTTCTCTTGATCTAGCTACCGGATTCCATCAGCTTAGGATGGCTGAGGATGGAATTGACAAGACTGCGTTTAGGACTCTAGATGGGTTTTAGAATGGCTAGTCATGCTATTTGGTTTGACTAATGCACCCGCATATTGCGTGATTTAAATGGGTAAGGTGTCTAGGGGGTCCTTGAACAAGTTTGTCAGGGTCGTCGTAGACGATATTTGATCTCCTCAAAAGAACGAGGAAGAGCATGTTAGACATCTCAAGAAGGAGATGGATACGCTTAGAGCCACCAGTGGAAGGTCAAGTTCTCCAAACGTCACTTTGGAGGAAAGAAGTTGGATTTCTTGGGCACATAGTTCCTAAGTAAGGCCTAGCGGTGGATTCTGTTTGCGGTTTAAAACCGGAAAACTCAGAGGAGGGCAATTGAAGTAAGAAACCTTCTTCGTTTGGCTAGTTAGTTAGCATTCCCGGAGCTTAGACTTACTCTTCTAGGTCAAGAAGGGGGTTTCACGGGAAGAAGACCCGCAGTTGGTCAAGAACATGGACCAGTTGATTTGAGGCGAGATGTTAAGTCACCTCGTTAGTTATATTATAGATGACAAGGGATGACTAAGGCGCGATGAGAGATTATGTGTTCCTCGAGTGGAAGACTTGGTAAAGAAGGTTCCTGAAGATGCGCATCACTCGAGGAGGTGGCCGAGTTGGTTTCGGAATACATGTTGTGCCACCAGGTTGAGGCCAAGTCATAGAAGCCCAGTGGGCCATTACCTCCATTGGAAGTTTCGCAAGGGGAGTGTGAAAACATCTCGATAGATTAGGTGGATAAATTACCTAGATCAAAGAAAGGGAATACGGGTATGTGGGTAGACTTACGAAGAGTGCTCATTTCAGTCCGGTGAAGAGCAAGAGGACTGCATCATGGTTAGCAACGGTTTATCCTCAAAAAGTTGGCCAGTTTTGAAATGGCCTCCAGGAAGCCATGGGTAGGCAACTTAATCTAGATACGGCCTATAGGCGGATGGTTCATGTCGATTAAGCCTGAGTTATAGGAAATCACGTTTATAAGGGCAATTGGCAACGTGGAGTGGTATTTCCAAGGAAAGTTCTGCTGCATGGAATACCTTATGGTAAGAAGACGAGATCCAGGATTCACTAGTGAATTTTGGAGAGCTTGCATGAAATCATGAGGTTATAGTATGTTTAAGCCAAGTATACAGAAAGAAGAATAAGTGGGGAAGAAAGACGAGAGGCAATAATGAAATGAGTTCCAACTCGAATTTGGGAAATAGGAGTTAGGAAGCCAAGGAATCATGAAGTGGAAAATAGTCAAAGCACAGTGGAGTTAAGCTCAAGGAAACGTGACTAAGAAGAGTGAAGACTAGATACGTGCATCATATCTCTTTTTAAGAGTGCATCCTTGATCCTAGTTTTCCTGTGGAGCTTGCTTGCAAGTTATCTTTCGTATATATCCTCTCGGTCCCATTCTCGACCTTATTTCTGTTGTAAACTCCATAAGGGGGTTAAGACTCATCGGTTAGTACTATATGTCAAAGTTTGAATGGATTTCTTGTAATCCAAAAAGGAGTTTATCTAGTTTATCTAGTTTATCGTGTCTATCTTGTCATGAGAACCTTAGGTAGAAACCCTTTGGTTGAAACATGTGATTGAAACATGTTATGTTTGATGGTTGCAAGTGGTTGCAAGTGTTTGCAAGTGGTTGCTCGTGGATGCATTATACACGATTAGGCACTAGATCGGCTCACACACTCCTCATATTGCATGTGCATGAGTGTTTATGCTTATTCATGGATGAAATTCGTATGCTATCACATGGATGTTGCATATGGATGTATGATTGAGCACGCATGTAGATATTATACATTATATTAGGAATTTGCATACATATGGATTCATTTCACTGACATACATATGCATTAAGGAGGTTTACTGTATCAGTAGCCGCCTGATTTACATACTTATGCATTAAGGAGGTTTACTGTATCAGTAACCGCCTGATTTTTGCATTAGATAAGTACATATACACACACTTTTGCATATGTTCATCCAGCATTTAGAATCTTGTAAGGACAATGATTGCTCGTGGATGATGCTTTGAGTAGATGGATGATTGGATGGTAGGATACGTTCTTCCTAACTTGAAGATTTCGGGGACGAAATCCTTTAAGGAGGGGAGAATGTAACAATACGTATTTTTAATAACCTGTAATAACATGAATTGAGGCAGAATTAAATTATAAAATGGGAATCAAGGGAAACGGGCTATGCCATTGCGTTCGTCTCGGAAAAATACGCGAAATAGAGTCCGAGTTTTCGAAAATCGGAGTCCGTATGACCCAGGTAAGGCCCATTGAAGTTTGCAGAAAATTACTAAGTAAAAATCAGATTCAAATTTGAAGAATTGGGCCAGCTGGGCCAAGGCGGGAAAATTCCCGCCAGGGGCCCCATGTCGACAGGCCTGTCGACAGGGTCCCCAGGGAGTCGACTGCCCTGTCGACAGCCCTGTCGACAGGGTGTAGCCAGGCAGATTAGCCTGGCGCACCTCTTGGGTTTGGGCTTGGTTGTGTGGTCTGGTTCTGGAGAGTTCCTAAATCTGACGGGCCAAAATTCACCTAGGGTTAATCCTATGGTCTAAATCACTCTAATCTTCTATAAATAAGCCTCTAACCTACCCTAAATCATTCATTAATCATCCTAGCAACAAAACTATGCCAAAATCTAAACTCTCATGGCCTCCACCTAAAACCCTAGCCTCCAATCTCTTCATTAATAATTCCTAAGTAATTTTCCATGCATACAAGCATATTTAGGCTTGTATGATCCTCCTTAGCTTGCATTAAAGGCTTGTTTTTCAATTGGCATCATAAAGGAGGAGTCTTGATCAAGTTTTCTTGCATTTGGGGGTCTTAATTAGTTGCATAAGGGGTTTCTTGCGTTTGTTATACTCATTTGAGTTCGCATAAGCATTGTAAGCCCTCTTACCCTCATTTTAGAAACTATAAAGTTAATGTGTGATGAAAGTTGGGGTTTATGTATGTTTATTGAATTGTGCATGTTATGCAAGGGTACTAAGCCATGATTTGCAAATCTATTAAGTTATGCATGTATACTAAGCCATGATTTGCAAGATTTATAAGTTATGCATGTTTATGCAAGTTTGTTAAGCCATGATTTGTATGTTTATTAAGTTATGCATGTTTATGCAAGTTTGTTAAGCCATGATTTGTATGTTTGACAAGTTATGCATACTTATGCAAGTTTAAAAAGACAAGTTGTGCATGTTTTGACAAGTTGTGCATGTTTGACAAGTTATGAATACTTATGCAAGTTTAAAAAGACAAGTTGTGCATGTTTTGACAAGTTGTGCATGTTTGACAAGTTATGCATACTTATGCAAGTTTAAAAGGACAAGTTGTGCATGTTTTGACAAGTTGTGCATGTTTGACAAGTTATGCATACTTATGCAAGTTTAAAATGACAAGTTGTGCATGTTTTGACAAGTTGTGCAAGTTTGACAAGTTATGCATACTTATGCAAGTTTAAAATGACAAGTTGTGCATGTTTTGACAAGTTGTGCAAGTTTGACAAGTTATGCATACTTATGCAAGTTTAAGATGACAAGTTGTGCATGTTTTGACAAGTTGTGCATGTTTTATGGTAATATGCAAGATCACTATGCTAAGTTGTGCAAGTCTAACATGTTATGCATGATTGTTGTGCAAGTTTATCATGTATGTTGTGCCAAGTTCCCTCTTCCTATCCTTTATGCGTTACTACGAATATGTAAGCGATAGAATGACGTTGGGGGTTTTGGGGTAAACTTAAAATACATGAAAATATAAGATTGGGAATTTACCTATTAAGTTAGGTCTACCCCTTGGGAATTTACCTATTAAGTTAGGTCTACCCAAGCATTTGTTAACTTGTAATTATGTGTTTAAAATAAAGTGGACATGACACTTAGAGAACAAAAGTGTGGCCAACTCGAGGTTGGGTTGAGTTTGTAGCGTAATTCTACCCTGAACCGACCGACTTAACTAGTGGCTACAAACAATAGGACCCAATGTGAGAAGTTGGTCATGTGGTGCCAAAAACCCGAGGTTAGACTAAGTTGTGGTGTAAACCTACCCGGACCCGCCCGGCCTAACTAGTAACCACAACAAGGTCTAATGTGAGAGGTTAAGGTGCATTAAGTCAATTAATGCCTCATGATTAGGGTTAAGTCAGGGTCCACTAATACTTAACCAATTTGGGGATTCAAGGGATGAGAATGGGGTTAAGTTACACTTAACCAATTTAATCAATTTGGGAATACAAGGGATTGGATGGGGTTAAGTGGTGAACCGTTTATTACACTTAACTAATTTAATCCATGATTAGTGAGGGGTTAAATCACACTTAACCCTCTTGGGGAAACCCTAGCAACGTGGTCTGTTCTAACAGTAATCCCAGTTTGGTATCATTCACAACCCTAGAAGCTAGGCTAGGGCGGGGCACGATTACTGGAGGATGTAAGCGACCAAAGGGCGATGGCCGAGTGGTACAGCGGTGCGGGTCCGGCGGGCTACGGACGTGCACGTAGTCCGATGTTGGACAAACTCGAGGCACGGGTACCAGTAGGTTAGGGCTGTGCATTATTGCTTAAGTGTCCGGGGTCGACAACCGAGGGCTTGATACACCCAAAGGTGGGCCCAGCACAGACTACCTACATCCATACGTGGGCCATATGGACACCAACACTTGACGTGTTAGGTTTATAGGGAGCCGATCGACTAGATCGTGGGCTGGACCTTTTATTAAGGTCACTTCATGTTATTGGGCCAAAGCTTGGGCCAAGGGATCAATACCTGTTATGTTGGTTTGCTAGTACACCGTGGTGCAAAAACTTAACCTTGTTTTATGCGATGCCACCTCTATCTATCTTGTAGTTGTTTTATCATGTCAGTATGTTGTTAGCTATATCTCAGTTTCCATCATGATGTTAACTTTATTAGTTTATAGACTGATCGTAGCAGGGCTTACTCAGTCTTTTTGACTGACCCGTTTTGTTTCGCCTCTTTTCTTCCGTTTCCCCCCCCCCCCCAGGTTCTCAGGGAGGGAATACAGGAGCCTAGCTTGGAGCTTAGCTGCTTTCTTGGATAGCTCATGTATGCTTTGGACTTGAGCTCGCTATGGTTTTTCCACTTTGGGGGATAGCTACTATTATGTTTTCTTTTTCAGTTTCAGATAATGTTATTTCATGTACTAGACTTGTTTATTTGGGAAATTGACATTTTGATGTACCAGACTTGTTTTTGAAATAGTTTAAAAATCTTCCGCTGTTTTATTTACGCACTCTGTTTATTTACATATATATATATGTCATGTCCTGCCTTGCTATGTCATTATGCATGTTTACCAATAATGCCCCTCCAAAGCTAGTGCATTCCTTTGCGAGTGACCCTGGCGGAGGTGGGGTGTTACAGAGACCGATTCAAACAATCTGTTGAATTGACCGCAAAGATGAGAGCATTGAATTTGTAATCTCGAAACGAAAGTGTTGAAAGACATAAGCAAGGAGAAGAGGATAAAAAAAATTTGAATTTGTTGTGCTTTCTTGGTGTTTCTGAATCTATAAAAATAAAGTGTTTCGAAATTCTTTCCAAACATTGTAGATTTAAGGGAGATCTGGTATCTACATAAGACAATGCCATATTAGGGGCTCATTTTACCCATTTATCAATTTACCCAACCCCCATCGAAATACCTTTTTAACAATACCTCACCCCCTCCATTTACTGTCCTTAAAATCACCCAAAAATTTCACAGCCCCGGTTAAAAGCATTTCAATGTTCACCAAACATGTCACCAAAGAATTAAACTTGCATTGTCAAAAAATAGATAATGCATTTTAACAGCAATATTCCAATTCCGTAGATCAGTAAATGTTACAGCTTTCTATCAATTATAATAATAAAAAAGGGTATCTGAGGCGTATTAGGATCAGGAGTTGCTGGATTTCCCGCATTAGTTGCTTGCTTTTCTTTTAGCTCCTGTAAAGATTGCATGGACTGAAAATTATACTCAACTATAAATACATATATCAGTTAAATTATATTAAAAAAAGTCCCCCTAAACTATAAATTACATCATTGCATACATTCTGTTCCCATCACATAAGCGTCATCAACTGACAATGACGCTTATGAATTGGATGGTTTGCCGCTGGTTCACAACAAGCATCATAGCATTGGATTCTACCTTCAAATTAAATATTAATCATTGTAAACTTAAAATATCAAATTTATCATGTTAGATAAACTCAGAAGAACCCATAATGAATACACATCCGCTACGTCACCTCATAATTGACTTCGTGTGTGTCCTGGCATCAACGCATATTTTTAAACAGTTTACCGGTTCTTAGGAATTTTTCTAAATGGTTTAGTTTATTTAGAAAGTTTGAATCCTTCAAAATCACAAGTTAATGCAAATCATCGAAAATACTCATTTTGACTACAGGCTCTGAAAGGGCCGGAAATTTCTTATAACTCCTTTGATTTTAAACATATTGCCTCTATGAGGTATATAAATATGAAAGAATTCATGAGGGATTTTAAAATGATTGAATGAGCAAGGAGGATCCAAAATATATAGGCTATATGCAGGGTATGGTTCATTGTATATACATAGGTCATATAATATTAGCACAAAATAAATATGATTATGGTCATATAAAACTAGCATAAGTGGGAAGCCATAAATTTAAGAACAGTTCATTTCCCTTTCAGATGATGGTTTACTATAGGAAAACAGGAAAAATCTTAAAACTAATCTTAAAACTAATGAATTTGGCAGCAAACTGAGGGCAATAGCCACACCTGCTTGCGACAATAACTTGGTTTCTAATTAACAGGAAAACAGGAAAAATCACCATTAAAATAAATTTCTAATTAACACTTACCATCAACATTGAAGTAAGCTCCTATACTTTGTTCTCCAAGCTACTAACTTGGTTTCGCAATGCATGTACTTCACCTGATGAGTTACCCCGAATACGAAGCTGAGATGGTACAACCCCAAAACCAAGCCCTCTTACACGTCCTCCATGTTCCTGACCAAAAAGCTTCAACATGCCATCTTGAGTAACTGATGTTCGTCCCTGAGAATCCTGACTTGCGGCATTATGATGCTCTGTTATCTTAGACTACAAATTCAAAAACAACCAATATTTAGAAATTAAAATTAAAACTACATTAACAATAGCAACAGTTTCGTATATTGTATATTTGAACTTTTTCTTACTATGCATTCGGCAATAACTGAATTCGGAGGTTTTCCATCTTTTTTAGTGTGGCCTTTGCACCACAATTCGTCTCCAGTGATACTAGATGTTGCCTTTTCCTTTTTCTGCAAAAATAGCTTAATTAACAGCTTAAAAATATACAAATGATAACAAATAAAAATTGCTTTAACAATATTTTTTACCATTTCTTCTTCCAATCTTGCATAACCTTTTCTGCTCATGGTGTGCGGAAGTTTATTCTTTTCTCTAATACTTTTGAATCTTTGGCTTGTTGCCTATAAGATCAATTAAATAAATATGATATAGGAAAATGTAATATATTTAACAGTTACAATCAATCAAACGAAAATAACCACCTCAAATTTTTCTAACAATTTTTATTTACAAAAGCATTCCACTCGTCAGCGCTCTTTATAGTAAACGGTTTTAGGCCTGCTAAAGTATTGGTAGAGTCGGGATTTTGAGATGCTTTTTTGATAGCTGCAACTAACCTTGATTTCGACTCCTTCCATCGCTGTCCTATTATCATTAACAAGTAATCCTTATACACTATATCTACCTGGAATCTTGACTGCATCCCAAAAAAATGCAGATTAGTCTCTAACAGTATTGCAAAATGCAATGTTGTACCATAGACATGTGCATAATGCATATTGCACATAGAGAGAACTACAACAGATATATAATATTTTGCTTTGAATGTTGAGACATATAGGTACTATAATAAATAATATAGAATCAGTTAAATTAAAAACAATTGAAAGCCATATTTTATTATTCACTTGCTCATGTTATCGCCAACAACTGGTATATACAAGTCAAATATCAATACCTGTATACAAGTCCACAGATCATCCCTCAAATCGTCATCGACTTTCCTCCATGAGCTAATGGTAAAAGGCACCATCTTCCTTGCTAGAGTACCAATATATGACGATAAAAGTTTGGAATTAGTACCTATTGCTTGTCCGCGTTCATTAAATTCAACTTCCGGCTTCTCATCTGGTATAACAGCTAATGATTTCAACATCGTTCTGCCCCTCTTTTTTCTAGTTTGCGTCGATCTATTACCTTCAGTAGAATCCAGTTGAAGTTTGTTTGGACTGGAATCTGAGGTGGCTATAGTTTGCTGGAAGTTTAGTTGACGGACAGGGGGTTGTTCTGGGTTTGTATTGTCGAAGGGGCTATTACGGGAAGGAGGGGGATGAATCTGGTTTGTAGTGTCGACGGGGCTATTACTGGAAGGAGGGGGCTGAATCAGGTTTGTAGTGTCGAAGGGGATGCTACTGGAAGGAGGAGGGGGCTGCATATGTTTTGTAGTGTGGCCAAGGTTGCTTCCAGTTTTACGAGGAGTAGTGCGTATTGGGTATTCAACATGCTTTCGAGGATATCTTCTTATAGCAATATTTAAATCACGAAGCAACGGAAGTGGTCCATTTGGCTGATCGCTGATTCTAATCCCAACCATCCTCTCAGCATCAGCATTAGCAACTGCAAGTGCAGCTAATTTTTGCTTTTTTGCTCTTTTTCTTCCTACTTTTGAGCTCTAAAAAATAAAAATCTGAAGTCAGTCTTCAGTAGTTAAGTCTTTGTAACCGTGGTGTTTAAAAATAGACAAGTAGCGATAAAAGAGGCTGATCTAACTCGAAGTATGAAAAAGGCAACTTGAAGTATGAAATAGGCAACATCAAAAGTTATTTTTAGATATCAAACATCTACATTAATAGATACAAATGGATGCCCGCTAATTATAATACATCAATAAACAAAAATAAGCAATTGTTAAAATAGGTGCTATAGCTGTAATCTAAAATATAATATATATATACATTGAAAAATAATACTGGATTATAGTTTTAATCAATGCAAGACTTTGCAAGGTATAAATACACAAAAGACTGAGGCCATTAACAATGCCAGAGTTATGAATGTATTACTTTTTTTACTTGATAAAAATAAATTTTCATAAAACATGTTATGTTGAAGAGCTTATGATATTTGGTATACACTTCAAGTTACACGTGAAGATACAACTATTATTAGGCAGACAATGATTTCCAAATTACAAAGTCAATTTTCATCATTCAAACTGAAGACAAATGTCTCTATCACCAATATTTATGGAGGAGTTCAAACTATTCAACATGACCTCATTGTACTAGGAGTCAAATTCACTAGGTTTGATTTAGTTGCAAGAATTTTGTATTTTTGACTTCTAATTGAGAAAAAAATATTAGCAATTGAAGAAGCCAAAGATCTTTGTCAACTCAAAGTTAAGAATAAACTGCAATTTGATATCATATGAAGCTAACTTATTGGCAAGCAAAGATCCGACCAAATAAATATAACATTTCAAACAAATGTTTCCACTTTAACTTGGATAAAAATGAAATAGTTCTCACTGCAAAGAACTACTAGAAGTTTAAAAAATTTAGTAAAATTATTGGTCATGAGAAGAGGGGAATTCAAAACAAGCATCAATTAACTTCTATGCAAATGGTAAATTTAGGTATATAAATAAATAGTGTCCATTGCTTAATGATAACAAGAGGAAAAGCAAGTTTCAAAATTTTAGAAAGAAGAACACGATTTTCAAGTGATTTGAGATGATTCTTTCTCTTCGTCTTTCAAAAGTGAAAGGATACTGATTTTGAACAAGCCAATGCTCGTTTCATGGAAAACATCGATGATATACATCTTGAACTTACTTACGATGAGGTTTTAGAAATTAATATTGAACTTTATGGAAATTCTTGGAATTAAATTTATCGAATAAAGAATATAATGGAAAATTAAATAGAGCATAATCAGAAATTGAAATGTTATTCGATGAGAAAACTATTTTAAAAGAGAAATTAGAAATTATTTTAAAAAAAGTGTAAATTTTTAGCATATAAAATGTTGGCGTACTAAATGACTTGAAAAGCAAATTAACTTGAATTCTGATAAAGAATGACAAAAAACTAGTATTGATATGGAAAATACAGAAATTAATAACCTTAATACCAAGTTATAAAAATTGTAATATTTTGAAATTAAACAAAGAAAGAAAAATGTTAATTCATAACTAAAAACAAATTCAAATTTGGAGCTTAGCACCCACAATGATGCATAAACAAGTTATTGCGAAATTTCATATCCAAATGGGTTCACCGGTCATTAGGACAAACAATACGGCCACGTTACAAAATTCTATCACTCAAGTAGTTTATAGTCAATAGTTATATTCTATTCGACTAATCATGAAATTTAAACTACCAACAAAGACTGAGTTTTATTCTACTCGGTCGATTCTCATAATGAGCTATACTATTCAAATTAACTTAGTAGTATTTTTTTGGCCAAATAAATAGCATAGATCAAAGCATATGACTTAAACAACATTATTATTAAAAATAAAGTTATCTAGAACCTTTCTGTTTTAAGATGTCATAAATTCCTTCCTGACTAAATGTAATAATCCGGTATTATTTTTTGTACAGAATTTCACATAAGAACTTGTTTTTAGTAAAGTCAAAATAAGCGACTTGTTTATAAATCAAACTTTATACAAGACATATACCTATTCAAAAGTCATTTGTATGCAATTTACGTTAAGTTTTTAGTGATTTTTCTGCATTAATGCAATGCTGAATAAATATCCACATTAAATTTGAAATTTTAAAGCATTTAGAAAAAATTACATAAATATATGCAAATTTTTGCTATAATCAGGTTAATGTCTGCAATTTTTCAACAAACTGCATCTGTTCCTAAAAGTTTTGCTGAATCATGATTTTTTTGTTCATTTTTGTGCTTTTTTATACTTTTCCAACATAAATACACAGATGTTTATAATTAAAATGAATTAAGTTCTGAAGTTTGGTAGTATTTTACATTTATATGTAATGTTTTTTTGATGATTTTGGAAAAAGATGGACGTAATATTCATATGTTTTTCGACAATGATGGTTTATGTATTTTGAAACTTAACAAAGAACTTATCCAAACTGTCTCTCAAATTTATACATAAAATATTTCATTTGATAATTGAGTCAAAAAATTGTATTTTAAATTTAATAATTAAATCAAAAAATTGTATTTTTACTAATATTATTAATTAGGATATATTGTCTCGCACGGGAATCAAAGACAAATACAAAGGTGCATCAATTTGTAATGAAGAAGAGATACATGTGTATCAAAATAACACACCTAGAAAAATTAAAAGGCAATTTACCTATTTCAATGGTATTTGCAAAATAAATGTATGTAAACATATTTTCTGAATGAGCAATAATGTTTTATAATTATTTAAAAAATACACAGTTTTGCAAGTTATTCAAAAATAATCTAGTATAAACTTAAATTTATACACATTCAAGGAAAACTCTCGCTTTTACCAAGTAATTCAAAAATAATCTAGTATAACTCTCGCTTTTACCAAGGAAAACTCTCACTTTTCTTGTTTTCTCACACCCAAAATCAATTCAAGTTGAACGTGAGAAATAAAAAGTGGAATTCCTTCCGTTTTTAATTAATATTGTGAATGTTTTTCGTGTAGCACCAAAAGAAACAAAATAAGGCTGAAGTAAAAAAAGCATGAATACCTCTGCATCGTGTAGCACCATCTTCCTCGTCGATAATACAAGATCAATCTTTCTCATCGACCTATAAAAAAACATAACGATTTCCAAAGGATTAGAACATCACACTAAATATAGCACTACTTCGTAACAGCCATGAACAAAATAAAATACACATGCAAAGAACACGTATAATAGAAAATAAAATCATTTTGATACACGCTAAGATGTCAATCTATATCAGATTTTTTTTTTACCATCTAATAACACATTTTATGGTATACATGAACATGCATAAAATAAAAAAAATCAATAAAATACGCTTATAACATACCAAAATACCGTTACAACCCTCCCTTATGTAACTTTCATCTCCATTATCTACGTCTCTATCATCAAGTTGTGACTCATCCAATGGTTTACTAGTTGATTCTTCAGCCTCGTCGTATTTTTCCAATTCATGAAACCCTCTAGAGGGTGCTCTCAACAAAACATACCAATTTGAAGAACTACCTTCTCTAGAGAAGAAAACTTGAACTGCTTGTGTTGCTAAGATAAACGGGTCGCTTTCAAACTTATTTTGAAATTGATGCAAATTGACTAATGTAAATCCATCTTCAACTTTGACTCCACGATACATATTTGCCTAATCACATTTAAACAAGGCAACTCGAAATTGACGATAATCCAACAAGAAAATCTCACACAAGACCCCATAATATATTACTTTCTCAATAGTCCCATTTACACAAATAGTACTTGCCTCAATGGAAACACCACTATTTTGTGTAGCCTTCTCATAGTCTTTCATATGAAAACGTCAACCATTAGCAATATAGCCAGAATAAGAAATTATTTGCGAACGAGGTCCGTTTGAAAGCCATTTTATTATGTTGCTGACATTGGATATACGTCTATCCTCTCTAACTTGGAAAAATACAATACATTAATAAAGATTTATGTTGATCTATTACTTTCATCGTTAATAGTTTTTTAAGATACAACTATCAACCTTTTGTCCAAACCAACAATTAAAAGTCTCCGATTGCAATTTTGACAGTTCCAAATTGTCTTGTGCAAGATGAGGATTCAAACATTTTAGCTCCTCTTTGTGCATTCTGCATACATAAATGTAATTAAATATCTAATTTATTTTGTATGTCATAGTTAAGTTGGACTTATACTTACTCTAAATACGGTTCTACTTCATCTGTATTAAACAAAACGTATTGATAAGCAGCATTAATCACCTCCTCATCGACTGCAGTAGGTTTTCCTTTGGAAATAGGACGCCCCTCAAGTATAAAATCATTTTGTTCCAATTCATTTCGGTTTTTCCTCTCTCCAATTTGTAATGCATCTTTAATATATCCAGAGCAATATTTCATAATTCTTCGGCAACATAGCGCTCAGCAATGCACCCTTCAATTCGTGCTTGATTTTTAACATATCCTTTTAATATTTTCATATATCTATAACCAAAATGAATAAACAAGTTACTTTCATAACTATACATATTTTTAAGCGTCAATTATTTATAATAAATATTACCTCTCAAATGGATACATCCATCGATATTGGGCCGGACCACAAATTCTTGCTTCTCTCCCTAAATGTATTGTTAAGTGAATCATGATATCGAAAAAGGAAGGGGGAAAGAACCTCTCTAGATCACATAGTGTTAATGCAACTTGATACTCCATTAATTCTAGTTTATCCCTATCAAGCACTCTTTGGCATATGTCATTATAAAATGAACATAGTCGTAGTAGTGCATTCCTTATCCCTGTAGGTAGAAGTCCTCTTAATGCAATGGACAATAGTTGTTGTATCAATACATGATAATCATGAGACTTAAGGTTTGATACCTTGTCTTCTTTTGCAAAACATTTTCCAATATTTGAGCTATATCCATCAGGCACTTTCAAGTTCTTCATTCTACTATAAAAGATCTCCTTTTCTTGATTGGATAAGGTGCACGATGCGGCTGGGAGCAATACTTTATTTCCCATGTCTATAGGATGCAATTTTTTTCTAATGCCCATTGCTTCTAGATTTTGGCGTGATGTGAGACCATCTTTTGATTTTCCTTTGATATCAAGCAATGTACCAATAATACTTTCACCAATATTTTTCTCAATATGCATCACATCTAGATTATGCCGCAAAGGAAGTGCCTAAAAATTGACAAAACACAAATAATTAAGAACTAAGTAGCAAACATGAATAGAAAATGAAAACCAATGTGTTTCTAGTTAAATTTCACCTTCCAATAAGGCAAGTCAAAGAAAATGGACCTCTTCTTCCACATTTTACATCCTTTTTTATCATAGTTTTCCTTTTCCTTTTCCTTTCACCTTTGTCTTTCTTTTTTAATTTTTTCCCCCAATCATTAATAATATCTTGAACATCATCAAAGATTTGAACACCAGTTTGTATCAGAGGCCTTTGTCTATTTTATGTAGTTCCATCAAATAAGTTTTTCCGTTGACGATACTCATGGTTAGGTTCAAGGAATCGTCTATGACCCATGTATGCACACTTTTTACTAAATGGTAGCCATATTGAGCATGTATTAACACCACAAACAGGACATGCTCTCTTACCTTTTACAGTGCAACCAGCTAAATTTCCGTAAGCTAGAAAATCATTGATTGTCCACATAAGAATAGCATGTAATCTAAATTCACTACGACTGTAAGCGTCGTACACTTTCACCCCTTTATCCCACAATTTTTTCAAATCTTCAATAAGTGGTTGCAAGTATACGTCAATGTCATTTCCCTGTTGTCATGGACCAGGAATTAACAAAGATAACATCATATTATCTTTGTGCATACAAAGCCACAGAGGAAAGTTGTAAGCAACAAGAAACACTGGCCAACAACTATATCCACAATTCCAATCACCAAAAGGATTAAAGCCATCAGATGCAAAGCCAAGTCCTAAATTTCGTGGATCGGAAGCAAAAGAATGATACATTCTATCAATCGTAGCCCACTGAGTAGAATCCGCTGGATGACGCAATTTACCATCTTCAATCTTATGACTGCTATGCCATCTTAGTTATT
Organism: Allium sativum; assembly: GCA_030737875.1. NCBI lineage: Eukaryota > Viridiplantae > Streptophyta > Magnoliopsida > Asparagales > Amaryllidaceae > Allium > Allium sativum. Next base: position 200,149,878 of record CM060909.1, on the reverse strand, counting down.
CTGATGTTTCTGGGGATGAAAACGTTCTTTTCAGTCTTGGTATCAATGAGAAGTATCTCAAAACCTTCATAGGTATTTTGGTTTGCTTCCCATCTTAAGTAGTCTTGTTTTTTTTTTAGCGAGACTTACCACACTTAGGACAGAAATCACTATTTGCAAGCTCTTTTCTAAATAAACAACAATCATTTACACATGCATGTATCTGCTTATAGCATAAACAAAATGACTTAAGAAACTTCTTTGTTGCATATGTAGAATCAGGAAGCATGTTTTCTTTAGGCAAAATATCCTTTAGAAGTTTAAGAAGCTCTGTAAAAGCCGTGTCTGATATACCATTTCGCGCTTTATACTTGAAAAGAAGTACCGTAGCAGACAACTTTGTGTGGCTTGCACAACCGGGATACAAAGGAATTTCGGCATTCTCCATCATTTACTTAATACCTTCCCCATGTCTTTCTTCAATATTGGCTTTTACCTCCTCATCATAGATTTGCGCGTCAACATACATTTTATAAGTATCAGTCTCACTTTTATTTTGTGATCGCCATTTTCCTTCGTGAAAAATCCATATGTCATAGGTTGGGTCCATTCCAAAACAAATCAAGTGTGACACAACTTCCCTTGATGTTTGCCAAATTACATTCCTACAATTACGACATGGGCATCTAATTTTTTCGGGATTCCCTTCACTCGCAACATGCCCATATACAAAATTTTCCACAGCTTGCATATATTCGCTTGTCATTCTACAAAACGAAAAAGTATTAATACTCATTCTTTAATACTTATAGTGTGATGCTAGGGCACCTCGTTTTCTTCTTGCTAATACCAAAAATTTATACTACATGCTTCCTAACACCAAACTCATTCATAAATACTTATATTTATTTATAATGGTATTAGGAAGCACATAAAATTTGTTGTACTTATTATTTTTATTCGTGGTATTATTAAGAAGAAAAATTATGTGCCCTTAGCATCACACTACTTATAACTATGAAAGTAACAACCAAAATGATGAAACCTTGGTAGATTGACCCATGCTTTGTCCATCTTGGTAAAACAACGCCTCTAATTTTCGGACCTACTAGAAATGATCATATATGGTTCAACAGTTCATTAATGAATTGGTTGAACTTAGTAATGAAGTTGATAGTTTTATACATCCATATCCTTATTCTCTCTCTCTCTTTCATATCTCATTTCCAAATTTAATAACAGTTGTTTCCAAACTTAGTAATGAAGTTGATAGTTTCTTATTTACTGCTCTGTTGTTTTTCTCCATGGTTTATGTTTATTTATATTTCTCTCATTATCAATCTAGCTCCTGTTAGTAGACCATAACTAACATAACTGGAAAGTGTACGCAACGTACATCACATACTAGAGATAACTCCATGGCAACCAACCCATTGATCATCCTATCTCCACCTAGATGACTAGCCCCAAGGACATACAAGCATACTTATGCTACAGGTTTATTTTCAGTTTTCAACTAACATGCCTACAACATTCATTTGTTTATCGTGGACTTGGGCCGTTTGCATTTGTTTATCAAGCCCAATAATGTTTATGCATATTTGCCTGTTTAGGCTGTACGAGTACCATTCGATAATACAAATCATTTCAATTTTTCTGCCTCAATTATTCTATCTGAATTGCATGTTACAACATTCATTTTATCATCTCAAATACAAAAATCATCAAATATTAACTGTAACTAAAATTATCATACTTGCATATGTTTTTTCAAGTTTCACATGCTTACTCAGGTTGATGCATGGAGCATCCTATTAACCTAATCGTAAGGGATGTTCCTTTGTTCTAAACTTGCAAAACCAAACTGGGCAAAAACAGATATGTCTTCAACATGTCTCATTAAATCACTTAGTTACTATTTACATTGTTGTATCTAGCCATATTTCCTTAATTCTTTGAACTATTTTTCTAGGCTGCATATTTTAATATCTAACTAATTCAAATGAAATTTTGTATTAATTCTTCTTTAAATTATGTATTTTTCCGATTGGTTCTTTATGTAAATAGCTTTCATGTTGCCGTCTAGAGGTAGGTGTGAGCCAATAAGCAGACTATTTATGCAATTAAATAGCTTTTATGGCGTTGTCCACAGCTTAGCTGTGCACGAATAAGCAATCTATTTATGCATTAAGTGGATAGTACATGGGTCAACTTTAGAGGCCTCCACCTATTACGATCTTCAACATCATTTGACGACTTCAAGTAATGAAATAACCTGCTAATTCTTCCCACTAACATGCCAGGGCAGCGGGGTACATGCTAAAGTAACATGCCTACAAGTTTCTGCCTAATATATAGTGTGACATATATTCAGTTTTTAACTTGGTTTAAGGTCTCACCAATTACATATATAGTGTGACATATATACATATATTACCCCGTCTTAACATCATATACATATATGAACCTGGTTTAAGGTCTCGCCAATTACATATATATACGTATATATATAGGTGTATATTTAATAAATGATTAACCAGTATTAACCCATGCTTTTCGTGGTTGAACTTAATCCTGACTATATACAAAAATAATGCTGGTATAATGTATATATATTCCAGCCTATAAAGTCAGTACCACAGTACAAAGTATGAAATGCAAGCGAACAAACTTTAGTCATTCTAACATACTCGTCGTTTATGGCAAATACCCAAACCCGTAAAATTCAAAAAGTCAATATCATAAACTAAATATACAAACTCAACGTATGACCAAATACATGTTTATACTTATGCGCACGTGTATATGCATATATATGATCGAATTTCATATTTCAGGTCCAAACGAGTGTGATTGCAAATTGACAGGAATTACAGTTGGATGAAGAAATATGTATATGAAAATAAACAAATAATAAATGGATGACAGGGTTTGGTGAGATCGAAGAAACATAATGGGTAGTAAAGAAATAAGCAGTAATGGAAATGTAGATGTTTGCCATTGTAATTTGTCAAGAAATGGACAGATTAAGAAGTAAATGTACAATATTAATGACAATGAATTGTTATGATTTCACATGGAAACTAACAGTTTCAGCACGATTAATTTTTACATCTTACATTAAAATCTGAACTTTATAATAGCTATTCAGTCAACAACTAATTCATCTCTGACTTCCTCAGTTTTCCTTAGCATAAATATAAATAAAATAAGTGATAATACAACATACCCTTTAAACTTGCATCAGTTTCTTGGTCATTATTGAGGTTCGTCATCAAATTATATACAAAGTTCAACCTAAAAGGAGCATTGTTACAATCAATATGACACAGTAGCATGAGCCAAAAAGTTGGTCAAGCTTTGCATGTGTAAGGGATTGGATATATGGGAAATACTGACGGGGAGCGTTCTCATGATTATCAGCGAGAGGGAAACAATAAAATTACAGTAAAATTACACGAATGCAATAGTGGAGGGAAACAGTAAAATTACAATCACATGCAATTGAAACAACGAATAAAAATTTACCAGCGAGGGAACGCAGGCAAGATACGTAGGCGATCGAACAGTGGACGACGGAAATTGAAAGCTGTGGCGATTGAGCAGCGGTGATCGAGCAGTGGCGATGTGAAGTGGAGGAGATCTCTATGCCGCCTGATTATCGAAAGAGGAATTAGGGTTTGCGGTGGAATACGATGGAAAAGGAAATGTACTGTGAATGGAAAAGGAATACAATGGAATACGATAGAAATGTTGTGAACTGATGTCAAAAGGCACAACGTTTCATCCACACAGTGGGAAGATTAATTGAAGAACCGATGGAAACTTTGTTATGTGTCGGGGAGGTGAGAAATCAGTTTGGAGCTGAGTTATGTTCCACTATTCTCAAAAAACGTTTTCAACATTATGCTTTGAATTGTGCCACATTTCAAATTAATAATTATTATTTAGTCTTAGTTATTAATTATTATATATTTGTATTTAATTTTTATTGTTTATTAAATTCTTATTTATTATTTAATATAAATGTTATATTTATTGTCAATATTTTTATGAATTATCATATAATTTAATTGCCAAATATTAAATATTACTTTGTAATTAAAATTGTCAAAAGCCGGCAGATCATAAGCAATGCCATGGACTACTTACAACATTAAGTTTACATGCAAATATGAAAAATCTATCAAAAGCGCACAAACGATAGCGCGGTTGTTAACTGCTAAACAAACAAATTTTCCAAAATTATATTTATTAAAACTGCTGAAACAATTACTACCAAATCAAATATTACTTATTAATAATAGTTATTAATTAATTAACTTTTACTTATTTTCTACTTAATTAAGTATAATCGAGAGTAATACTTATTACAAGCTTATGTTACTATTAATTAATAAAGTAGCTAGTTAACATACATTAAGTACTAAAAAAATTACTACTTATTAACTATTAATTATTTAATAATAATTGACAAATATTATTGATTCCCAAGTTTATAATTAATTATTATTATTAAATATCAATATAATTAGTTATTAAATATAGATATTATAAACATGAAGTTTGCACTAGGCATCTCTATTACAACCAATAAAATGAAAAGTTGTGATATATATGTTTATTACAACAGTGATTATTTCACAGTTGTAAAAAACATTTGTTACAACAGTGCGTTTTGCACTGTTGTAAAAATATATATTTATTACAACTGTGCTTTACGCACCGTTGTAAATTTAAAGTTGTAATATGGTGTTTGTTGTAGTGTCAAGGAGACGCGACTTGGGAGATGGAAGACAAGATGCGTACGCTGTACCCTTTCCTTTTTGAGGGTATGTTTTTTTACTTCTCCTTTCTCTACCGCTTTGTTGATACTTGTCCTATCATTTAATATGTCTTTGCGATGATATCTTCAATCTTTAGTTAGGAAAAAACCTATGGTTTTAAACATGTGCTTGAGACATGTTATGTTTGGTGGATGCAAATGGATGCAAGTGGTTGCTCGTGGATGCATGTACACACACACATTAGGCACTAGATCAGCTCAATCACTTTCATATTGCATATAAATATGTGTGCATATTTAAATTAATGGATGTATAATGGTTGTGTTATCATATGGATGCTGCATTTTGATGAATGTTTGTGCACACATGTAGAAATAATATGTATCATTAGGATTCTTTTGCATACATAATGGACGCATGACACTATCATGATTTGCATTAAGGAGGTCAACTGAACCAGTAGACCGCCTGATTTTGAATTGGATAAGGAACATATACACACACTTTTGGCATACGTTCATACGACATTAGAAATATTGTAAGGACAATGGATGTTTGTGTTTGATGGTTGAGTAGATGGGTGATTGGATGGTTGGATATACATTCTCCTTAACTTGGAAATTTCGGGGGTGAAATCCTTTAAGGATGGGAGAATGTAACACCCCGTATATTTAAATATTAAAATTAACAAATTTAAGAACACTTAATTTTTAGGAGAAGAATTAAGGGAAATGGGTTACGCCATTGCGTTCGTCTTGGAATTCTGCTTAGAATAGAGTCCAAATTTTCGTAAATCGGACTTCGTATGAGGAAGTTATGGCCTTCAGAAGTTCCAGAGATTTAAATAAATTAAAACAGCTCGAGTTCAAAGTCAAAATTCAAATGAAAACACAGAAGCGGGCTGGGCGGGATTTTTCCCGCCCCAGGCCAGGTCGTTCAGGGGGTTGACCTCCCCTATACACGTCGACCTGGGGGTCGACCTCCCTTGGTTTGGTCAGATCCGAGGCAGATTCGGGATTTTGCACCTGGACTTGTTTTTTGGACAGATTCTTTGGCTCCTAACCTATTTAAACACCCCCAAACCTCACTTTCTCTCCACACCAAACCATTGTAACACTATGTTGCCTCAATCCTAATTAAAATAAGTTAAAGACGTCCTTATGTTGCTGGAATAGTTCAACTTTTTCTTAAAGCTTAGGAATTGCAAGTCAGGATTCTAATACAAACGACGAATGAATTATTCTCTTCTCTAATCTCTCTTTGTGAGTACAATTTCTTTCACAAAAGTAATTAATAAACTAATTACGATGAGTTATAATTTGGATTATGAGAACATGCCTATTAAATCATGTGATGTTAGTTAATTTTGTTATTGTCTGTTTATGAACATATGACAGTTTTGTTAACTTATGTTAGTGGATCTATTTCATATGACCAATCACATATTTTAAACTTGATTCATTTTATAACATCAGTTTATATGCAAGTTTGGATGTAAATTATATGCTAGTTTGTATGTGAATCATATGCAAGTCTGTATGCGAATTATACACAAGTTTATATGTGAATCAAGTATATATATGTATGCGAGTTTATATGTAAAACATGTGATATTAGTTTACACGTTTAAATTCATATGCAAGTTTGTATGGAACCCATATGCAAGTTTAGGTGAAAAACATAGTCATATATGCAAGTTCACAATTTTATGTTTAGATGTATATTTAGATCCATGGAAGTACATAGTTTATGCAAATTTATGTTCTATATGTCCATTGCCTATGCAAGTTATTCGCTATGTAAATTTATGTTATAATTCTTATTTGCAAGTTAGAACTATTTTATGTGTTATGCAAGTTGTGATGTTTCTTTTCTTTTTATGAGTTAGACTATTTGCGAGTCTAACATATTTCATATTAAACGTACAAACGGCTTGGGGACATTGGGAAAATATTAAATATGCATATTGAAAATTGGCATAAAATGGCTTTATAGGCATATAATTAATTTGAGATATTAATTGTTATAATTTATACACCTGAAAATTATGGACATAATTTAGGTGACAATTATGGACATAGATTAATTTGGAAATTATTGAAAATTTTAATAGGGATATTAATTCAAATTGGGGTTAAATAATTATGTGTAATAATAAACGCCTAAGACACGAGGTTAGGCTCGTTTGTGGTATAAGATTGCCCGGACCCGCCCGGCAAATCTAGCAACCACAAACGGTAGTCTTATGTGAGGGGTCAAAGGCATAAATTAAATTCATAACAATTGTAAAGACATGAGGTTAGGCTCGTTTGCGGTATAAGACTGCCCGGACCCGCCCGGCAAATCCAGCAACCGCAAACGGTAGTCTAATTTGGGAGGTCTTACAAGGTTACAATTATAATGAATTAAGTAACACTTAACCAAGATTAACATGTAGTGGGACATGTGGTTAAGTGGGTGACATGGGTGGCATGTGAAATACGATTAGAAACACTTAGACAAGTTGAAACATGTAAGAAGACATGAATAACAAGAGGTTAAGTGGGAAATCCTAGTGGGGACCAAGCGTAGGTGGAAAGCTTGTGTCAAGCATGGGGACCCTTTTCAAACCAGTAACCCATTAAGTATCTTTATGAGCTCGAATTAGATCGAGGGCGGGACATGCTTACTGGGTTTGATTGTAAGAGGTCAAAACGGGTTAGCGGTGGCAACGTAAGTCCAACGGGGTCATGTGCATGCGTGGACCCGGGCTGGTAGGTAAGACGTTGTTGCATTATGTAGATATAAGCCGTGCATCTTTGAGTATTATCGGGTTGCCACTTTGGGGAGTGATACACCCCACTGTGGGACCAGCATGGGTATTTACATGTTAGGGAGCCGATCGCATGGGGGTAGTGGGTACAACTAGTGGAGATAGGGGCAGGTGGCACCTATGAAGACAGCTAGGGGTACACGGAACTACCATTATGATTATTATGTTCAGTAGACGGGATCAACTTTTAGGGTGACTAGTATTGGTGCAGTAGAGTAATTATCCTATAGTGATTAGGAACGCAATTAACGTTTTCTTATTCCTCTTGTTGGTTTTGTCATGCCCATTTGTTTCACAGTCATTCCTTGTTTTACCAGTTTATGCCTTATCCAGATTACTTTAATAATTATATTGTTAAAGTTATTGGACTTGCCAGACTTTATGTCTGACCCCTTTGTTTTCGCCTCTTTTCTTCCTCTCCCCAGGTTCTCAGGGTGGGACTAGTATTAGTGGAGCTTGATTTGGATCTCTTTCTCTCTCTTTTGGAAGTGCTTGGATTGCTGAAAGTAAAGTTCAGCTTATCTCTTTTATGGCTACTTATGTTGGGGTAATGCTTTTTACAATATTTACTCAGAAAATAATTTGTCAAGATGGATATTAAGTGTACTTGGTTTTATTGTTGGTTTTTGAGGTTGTTGTAATCAAACTATTTCTCCGCTACAATAAAAGTTGTTTAAAAATTTTCAAGCACCAATATATATATATCTGTCTTGTTATATTCCGTTCTATACACCAATAATACTCCATGAAAATTAATGCATTCCCTTTGTGAGTGACATTAATGGACGTGGGGTGTTAAAGATTCTATTGTGTATCCGAGTTAGGTTATCGATGCACCAGGTACGTGCGAAGATGGATTCAGTGATGGCGGCATTAGCTCTTTGCTTATGGAGGAGGATAAAGAGTTTTTTGGGCACTGGGTTATTGCTCTGAGCGTTGTTGCCATACGGTAGGAGGAAACAGGAACAAAGCAAGTGTAGCGTAAGGAACTATAATATACTCTGAAATGCATTTAACTAATAAATAAATATACATGCGTGAATAATATAGCTAAAGAAATTGTGTAATATAGATTGTAAAAGAAAAATACTTATATATTGTAAAAGAAAAATACTTCTGATATTTGGGAAACTGTGTTTAAATTCAAGGGTGAATATGTAGAACTCTTATGTATCGTTTCTATTGGCCTTAATATTTGAAGTCTGCTAGAAATGCTTGGAACAAAATTCGCGATAGACAATATTTCTTTTAGTGATTTATGATGATTTACCCCTTTTCCTGAAACTGAAACAAATATTTCCTGTAATATTTCTCCTGAATACTTTGATTAAAACTATGCTTAAAGCCATATATAACTGCTCTCACCACTGTTTAACCAATCAACCCGAATGCATTTGAATTATGTAAAGTTCCCTTTAGAGAAAAACGGTATGGGAGAATATAATATTTGTGATGACCATCTTTTGAAAATGTGCAGGAAAGAAATTGAGTATTTGTTCAACGATTTTATAAACTCAACATGATTGTGTTCTTCAGTGACAATGAAGATCATAGATCATGTAGTGTTGGAAGCATATGGATATAAGCCTTTTATATGAATTTTGGTTGGTTGAAGCGTGTAAGGTACAAGTATCAAATAAGTCCCTTTGTCTCATTCGATATGTGTCAGGTGCTTTTCTGACTTACTGTTGAAGCAGAAAAAATATCGTAACATCCAAAGATTTTCCATTTGAGAATGATGTTTCACATTGGAAAATAAGTACAGAAAGAAGTAAATACACAGTAGATTTGTTGTAACATCTCACACTTGTTTGTACCCAAATTTCGACAAAAATCGAAAGTGAAACACATCCAAGCATAGACGTGTAAATCTGGTACCTGCAAATAAATGAGCATGAGCATAATCAGAGTACGATAAGATAACTCATAGCGGAATCAAAATAGGATAAACTAGTATTAACTCAAGCAACTACCTTTTTAAGGTAAGTCACTTTGCCAATGCCGAGCATGAGAGAGAACGAGAACCGAAAGCCGAACGTAAACACCTGTGAGGACCCGACCTTCTTTAGAAAACCTGGATGGTTGTAATGATGAGGGGGTTAGAACAACAAGATTCTGGTGACCAGAAAATGTACAACACATATTATAATACATAGATGCATCCCGTTTGGTTCAACCAAAGATGTATGCCTACCAAGGTTATGTTACAAACAATGAAGCGTCTGTTGAAAAGTAAACATAAAGAGAAGCTCTTGGAGTTCAAGAACAACACATTAAGGGGGAGAATGTTAGTAATGTGTGTAATAATTAATATTTTCATTGGAATCATTTATCTAGAATATTGAAAAGCCATGTGTATTGGTTGTTGTAAAGTCATGTCTAGTCTGTGAAAGGTTATGTAAACCACTATATATATGAGGTCATTTTGTATGTTAAAAAGTAAGATGATAAAATTATAAGTAATATAATTTCTCTTCATCTACCAAAGTGGTATCAGAGCCATAATACTCATGACACTACAAAAAAGAAACAGTAACTAAAGACTGAGGTTTACAAACTGAAAATGTTGGGTCTTTACTTAAAAACTGATAACCAGTTTTAATTTTTCATCCTAGAGACTGAGATTCAGTCTATAATTTAGTGTTTAACTGGTATTAAAGTAATTAAATATTCAATGGCTAAGATCAAATTTTTCTTTTTGGATCTGATGGTTGAATATAGTGATCCATACAACTGCTTTTTTAAGTAGCCTGAAAGGAATTATTGATTAGATTATAATAGATATTTTAATAAATACCGTTAATTACTCCACTACCTCCTTGAATTATGGCCTTATTCATTAAACTACTTCTCCACATTCCGTATAACTTCTACAAAAGATATCCTATGGATGCAGAATAGAACCCATCGTCTAAAACTCATTCATCACAAGAAAATGTAGCAAAAGCATCTCCAGTACATTATTTAGACGACTTGTTTCTCGTTTCTGATATAAATAAAAGCAAAAGAGAATGTCGACATGGCACAAAAAATTATTCTTAGGCGATGTATTCAAAAAAGCTACTCTTTACGGCCAGGTTTCAGTTCGTTCCAGATTTAATTAACATTTATTTTTTATCAATGATTTTCTACAGATGAAAGCAAGCTAAAGTTGATTTTCTCCAGGACAATAAGTAGACAGCGTAGTTCTTGCCTGCATTCTAGATGATTATCTCTGCCTTTTTGGTGTGTTTTTACGGTAAGTCCTATAGTTATAGCTTGCAAATTGTTTTCTCTTATCTATTTTTTGATGTTTTCATAGATATTGTGTTTCTCTACGTAAGTGTAGCCCATGCAGATGGAATCCACTGTAGTTTTTGATTTCTACTTTGTTCATTCAATTCAGGATTTGAAGGTGTAGGTGCTTCGACATTTTCAAGAGTTCAATTTAGAAAATTTCAGTTCATCTAGTTTTGAATTTGTTCAGAAATCCATTGTGGAAAAGCTGAGTTCGATGCTGCCAGTTTGACCTTTGGGTCTGGTTCATTTCTACATTAGGATTCCCAGTTGTTTCTTCTTGGGTATACATGCCTTCGCAGCTTTGTACAACTTTCGCATAGATATAAAGGTTTATAATCTCGTTTAAAAGAAAATGTTGCATTGTACACAATGTTGTAATATATGTTTGTGTGTATGAATGTGTTTCTGAAATATTGATTGCATGGAGGCATCAGACTGTCAAGTGTGAAAGACTGAATGATACTTTAATTACTTATTACATCTTTGTTGGCATATAATGTTCACACATTACAACCCTCTCTCTCTCTCTATATATATATATGTGTGTGTGTGTGTGTGTGTGTGTGTGTGTGTGTGTAAAAGACAGATTAGAAACCACATTTCTGTCTTCAAAGTTCAGTTACAAATAATATTCGTAACTGAATAGTCGGTCATTAAGCTTTAATACTGAAAATTCAATTTCAAAAAAATTTTAGGACTTGAGTTTTAGTAACTGAAATATCAGTCTGTAATCGGTTTCTAGACATAATTTAAAGACTGATTTGGTTAATTAAGGACTGAAATCGTCGGTCTTTAATTGTAACAACCCGGATACCGACGGACCGATTTTTTTTCAAATATCCAATCCCCGAAACCTGAGTTGGTTGCTCTGGTATCCTGCAGAAAAAGACAGAGAAAAGAGATATGTCAGAGTTCGGAAAACATCTCACAGCGGAAGGAGTAAAATATAATATATTTAAAACATAGCTTTACCTTAATCACAATACTGCTAAATCAGTATTTCCAAAGCTATAAGTCTCTGTCTAACCTGCGAATGTTATGAGGAGGGGGTCAGAACATAAGTTCTGTGTGAATGAATTTAAACTACACTTCTTGAATAATCCTACATATACCGTTAAATTACACTTTCTTATTTACTAGGTTATAAGTGTTATTAGCACTCAAAGCTTACACACATGTCACACACATCTACCCCTTAGTAGATTAACCTAATATGGTGTATATGTAGCTACCTCCAAACTGAGGTACTCCCCGTGATACCCCGCTCGCATGGTCTCCTCCGTATCGCCACAGTAATATGCGCAGTCCCTCATCCTATGCCATAGTAACGTACAACGCTACATCCGCATAGAATAACTATCGCTGTGCTACGTAAGTGTACTGACTTCTATCCTAGAACTATTCGATCGAGTTTGCTTCCATCACCGAATAAGGCCCTCTAGTCTATGATACACCACCCAGAGAAGACATGGTTGTACCTAGACTTTCCCACGTACGTATCATCAATCGTACTCGATGTTTCTACTGCACATAACCTCTACTTGTGCACCCAAGTTCCGTGGCAGGGATACACCCGAACACACGGAAATCGGTCGGGAGCTTTTCTATATCTGTATGGGCCCGCCTCTAAGAGTGTCCAATGCACAGATATCCCTCGGGTTTGGTTTTTCTGTAGTGGCTATGGCCCCACCTCAGCCCCTCCCTCAACTAGTAAAGACCACACGAGCTAAGCGACCACCCCTAACAAGTAAACAATCTAAACATCCATGTGGGGTCTCCCCGCACCCGTCCCTTGATAGCAAAGGTTAACGATCTCTAGTGGTTAGCTCATGTCTTCTCGCATTCCTTAGGCTGTTGGTGACAGGCGTCTGACGATCTTGCTATCGTTTGGACTTGACCCTCCCCCTCCGCCTGAGGAAATCGCCGAACCACCCTTAATGCTACTGCGTACAGCATTCTGACTGCCCCCTACTTGTGCAGTTAAGGTCCACCCACCTGGTAGTTCCGCGCAGACCTAACCTCTGTAATCCTAGCCCGAAGCTAAACGACTATAGAGGACTACCAGGAGCACCTTTCACGTCTCAGGAAGCTGCGTGCTTCCCCCTCTAGTCCGTTGGAGCCGCCAAAATAGCGAACGCTCGCTCTCCTCATGACTTATGACACCATCATGATCTACCTCGTTGGGTTATCCATCCTATAACGTATGGACTGCTTCAAGCGCTTTAGTTTTATAGTCATTGGACTCTAAGTCTAACCATTTATTTCACTCTTGTGCTACCTCGTCAAGTTTCTCATTTAACTTGGTTATTCACATTAGCTTTCTTTTTTTCGTACTCACCAAGTTACCCTTGCTTATTAATTCATTTTATACTTAACCCACTCAAGTCCATTAATTAGCCCACAACATGTTATTTTCCAATTTCATAAATTATTCCCTTTTTGGGTTACAACAACATGTTATACTTAATTCATAGTTAAGTATGCCTTATCCCACATACATACTGATTAGGAGAATAACCCTTTAAACACCAGCCCCGAAGACCGAAATCAACATCAGACTGGCACCTAGAGAATTACTCAACCCAACCAACATATATGATTTTAATTTACTTCTTTTCCACTCATATAACTTATATCATTTTTAAATTTCACACTTCTCCTTTCCAAAACACTTAATTTAAGTATATCTTTACATATAAGTCATCTCATCTTCCTTATCGTTTCCTCTAACTTATCTTGTCCCATAAGTTATAATTTCCACCTATTATCCTTTCTTGCCTTATTCAAGTTGGTTCATAATAGGTTATTTATCTTTCCCCATTTCTTGTCATTAATTTTAGATTAACTTATTTCATAGTATAAGTCGTCCCACCGTTCAAGTCTTGTATTACATCTTAAGTCATAAACTTCCCTTGTCCCTATGACAAGTTTGCCTATTATTAAATTTTACATCACCGCAACTCAAGTTTATAATAGGTAATTATCATTTCCCCCATTACTGTGTCATTAATTTTTGATTTGACTTAACCCTTCCTTTTATTCATCCCGTTACTTAAACTTTACCTAATTCAATTAATTTATGATATCGTTACAGGTCCCATTTGGTTAAGCATATCTTAATTCTGTTTCACATGTCACACGTGTCCTACTTAACCCCCTTTATTATAATTTCCATATCTTACACATGTCTTACTATGGCTAAGTCTACCTTAGTCATGTTTTACATCACATGACTTACAATTAAGTCCACATTAGTCATGCTTTACATGTCATTTATATCACCCACTTAACCCTCTAACCATATCCATGTCACCCACATGTCTTATTATGGTTAGTATTTCTTAATTTATCTATAATGCCATAACGATGTATGACCTCTCACATTAGACGTCCGTTCGTGGCTGCTAGATTTGACAAGCGGTTCCGGGCAGTCTTACACCACAAACGCGCCTAACCTCGTGTCATAAACCGTTACGTCTCTAGTTCTTGCCGTTGACCTCTCACATTAGACGTCCGCTTGTGGTTGTTGGATTTGTCGGGCGGTTCCGGGCAGTCTTACTCCACAAACACGTATAACCTTGTGTCATAGGCGTTCTTTAACAATCGTCTTTCACCCAAACCCCAAATTCATGTCATATGTTCCAAATTCAACTTAATTACATTTCATTTTTATGCCTATTTCCAATTTGCCATTCACTACACCAATTACATAATAGTTAGCCAATTTTCATGTTACCCAAATTATCCAATTAAAGACAAATTCACTAATTCCATGTTATTCATACCCAGACATGTCAATTTCGAATATCCAATTATACCCAATTTCATATAATCAATATTTACCCAATATATATCCCAACATTCCCACGTTCATACATATAATCTAATTCACCCCCAGGGTTACTTTTCAAGTCACAAATAAATTTCACCAATCCATGTTATCCAATTACATGTTGTTAATATTGAATTATACCAATTCCGTATCCAATAGTTCCAATTAAATTTACACAATTTCATGTTAACATCATAAATCAAAATTCATAGTTGCGCACTATTCAGCATAAATTATATTCCTCGACTGCATAAAATAGATTATGCCCAATATTTGCAATAACAATTGTTATGCCACAAACCCCAAAATTTCTGATTATATTCCAATATCCTCATATTCTGATCGTGCGTATTGTATAATAAGATTTCGTCTAGGTTCGAGATAACCTAGAACCAAAAATAAAAAGGGGGAAGGATAAAAAGGAGAGAACTCAAACATAGGCATAAATAAAATAACAGATCTTATTAAATTAACATCATATTCATTATGGGGAATGGTAAATGATATAAGCAACATTATACAACAAATATAATTCAAATCCACTCACATTGACTGGATTAGAGAAATATGTGATTTGTCGTTGATGTATAACGCTGATTTAATCTTCTTATTTGATTATTGGTGAAAAGCATGAATTGTTGATGAAGAACTTTGCTACTTGATTTGATTAAACTCTAAATTTATGAAGAACTTGCAAATTAATTTAGTGTTTTGAGGCGGCGGCCATGTTTGATTGAAGTTTAGCGGCATGGAAGTGTCAGAAGGAATTGTGTATGAATTAGGTTAGGTCTAGGCACTATTTTATAGGTGTAGAGAGTGTTTTAGAGCCATTAGATCGCCCTAGAAGCCATCCGGTCCATCCAGCACATCAAAAATAGTCACTACCTAGATCTGGAAAAATCAGGGGGGAGGTCGACACTAAGGTAAACCCTTAGGTCGACCTCCCTGGGTAGGTCGACCCCCAGGTCGACCTGCCTGGGTATTTTCCTACGTAAATTCTGATTTTTTGTTGAATCTTCCGAAGGCCATAACTCTTTCATACGGAGTCCGATTTTCGAAAACTTGGACTCTATTCCAAGCAGAATTCCGAGGCGAATACAATGGTGATGTCCGTTTTTCTTAATTCCTGACATTTAAATTAAGTATCCTTATTTTATTGTCTTCTCTGTTATGTACACTGTTATCATATTAATTTTTCCTTCTCTTCCATATATTAATAAATTTTTCATTAGACATCACCATTATTTACTTATCTATGCATATGCATATATTTTTACATACTTTTAACTATATCAAAAGGGGGGGTGTTACATTCTCCCCCCTTAAAGAATTTCGTCCCCGAAATTCGATAAGTGTAAAATAGATAACCCCTCGCAATATCCATCCATCAAGTGTGCATCCAATTGTTGCAAACATTGTGCACATGTGCAAATTGAGATACATCATAGTAAAGTATATATGCCTAATTTGGATCCACCTATATGTATGCAAACTTTAAAAAATCTTTCAAAACATGATGCTCACATCCGAAACATACTTGCAGTTCTATATGAATGCAATATTTTTGAAAAATCAAAACGTTTTTCATCCACAATTTCCTACACTCTTACAGACTAAGAGCATATTTCATCCAATTTTCACATCCAAAACCCTACCAACCATCATTAAATTCGAAATTTAGAAAAAACTAATTTTCCAAATTCGATTTCTTATGTTATGAAAACGGAAAATTTTACATCCTCCGTTTTTCTTTTCTAATTGCACTTGCATTTTTACATAACTATTCTATAAAGATTTCCTATTTTCCTATCCAAGTACAACCACATAAGAAAATTTCTTCTCTTTTTCCACTTATCTTGGAAAAATTTCATATTTATTCATCTTTTTCTTAAGATTTTTATTTTCTTTTCCCATCACGTTTTGTTGCTTGATTGATTCAGTTGTTTTCTTGTTAGTTAGGCTAGTCTTGTTCTTAAGTTTATTATTTCAAACAAGCTCTTCTGTTTAAAGCTCAAACAGTATCCTACACAGCTACAATTATGGACCAAGAATCCTAGGACTTTGTCACAAGTCCACTCAACAGGATCCATACACTTGCTTACCCTTCACTATCTAGTAGTCACTACTAGTCCATGCTGTGTATTACTAGCCTATACTTCTCTTTCAAGCAACAATCCTAAACTCATACGGCTTATGCATTCTACGGGAAATTTTTCATTAGTTTAATATCATCTAATCCCTGACTGTAAATTAGCAAGAAAATAACTCTCTAAGTACCAACCCCTGAGACCGAAATCAACATCAGATTGATACTCAGAGAATTTCTCATCTCAACCATTTCCCAGTTGGTTCTAATAGCTTTAACTTTATCTCGTTCTTTCTAGGCCTTAATCCTTAACTACTCCACTTTTAAAACATGGTTTGGCATTCTTTCTTTTTATGGCATTCTTCCAAAATCTAAAAGTGGTAAAACTTTTATTCTTTTCTCAAAAACTTTCTTTTGCCAAAACATAAAAACATGTTACAAAGTAAAATTGCAAAAATATTTTTTTTCAAATCGCAAACTGGAGTAGTCAAGGATGACTAATGAGTTACACTGTTCCTATTTACAATGTTAACTTTGGTTGCTAAGGCGCACATATCTACTCTATTCTTGCACTCTACCGCTTATGTTGTTTACCCAAAAAAATTTCTTTTTAAAACAATAATCAAAATTTATTGTTAACCGAATAGAGATTTCAAAACTTCTTTTCATATATGAAAACTAATGAGCTATTTATGCTCCATAATATGCACCTTTTCATGAGAGAATTCTTTTAAAACAAGAAATCATTGTTTTACCCAATATACCTCACTTTACTTTAAAACCCATCATGCACTAAAAATATCAAAATACTTTTAAGATTAAAACTTGAAAAACTCCACAAATTCTTTTACAGATTCAAGTTCTTAAAAGTATATTATTAGGTTAAGACTCACATCGGGTCTTCCACTCACTAGGCTTTCCTAGGCACTTTCGCGATTCACTTCTCTCGACTATATATATATATATTCCTAATCCATTTTTCATTTTTCAACCTTTTTCTCTAGTTTCTAAGGTTACACTTCTAAACCCACTACTATGAAATACTAATATTTCAGTTTCCATCCTATGGGATATTTTTCTTTCTCTAGCTTCAAGTCATATTGTACACTTTCCCAACCACCTAATGGTCTCGAAAATTTATATGTTTATTACTTTAGTTTAAATATCCCAACTCTTTCCCAACCTAGTGGGCTACTTTATGGGTTTAGGTTTATATATATAATATATTTATATTTTAGAAAATACAAATACGTTCACTCAATATCCCCCTAAGATCACTAAACCGAAGCTCTGGAATCAGATGTAACAACCCAGATTCCGGCCGAATGTTTTTTTTTTCAAAAATCCAATCCCCCGAAACCCGAGTTGGTTGCTCTGGTATCCTGTAGAAAAAGACAGAGAAAAGAGATATGCCAGAGTTTGGAAAACACCTCACAGCGGAAGGAGTAAAATATATTATATTTAAAACATAGCTTAACCTTAATCACAATACTGCTAAATCAGTATTCCCAAAGCTATAAGTCTCTGTCTAACCTGCAAATGTTATGAGGAGGGGGTCAGAACATAAGTTCTGTGTGAATGAATTTAAACTACACTTCTTGAATAATCCTACATATACCGTTAAATTACACTTTCTTATTTATTAGGTTATACGTGTTATTAGCACTCAAAGCTTACACACACGTCGCACCTATCTACCCCCTAGTAGATTAACCTAATATAGTGTATATGTAGCTACCCCCAAACTGAGGTACTCCCCGTGATACCCCGCTCACACGGTCTCCTCCATATCGCCACAGTAATATGCACAGTCCCTCATCCTATGCCATAGTAACATACAACGCTACATCCGCATAGAACCACTATCGCTATGCTACGTAAGCGTACTGACTGCTATCCTCGAACTATTCGATCGAGTTTGGTTCCATCACTGAATAAGGCCCTCTAGTCTACGATACACCACCCAGAGCAGACATGGTTGTACTTAGACTTTCCCACGTACATATCATCAATCGTACTTGATGTTTCTACTGAACATAACCTCTACTTGTGCACCCAAGTTCCGTGGCAGGGCTACACCAGAAAACACGGAACTCGGTCGGGAGCTTTTCTTATCTGTACGGGCTCGCCTCTAAGAGTGTCCAATGTACAGATATCCCTCGAGTCTGGTTTTTCTGTAGTGGCTATGGCCCTACCTCAGCCCCTCCCTCAACTAGTAAAGACCACACAAGCTAAGAGACCACCCCTAACAAGCAAACAATCTAAACATCCATGTGGGGTCTCCCCGCACCCGTCCCTTGATAGCAAAGGTTAACGATCTCTAGGGGTAGCTCTTGTCTTTACGCATTCCTTAGGCTGTTGTTGACAGGTGTCCGGCGATCTTGCTATCGTTTGGTCTTGACCCTCCACCTCCGCCTGAGGCAATCGCCGAACCACCCTTAATGCCACCACGTACAGCTTTCTGACTGCTCCCTACTTGTGTAGTCAAGGCCCACACACCTGGTAGTTCCACGCAGACCTAACCTCTGTAATCCTAGCCCGAAGCTAAACCACTACAAAGGACTACCAGGAGCACCTTTAACGTCTCAGGAAGTTGCGTGCTTCCCCTTCCAGTCCGTTGGAGCCGCCAAAATAGCGAACGCGCGCTCTCCTCGTGCCTTATGACACCATCATGATCTACCTCGTTGGGTTATTCATCCTACAACGTACGGACTGCTTCAA
The DNA here is from genome assembly GCA_030737875.1 of Allium sativum. Lineage (NCBI taxonomy): Eukaryota > Viridiplantae > Streptophyta > Magnoliopsida > Asparagales > Amaryllidaceae > Allium > Allium sativum. The sequence continues at coordinate 200,130,382 of CM060909.1, read as the reverse complement.
GCGTCTTAGTTTTATATGTCATTAGACTCTAAGTTTAACCATTTATTTCACGCTTGTGCCACCTCGTCAACTTTCTCATTTAACTTGGTTATTCACATTAGCTTTTTTTTCGTATTCACGAAGTTACCCTTGCTTATTAATTCAATTTATACCTAACCCACTTAGGTCCATTAATAAGCCCACAACATGTTATTTTCCAATTTCATAAATTATTCCCTTTTTGGGTTACAACAACATGTTATACTTAATTCATAGTTAAGTATGCCTTATCCCACATACATACTGATTAGGGGAATAACCCTCTAAACACCAGCCCCGAAGACCAAAATCAACATCAGACTGGCACCCAGAGAATTACTCAACCTAACCAACATATATGATTTTAATTTACTTCTTTTTCACTCATATAACTTATATCATTTTTAAATTTCACATTTCTCCTTTCCAAAACACTTAATTTAAGTATATCTTTACATATAAATTATCTCATCTTCCTTATCATTTCCTATAACTTATCTTGTCCCATAAATTATAATTTTCACCTATTATCCTTTCTTGCCTTATTCAAGTTTATTCATAATAGGTTATTTATCATTCCCCATTTCTTGTCATTAATTTTAGATTAACTTATTTCATAGTATAAGTCATCCCACCCTTCAAGTCTTGTATTATATCTAAAGTCATAACCTTCCCTTGTCCCTATGACAAGTTTTCCTATTATTAAATTTTACATCACCACAACTCAATTTTATAATAGGTAATTCTCATTTTCCCCATTACTGTGTCATTAATTTTAGAATTGACTTAACCCTTCCTTTTACTCTTACTTAAACTTTACCCAATTCAATTAATTTATGATATCGTTACGGGTCCCATTTGGTTAAGCATGTCTAAATTGTGTTTCACATGTTACACGTGTCCCACTTAAGCCCCTTTATTATAGTTTCCATATTTTACACATGTCTTACTACGGTTAAGTCTACCTTAGTCATGTTTTACATCATATATCTTACAACGGTTAAGTCCACATTAGTCATGCTTTACATGTCATTTAAATCACCCACTTAACCCTCTAACCATACCCATGTCACCCACATGTCTTATTATGGTTAGTATTTCTTAATATATTTATAATGCCGTAACCATGTATGACCTCTCACATTAGACGTCCGTTCGTGGCTGCTGGATTTGCCGGGCGGTTCTGGGCAGTCCTACACCACAAACACGCCTAACCTCGTGTCATAAACCGTTATGCCTCTAGTTCTTGCCGTTGACCTCTCACATTTGACGTCCGCTTGTGGTTGCTGGATTTGCCGGGAGGTTCCGGGCAGTCTTACACCAAAAATGCGTCTAACCTCGTGTCATAGGCATTCATTAGCAATCATCTTTCACCCAAACCCCAAATTCATGTCATATGTTCCAAATTCAACATAATTACATTTCATTTTTATGCCTATTTCCAATTTGCCATTCACTACACCAATTACATAATAGTTAGCCAATTTTCATGTTACCCTAATTATCCAATTATAGCCAAATTCACTAGTTCCATGTTATTCATACCCAAACATGTCAATTTCCAATATCCAATTATACCCAATTTCATATAATCAATATTTTCCCAATATATATCCCAACATTCCCACGTTCATACATATAATCTAATTCACCCTCTAGTATTACTTTTCAAGTCACAAATAAATTTCACCAATCCATGTTATCTAATTACATGTTGTTAATATTGAATTATACCAATTCCATATCCAATAGTTCCAATTAAATTTACACAATTTCATGTTAACATCATAAATCAAAATTCATAGTTGTGCACTATTCAACATAGATTATATTCCTCGACTGCATAAAATAGATTATGCCCAATATATGCAATAACAATTGTTATGCCACAAACCCCAAAATTTCAGATTATATTCCAATATCCCCATATTCCAATCATGCGTATTGTATAATAAGATTTCATCTAGGTTCGAGATAACGTAGATCCAAAAATAAAAAGGGGAAAGGATAAAAAGGAGAGAACTCAAACGTAGGCATAAATAAAATAACAGATCTTATTAAATTAACATCATATTCATTATAGGGAATGGTAAACGATAGAAGCAACATTATACAACAAAAATAGTTCAAATCCACTCATATTGACTGGATTAGAGAAACAAGTGATTTGTCGTTGATGTAGAACGCTGATTTAATCTTCTTATTTGATTATTGGTGAAGAGAATGAATTGTTGATGAAAAACTTTGCTACTTGAATTGATTAAACTCCAAAGTTGATGAAGAACTTGCAAATTAATTTAGGGTTTTGAGGCGGCGGCCATGATTGGTTGAATTTTGGCGGCATGGAAGCGTCTGAAGGAATTGTTTGTGAATTAGGTTAGGTCTAGACACTATTTTATAGGTGTAGAGAGTGTTTTAGAGCCACTAGATCGCCCTATAAGCCATCCGGTCCGTCCAGCACATCAAAAATTGTCACTGCCCAAATCTGGAAAAATCAGGGGGGAGGTCGACACTAAGGTTGACCTCCCTAGGTAGTTCGACCTGCCTGGGTATTTTCCTATGTAAATTCTGAATTTTTGTTGAATCTTCCAAAGACCATAACTCTTTCATACGGAGTCCGATTTTCGAAAACTTGGACTCTATTCCAAGCAGAACTCCGAGACGAATGCAAGGATGATGTCCATTTTTCTTAATTCCTGATATTTAAACTAAGTATCCTTGTTTTATTGTCTTCTCTGTTACGTACACTGTAATCGTATTAATTTTTCCTTCTCTTCCATATGTTAATAAATTTTTCATTATACATCACCATTATTTACCTATCTATGCATATACACATATTTTTACATACTTTTAACTGTATTAAAAACAAGGGTTGTTACATTAATTCAATTTATTTTTGTAGTGAAGATTTTTTGATCTAGGGTGTTATCTACTGGCGGCGGTAGCCACCGTAAAATGGTTGTCGTCCACCGGATCGGAAGAAAAAGTCGGTTGCCATAGATGACGATGAATACACTTTCTGTGACGAGTACAACAAAGACAAATTAATTCAAATTGAAAAAAAAGTCACCAAAGTCCCGAACAACAAACCAAAAAAGAACAAAAAGGGAGAAAAGTTGATTAACAAAGATAAAGACTATGAGGAGAACATACCAACTATTTGAGCTTTTAAAGTTAAGATAAAGAACAAAAAGAGAGTTCTAGAGTTTTTAGTGCTTTTGGTTCTTTGAGTTTGGAGGAAGAGGATAATAAGGGTGATGTATTTGAAGTTGTTGATGGTGATAACAATGATGATGATATTGTACATTTTGATTTTGGAAAGATAAAAAAAAGAACCAGAAAATAATGCTTGAAGGCTACGTAGACATCCTATCCGCTATTGATAAGGAATCCGCCCGTGGAGAAAGAGTTATGAGCAGAACAAAGAGTTTGACATACGATGACCTGGAAGAGCTTAAAGGAGAAGGTAAACCGATTGACACAAATGCCCCTGTTGATCAAGAGAGAGCTGAGGCAAACTCACTACATGCTTTTGAGTTGGATATTTCATTGGTTGAGCTTCATAAGTTTGGGGATCCGCAAGGAGTACAAGCAGAATTTTTGCCTAGGAAGCAGAAGATTGAGGCTACTGTTGGATATAAAGTTCCAGATAATGATGGAACGCGATGTGCCTTGACTTTGACTACTAGTGACTACAAACGGAGAAGAGGCCTTCATTGAAGTCAATTGCATCTAGACCACTTAACGTTGCATTAGAAAAGGATCTATTGAGGAAACAAAGAGAAATGGCAAAGATGTGCAACGACGATGGTGAAGTGAAATAATTGAGACAAAGATCAAGAAGTTCAACTAGTATTTTCAATTCACACCGTAGAAAAATTGAAATATCCTGCTACTGAGATGCTTACTATTTTGGATTGATGCGTAATAGTGCAATACAAGTTTATCCATTCAATCGGTTTCACACGAATCTTTCATTTCAGGCACTTTCTATTAGCCGTTACATTCATGCATCTTTCATTTCAGGCATCTTTCTACTAGCCATTACATTCATGCATCTTTCATTTCAGGCATCTTTGTACTAGCCGTTACATTTATTAGCTATAAATTTGCATACTATTGTATCCCATCTTGTAATCTGTATCATTACATCTTCTTGAATAATAAAATCTTCTCAGCTATTCTTCTATACGATATCAGAGCCTAATTGCCAAAAGGCTTAAGCATCAAGCAGAATGTTGATTTTATTTTATTCTCTCCTCATATTGGATCCTCATCACTAGAGCTCAAACCATCTTCGCCAAGCATTAACTGGCTACTGATTTGAGATCTTACCGAGCACAATAGCAAATTTTTCAGTCTTCCTTGTACGATCTCTGATCTTTTATGGCCAACAACAATGAAGCAACCTCCACTGTTTTAGGAAGTATGGGGTACAATGCTCCACCAAACCACCATGACCTGATTAAACTAAAAAGCCAAATTATCACCACATCTCTAAACGAAGACAATTATATTCTATGGAAATATCAAGTAGAGATCGCTTTAAGAGGGTATGATTTACTGCAGTACATTAATGGGACAATAACAGTCCCACCAGTGATGATAACCAATCCGGAGGTAGAAATTGTGCGTAACCTAGACTACACAAAGTTTCAAAAACAAGATAGCCTCCTCTCCTCATGGCTCCTATTGTCAATAAGTTCGAATTTATTATCCCAAATAGTTGGATGTAGCACGTCTTATGAAATATGGAAAACAGTTGAACAAATTTTTAGTTCTCAATCCGCAGCTAGAGTTATGCAGTACATGAGGGAATTACAAAACATTAGAAAAGAAGGCCAAAGTATGAAAGAATACTTGGGTAAAATAAAAAACATATGCGACAAACTGAATGCTTAGGTCATAAAATCAATGATAATTAGCAAATTCTATTTATTACGCGAGGACTGGACGATGAATACAAGTCTCTAATAACTGTTATAGCAACACAACAAAATTTACCAGACTTAAAATTTGTTCGATCAGCACTCCTAACCCATGAAGGCAAGATTGAACAAAGGAAAATAACACAGGGAGAGTTTTCAGTTAATTACGCCACTGCTAAAGCAAAATAGGCACAAAATAACAACTCTGAAGGCAATTCTGAAGGCAATTCTTCACAGAAAAATGCTCAAGCCAATACAGCAACCATGGGAGGATTAAACATGAACACCACTGAGCTAAACAGAAGTCAAAGTGCAAGCAATGATGATGCAGACAAGAATTATGATACCAATCCTGAAGAGTGGTATCCAGACTCAGGTGTTACCAACCATATCACCAATAATCTCCAAAATTTAAACACAGGAAGCAAGAGCTACTTAGTTATGAAATCTCTATACATGGGAAATGGTGAAACCGCTAGTATAACTCACATCAGTAAGGGTACTATACTTGGTAAAAGACAATTCAAATTGAATAATTTACTTAGAATACCCACTATCAACAAAAATTTATTAAACGTATCAAAATTTGCCAATGACAATAACGTATACTTCAAGTTTTACCCAAATATCTGTTTAGTTAAATATTCACCAAGGCAGGATATATTACTATAGGGCAATCTACATGATGGCCTATACAAATTCAGCAACTTGAAGACCGCCAATTCTAGTAAAAGATTTTGGTGTAATAGTCTAGATGTTAGCAGTAATGATAATTGTACTAGGAACTTTTGTAATAATGACAGTAATAGATGCATTAGAAATACTAGTAAATGTAATTCTCTTGAATCATGGCATGTTAGATTGGGTCACCCAAGTCTTGAAACTGTTAGAATAATTTTAAATAGCAATAATATCTCTGTTGATAATTACACACTTGTCAAGCACACATGCACACAGTGCCAACTCGGTAAAATCCACAAACTTCCGTTCAGTGATTCTGAAACTATTTATGATAAGCCATTGGAGATTATAGCGGCTGACTTGTGGGGACAGTTCCACTAAATTCATATCAAGGACACAGGTACTATCTTTCTTTTGTTGATGCATATTCTAGATATACGTGGATGTACATGCTTAAAACAAATCTGAAATATGCAATACAGTCATACAATTCATAACATATGTTGAAAAACAATTTAATCACACTACCAAAATTATGCAAATTGATGGGAAGGGGGCAGAATTCAAACCACTTGCTAATTATTTTTCCAAAAGAGGAATAAATCACAGGTTAACCTGCCCTCACACATCTGAACAAAATGGTTTAGTGGAAAGAAAACATAGACACATCGTAAAAACAGGCTTAACTTTAATGTCTCAAAGTGCCTTACCTATGAAATACTGGAACGAGGCATTTTATAGTTCTGTTTTTCTCATTAATAAGCTACCCACTAGAGTGTTAAATAATAAAACACCACATGAATTGATATATAATATAAGGCCAGATTATAACTTCTTAAAATCATATGGTTGCTTATGTTTTCCATGTTTGAGAGACTACAATAGACACAAACTAAGCATGAGATCAAGTCCATGCACGTTTATTGGGTATGCTCAAAATCAGAAAGGATATAAATGTTTGGACAAAAATAGCAGAATTTATGTTTCAAGACATGTTATATTTGATGAAAATATTTTTCACTTTGTAGGAAAACAAGAAACCAAAGACAGGAGTATGGAACACACCACTATAGCTGAGCAGTTCAAACCTTTTATCACTAAACCACTTATAGACGATGCTTGCTAAAAATCACATAGCACCAACATGCAAGATGAATATGAGGAAGATACAGATGCAAGCAATATTGAAGGAAACATTGATCAATCTTATCATGACATGAATAACAGCAATATGGAAAGGGACAACAATACAAACACAAATGCAAGCTCAACTGCACAATAGGAGGCACACATGCAAGCTTATCATGACGTGAACAACAACAATATGGAAGGGGACAACAATACAAACACAAATGCAAGCTCAACTGCACAACAGAAGGCACAACAGACATAAGCTAGACACCACATGACCACAAGATCAAAGAGTGGCATTTTCAAACCTAAAATATACAGTGTTTCTATGGTTGAGATTGAGCCTGCAAATTTTGGCCAAGCAATAAAATCAAATAAGTGGAAAGAATCTATGAATATTGAATATTAAGCACTCGTGAGAAATGAAACATGGAGTCTCGTGCCATCGCCAAAACACAAGAATATAATTGGATGCAGGTGGACGTAAAAAATAAAAAGAAAAGAAAATGGAACCATTGACAAATACAAGGCCAGAATGGTGACCAAAGGTTATGCGCAGTAGTTCGGGTTTGACTTTAACGAGACATTCTCCCCAGTAATTAAACCCACAACCATCAAGATAATACTAACTATAGCTTTAAGCCAAGGTTGGAACGTGAAGCAACTAGACGTCAACAACGCCTTTTTAAATGGAGAATTGAATGAAGAGGTGTATATGCAACAATCGGAAGGATATACTAATGGAGACAAAGTTTGCAAATTACACAAGGCCATTTATGGTTTAAAACAAAGCATCGAGGGCATGGTATGTGAAACTAAAATCTACCCTATCTAACATGGGTTTCAAGCAAGCAATGTCTGACAATTCCTTATACATGAAGAAGAACACACTAGGAACTATTTTCATACTGGTATACATGGATGACATGCTTATATCAGGAGACAACAATCAAGAAATAAGCAGAATTGTACACTTATTAGATAAAAGTTTCGCTATCAAAGATCTGGATGAGCTAAAATATTTCTTTGGAATACAGGTGATCAAAGAAATAACAAAGATCTAATCTTGTCACAACAGAATTATATTTCAGAGATATTGCAAAGAGCAAATATGCATCACGCAAAACATTTACCAACCCCGATGATCAGTAATCTACGGCTATCTAAACATAATGGTGAGGCCATAGATAATGTCAAGCAGTACAGAAGTATAATCGGGGCACTACAATATGCAACCATCACAAGATCCAACATATGTTATAGTGTGAACAAATTAAGTCAGTATATGCAAAACCCACTGATAGAACATTGGATAGCATTGAAAAGAATTCTAAGATACTTATAGGGCATGAGACATCGTGGAATAATTCTGAAATCAGAGAAAGAATGCAACTTACAATGCTTCAGCGATGCCGACTGGGCAAATGACATTGATGATAGAAAGTCAGTGTCAGGATAATGCGTTTACCTAGGATCCAACATCATTTCATGGTGCACGAAGAAGTAGCAGACTACCTCCAGATCCAACACAAAGGCCGAATACAGAGCATTGGCAAGCGCAACAGCAGAAATACTTTGGATAGGTTCACTCATGGAAAAACTAAGGTTTCCCTTAAAGAGAAAACCAGTTATCTGGTGCAATAACAAGAGCACAGTTTCACTGTCACTTAACCCAATCCAACATTCAAGGACAAAAGTAACTCGAAATTGACTTCCATTTCGTAAGAGAAAAAACATAAGTAAGACGATCGACAATTTCTCATGTACCAGCGTATTACCAAAGAGCCGATGCCCTCACCAAAGCTCTATCAACTAAAAACTTCATCAGAATGAGAGAGGAGCTGAGGATAATAGATGAAGTTGAAAATGGAAATGAGAGCGGAAAACCCAGATCTAATTGAGGGGGCGTAATAGTGCAAAACAAGTTTATCCATTCAATCAGTTTCACATGCATCTTTCATTTCAGACATCTTTCTACTAGCCGTTACATTCATGCGTCTTTCATTTCAGGCATCTTACTACTAGCCGTTATATTTATTAGCTATAAATTTGCATACTATTGTATGCAATCTTGTAATCAATATCATTACATCTTCTTGAATAATAAAATCTTCTCAACTATTCTTCTATAATGCAAAAAGTCGAAGCACTCACACTCACACTGTAGAAAGATTCAGATCGTTTGGTAAAATGCTGTTTTCAATTCACATCGTTTTTTTCCTTAAATTATGGCTTATCAGGTTTACTTAAAGAGGGGCGAAAAGAGCTATTTTCAGTTCTTAACATCCATAAAAGAATCAAGAAAAAAGAGTTCCTCAACCCATCATTGCTTAGAAGAATCAAATTGGCCACCATAGCGATAAAGACTACTCATTCACTTTCCTGTACAGAAAAAGAACAGTCATGCAACCTTCAATGCATCCTACCTTCTACCACATCGACCTTTCATTTTGGTTGGATAAACCAAAATGCCAGATAACTTACAAAGATATTTACGTGAAACTTCTACAGTTAAACCATGCAGAGGATGCATGACATGGCCTCTATACTTCATTCAGTATTTGCAAATAAGTAAAGTTGCACACAAACGTTATACATGCACATGCAGTGTTTGCAAATAAGAGAAAATACGACCTACTTCCCTACAAAGCTGCTCCAAGATGACCTTCAAAGCCAAAAAAACATATAGAATCCATAAATCATGTGAATTCCGTGTATAGTTTGTATTGCTTTGCTGTCGATAATTCTCTACATATTTCATGTGTATCTACATATCATCGTGCGTTTAAAATTAAAGTGGACAAAACAGATGATGTGGTGACAGAGGAATTGAGCTGCCTATATATACCAACACATTTCTCCTCCTCTCACTAAGCAAGTTTCTAAGCAAACTAATACAGAAGGAAATAATATCTTCTCTTGTTCACGAAATGATAACGAAGCATTACATATTTTTCATGAGTTTCTTCTTTTTCCTTCTACAGACTTCCACCTATAGCTTCCCCGATATAATCAAAGACACATGCAAAAACATAGCTATAAAGGATCCTAATGTAAACCTCACTCTATGCATTAGCTCATTCAGCATGATGCCAAAGGCACATAACTCCACTTTACAAGGCCTTGGGCTCATAGCAACTCAGATATCAAAGCAGAATGCATCGAATATAACGAAGAAGATCAAGAAGCTACTCAAAGAGAAGAGCGCAAGACAGTCCCCTTACTTGAAATCATGCTTAGAGTCTTGTTTAGAGGTGTATTCGGATGCCATTGATAACTTGAATATTTCAAGCAAGGCTATTGGAAGTGGAAGATTCAACGATGCTAATGTGTATCTGAGTTCGGTTATCGATGCACCGGGTACGTGCGAAGATGGATTCAGTGATGGTGGCATTAGCTCTTTGCTTAAGGAGGAGGATAAAGAGTTCTTTGGGCATTCGGTTATTGCTCTGAGCGTTGTTGCCATGCTGCAGGAGGAAACGGGAACAAAGCAAGTGTAGCGTAAGGAAACTATAATATACTCTGAAATGCATTTAACTAATAAGTAAACATACATGCGTGAATAATATAGCTGAAGAAATTGTGTAATATAGATCGACTTATAGGAGCAGCTTTAGCTCATGTATATCGTATAGCTGAACTTATATATTGTATAAGAAAAATGCTTCTAATATTTGGGAAACTGTATTTATATTCATGGGTGAATATGTAAAGCTCTTATGTATAGTTTCTGTTGGCTTTAATATTTGAAGTGTGCTAGAAATGCTTGAAACAAAATTTCGCGATAGACAAAAATTTTCTAGTGATTTGTGATGATTTAGCCCTATCCCTGAAACTGAAACAAATATTTTGTGTAATTGCTCCTGAATAAGTTGGTTAAAACTATGCTTAACACCATAATTGCTCTCACCAATGTTTACCAGTCAACAGAATGCATTTGAATTATGTAAAGTTCCCTATAAAGAAAAAACGGAATGGGAGAATGTAACTTTTTTTTGGTTTGAATTTGTTTAGGAAACCGACCGAAACCGTAAAACCTTCCAGTGCACCTAACCCAGTCCACGGATATCACATAAGTGGCTAATCGTAGTGTATGCACATGGTAAACCCTTTTAACATATCATTCCAGATTTTGAACTCGCATCGTATGCACATGGGAGAATATAATCTTTATGATGACCATCTTTTGAAAATGTTGCGGGAAAGAAATTGAGTTTCTGTTTAGCGATTTTATAAACCCAACATAATTGTGTTCTACGGTGACAATGAAGATCATGTAGGGTTGGAGGCAAATGGATATAAACCTTTTATTTGAATTTTGGTTGGTGTAAGGTACAAGACTGAAATAAGTCCCTTTGTCTCATTCTACATGTGTCAGATGCTTTTCTAACTTACTGTTGATGGCAAAAAATGTCGTAACATCCAAAGATTCTCCACTACTTAGAGAATTATGTTTCGCATGAGAAAATAGGTGTAGAAAGCATTAAATAACACAATATATTTATAGTGGTTCGGTCCTGTGAGTGGCCTATGTCTACTTTGAAAGAGTTTGCTGATATTTTATTGACAATAATAACTTACAAGCTTAGAACTATATCATGACATCCATTTATAAACATTTCCGAGTATTTTGGAATTATAGTTGTCATATATGAATATTGGGAAAAAAGTCACTTTTATGTTTCTTCTTCCTCAAAGCGCGACTGCCATTAATGAGTTTTGAAGCTCTTAAGAGGTGTCAAATTAGCCAATTTTCAACCCTTTTTAAGTGTGAGCTTGACGGTATTTAAAGTGGAGAGTTTAGATGAGAGTTGGTAGGATTTGGGGACCACATTGCAGATTTTCGTATCCTTGGGAGGCGGCATCGAGAATTTCGACTCCACCTATTGCATTCAAAAGGAAAAACGTATCCCTCTTCTAGGATACAAATTTCGTACTCTTTGGGATACGAAATTCGTATCCCTTGGGATACGGAATGACGTATCCCTTAGGGGATACGGTAATTCCGTATCCCCGAGGATACGAGTTCTTCGTACCCCTCAAGGGGTTACCCTGAGGGATACGCTATTTGTGCTATTTAGAGGGGTTCGAAACTCTCGTTGCCTTCAAAGCCGAAATGTTGGACGGATACCAAACCATGCTACTTGAGGGATCCGAAACTTTATGGAAGTGAGCGGTGTGAACGGTGCCGAACTCGAGGGGTTCAAAGGTATTGGAGAATAGGGGGACCCAAAATATTCGGATAGGAGTCGAGACTCCTAGGAAGTGAGGGAAACTAAGCATTATTGAGAGGAGGAATACAATCCCGAGGGGTTCGAAACTTGGGGAGATCCGAAGCTTTTTAGTTTGAAGGTAAGGGGTACGAGACTTTTAGCATGCGAGGGGTACGAGCTTAGTGGTTCAAATCTTGCCTATAGAGGGGTACGAAATTGTGGTTAGCTTGTAGCTTCGAGAAGTTGTGAGGTTCTTGCTCACACGACTTCTTCCAAGCTACTGTCATTCGCTTTTTGGCGACAATTTGGACTTTAACGTCACGATGTGTTGAGTCGAGTGTGTCTGGTGTACTTATGCCGGTTAACATTTTCCCTCCAAAGTACGTCTTATCTTTACATGATGTGCTATGAGTTGGAAGAATTTTTTTTGAATCGTTTAATCCCTGTAAACTCATAAATGAAAACGTTACTCGTCGACTCTCGTTTACGTTGTTGTGCAAACGAGTTGTTGTCGGCATGACGTCATTTGTATGCTCTCTCGTTTTTGCGTGATTTTGCTCGACGTGGCGGGAAGTGAAAAAACAATGTAATATATGTCTGTGTGTAAGTGTGAATAAGTGTGTGCAATTGTTTGCAAGCATGAGACTATTTGGAGAATATGCATATATTCAACATCACTGGGCATATGTGCGCATAACGAACATGCCTATGCATATATTGTGAATGGATATATACGTATATACATATGTACAAATGCATATATATTATTGTACATACGCACATGTTAATTATATCAAAGCAAAATGCATTGAATATAACAAAGAAGATCAAGAAACTACTCAAAGAGAAGAGTGCAGGATAATCTCCTTACTTGAAAGCATGCCTAGAGTCATGTTTGGAGGAATATTCAGATGCCATTGATAACTTGAAGGTTTCGAGCAAGGCTATTGGAAGATACAACGATGCTAATGTGTATCTGAGTTCAGTTATCGATGCTCCAGGTATGTGCGAAGATGGATTCAGTGATGGCGGCATTAGCTCTTTTCTTAAGGAGGAGGATAAAGAGTTTTTTGGGCACTCAGATATTGTTCTGAGCGTCGTCTCCATGCTGCAGGAGGAAATGGGAACAAAGCAAGTGTAGCGTAAGGAACTATAATATACTCTGAAATGCATTTAACTAATTAGTAAACATACATGCATGAATAATATAGCTGAAGAAATTGTGTAACATAGATCGACTTATTGGAGCAACTTTAGCTCATGTATATTGTTTAGCTGAACTTATATATTGTAAAAGAAAAATACTTCTGATATTTGGGAAACTATATTTAAATTCAAGGGTGAATATATAGAGATCTTATGTATCGATTCTGTTGGCCTTAATATTTGAAGTCTGCTAGAAATGCTTGGAACAAAATTCGCGATAGACAAGATTTCTTTTAGTGATTTATGATGATTTACCCCTATACTTGAAACTGAAACAAATATTTTCTGTAATATTGCTCCTTAATACATTGATTAAATCTATGCTTAAAGCCATATATAACTGCTCTCACCACTATTTAACCAATCAACCCGAATGCATTTGAATTATGTAAAGTTCCCTTTAAAGAAAAACGGTATGGGAGAATATAATATTTGTGATGACCATCTTTTGAAAATGTGCGGGAAAGAAATTGAGTATTTGTTCAACGATTTTATAAACCCAGCACGATTGTATTCTTAGGTGACAATGAAGATCATGTCGGGTTGGAAGCATATGGATATAAACATTTTATATGAATTTTGGTTGGTGGAAGCATGTAAAGTACAAGTATCAAATAAGTCCCTTTGTCTCATTCTATATGTGTCAGGTGCTTCTCTAACTTACTGTTGACGCAGAAAAAATATCATAATATCCAAAGATTTTCCATTAGAGAATAATGTTTTGCATGGGAAAATAAGTGCAGAAGGCAGTAAATAACATCGTAGATTTATTGTAACATCCCACACTTTTTTGTACTCAAATTTCGATAAAAATTGAAACTGGAAGACATCCAAGCATGTAACGCATAAATCTGGTACCTGCAAATAAATGAGCATGAGCATAATCAGAGTACGATAAGATAACTCATAGAGGAAACAAAATAGGATAAACTAGTATTAACTCAAGCAACTACATTTTAAAGTAAGTCACTTTGCCAATGCCAAGCATGAGAGAGAACGAGAACCGAAAGCCAAACTTAAACACCTGTGAGAACCCGACCTTCTCTAGAAAACCTGGATGGTTGTAATGATGAGGGGGTCAGAACAACAAGATTCTGGTGAACAGAAAATGTACAACACAAATTATAATACACAGATGCATCCCGTTTGGTTCAACCAAAGATGTATGCCTACCAAAGTTATGTTAAAAACAATGAAGCGATTGTTGAAAAGCAAGCACAAAGAGAAGCTCTTGGAGTTCAAGAACAACACAATAAGGGAGAGAATATTTGTAATGTGTGTAATAATTAATATTTGCATTGGAATCGTGTATCTAGAATATTGAAAAGGCATGTCTATTGGTTGTTGTAAAGTCATGTCTATTCAGTGAAAGGTTATGTAAACCACCATATATATGTGGTCATTTTGTATGTTAAAAAGCAAGATAACAAAATTATAAGTAATATAATTTCTCTTCCTCTAACAAAGTGATATCAGAGCCATAATACTCATAAGAGTTTTCTGATCTGGGGTGTTATCTACCAGCAGCGGTAGCCATCGTAAAATGGTTGCCGTCCACCAGTTAGGAGGAAAAAGTCGGTTGCCATAGACGACGATGAATACTGTAACAACCCGTATTTTCAATAACCTGTAATAACATAAATCGAGGCAGAATTTAATTCTAAAATGGGAATCAAGGGAAACGGGCTATGCCATTGCGTTCGTCTCGGAAAAATACGCGAAATAGAGTCCGAGTTTTCGAAAATCGGAGTCCGTATGACCAAGATATGGCCTCGCGAAGTTTCACGAAAATTCCCAAATTAAAGTATACTTAATTAAGTGAAATGGGTTGTGTAGATATATATATATATATATATTGATATATATATATATATATATAATTGAAAATTTAATAAATAAATATGCAAAAATGCTCAAAACAGCGAATTGGGAGAGGGGAATAACCGAACCGGCCGATTTTTGAAGTCGACCCGAGCTCGCTGGGTCGACTAGGGGTTAATCCAGGGTGTTTGGCTGTCAACCCGTGGGCCGATTCGCTCAAGTGCAGATTTTGCATTTGAATGGTTCTCATGGTCCATCTTTAATCTAAAGGCCCTAGATGGTTCCTACACTTGACTTCTTCCCCAAGACATGCTTTGATGGCTTGGATTGAATCTAGGGTTAATCCTATGGCCTAAAACACTTGCCTAATCTATAAATAAGACCCTAACCTACCCTAATTCATTCATAATTAAACCTAGTGACTAAACTATGGCAAAATGCTAGCTCTCATGGCCTCCACTAATTTTATGAAGAGGGTTGCATACTAATCACTCTCTAATCAACTTCTAATCCCTTCTTAGCATCTTAATCTTCTTCATTTGGTGTTCAAAGTTGCTAGTTGTGAGTTTCTATCACTTTGATGATCTTTTGGTAAACTAATTAGATGAGATGTGATGAGATTTATGGTTTTGTATGTGGGTTAATGAGCTTTGAATCATATGATATGATGTTAGCATTAATCTTATGTTTATGCATGTTGAGTATGTAAGCTTATGCAAGTTTAATATGATGTATGTTATGTTTGCATGATGCTAAATATGCAAGTTGTGGGCTATGTAATCATATGCATGTTATGCAAGTTCATGGTAATATGCTATGCAAGTTACATGTATGTAAATATGCAAGTTACATGTTTGTTAATATGCAAGTTACATGTATGTAAATATGCAAGTTACATGTTTGTTAATATGCAAGTTACATGTTTGTTAATATGCAAGTTACATGTATGTAAATATGCAAGTTACATGTTTGTTAATATGCAAGTTACATGTTTGTTAATATGCAAGTTACATGTATGTAAATATGCAAGTTACATGTTTCTTTATATGCAAGTTACATGTTTGTTAATATGCGAGTTACATGTATGTAAATATGCAAGTTACATGTTTATTAATATGCAAGTTCATGATGACACATTATGCAAGTCTATAAGCTAATATGCAAGTTTGTTATGCAAAATGAATATGTAAGTTATGTGACATATTATATGCAAGTTATGTGACATGTTATGCAAGTTCATATGCAAGTTATGTGTTTGTTAATATGCAAGATGGCACCTTTGAAACATGTTCATTCATATGCAAGTTGACACCTTTTATATGTGTTATATCATGAACGAAATTACGTGGGAACGATGGGGTAATTAAATGCATAAGTTAATAAGATTGTGTGAAATTAATATAATTATGCATAACACAAAATAAATAAACATAGTATGGGAATTTGCCTATTTGGTTAGGTGTACCCATACTATGTGTTGGGAATTTACCTATTGAGTTAGGTCTACCCCATGGGAATTTACCTATTAAGTTAGGTCTACCCATGTTAAGAAAACTTGATTAATTAGGGATAATTAATATAAAATTATGAGGGTGATTAATTAGGTGTAATTAATTGACTAAGACACGAGGTTGGACTCAGTTGTAGCGTAAAACTGCCCGGACCCAACCGGCTTAACCAGTTGCTACAAATGTTAGCCCAATGTGAGAGGTCTTAGGCACAAACTAAATACGTAATTAATGTAAAGACACGAGGTTAGACTCTGTTATGACATAAGGCTGCCCGGACCCAACCGGCTTAACCAGCGGTCATAAAAGACAGTCTAATGTGAGAGGTCTTTACAAAGGTTACGTTCTTAATTAATTAATTAAGAAACACTTAACCACATTAGCATGTAGAGGGACATGAGGGGTTAAGTGGGTGCCTCGGGTGGCATGAGAAAATCTAGTGGTTGCCTTGGGTGGCAATAGAAAATACGATTAGAATACTTAACCAAAATGGAACATGTAATTAAAACATGATTAAAGGGTTAAGTGGGATATACTAGAAAAAGGGACAAGCTTAGGTGGGTAGCTTGTGGAGGCCCATTTCAACCAGTAACCCATACGTATCTTTGTGGGCTCGACCCATGTCGAGGACGGGACACGCATACTGGGCTTGACTGTAAGAGGCAAACGGGTTAGCGGTGGCAACGCAAGTCCAACGGGCTTCATATGCGTGAGTGGGCCCGGGCTGGTAGGTAAGCCGTTGTTGCATCGAGTAGATATAAGCCGTGCACCTTTAGTTCCATCAGGTTGCCACATTGGGGAATGATACATCCCACGGTGGGGCCAGCACGGGTATCTACGTTAGGGAGCCGATCGAATGGGAAGTAGTGTGTACACCTAGTGGATTGTAGGGCCCCGTGGCGCCTACTTGGTCACCTAGGGGTACGCAGGTACTAATTAGTAAATTTTATAAGTCCTTGGGTGGGATCAACCTTTAAGTTAGGAACGACTGGTGTGGTGCAGTTTAGTAATTTACCTTAGGGAGGGTAGATGCGTCTTTATCCTTTATCTTCGTTTAGTTGACTGCTTAGGGTAGCCATTCATCCCTATATGTTACCGTATATCAGTTTATGTCTTCTCTGGTTACTTTAACGATTGTATTGTTAAAGTTATAGGACTCGCTCAGACTTATGTCTGACCCTGTTGTTTTTATCTTTTTCCCAACCCTCAGGTCCTACGGTGGATCCTAGCAGTAATGGAGCTTGATCGGATTGCTGTTCCAGTCTTTAGGAGCTTGGATAGATGTAAAGCTCCAGTTATCCAGTTATCTTTTCTTTTGTTTGGCTATTGTATGAGAGTGGGATTATGTACTTCTTTATTTTGATGGATATTGTACTTGACCTTTATTGTGGTTTTATGATGTAACCAGACATGTTTTACTTCCGCTGTTATGAGATGATGTTTTAAAATTTCAAGTACTATTTATATCTGTCTTGTTGTAATTTTTCTGTTCTATATTCACTAAAATACTCCACCGATGCTATGGCATTCCCTTAGTG
Organism: Allium sativum; assembly: GCA_030737875.1. Taxonomy (NCBI): domain Eukaryota; kingdom Viridiplantae; phylum Streptophyta; class Magnoliopsida; order Asparagales; family Amaryllidaceae; genus Allium; species Allium sativum. The sequence continues at coordinate 200,112,335 of CM060909.1, read as the reverse complement.
AGTGATCATAGCGGGAGTGGGGTGTTACACGTGGTATCAGAGCTTAAGGTTACCAGAACAGATAAAATTTTTGAGAAAAACTATTTTCTAAGAGTATTTTCGAAGAAAGTATTTTTAAAAGCATGTCTTCTAAGAGAAAAAGTTTTTGAAAAAGAAAAGCATAATCCCCAATAGCCATATCTTTATCTTTCGGAATCTCCTTTTTGAATCTTTCCTCTTTCGTTTCAGCATGGCTGAAGATCTTAACATCCCGGAGGGTTTAGTTATACCACTATGGTATAGGAGGTTGCAAGAGGCTAGGGGCGCGGCTGCGGGTCCGGCCAATGCTACTACACCAGAGACAACCGCTCCTCCTCCTCAGCCTAGAGTGGATAATTTTGCTAAGGTTTGCAAGGAGTTCAAGGCTATAGGAGGAAAACCTTTTCTTGGTTCAGAGACTTTCGTAGAGGCTAGAGATTGGCTTAAGGAAGTGGAAGAGTTGCTAGATATCTTTGAAGTGGAAGAGGGAAAGAAAGTCAAGTTGGCGGCTTGGTTAATGAAGGGAGAGGCCTCATTCTGGTGGGAGGTCACTAATGGAGAACGCCCTGTTGACTCTTGGGCAGATTTTAAGCAAAGGTTTGGGGCTAAGTTTCTCTCAAGGGCGGAAGAGAATCTGTTTATGGAGAAGTTCTTGAATTTGAAGCAAGGGAATCTCACGGTGAAAGAATATGTCAACAAATTCAATCAATTAGCAAGGTTTGGCATAGAGTTGGTGAATACACCGGAGAAGAAGGCTTTGAGGTTCGTTAGAGGCTTGAACGAACCATTGCAAGGAATAGCTATGACTCACATTCCTATGGGGGCCACTTTTGAGAAGCTTGTCTACATGGCACTTATGCATGAGGATGATAAGAATTCTAAGGCACCAGAGAAAAAGGGGGATCAGAAGAAACCGCAACAACAACAACAAGGCAAGGGCGGAAAAGGCAATGGTGACAAAAAGAAGACGAAGAAGAAGTGCTTCAATTGTGGAACACCAGGACACCTTAGTAAGGATTGTCGCAAAAAGAAGAAGACCGGTTGCTTTCATTGTGGTGAAGCAGGGCATCTTGTGAAAAACTGCCCAAAGAAGGGGCAGAAGACGGGGTCTACCTCAGGAGGCCAGGTGCAAGCTCTTATAGCACCACCTCAGTCAGGGGGGCAAGTTCAGGTTCTCTCAGTTCCACCGATTCAGCAGAGAGGTAGAACTATTTCCGTTGAAAGTCTGGTTTTTCTGTTTGATCATCCAGTTCGTACTTTGTTTGACTCTGGCGCATCGCATTCTTTTATCTCATCATCATTAGTTGAGTCACTGCACTTAGACACCAGTCTAGTTGATGATCCCTTGGTTGTCTCAAACCCAATTGGGGGCTCCATATATCTGTCTATGATATGTTTGGGTTTGAAGATTTCTATACTTAGCGTTGAGTTTAGATGTGATGCTTTTGTATTGGGCTTCACGGGCTATGGGTTGATCTTGGGCATGGACTGGTTATCCAGTAATGGTGCCGTTCTTGATTGCGAAAGGAGAGTTGTCAGGCTCATGACCCGCTTGGGTAACACTCTCGAGATCTCTTGCAATCCCATGGAATCTGTTTTGCTAAGTTATCTTGAATCGCTCGATGCTTCGGTCGAGAGTTTGCGTTCTGTCAGAGTAGTCCGGGAATATCCGGATGTGTTTGAAGAAGTAAAGGGTTTGCCTCCGAAGCGGGAGATAGATTTCCGAATTTATTTGGTGGATAATGCCAAACCAGTGTCTTTGCCAGTACGCCACATGGCTCCTCGTGAGAGAAGAGAACTTCATAAGCAAGTAGGGGAGTTGCTTGAGAAGGGGTTCATAAGGCGAAGTATATCGGAGTGGGGAGCTCCAGTAGTGTTTGCCACGAAGGCGGATGGGTCCCTCAGACTTTGTGTGGATTATAGAGAACTTAATAAGCTCACGAAGAAGAATAGACACCCATTACCGAGGATAGATGATCTCTTTGATCAGTTGGTTGGCGCGTCAGTATTTTCGCAGATGGACTTAGCTACAGGGTTTCATCAGTTAAGAGTGGCGGAGGACAGTATAGAGAAGACTGCTTTCCGGACTCCGGATGGTTTTTATGAGTGGCTAGTGATGCCATTTGGGTTGACAAACGCCCCCGCATACTTTGTTGATCTCATGAGTAGAGTGTTCAGAGAGTATCTGAATAAGTTTGTAGTAGTTTTTGTGGATGACATCTTGGTCTTTTCCAAGAATGAAGAAGAGCATGCCTTACATCTCAAGGAAGTGTTGGAGACTCTTCGAGCGCATAGTCTTAAAGCTAAATTCTCTAAATGCCATTTTTGGAGAAGAGAAGTGCGATTCTTAGGGCATGTGGTCTCTAAGGAAGGGATAGCTGTGGATCCCGCAAAGATAGTATCTATCCAGGATTGGAAAGTTCCTAGAAATGCTACCGAGGTAAGAAGTTTCTTGGGGTTGGCAGGATATTATAGGAAGTTCATCAAAGACTTCGCGAAGATATCAGCCCCATTAACCCGCTTGACGAAAAAGAATCTGGTTTTCTCGTGGGATGTAGATTGTGATGATGCTTTCCGACGGTTAAAGAGAGCTTTGACCACCGCTCCAGTTTTAGTGCTCCCGGATGGGAGTAAGCCGTTTGTTGTTTATACCGATGCTTGTGGAACAGGATTAGGCGCAGTCTTGATGCAGGAGGGAAGGGTAATAGCCTATGGAGGGAGACAATTGAGAGTGCATGAGAAGAATTACCCTACCCATGATCTAGAGTTGGCCGCGATTGTTTTCGCACTTAAGTCTTGGCGCCATTATCTTCTTGGTGAGAGATTCGAGTTGTTCACCGACCATAAATCATTGAAGTACTTATTCTCTCAGAAGGATTTAAACTTAAGACAGCAAAGGTGGATGGAGTTCTTAGCATCCTATGATTTCGAGATAGCGTATACCCCTGGTAAGGGTAACGTGGTGGCAGACGCCTTAAGTAGAAAAAGGCTATCTTTGAGTCCATTGTTCGTGGAACGACGAAGCTTGGAGTTTCTTTCTTTGTTTGACTTCAGACCTTCTGTTGATTTTGTACCTGGTTTGTTGGCATCCTTGGAGGTTAGACCTACTCTTTTGAGACGGATTGGCGAGGCTCAGCGAGACGACCCACAGTTGGTTGTGTTGGTAGAGAAGCTTATAAGAGGGGAGTCGTCCAGCCATTTGGGTAGATACACCATAGATGATAAGGGATGGTTGCATAGAGACGGTAGACTTTGTGTACCGCAAGATGAGGGTTTGAAGAAGGCTATTTTGGATGATGCACATCGTTCAAGAATGACTATTCATCCCGGTGGAGACAAAATGTACCAAGACATGAAGAGAGTTTTCTTCTGGGCCGGTATGAAGAAAGATGTGGCCGAGTATGTGGCTAGATGCTTAGTGTGCCAACAAGTTAAAGTGGAGCAAAGGAAACCCGGTGGGTTGCTACACCCATTGGAAGTTCCATAGTGGAAGTGGGATAGTGTCTCGATGGATTTCATCGACGGGTTACCGAGATCGAGGAAGGGCAATACGGGAATTTGGGTTGTGGTAGACAGACTTACCAAGAGTGCCCATTTTATACCCGTAAAGAGTAAGAGGACCGCTCCATGGCTTGCTTCAGTCTATGTTAGAGAGATTGTTAGATTGCATGGCGTACCATCCAGCATTGTGAGTGATCGAGATCCTATTTTCACTAGTGAGTTTTGGAGAAGTTTGCAAGAGGCGGTAGGGACTCAGTTGTGTTTGAGCACCGCATATCATCCTCAGACGGACGGTCAGACTGAGAGGGTGAACCGTATCTTAGAAGATCTTTTGAGGCTTTGTATCTTGGATTTTGGAGGTACATGGGAAGAACATCTTCCTTTGGTGGAGTTCGCATATAATAACAGCTTTCAGTCCAGTATTGGTATGGCTCCTTTCGAAGCTCTTTATGGAAGGCCTTGTCGATCTCCTACATGTTGGTGGGAATCTACGGATAAGATCTTGCTTGGGCCGGATATGGTTAGAGAGACTTCAGAGAAGATTGATTTAATTCGAAAAAGGATGAAAGCAGCGCAAGATAGACAGAAATCTTATGCGGATCGGAGAAGGACGGATCTTGAGTTTGAGGTTGGGGACATGGTTTTTGTCAAAGTATCTCCATTGAGAAATGTTGTTCGCTTTGGGTCCGTAGGGAAGTTAGCACCGAGATTTGTTGGGCCGTTTCCTATTAAGGAAAGGATTGGACGGATGGCATATAGGGTGGAGTTGCCCGACAGACTTAGTGGTGTTCATGATGTATTCCATGTATCACATTTGAGGAAGTGCTTACATGAGACCGCGGAGGTGGTAGAGCCGAGCTTGCTTAGAGATGTAGAGGTAGAGCGTGATGCGACGATTCGACGAGCTCCTACTCGCATCCTTGGGTCAGAAACTAGGAAGTTGAGGAACAGAGAAGTTCAGCTAGTTAAAGTGCAATGGGGAGATGACGAAAGCAATGCTACTTGGGAGACGGAAGCAAAGATGCGTTCTTTGTATCCATTTCTTTTTGAGAGTATGTCTTTTAACTTCTCCTTTATTGCTTGTCTAGTACTTATCTTATCTTTAGTATATCCTCTCGCTAATACCTATGACCTTTAGATAGGGTAAAACCTATGGTTGAAACATGTGTTTGAAACATGTTATGGTTGATGGATGCATATGGATGCAATTGTTTGCTAGTGGTTGCTCGTGGATGCATATACACACACATTAGGCACTAGATCGGCTCAGTCACTTCATGTTGCATATTGCATAAATGGATGTGGTAGTTAGATTGATGGATGTATCATGGCTGTGTTATCATATGGATGATGCATTTTTGTGTATGGTTGTGCACGCATGTAGAAATTTGTATGTGTCAATAGGGTTTCGCATACATATTGGATGCATGGCACTATCATGGTTTGCATTAAGGAGGTTTACTGTATCAGTAACCGCCTGATTTTCGCATTAGGTAAGTACATATACACACACTTTTGCATATATCCATCCAGCATTTAGAATCTTGTAAGGACAATGGTTGCTCGTGGATGATGCTTTGAGTAGATGGATGATTGGATGGTAGGATACGTTCTTCCTAACTTGAAGATTTCGGGGACGAAATCCTTTAAGGAGGGGAGAATGTAACAACCCGTATTTTCAATAACCTGTAATAACATAAATCGAGGCAGAATTTAATTCTAAAATGGGAATCAAGGGAAACGGGCTATGCCATTGCGTTCGTCTCGGAAAAATACGCGAAATAGAGTCCGAGTTTTCGAAAATCGGAGTCCGTATGACCAAGATATGGCCTCGCGAAGTTTCACGAAAATTCCCAAATTAAAGTATACTTAATTAAGTGAAATGGGTTGTGTAGATATATATATATATATATATTGATATATATATATATATATAATTGAAAATTTAATAAATAAATATGCAAAAATGCTCAAAACAGCGAATTGGGAGAGGGGAATAACCGAACCGGCCGATTTTTGAAGTCGACCCGAGCTCGCTGGGTCGACTAGGGGTTAATCCAGGGTGTTTGGCTGTCAACCCGTGGGCCGATTCGCTCAAGTGCAGATTTTGCATTTGAATGGTTCTCATGGTCCATCTTTAATCTAAAGGCCCTAGATGGTTCCTACACTTGACTTCTTCCCCAAGACATGCTTTGATGGCTTGGATTGAATCTAGGGTTAATCCTATGGCCTAAAACACTTGCCTAATCTATAAATAAGACCCTAACCTACCCTAATTCATTCATAATTAAACCTAGTGACTAAACTATGGCAAAATGCTAGCTCTCATGGCCTCCACTAATTTTATGAAGAGGGTTGCATACTAATCACTCTCTAATCAACTTCTAATCCCTTCTTAGCATCTTAATCTTCTTCATTTGGTGTTCAAAGTTGCTAGTTGTGAGTTTCTATCACTTTGATGATCTTTTGGTAAACTAATTAGATGAGATGTGATGAGATTTATGGTTTTGTATGTGGGTTAATGAGCTTTGAATCATATGATATGATGTTAGCATTAATCTTATGTTTATGCATGTTGAGTATGTAAGCTTATGCAAGTTTAATATGATGTATGTTATGTTTGCATGATGCTAAATATGCAAGTTGTGGGCTATGTAATCATATGCATGTTATGCAAGTTCATGGTAATATGCTATGCAAGTTACATGTATGTAAATATGCAAGTTACATGTTTGTTAATATGCAAGTTACATGTATGTAAATATGCAAGTTACATGTTTGTTAATATGCAAGTTACATGTTTGTTAATATGCAAGTTACATGTATGTAAATATGCAAGTTACATGTTTGTTAATATGCAAGTTACATGTTTGTTAATATGCAAGTTACATGTTTCTTTATATGCAAGTTACATGTTTGTTAATATGCGAGTTACATGTATGTAAATATGCAAGTTACATGTTTATTAATATGCAAGTTCATGATGACACATTATGCAAGTCTATAAGCTAATATGCAAGTTTGTTATGCAAAATGAATATGTAAGTTATGTGACATATTATATGCAAGTTATGTGACATGTTATGCAAGTTCATATGCAAGTTATGTGTTTGTTAATATGCAAGATGGCACCTTTGAAACATGTTCATTCATATGCAAGTTGACACCTTTTATATGTGTTATATCATGAACGAAATTACGTGGGAACGATGGGGTAATTAAATGCATAAGTTAATAAGATTGTGTGAAATTAATATAATTATGCATAACACAAAATAAATAAACATAGTATGGGAATTTGCCTATTTGGTTAGGTGTACCCATACTATGTGTTGGGAATTTACCTATTGAGTTAGGTCTACCCCATGGGAATTTACCTATTAAGTTAGGTCTACCCATGTTAAGAAAACTTGATTAATTAGGGATAATTAATATAAAATTATGAGGGTGATTAATTAGGTGTAATTAATTGACTAAGACACGAGGTTGGACTCAGTTGTAGCGTAAAACTGCCCGGACCCAACCGGCTTAACCAGTTGCTACAAATGTTAGCCCAATGTGAGAGGTCTTAGGCACAAACTAAATACGTAATTAATGTAAAGACACGAGGTTAGACTCTGTTATGACATAAGGCTGCCCGGACCCAACCGGCTTAACCAGCGGTCATAAAAGACAGTCTAATGTGAGAGGTCTTTACAAAGGTTACGTTCTTAATTAATTAATTAAGAAACACTTAACCACATTAGCATGTAGAGGGACATGAGGGGTTAAGTGGGTGCCTCGGGTGGCATGAGAAAATCTAGTGGTTGCCTTGGGTGGCAATAGAAAATACGATTAGAATACTTAACCAAAATGGAACATGTAATTAAAACATGATTAAAGGGTTAAGTGGGATATACTAGAAAAAGGGACAAGCTTAGGTGGGTAGCTTGTGGAGGCCCATTTCAACCAGTAACCCATACGTATCTTTGTGGGCTCGACCCATGTCGAGGACGGGACACGCATACTGGGCTTGACTGTAAGAGGCAAACGGGTTAGCGGTGGCAACGCAAGTCCAACGGGCTTCATATGCGTGAGTGGGCCCGGGCTGGTAGGTAAGCCGTTGTTGCATCGAGTAGATATAAGCCGTGCACCTTTAGTTCCATCAGGTTGCCACATTGGGGAATGATACATCCCACGGTGGGGCCAGCACGGGTATCTACGTTAGGGAGCCGATCGAATGGGAAGTAGTGTGTACACCTAGTGGATTGTAGGGCCCCGTGGCGCCTACTTGGTCACCTAGGGGTACGCAGGTACTAATTAGTAAATTTTATAAGTCCTTGGGTGGGATCAACCTTTAAGTTAGGAACGACTGGTGTGGTGCAGTTTAGTAATTTACCTTAGGGAGGGTAGATGCGTCTTTATCCTTTATCTTCGTTTAGTTGACTGCTTAGGGTAGCCATTCATCCCTATATGTTACCGTATATCAGTTTATGTCTTCTCTGGTTACTTTAACGATTGTATTGTTAAAGTTATAGGACTCGCTCAGACTTATGTCTGACCCTGTTGTTTTTATCTTTTTCCCAACCCTCAGGTCCTACGGTGGATCCTAGCAGTAATGGAGCTTGATCGGATTGCTGTTCCAGTCTTTAGGAGCTTGGATAGATGTAAAGCTCCAGTTATCCAGTTATCTTTTCTTTTGTTTGGCTATTGTATGAGAGTGGGATTATGTACTTCTTTATTTTGATGGATATTGTACTTGACCTTTATTGTGGTTTTATGATGTAACCAGACATGTTTTACTTCCGCTGTTATGAGATGATGTTTTAAAATTTCAAGTACTATTTATATCTGTCTTGTTGTAATTTTTCTGTTCTATATTCACTAAAATACTCCACCGATGCTATGGCATTCCCTTAGTGAGTGATCATAGCGGGAGTGGGGTGTTACAAATACTCTTTCTGCGGCGAGAACAACAAAGACAAATTAATTCAAATTGAAAAAAAGACCACTAAAGTCCTAAATAGAAAACCAAAAAAAAAAAAACAAAAGGGAGCGAAGTTGATTAAGAAAGATAAAGATTATGAGTAAAACATACCAACTATTCCAGCTTTTGAAGTTAATATAAAGAACAAAAGGAGAGTTCTAGAGTTTTTAGCTCTTTTGGTTCTTTAAGTTTGGGGGAAAAGGATAATAAGGGTGATGTATTTGATGTTGTTGATAGTGATAAAAATGATGATGATGTTGTAGATTTTGATTTTGGAAAGATGAAAAAAAAGAAGAACCAGAAAATAATGCTTGAAGGCTACGTAGACATCCAATCCGCTGCTGATAAGGGATCCATCGGTGGAGAAGGAGTTGCGAGCAGAACAAAGAGTGACAGACGATGACCTGAAAGGGCTTAAAGGAGAAGGTAAAAGGATTGATACAAAAGCCCTTGTTGATCAAGAGAGAGCTGAGGCAAACTCACTACATGATTTTGAGTTGGATATTTCATTGGTTGAGCTTCATAAGTTTGGGGGTCCACAAGGAGCACAAGAAGAATTTTTGGTTCGGAAGCAGAAGATTGAGGCTACTGTTGGATATAAAGTTCCGGATAATGATGGAAGGTGATGTGCCTTGACTTTGACTACTAGTGACTACAAACGGAGAAGAGGCCTTCTTCGAAGTCAATTGCATCTAGACCACTTAATGTTGCATTAGAAAAGGATCGATTGAGGTAACAAATAGAAAAGGCAAAGATGTGCAACGATGATGGTGAAGTGAAATAATTGAGGCAAAGATCAAGGAGCTAGAAGAAAAGTTTAGACTGCCCACAAAAAAAAGGGATGACAAGGCAGTCAAATTAGCAGAAATGAACAGTAAAAACCATGCTGAGAATTTCAAGAATGCATCGGAAATGAAACCAATCAATGTTGGTCTGAAAGCTGGAGAAGTAGGCTACTGAAGTAGGACCTGTTAATGGAACTGAAGATGGCAAGGCAGCAACTGTTGCAGTACTAGAAGCGGCAAATGGGAAGGAAAAGAAAGCTGCTGCAAAGAAGGAGGAAACTGAAGAAGTTAAAGTTGAAGTTCCTGCAAAAGGAAAAGCCGTAGATAACAAGAAGTCACCTAAGCATGTGTGAGAAATGCAAAAAGCTCTTGCTGAAAAGAAAGGAACTAAAGGCCATACAGACGCATGCTAAAACAAATTGAGCACCCGATGTAAAAATGAGGTTGTTGAATTAAAATCTTTCAGTAAAGTGTTGCTGTCAGAACGATGTGAATATGAAGATGAAGACGACAAAGTGATGAACGTCGCTTATGTGGTTGGATATTTGTGAATGCCCGAGAGAACTATTTGAAGAAATACCTATTAGAAAATAGGTGCTTGCCTACAATTGCAGTAGGTGTGAATGAAGCATACTTGGTTTTATCCAACAAGAAAAAGAAAAAAGCCGTAGCTCTAGCTTGTTCGGAGAATGACAGATATAAAAGTATCCAGAGATGACCCGAGTGGAGAGGTCGATGAAGAAAACAAGAGTATTTGTTGATGGTCAGAAGAACCAATCAACTGAAACAGCTGAGCATGCCCAACCAGATACAATGAAAGTTGTGAGCAAGTTTTTCTACAGAAGACGATGAGAAAAAAAAACAGTAGTTCGACGCTTTGTAAACTTGATATTAGCACATCAAGTTTAAGGGAGGATGTTAGGAACAATGTAACAACCCGTGTTTTTATAACGTGTAATAACCATAAATCAAGGCAGAATTAATTTTTAAAATTAGAATCAAGGGAAAAGGGTTACGCCATTGCGTTCGTCTCGAAATTCTGCTTGGAAACGAGTCCGAGTTTTCGAAAATCGGAGCCCGTATGACCAAGTTATGACATTTCGAAGTTTTCAGAAGTTTTCAAGTTCAAAACAGCTCAATTCGAATTCAAAATTCGAAATTCAAACCTCAGAATGGACTGGGCGGGAAATTTCCCGCCCAGGACCAGGTCGACCTGGGGGTCGACTATGTAGTCAACCTACCCAGGACCAGGTCGACCATAGTGTCGACCTGGGGGTCGACCTGTTGGCCGAGTCCACTTTTGAAGCTGGATTCACTTTGATGTATCTGGCCTCGTTTCTGTCTACATTCGTTGACCTAACCCTATAAATACAGCCCCTAACACTAGTCTCTCTACACACAATTCTTTCTGACCTCATGCTGCTCTAATTCTGGTTGAAAAGTTAGAGAGACTACATCTTCTACGGCGAAGCTACGTTGCTGATTTGGGGATTTCTGTTAGGACTTGACTAAGCATATAAAGATTGAACGTCGACCCTCTTTTTCTAATTCTCGAACCACGATCTGTAAGCCCCAGTTATTTTTAGATTTAAACTGTAAATGTAATCTGAATATGATGTAAATTGAAATTGGACCTATGTATGATAACTATTTTACATCCGTTCTTGTTCATCTTGGATCTTTACTTTTGGATATATTACTATGACATTGATTTGGGGTCTGTTCATGCTGTAAATCAAAAAGAAAACCCCCTCATATTATCATGTTGAATCTGCTATTAGTCACGAGTTTATGACTATCACCTTATGTCAATCATTACCATGACTATACTATCACCTTATGTCAATCGTTACCATGACTATCCTATCACCTTATGACAACTGTTATCTTGACTAGTACCTTATTTCGTTAGATTTGAAATCTTTATGTTTGAAGCCAATATTCCACATGCCAATAATGTTATATCATTTATCTCAAGTTATACCATGCTATGCTAGTAATCACTTTTGCCACTTTATACTCGTCCCTTTTTGTGTTATTCCCTAATTAGACTTATTTGTATCGATTCGAGCTTATGTGCGATGGGAATACGATTTGGGTAGATTAGGTAAATCATAAATTGGCTTTGAAGTGAACGTTATTATAACTTGAACCTGGATATGAACATGAACTTGCCACGATTTGACATGAAACAAGACATGAAAACTCGACATGAATTTTGACATGAAAACTTGAACGTGGGCATGATAATTAGATAAACTTGAAAATGGCCAACTCGAGGTTGGGTTGAGTTTGTAGTGTAAATCTGCCTGGAACCGCCTGGCAAATTCAGTGACTGCAAGCAATAGGATCCAATGTGGGTAGTTGGTCATATCGCATGAAAAACCCGAGGTTAGACTATGTTGTGGTGTAAATCTGCCCGGAACTGCCCGGCAAATCCAGTGACCACAACAGTTAGTCTAATGTGAGAGGTTGAGTGCACTAATGAATTAATGCCACATGATAGGGTTAAGTCATGAACCACTTGAATATACTTAACCAACTTGACACGAGGATTTGATAGGGTTAAGTCATGAACCGCTTGAACACACTTAACCAACTTGATACATGATTTGGATAGGGTTAAGTCACGAATTTGAATGATAACACTTAACCCATTAGAAACCCTAGTTACGCGGTCCTTTTCAGTAGTAACCCACTTAGATGTATCACGATACCCTGGGACTAGGCAGGGTCGGGCACGATTACTGGGCTGATTGTAAGCGACCAGAACAATGGCTGAGTAGGTGCGCCATTGTAGGTTCAGGCGGACTATGGTCGTGCACGTAGTCCGGAGTTGAAAAAGCAGGCATTGGGCACCTGTAGATTTACACTGTGTGTGGTTGATTCGTGTCGGTGGTTGGCACCATAGGACTTGATACACCCTATGGTGGACCTAGCACAGGTAACTACATTTCAGGATAGGGCTGTACGACACAGACACATGACGAGCTAGAACTTATAGGGAGCCGATCGAATAGTAGATCGTACCGTAGGACCCCGTAATGGGTCACTTCATGATATTGGGCCAAGGGATCATTTCATGATTAATACTTGACATGGGTTAGAACACTAGTACAGTTGGTGCAGCGAATCTTGAATATGCAATGCTAGACATGACTTATCCTGTTATCTTAATTATCCTACCAGTTCTGTTATCATCCTTATGTTTAATTCCAGTTTCCACATATCATGTTACCTTTACTAGTTTTCATACTGAAAGTCACTAGGGCTTACCAGTCTTTATGACTGACCCTTTTTCTTTCGTCCCCCCGCCCCCCAGGTTCTCACTAGCTCTTAGCTTGGATTTAGCTTGCTTTTCGACAGCTCATGTACGGTTTGGTCTTGGGCTATGCTATGGCTGCTTCTGCTATTTATGGGGAATAATTTACTTTTGTTATCTTTATGATTCTTTATTTTAGAACTTGATGTAATGGAATAATTTGTACCTTGGATATATGGGGTTTTGACTCTTTACTTGAAAGTAATAAATGTTTGGTTTTTAATTCCTATCGCTGCTTTATTTATGTTCTGCCTTGTGATATCTCTGTGTATGTTTACCTAGATAATACTCCACCAAAACTAGTGCATTCCCTTTGTGAGTGACCCTAGTGGAGGTGGGGTGTTACACTTGGTACTAGAGCAGAAGGTTACCAGGCTGGGAAAAAGTTTTAAAAACCTTCTGAAACTATTTTCAAAACCATTTATAAAGAAGCATTTTTCAAGAAAAGTTTTATGTTTAAAAAGGCTATTCCCCAAGAAGCCATTAGCACTTTCCTTTGTTTCCTCGTTTGAATCCCTTTCTCTTCGTTTTTCAGCATGGCTGATCTTAACCTTCCCGAGGGAATTCCCGTTCCTGGATGGTTCCAAAGGTATTTAGAAGCCAGGGCCAACGGCGCGGGCCCGGCAGACATCCCTCCTCCTCCTCCGCCAGTGGCCGCAGTTCCTCCTCCTCGTGGTACCGCCTTTGCCAAAATATGCAAAGACTTTAAAGCAATGGGCGGCAAGAACTTCGTTGGAACTGAAACCTTTGTTGAGGCACGAAAATGGCTAAAGGAAACTGAAGACTTGTTCACTATCTTTGATGTGGAGGACCATAGGAAAGTTCAGTTGGCAGCATGGTTGTTGAAAGAGGAAGCTGCATTTTGGTGGGAAGTCACCAACGCTACCAGGCCAGTTGAGACTTGGGCAGACTTTAGAGTGAGGTTTGGGCTTAAATTCTTATCGTCAGCAGAAGAGAACCTTCAGATGGAGAGGTTCCTATCACTTAAGCAAGGGGACATGTTTGTTAGGGAGTACGTGAATAAGTTTAATCAGCTTGCTCGGTTCGGTTTGGATTTGGTCAACACAGCCCAGAAAAAGGCTGTACGCTTTGCTCGAGAATTGAACGAGCCACTACACAGTTTGGCCATAACTCATATACCCATGGAGGCGACCTTTGAAAGCTTAGTGGATATGACTCTACTTCATGAGGAAGAAAAGAATAGCAAGAAGGAGGTTAAGCCTAATGAGACTCAGAATAAGAAAGCTGACTTCAAGAAGGGGGGTAACAAGAATAACAAGAGCAACAAGAAACCACGTGAGACGAGGAAGTGCAACTTCTGTGGTATTACTGGACATTTAGCTAAAGACTGTAGAAAGAAAAAGAGGAAGTTGGGTGAATGCTTTCATTGTGGAGATACTGGACACATCAGCAAGGATTGCCCTAAGAAGCAAGGACAAGGGCAAGGGCAGACCTAGCGAACAGGACCTTCTGGAGGGCAGTTGCATGCTCTCAACACCACTCCAGCTCCTGACCGAGGTAGTAATATTTCCGTAGAAAGCCTTGTTTACATTTCTGACTTTCCTGTTCGAACCTTATTTGACTCTGGCACATCGCATACTTTTATTTCTTCTGATATTGTTGAAAATCTACACCTAAGTACTAGTCTGGTTGAGGATCCCGTTATAGTTTCAAATCCAATTGGGGGCTTCGCCCATTTATCTATGATGTGTGTGGATTTGAGGATCTCTATCTTAAGCGTAGAATTCATGTGTAATGCTTATGTTCTCGGATTTATGGGATACGGTTTGATCCTAGGTATGGATTGGCTGTCCAATTATGGAGCCATTCTTGATTGTAAACAAAGGGTAGTGAGGCTCATGACTCGCCTTGGTAATACCCTTGAAATTTCTTGTAACCCTAAGGGTCCGGTCATGTTGTGTTATCTTGAATCCCTTGACTCGTTCGACGATAATTTGCAATCTGTAAGAGTGGTCCGAGAATATCCAGATGTCTTTGATGAAGTGAGGGGGTTACCTCCTAAACGCGAAATAGACTTCCGAATTTATCTTGTTGATAATGCCAAGCCAGTTTCATTGCCTGTTAGGCACATGTCCCCGCGAGAAAGAAGGGAGCTCAGTAAACAAGTTAACGAGTTGCTTGAGAAAAATTTCATAAGGCGAAGCATTTCTGAATGGGGTGCTCCAGTGGTATTCGCTACTAAGGCAGATGGATCGCTTCGTCTGTGCGTAGATTATCATGAGTTAAACAAGCTGACAAAGAAAAATAGGCACCCGCTACCAAGAATCGATGATTTGTTTGACCAGCTTGTGGGAGCATCTGTTTTCTCTCAACTCGATCTAGCCACAGGATTCCATCAGCTCAGAGTGACTGAGGATAGCATTGACAAAACTGCGTTTAGGACTCCAAATGGGTTCTTCGAATGGCTCGTCATGCCGTTTGGGTTAACGAATGCACCTGCGTACTTTGTAGATTTAATGAGTAGGGTGTTTCGGGAGTTCCTTAACAAGTTTGTGGTAGTTTTCGTGGATGATATTTTGATCTTATCAAAAGATGAAGAAGAGCATGCTAGACATCTCAAGGAAGTCATGGAAATGCTTAGAGCACACCAGTTAAAGGCTAAGTTCTCCAAATGCCATTTTTGGAGGAAGGAAGTTCGGTTCCTTGGACATGTAGTTTCTAAGCAAGGCATAGCCGTGAACACCGCAAAGGTAGTTGCGGTGCAAGACTGGAAAATTCCTAAGAATGCAACGGAGGTGAGGAGCTTTCTCGGTTTGGCGGGCTACTACAGGAAGTTCATTAAGGACTTCGCTAAGATTTCAGCCCCTCTTACTAAGTTAACAAAGAAGAACCTAGCTTTTACATGGGACATAGAATGTGATGCTGCTTTTCAGAGACTTAAGAGAGCCCTCACCACAGCTCCAGTTCTGGCATTACCCGATGGAGGTAAGATGTTTACGGTGTACACAGATGCGTGCGGCACGGGATTAGGCGCTGTCCTAATGCAAGAAGGAAGAGTAATATGCTACGGGGGCAGACAACTTAAAGTTCAGGAGATAAACTATCCCACGCATGACTTGGAGTTGGCCGCGATTGTTTTTGCACTTAAAGCTTGGCGCCATTATCTTCTAGGGGAGAGGTTCGAGCTGTATACCGACCACGAATCGCTTAAGTACCTCTTCTCATAAAAAGATTTGAATCTGATACAACAACGGTGGATGGAGTTCTTGGCATCATATGACTTCGATATAGCTTATACCCCTGGCAAGGGTAATGTGGTGGCGGACGCGCTAAGCAGAAAAAGGTTGACTTTGAGCCCCTTGTTTGTTGAAATGAAAAGCCTTGAGTTTATAGCAACCTTTGATTTTACACCTGCTGTTGAGTCATTAACTGCTACGTTATCATCTCTTGAGTTAAGACCTACACTTCTAGATCAAGTAGGGACTTCACAGAAGGAAGACCCACAGATAGTCGAAATCATGGACAAGCTGATTAGGGGTGAGACGTCAAGTCACCTCAGTAGGTACACTATAGATGACTAGGGATGGCTAAGGCGTGATGGAAGGCTATGTGTCCCACAAATGGGAGACTTAGTAAGGAGAGTTCTCGAAGAGGCGCATCATTCGAAGATGACCATACATCCTGGAGAGGATAAGATGTACAGAGATATGAAACGCATTTTCTTTTGGGCCGGAATGAAAAAGGAGGTGGCAGAGTTCATTTCGAAGTGCATGGTGTGCCAACAAGTAAAGGCTGAGTCGAAGAAGCCCGGTGGGCTATTACGTCCTTTAGAGGTTCCGCAATGGAAATGGGAGAGTATCTCGATGGATTTTGTGGATGGACTGCCTAGGTCAAGAAAGAGAAATACTAGCATATGGGTCATAGTTGATAGACTCACGAAAAGTGCTCACTTCATTCCAGTGAAAAGCAAGAGGACCGCATCATGGCTAGCGTCTATTTACCTTCGAGAGATAGTACGGTTGCATGGAGTTCCTTCTAGTATAGTTAGTGATCGTGACCCGATATTTACTAGCTAGATCTGGAACAGTCTGCAAGAAGCAATGGGCACTCGACTGAACTTGAGCACGACCTATCACCCACAGACGGATGGACAAACCGAAAGGGTAAATAGGGTACAAGAAGATCTCCTGAGGCTATGCATTCTTGACTTTGGTGGCACTTGGGAAGACCATCTTCCTCTCGTGGAGTTTGCATATAATAACAGTTACCAAGCTGGCATCGGAATGGCACCGTTCGAAGCCCTGTATGGAAGACTGTGCAAATTGCCAACTTGTTGGTGGGAGACGACAAACAGACTTATGCTTGGGCCCGACATGATAAGGGATACTTCTGAGAAGATTTAGTTGATACGAAGACGGATGAAAACGACCTAAGATAGATAGAAATCTTATGCGGACCTTAGAAGGACAGACCAAGAGTTCGAAGTCACAGATATGGTCTTTATAAAAGTTTCTCCGTTATGCAATGTAGTTCGTTTTGGAGCTGTTGGAAAGCTAGCACCAAGGTTCGTAGGACCGTTCCCCATCACTGAGAGGATTGGACGGATGGCCTATAAGGTAGACTTACCCGAGAAGCTGGCTGGGGTGCACAATGTCTTTCA
This sequence comes from Allium sativum, assembly GCA_030737875.1. Classification (NCBI taxonomy): domain Eukaryota; kingdom Viridiplantae; phylum Streptophyta; class Magnoliopsida; order Asparagales; family Amaryllidaceae; genus Allium; species Allium sativum. The sequence goes on along the minus strand of CM060909.1, from coordinate 200,095,122 downwards.
CGTCTCGCATCTCCGGAAGTGCTTGCATGAGTCAGCCGAATGGTTGAGCCAAGCATCCTTGAAGACGTAGAAGTGGAAAAAGAATCAACATTGAGGCGAGTCCCGATTCGTATCTTAGGAACGGAGATTAAGAAGCTAAGGAATCGAGAAGTCATGCTAGTTAAAGTGCAGTGGAGTGAAGCCCAAGAAGACGCAACTTGGGAAACTGAGGAGAAGATACGCGCGCTTTACCCATTTCTTTTTGAGGGTACATTCTCGATCTCTTTTTCCTATAAACTTGAGAACCTTTTCGTATCATGCTTCTACTACCTACGTTTGTCTCGTTATCTCCTCGATCTTATCTTGAGAACCTTAGGTAGAACCATATGGATGTAAACATGTGATTGAAACATGTTATGGTTGATGTTTGCAAATGGTTGCAAGTGGTTGCCAGTGGATGCATGACACACATTAGACACTAGATCGGCTCAGTCACATTTTCATGTTGCATATGCATGAGTGCTTATACTTGTACATGGATGGAACTTGTCGCGCTATCACTTGGATGTTGCATATGAATGAATGTTTGTGCACTCATGTAGAGATTATAAACTATGTTAGGAATTTTCATACATATTGGATTCATTACACTAACATATTTTGCATTAAGGAGGTTTACTGAATCAGTAACCGCCTGATCTTTTGCATTAGATAAGTACATATACACACACTTTCTGCGGATGTTCATACAGCACTAGAAATCTTTTAAGGACATTGGTTGCATGTGGATGATGCTTTGAGTAGATGGATGATTGGATGGTAGGATATATTCTCCCTAACTTAGAGATTTCGGGGACGAAATCCTTTAAGGAGGGGAGAATGTAACAACCCGTGTTTTTATAATGTGTAATAACCATAAATCAAGGCAGAATTAATTTTTAAAATGAGAATCAAGGGAAACGGGTTACGCCATTGCATTCGTCTCGAAATTTTGCTTGGAAACGAGTCTGAGTTTTCGAGCCCGTATGACCAAGTTATGACCTTTCGAAGTTTTCAGAAGTTTTCAAGTTCAAAACAGCTCAATTCGAATTCAAAATTCGAAATTCAAACCTCAGAATGGGCTAGGCGGGAAATTTCCCGCCCAGGACTAGGTCGACCTGGGGGTCGACTATGTAGTCGACCTACCCAGGACCAGGTCGACCATAGTGTCGACCTGGGGGTCGACCTGGTGGCCGAGTCCACTTTTGAAGATGGATTCACTTTGATGTATCTGGCCTTGTTTCTGTCTACATTCGTTGACCTGACCCTATAAATACAGCCCCTAACACTAGTCTCTCTACACACAATTCTTTCTGACCTCATGCTGCTCTAATTCTAGTTGAAAAGTTAGAGAGACTACTTCTTCTATGGCGAAGCTACGTTGCTGATTTGGGGATTTCTGTTAGGACTTGACAAAGCATATAAAGATTCAACGTCGACCCTCTTTTTCTAATTCTCGAACCACGATCTGTAAGCCCCAGTTATTTTTAGATTTAAACTGTAAATATAATCTGAATATGATGTAAATTGAAATTGGACCTATGTATGATGACTGTTTTACATCCGTTCTTGTTCATCTTGGATCTTGACTTTTGGATATATTACTATGACATTGATTTGGGGCCTATTCATGTTGTAAATAAAAAAGAAAACCCCCTCATATTATCATGTTGAATCTGCTATTAGTCACGAGTTTATGACTATCACCTTATGTCAATCATTACCATGACTGTACTATCACCTTATGTCAATCGTTACCATGGCTATACTATCACCTTTTGACAACTGTTATCTTGACTAGTACCTTATTTCGTTAGATTTGAAATCTTTATGTTTGAAGCCAATATTCCACATGACAGTAATGTTATATCATTTATCTCAAGTTATACCATGCTATGCTAGTAATCACTTTTGCCACCTTATACTCATCCCTTTTTATGTTATTCCCTAATTAGACTTATTTGTATCGATTCGAGCTTATGTGCGATGGGAATACGATTTGGGTAGATTAGGTAAATCATAAATTGGCTTTGAACATGAACGGTATTATAACTTGAACCTGGATATGGACATGAACTTGACACGATTTGACATGAAACATGACATGAAAACTCGACATGAATTTTGACATGAAAACTTGAACGTGGGCATGACAATTAGATAAATTTGAAAATGGCCAACTCGAGGTTGGGTTGAGTTTGTAGTGTAAATCTGCCCAGAACCGCCCGGCAAATCCAGTGACTGCAAGCAATAGGATCCAATGTGGGTAGTTGGTCATATCACACGAAAACCCCGAGGTTAGACTATGTTGTGGTGTAAATCTGCCCGGAACCGCCCGACAAATCCAGTGACCACAACAGTTAGTCTAATGTGAGAGGTTGAGTGCACTAATTAATTAATGCCACATGATAGGGTTAAGTCATGAACCACTTGAATATACTTAACCAACTTGAAAGGAGGATTTGATAGGGTTAAGTCATGAACCGCTTGAACACACTTAACCAACTTGATACATGATTTGGATAGGGTTAAGTCACGAATTTGAATGACAACACTTAACCCAATAGAAACCCTAGTTACGCGGTCCTTTTCAGCAGTAACCCACTTCGATGTATCACGATACCCTGGGACTAGGCAGGGTGGGGCACGATTACTGGGCTGATTGTAAGCGACCAGAACGACGGCTGAGTAGGTGCGCCATTGTAGGTTCAGGCGGACTATGGTCGTGCACGTAGTCCGGAGTTGAAAAAGCAGGCATTGGGCACCTATAGATTTACACTGTGCGTGCTTGATTCGTGTCGGTGGTTGGCACCATAGGACTTGATACACCCTATGATGGACCTAGCACAGGTAACTACATTTCAGGATAGGGCCGTATGACACAGACACATGACGAGCTAGAACTTGTAGGGAGCCGATCGAGTAGTAGATCGTACCGTAGGACCCCGTAATGGGTCACTTCATGATATTGGGCCAAGGGATCATTTCATGATTAATACTTGACATGGGTTAGAACACTAGTACAGTTGGTGCAGTGAATCTTGAATATGCAATGCTAGACATGAATTATCCTGTTATCTTAATTATCCTACCAGTTCTGTTATCATCCTTATGTTTAATTCCAGTTTCCACATATCATGTTACCTTTACTAGTTTTCATACTGAAAGTCACTAGGGCTTACCAGCTTTATGACTGACCCTTTTTCTTTCATTCCCCCCTAGGTTCTCAGGTAGGAAACACTAGCTCTTAGCTTGGATTTAGCTTGCTTTCCGACAGCTCATGTACGGTTTGGTCTTGGGCTATGCTATGGCTGCTTCTGCTATTTATGGGGAATAATTTACTTTTGTTATCTTTATGCTTCTTTATTTTGGAACTTGATGTAATGGAGTAATTTGTACCTTGGATATATGGGGTTTTGACTCTTTACTTGAAAGTAATAAAAGTTAGGTTTTTAATTCCTACCGCCGCTTTATTTATGTTCTGCCTTGTGATATCTCTGTGTATGTTTACCTAGATAATACTCCACCAAAACTAGTGCATTCCCATTGTGAGTGACCTTAGCGGAGGTGGGGTGTTACAAACAATGAAGCGTCTATTGAAAAGTAAACACAAAGAGAAGCTCTTAGAGTTCAAGAACAACACATTAAGGGGGAGAATGTTAGTAATGTGTGTAATAATTAATATTTTCATTGGAATCATGTACCTAAATTATTGAACAGGCATGTCTATTGGTTGTTGTAAATTATTGTCTATTCGGTGAAAGGTTATGTAAACCACTATATATATGTGGTCATTTTGTATGTTAAGAAGCAAGATAATAAAAAATTATAAGTAATATAATTCTTCCTCTATCAGGTTAGTGATTCTAGCCTAACCTTTTATATGTTCACGAAAGACTCCATTACTCTTCCTAAAGTAGTATTCTCAAAGCATAATACCGAGATAGAACGTTTACACATGTATTTAAGAAGCCTTTATAGCAGAACATGGCTTGTTATTTAATCGAGAATGAACCCCTAATTACGGAGTTTATATATATATATATATATATATATGTGTGTGTGTGTGTGTGTGTGTGTGTGTGTGTGTGTATTCTAATTCTCTATCCTTTATTATTTAATGTCTCATTATCAATGATAGATAGGGTGAATTCTACCTGATCGCTTAAGACCCTAGGCGCACGTATTGGTCACTTATTATTCCTCGATAATATATTCAACGTTAACATAAACTAGAGGACACTGGTTACAGGGCCCTACTAGTTAAGGCTTCTGTCATTCACGCATATACCCTAGCTCTGTGTAAGGTGAGAGATGTTATTTTATCGTTCGCTATACCATCTAGCTGACCTTATTGGATAACCTCCTTAGTCGCTTACTACTTGTTGTATGGTAAGTATCCATATCTAACGTTTTTAGTTACTAGGTTTGGGTAGACCCCACACGCTCATGCCATTTAATACCATAAACTGAAAGACCTACTCCTATATGGACTCTTCAACCCAACCGCTTAAGACCTAGGAAGCGGACTATACACGAAGGTTATTAAGTTCGTACACGTTAATCGGCTTTTTGGTCCGGTTCGCAAAAGTACATAAGACACGCTCGACTCAACACATCGCGTGGAACTAAAGCCGAAAGGGACACTTAGGAGTGAAGGAAACATGATGAAGAGGGATCGCGCCAACAGAGTCCTTGCCGCACCACAAACACCTATTCATGCAGCACTCGCACGCCTTATGAAGCGAACTTCGCACCCCCTAGGGGTGCGAAATTCACATCTAACAGGGTGAAAAATACGCACCCAGCAGGGTGCGAATTTCGCACCCTAGGAGGCACGAATTTTACACCTCCGCGGGGCGTGAATTTCGCACCCACGAGGTGCGAAATTTTGCATCCCAAGCCCAGGTGCGATTTTTCAGCATATGCAGGCTCCATGTGCGAATTTCTGGGTATGGTCCCCTATTTCTACGTACTTCCACCTACTCCTACCTATTCCATTTCCTATAAATACCCCATGACTTCACACTTGAAAGGGATGGGAATTTGATACCTTAGGACATCTAGAGAGCTCCATTAATGGAATTTCCCATTTGAGGAAGAAGAAGGGCAAAAGTGTCCTTATCTTAGTATATTAAATATATGATAATTATGACATCATATATGATAATGATGACATCATGTCTTAGAGGTGACATCATATAGCCTTAGAGATGACCTCATATGGCTTTGAAATGAATGTAATGAGATGTCATGAGAGGGTCTCAACCTTGTAACTTTTTGTGATCAGTAATATTCCAACAATGTTTCAAAGTGGACGTAGGCCCCTCACGAGGCCGAACCACTATAAATATCTTGTGTTATTTACTGCTTTCCTCTGTTGTCTATACAACCAAATTAATTATTTCTAGTAATTGGGATCTTTGGTGTTTACGACGTTTTTTGCTGTCAACATTTGGTTCTTACACTGAGAAAACTCAGATTTTGCGGCTTTGTCGCACGTTGTCATCTCGACCCCCGACGAGCTTGAGGTTCCTTGCTAAAACTGCCGTCGAGGCCTCTCACGATGGCAAAGCGACCAAAGAACGCAATGGTCGTCTCTTCAGCCGCAGCCAAGGCCGATACATCCCATCAACCTTAACCGACGGATATCCCGGCCACTAATGAAACCGTCCCTGCTATTGTGGACCCCAAAGCTCCCACAACACAAGCTCAAATCTGCGTGCTTAATGAAAAATATGAGAACACAGCGGTCAAGTTAATCAAGCATTAAGGAATAACATCGACCTTATGGGGTAACTTCAAGAAAGTCAGCGCATCGTCGCTCGACTTCAATTAACTCAGAACAACGCTCGACCCCGACCAACTGTCTCAGAAACGTTCTCTTCCGAATCGAGGGGCCCGCATCAAAGGAGGAGGTTTAGCCTTATCAATAACGTCGCCGCCCGCACCAATGCCCTCGACAATGGTAATGGCAATGGCTATGCCAACGACAATGGGAACGACGACCGAACTACCGTCACATATAGCGAGGGGGCACAGTACCAAGACCGCTCTCGTTTGATCATCAATGATGGACCAGGTCCAACTAATCAACGTATTCATCGACACAACCCGACATTCGCTTATCAGGATGATGGGTTCACTATTCCAACGGCCCACGTTCCTCTAGAACAGGAACCGCATCACCCTGCTCCACTTGACCGTCCACACCAGACCCGACCATAGATGTCGAGGACATGGAGGAAGATGATCCGGACGTCCATCATAGAAGACGCCCCCACAAAAGAACTCCGGAACCTCGCCAAAACCTATGGGTCCCAATTGCGGATCCCCATCCAACTTACCTTCCCGACATGGTCCGAAGAATTATGAGGGAAGTGCGAGGAAACGTGCTCTTCACCAGAAGGGTAAACGAAGCTGAATGGCCGTGACACTTCAGCATGTCGCAAATACCGCTCTACGACAACACTACTCACCCCTGTGCCTTCCTAAATCGATATGAATGGAAAATGGACTCAAGCCTGGGCAACGATCTCGTCAAATGCAAGTGTTTCCCAGTCTTTTAATAAGGAACTACTTTGTTATGGCTCTCTCGCATCCCACTTGATTCCATCAACAACTTCGGCCAGTTAGCGACATAGTTGGTCAAGCAATTCAAAATGCATATTCCAACTCTAAAGAATGACCTCACCCTTTCCAACTTATACAAAGGGCCCGCTAAGTCGCTCAAAAGCTACCTCTCCAGGTACAACAATGCCCTCGCCGAGGTCGAGGATCCGGATCCTCACACCGTACTCTTTCAATTAACCAAAGGTGTCCTCCTTACTTACGAATTCGAGGCATGGATCGATCAGAAGCAACCAAAAAGTCTCGACGCCTTCTATGAGAAGGAGGATCAGTACATATTCCAAGAGGAGGCAAGATGCAACCAACTCCCAGCCACCAGTCGCCCCCAATGACTCTCAAGCAGGCACTGCAAATAACAACCTCAGAAGAAAACAAGTAGGAGAGCCCTTTGATCAGAACAACGGGGAAAATCCCAACAGGCAAAGACCGAACAATGGTAGGCAAGGTGGCCGGAACAATGATCAGGCCCTGAACGAGCCAAGAAAGCCCGGCCCTTACCCAGCCTTCGAGACATACACCCTGCTAAATGGGGATCTAGAAACAATCTACGTAGAGACATGCAACACTTTGCCATATAAGAAGCTACGCACTAGGAAATCAACCAACCTTGAGAAAAATACTGGAAGGTACTGCTGATACCACGATGTATACGGCCATAATACCAATGAGTGTCGCCAGCTCAGGGACGCAATCGAAAAACTCATCCATGAGAAGCGACTGGAGCAATATGCCCAAGAACCTTTTCCTGCCGAAGCGAATTCAAAGTCTCAGGCACCAACGCCTCAAGCAGCCGCCAAAGCAGTTCCACGTCCATCTAACCCAAGGCGTGGGATCGTAATCAACACCAAATTTGGCGGACCTTATCCTACGAATGACAGCTTCCGAAAAATGCAAGAGTAAGTTAGTTCAATAAAACATGCTACTTATGAAACATGCTCCACACCCAACGAATCCGTCCCAGCCAAGCTCCAAAAGACCATGCGAGACGACATCGTTTTCCACGAAAGAAATTCTGCAGGGTTGGAAATCCCAACCACCGATCCACTAGTTATTACAGCTCAGATCGGTGCCGCTTCTATCCGAAAGCTGTTAATCGATTCTGGAAGCTCAGTCAACATCATTTTCAAAGCTTACGACCAGATGAGGTTAGAAACAAATAACTTAAAACCATGCCGCGCCACGATCCACAACTTCAATGCGGCTTCTAGTTCCCCAGTGGGAATGATCGATTTACCTATGGAGCTAGGAGAGGGGATCGGACCCGGGTCCGAATCCTCACTTTCGTGGTTATAGATATTGATTCCCCCTACAACGCTTTTCTTGGACGCCCTTTTCTCACAGAGTTTCGGGTCTGCATGTCGCCATGGTCTCTCCTAATGAAATTTCCGACAGAATACCGGATTGGAACAGTCAGAGGCGATCAAGTAAGCGCTAGAGAGTGTAATGCAATAGAATGGAAGAATGCGTGCAACAAGGACAAGGGAAAAGAAGTGCTCATGCCTTCTTGCGCCAAGACTATTTCAGCATAGCAATCAACGGTGTCTGCGCCTTGGCTCAGGCGCCACTGCCATCTTTCCGAAGACCTCGACCCACAGAAGGACGAAGAGCCCGAGCACGAGAGGGATACCCGGTCGAATCTACGGTGGATATTCCCGTTAATCCCGATGATCCATACAGGGTGCTGAAGATAGGAACACAACTCCATCCAGCGATCAAAGAAGATCTCGTAGATTTCTTGAAGGCGAATTTGTATGTGTTCGCATGGACTCACTTCGATATGAGAGGCATCGACACTATGATCGCATGCCATTGTCTAAGCATCGATCCCACGATGCCTTCGATCAAGTAGAAGCCCCACTTCTTAGGACCCGAAAGGTCCAAAGCACTCGAGGAAGAGGTAGACCGTCTACTCAACAACAACGTTATTCCCGAGCCGACTACCCCGAATTGGTCTCCAATCCGGTTTAGGTCAAAAAAGCCAATGGTAAATGGCGAACGTACGTCGACTTCTCTGATTTAAACAAGGCATGCCCAAAGGACAGCTTTCCACTCCCAACGACCAACCGACTTGTTGATACAATCGCCGGATACCAGCTACTATCTTTCATGGACGCCTACTCAGGATACAATCAGATCCTAATGAACCTTCGCGATCAGGATCATACCTCCTTCATAACAGACCTCGTACTTTACTGCTATCGCATCATGCTCTTCGGCATCAAGAATGCCGGCGCTACTTATCAGCGGATGGTTAATCGACTCTTTAAAAACCAAATTGGAAAGTCCATGGAGGTGTATGTGGATGACATGTTGGTAAAATCTAAAGTATCAAGCGGTCACATCCATGACCTCTCTGAAATGTTCGATATCCTCCACTGGTACGATATGAAACTCAACCCGTTGAAGTGCTCCTTCAGAGTCGCTTCAGGAAAATTCTTGGGTTTCATCATCAACTCTTGGGAATCAAAGTTAATCCATAAAAAATCCAAGCTATTCGGGACATCCAAATCCCCCAGAACATCAAGGATTTCCAAAGTTTAAATGGAGAGGTCGCCTCTTTAAGTCGGTTCATATCTTAGGCCACCAACAAGTGCATTCCTTTCTTCGATTTACTTCGAAAAGGGAAACACAATTTCGAGTGGACCCCAGAATGCATTTATGCATTCAAAGAACTTCTGGATCACGTAGAGCAACCACCTATCCTATCTAAGCCCGTAGACCATGAGGACTTATACATTTATTTGGCTATTTCTACTCAGGCAATCAGCTTGGCGTTAATCCGCCTCGAGGACCGCATCCAACAGCTTACCTATTACATAAGCAAACGATTGACAGGTGCAGAGAAAATTACACGAATTTGGAAAATCTGGCATTTTGCTTGCTCATTTCCTCTTGGAAACTTTGACCATACTTCCAGTCTCATCCTATAAAGGTTTTCACCAACCAGCCACTATGACCGTTCCTACAACGACCCGAAGCGTCTCGACGGCTACTGAAATAGAGTATGGAGCTAAGCCAATTTGAGATAATGTTCATTCCCCGCTGAGCCATCCTCGGCCAAGCTCTCGTTAACTTCATAGTAGAGTTCACTGCCCCCGAAGAGACTCCGACAGAGAACACGGAAGCTCCTAGTATTCAACAAATGTTTGGGGCCGGAGCCTTGTTCATTATCCTTGAGGAACGCCTGATATGCTATGCGCTAAAACTGAATTTCCCTGCTACCAACAACGATGCAGAATATGAGGCCTTGATTGCCAGACTTAGAATCACGATCAAGCTCAAACTAAAGACAATCCAAATCTTCTCCATTTCATAACTCATCGTGCGTCAAGTACAAGGGGAATACCAAGATAAGGGGGAACGAATCGCCCTGTACCTAATGAAGGTTCAGGAATTACTTACTTACCTCGATCACTTTGTCATCACTCACATACCCCGAGAACAGAATGAAAAAGCGGATTCGCTATCCAAACTGGCAAGCTCCGAGGATCCGCAACTCTTAGGATACTCCCCCATCGAAGTGCTCAACTCCCCTAGTATCAAGCAAATTCAGACTGGGGCAGCCATGAACGCCGAACCCGAATCTTGGATGACACCAATCAAGAATTACCTACAGCACGGGACCCTTCCGAGGAGCTACAAGGAAAGACGAGCGCTCACCCGCCAATCGGCTCGCTATCTTCTTATGGATGGGGAGCTCTACCGTAGAGGTTTCTCCGTCCCATTGCTCAGATGTGTAGCCCATCATGGCGCCATCAAAGTCTTAACCGATGTACATGAGGGGGAGTGCGGCGACCATATTGTAGGGCAAACCTTGGCTAGAAAAATACTTAGACATGGTTATTATTGGCCCATGCTCGACCAAGACTCCGCAAACTATGCTCACAAGTGGGACAAGTGCCAGTGCTTCTCAAAGATCCTGAGAGCCGCGCTTACAGAGTTGACACAAATGACTAGGCCATGGCCTTTCGCCATGTAGGGAATCGACATCATTGGAACTCTTCCAATGGCCAGAGCCGGGGCAAGATTGTAACACCCCGCCTCCGCTAGGGTCACTCGCAAAAGGAATGCACTAGCTTTAGAGGGGCATTATTGGTAAACATGCACAGAAATATCACAAGACAGAACATATAAAATAGCGGAAGTAAAATCAAACTTTCATAACATGAATAAATAAGGTCTAAAGCCTTTTACATCAGAGTACATCAAAACCTGTCTTGCAATAGTAAAGAAGCATAAAGACATTTTCATAAATTATTCCCCAAGTAAAAACAGTAAAGTAGCCATTAGCCAAGAAAAGTCCAAGCCATCCATGATGACCTTCAAGCAGAAGAAGTCCGAACTAAACAACAGTATTTCCTCCCTGTAACCTGGGGGGGAAACGAAAGAAAAGAGGCGAAACAAAACGGGTCAGTCAAAAAGACTGAGTAAGCCCTATCTACTATTAGCATAAAAACTAGTAAAGTTAACTGACATGAGAAACTGAGATGAACATAAGCATGATAACAAGATAGATAAGCTAAATCAAAATAACAGGATGAACTACTGAACTCAGATAAACTAAGGTGTCATGATAAATTACGATGTCAAGATAAAACAAGGTATCACATCGTCAGGTTTCTATCAAGTATAATATCCCCAAGATATCTGTCACGTATAACGCCCCGTGATATCTATCCTGTATTTTAGCTCTGCACCTACCGTACTAGTATCCCCACCGTGTCATGTGTTAACCAAGAATGACCCTCACTCAAAAGTCGTGTAATGGTCCATGTCAACCTAATATATCGCATATATAGGTTACTCAACTTGTATGTTTTATTCCATGTAAATGTTCAGTCCCTTGCCGTAGACCATACGGGCTTTCCCATGAGATTCTATATTACTTTAACATAGTTCCATGATCCTTAAGATCGGTTTGGACTGTTACCCTAAACCTAGCCAGGGTCTTCCAACATGAATTATCGTTTGTACAACTAGGACTTATGCTACCTAGGGCTACTAGGGATTATGCTTACCTATTGCACGTTTTCGTATCTCGGTTTGGGTTCAACCACCTAGGGCCACTAGGGATTACGCTAACCGCCAACCGCGCCCTTTTTCCCACGCATATATCGTGAATCGTTTTTCCATGACTGTATGCACATGTATCACATCGTGCCATCCGAGTCCTGTCACAGGGCAGACCAGGAAATACAGGACTCGGTCGGGAGCTTTCAATTTATCTGCCGATGCAGATGCTAAGGTCTGTTTTTTCCTATACGTGGCTATGGTCCCACGAGACCACTCCCTCAACTAGTGAAAGACAAGACAGGATAAATCCTGTATGAGAACACAACACTGGCCAACCCACATCCAAGCCTTACCGCAACCATAATTAGATAGCAATTATGGTCTATTGGGTGTTCTCTGCCTTTCCGTACGTACACGCTTGACCAAAGATGGTAGGTAGCCTGACGAAATGCTATCTAGGGTACGACCGTGTATCGTCGACTATCCCCTATCCATCCCCGTCTTTAGGTCGCTCGTATAGCAACCAAGGCATACTCTTGGTTCTTCTAACGCAGACCTTAACCTCTCATGAGCCTAGTATAATCACCTGGCAGCTCATAGAGGGATACCAAGAATACCCTCACGTTCCCCGAAGCCGCTGCTTCGTTACCCAATTCGCTGGAGCCTTTATCCAAATCAGATACTTGCTCCTACTCGTATACTTAAACGATGACCTACCGTATTAGGTTACTCATCTATCTATGAACTGGTCTAAACTTCCTTGACTAAGAATCATTACTTAGTTATTCTTCAACTAAGGTTTACCACTTAGCATTGTTCCCGTTATCCTTGTTAACTACGGTTATCCACCTAATCCTCAGAACTAGGGTTTACATAATGGATTAAGTGTCACTTAAGTTCATGACTTAACCCGTCTACAAATCCTGTCAAAATTGGCTAAGTATCCAAGTTCAAGGCTTAACCCTACAAACCATGCTCAAGTTGGTTAAGTATATTAAGCAATTCACGACTTAACCTCGTCCAATTATCATTCTAGATTGGTTAAGTATATATTAACTTGACCCTATCAATTTACTTAGTCAAATCGGTCAAGTGTATTCAAGCGATTCGTGACTTAGCCTTATAATGTTTTCACGTTATATTGGTTAAGTATTGGTTAACTTAACCACAATAAATTAACGAGTTAGATTGGATAAGTATAGGTCACTTAACCACATCAATTCATCACGTTTAGATTAGTTAAGTGTTTAACTTAACCCCATTAAACTACCAAGTGGGATTAATTAAGTCTAGGCTAACTTAACCCCATCCGATTTCCATGTTTAGACTAGTTGAGTCTAATCTTAACCTCATTCGTTAACCGTATTTTTCGGTTAAGCGTCATTAAGAAAACTTACTTAACCTTACCAAGTTATCGCGTTGGATTGATTAAGTGTTGGTTAACTTAACCCCATCCACTAGTCATATAAAAATGGTTAAGTGTCATTAGGCAAATCAAGTTACTTAACCTACCCAACCTTGTCATGTTTTGTTAAGTATCATTAGCCTAATCAAATTACTTAACCCATTTGTCCATGTCATATTTGGTTAAGAGTCATTAATCAAATTAACTTAACCCTATCATGTGGCATTAATTACTTAATGCACCTTCACCTCTCACATTAGACTTTGTTGTGGTTACTAGTTAAGCCGGTCGGTTCCGGGTAGCTTTACACCACAACTTGGTCTAACCTCGGGTTCAAGCACAACATGACCAACTTCTCACATTGGGTCCTATTGTTTGCAACTACTAGTTAGGCCGGTCGGTTCTGGGTAGTTTTACGTTGCAAACTCAACCCAACCTCGAGTTGGCCACACTTATATTATCTAAGTGTCATGTCCATCATGTTTCCCAAAACATGTTACAAGTTTTCAAGCATTTGGGTAGACCTAACTTAATAGGTAAATTCCCAAAGGGTAGACCTAACTTAATAGGTAAATTCCCAAGCTTATGTTTTTATGCATACTTACATGTCAACTTCCATGTTATATTTCAAGTCATGTTTTCAAGTTGTATTTTCATGTCATTAGAAATTACCCATAACATAACCCAACTCTTTTAAACTCGCATATACGTTCGCGACAACGTAATGGATTAAAAGAAGAGACTTGGCAAAGGCATGACAAAAATGGATATTAAGCCACAAGTTAATCATGGTGGCAAATGAGGCACAAATGTGTTCATTAACTTGCATGTTACATTCTTAAGCCTCAAAACATGCATAAACCCAAACTTGGCACATAAGCGAATCATGGTGACAAAAGATATGGAATGATGACTAGTAACTCGCATATATCATCATATAAGGGTTATGACTTCATATGCAAGTTGACATAAAGGTTATGAGGGTTCTCATGTTGCCTAATGCAACATTTCAACATAAAGGTTGTAGCTTTTAGCTCACAAGATCAAGATAATGACTTCATAAACTTGCATGACATGATAGCATGTATCATACTCAATGATCAAACCCAAACTTGCAACATGAACATTTAACTTCATAGTTAATATCTAAGAGTAGGGAAAGGGCTTACATTGCTATGAAGGCACAAAAGATATGACAAAGCCCTTATGCAATCAAATAGACCCAAAATGCAAGCTCTAACATAAAAACCCTTGAGCCAAAATGATCAAAACCCTTGCTTTATGATGCAAAGATAGAAACTTGACTTGAATGCAAGCTAATGACACTCATACAAGCTTGAAAACACTTGTATGCATGGAAAATCTCTCATAGAAACCATTTAGAAATTTTATGAAGAGAGTGGAGGCCATGAGAGGTAAAATTTTGCCATAGTTTAGTTGCATGAATGAATAATGAGGATTTAGGATAGGTTAGGGTCTTATTTATAGATTAGGCAAGTGTTTTAGGCCATAGGATTAAACCTAGATTCAATCCAAGCCATCAAAGCATGTCTTGGGGAAGAAGTCAAGTCTAAAAAATGGAGTGGTGTCTTAACCAGGCCTAAAAATGGAGTGGTGTCTTAATTGGGCTGAATTTCAAATCTGTTTTCGGATTTGAATTTTCGTGAAACTTTGCGAGGCCATATCTCAGTCATACGAACTCCGATTTACGAAGTTTCGGACTCTATTTCGCGTATTTTTCCGAGACGAACGCAATGGCGCAACCCGTTTATCCTGATTCAGGTTTTATAATTAAATTCTGCCTTGATTTCTTGTTTTAACGTGTTATCGAAATACGGGTTGTTACATTCTCCCCTCCTTTTAGGATTTCGTCCCCGAAATCTCCAAGTTAGGAAGAACATATCTTACCATCCATCATCCATCTACTCAAAACATCATCCACAAGCAACCATTGTCCTTAGATGATTTCTAATGCTGTATGAATATATGCAAAACGTGTGTTTACATGTTCCTTAGCTAATGCTAATGGTCAGGCCTGAATAATCTTTCTAATGCAAAATATGTATAGTGCCATGAATCCAACATGTATGCAAATAGTCCTAGTCATATAGATACTATATGCGTGCAAAATCATTCATTCATATGCAACAATCACATGATAACACATTCAATTTCATCCATAAACAAGTAAAAATACTCGTGCATATGCAATATGAAATGTGACCGAGTCGAGCTAGTATCTAATGTGTATTCGCGCATCCACGAGCAACCACTTGCAACCATATCAATCATAACATGTTTCAAATACATGTTTACATCCATAGGGTTCTACCTAGGATTCCCTGAAACAGGGTCGAGAAGATAAACAAGACAAACTCCTTACGGGGTTTGTAACAGAAAATAGGACCAAGAAGATGTCCACAAAAGATAGCCTACAAGTAAGCTCTACAAAAAACAGGGATCAAGGATATACTCCCAAAAAGAGATATCATGCGCGTATCTTGTCTTTGACCATCAAAGTCGTATTTCCTCGAGCTTAATTCCATTGTGCCTTGACCGTCTTTTAACTTCGCGATTTCGTAGCTTCTTATTTCCTGTTTCCATAACATGAGCTGGAACTCATTTCTTCGTCGCCTCTCGTTCCACTTGCACTTATCCTTTTCCTAGAATACTTGACGCAAACATGACTGCGTACTCATGATCTCATGCAAGCTTTCCAAAATTCACTAGTGAATCTTGGATCTCATTTATATATTATAAGGTATTCCATGTAGAATAACTTTCTCTTGAAAGTAAACAGATGTTAACCAGGTTATCAAGCGCACTTACTAGGGTGATCTCTATAACCCATGCATAAATGAAGTAAACCATTCGTCTTATCGGCGCACACCACTCGATCGGGCTTCATATTTCCAATAAAGGCATCAAGGGATTCTAAGTAACTAGTCATGACAGAACCTCAAAAAGGTTACACGATACTTCGAGGGCATTACCAAGGCTAGTCAAAAGGTCTAACTACCCTCCTATCAAAACCGAGAGTGGCACCCCCTACTGGATAACCACTTCATCCCTAGAATCCATCCATAGCTTATAAACATAAGCATTATTTCCAAATTCAACACTTGGCATAAACATTCTCAAATCCAAACAGGTCATGTATAAATGGACTGATTCTCCAATAGGACTTTGAGACAAAAATGGGATCCTCTATTACGCTAGTACTTAAGGTGCAGAGACTCAACTACCGAAGCGGACTTAAATGATGCGGGGATCAAAACAAAGTCTTGGCGGGATGATAGAAAAGAATAACTAGATCTTCAACAAGGATGTTATCCCCCTACTCAGGTACTCTAGTGAGGGTATACAATTATCTTCACGATGATCTTGTCCTTGTCCCACAATACTTAACTATCCGTCCCGTTTCACCATACCAAAGATACTTTTTCATTATGGGTTGAGCCATACCAACAAGTTGCTCATCCTTAAGCTCGTATCCTTTATCCTGTTTCTCACTGTCCTTTCTTATAACGCGGCCACTGGTCTCTCGAGAACCACCTCCATCGCATGGAAAGCACTTTCGTAGATAGAAAAGACTAGTCGCAGTTAAAACCACTGTGACTACAGATGGAGGAAAGAAAGGAGAAGAGATTCAATTAAGGAAACAAGGATAGTGCTAATGGCCTTTGGGGAATAGCCTTTTTCTTTTAAAAGAAAATTTTCTTAAAAAATGCTTCTTTGTAAACGGTTTTCAAATAGTTTTCAGAAGGTCTTTAAAAACTTTTGCCCAGTCTGGTAACCTTCTGCTCTGATACCAAATGTAACACCCCGCCTCCGCTAGGGTCACTCGCAAAAGGAATGCACTAGCTTTAGAGGGGCATTATTGGTAAACATGCATAGAAATATCACAAGACAGAACATATAAAATAGCGGAAGTAAAATCAAACTTTCATAACATGAATAAATAAGGTCTAAAGCCTTTTACATCAGAGTACATCAAAACCTGTCTTGCAATAGTAAAGAAGCATAAAGACATTTTCATAAATTATTCCCCAAGTAAAAACAGTAAAGTAGCCATTAGCCAAGAAAAGTCCAAGCCATCCATGATGACCTTCAAGCAGAAGAAGTCCGAACTAAACAACAGTATTTCCTCCCTGTAACCTAGGGGGGGGGAACGAAAGAAAAGAGGCGAAACAAAACGGGTCAGTCAAAAAGACTGAGTAAGCCCTATCTACTATTAGCATAAAAACTAGTAAAGTTAACTGACATGAGAAACTGAGATGAACATAAGCATGATAACAAGATAGATAAGCTAAATCAAAATAACAGGATGAACTACTGAACTCAGATAAACTAAGGTGTCATGATAAATTACGATGTCAAGATAAAACAAGGTATCACATCGTCAGGTTTCTATCAAGTATAATATCCCCAAGGTATCTGTCACGTATAACGCCCCGTGATATCTATCCTGTATTTTAGCTCTGCACCTACCGTACTAGTATCCCCACCGTGTCATGTGTTAACCAAGAATGACCCTCACTCAAAAGTCGTGTAATGGTCCATGTCAACCTAATATATCGCATATATAGGTTACTCAACTTGTATGTTTTATTCCATGTAAATGTTCAGTCCCTTGCCGTAGACCATACGGGCTTTCCCATGAGATTCTATATTACTTTAACATAGTTCCATGATCCTTAAGATCGGTTTGGACTGTTACCCTAAACCTAGCCAGGGTCTTCCAACATGAATTATCGTTTGTACAACTAGGACTTATGCTACCTAGGGCTACTAGGGATTATGCTTACCTATTGCACGTTTTCGTATCTCGGTTTGGGTTCAACCACCTAGGGCCACTAGGGATTACGCTAACCGCCAACCGCGCCCTTTTTCCCACGCATATATCGTGAATCGTTTTTCCATGACTGTATGCACATGTATCACATCGTGCCATCCGAGTCCTGTCACAGGGCAGACCAGGAAATACAGGACTCGGTCGGGAGCTTTCAATTTATCTGCCGATGCAGATGCTAAGGTCTGTTTTTTCCTATACGTGGCTATGGTCCCACGAGACCACTCCCTCAACTAGTGAAAGACAAGACAGGATAAATCCTGTATGAGAACACAACACTGGCCAACCCACATCCAAGCCTTACCGCAACCATAATTAGATAGCAATTATGGTCTATTGGGTGTTCTCTGCCTTTCCGTACGTACACGCTTGACCAAAGATGGTAGGTAGCCTGACGAAATGCTATCTAGGGTACGACCGTGTATCGTCGACTATCCCCTATCCATCCCCGTCTTTAGGTCGCTCGTATAGCAACCAAGGCATACTCTTGGTTCTTCTAACGCAGACCTTAACCTCTCATGAGCCTAGTATAATCACCTGGCAGCTCATAGAGGGATACCAAGAATACCCTCACGTTCCCCGAAGCCGCTGCTTCGTTACCCAATTCGCTGGAGCCTTTATCCAAATCAGATACTTGCTCCTACTCGTATACTTAAACGATGACCTACCGTATTAGGTTACTCATCTATCTATGAACTGGTCTAAACTTCCTTGACTAAGAATCATTACTTAGTTATTCTTCAACTAAGGTTTACCACTTAGCATTGTTCCCGTTATCCTTGTTAACTACGGTTATCCACCTAATCCTCAGAACTAGGGTTTACATAATGGATTAAGTGTCACTTAAGTTCATGACTTAACCCATCTACAAATCCTGTCAAAATTGGCTAAGTATCCAAGTTCAAGGCTTAACCCTACAAACCATGCTCAAGTTGGTTAAGTATATTAAGCAATTCACGAATTAACCTCGTCCAATTATCATTCTAGATTGGTTAAGTATATATTAACTTGACCCTATCAATTTACTTAGTCAAATCGGTCAAGTGTATTCAAGCGATTCGTGACTTAGCCTTATAATGTTTTCACGTTATATTGGTTAAGTATTGGTTAACTTAACCACAATAAATTAACGAGTTAGATTGGATAAGTATAGGTCACTTAACCACATCAATTCATCACGTTTAGATTAGTTAAGTGTTTAACTTAACCCCATTAAACTACCAAGTGGGATTAGTTAAGTCTAGGCTAACTTAACCCCATCCGATTTCCATGTTTAGACTAGTTGAGTCTAATCTTAACCCCATTCGTTAACCGTATTTTTCGGTTAAGCGTCATTAAGAAAACTTACTTAACCTTACCAAGTTATCGCGTTGGATTGATTAAGTGTTGGTTAACTTAACCCCATCCACTAGTCATATAAAAATGGTTAAGTGTCATTAGGCAAATCAAGTTACAAAAACCTACCCAACCTTGTCATGTTTTGTTAAGTATCATTAGCCTAATCAAATTACTTAACCCATTTGTCCATGTCATATTTGGTTAAGAGTCATTAATCAAATTAACTTAACCCTATCATGTGGCATTAATTACTTAATGCACCTTCACCTCTCACATTAGACTTTGTTGTGGTTACTAGTTAAGCCGGTCGGTTCCGGGTAGCTTTACACCACAACTTGGTCTAACCTCGGGTTCAAGCACAACATGACCAACTTCTCACATTGGGTCCTATTGTTTGCAACTACTAGTTAGGCCGGTCGGTTCTGGGTAGTTTTACGTTGCAAACTCAACCCAACCTCGAGTTGGCCACACTTATATTATCTAAGTGTCATGTCCATCATGTTTCCCAAAACATGTTACAAGTTTTCAAGCATTTGGGTAGACCTAACTTAATAGGTAAATTCCCAAAGGGTAGACCTAACTTAATAGGTAAATTCCCAAGCTTATGTTTTTATGCATACTTACATGTCAACTTCCATGTTATATTTCAAGTCATGTTTTCAAGTTGTATTTTCATGTCATTAGAAATTACCCATAACATAACCCAACGCTTTTAAACTCGCATATACGTTCGCGACAACGTAATGGATTAAAAGAAGAGACTTGGCAAAGGCATGACAAAAATGGATATTAAGCCACAAGTTAATCATGGTGGCAAATGAGGCACAAATGTGTTCATTAACTTGCATGTTACATTCTTAAGCCTCAAAACATGCATAAACCCAAACTTGGCACATAAGCGAATCATGGTGACAAAAGATATGGAATGATGACTAGTAACTCGCATATATCATCATATAAGGGTTATGACTTCATATGCAAGTTGACATAAAGGTTATGAGGGTTCTCATGTTGCCTAATGCAACATTTCAACATAAAGGTTGTAGCTTTTAGCTCACAAGATCAAGATAATGACTTCATAAACTTGCATGACATGATAGCATGTATCATACTCAATGATCAAACCCAAACTTGCAACATGAACATTTAACTTCATAGTTAATATCTAAGAGTAGGGAAAGGGCTTACATTGCTATGAAGGCACAAAAGATATGACAAAGCCCTTATGCAATCAAATAGACCCAAAATGCAAGCTCTAACATAAAAACCCTTGAGCCAAAATGATCAAAACCCTTGCTTTATGATGCAAAGATAGAAACTTGACTTGAATGCAAGCTAATGACACTCATACAAGCTTGAAAACACTTGTATGCATGGAAAATCTCTCATAGAAACCATTTAGAAATTTTATGAAGAGAGTGGAGGCCATGAGAGGTAAAATTTTGCCATAGTTTAGTTGCATGAATGAATAATGAGGATTTAGGATAGGTTAGGGTCTTATTTATAGATTAGGCAAGTGTTTTAGGCCATAGGATTAAACCTAGATTCAATCCAAGCCATCAAAGCATGTCTTGGGGAAGAAGTCAAGTCTAAAAAATGGAGTGGTGTCTTAACCAGGCCTAAAAATGGAGTGGTGTCTTAATTGAGCTGAATTTCAAATCTGTTTTCGGATTTGAATTTTCGTGAAACTTTGCGAGGCCATATCTCAGTCATACGAACTCCGATTTACGAAGTTTCGGACTCTATTTCGCGTATTTTTCCGAGACGAACGCAATGGCGCAACCCGTTTATCCTGATTCAGGTTTTATAATTAAATTCTGCCTTGATTTCTTGTTTTAACGTGTTATCGAAATACGGGTTGTTACAAAGATACACCTTCGTCGCAGTTGATTATTTTACCAAATCGGCAGAGGTCGAAGCTTTCGCAACAATCACCACCAAAAAGATGATCAATTTCATTGTACGCAACATCATTATTCAATATGGGGTCCCTCAAGCTATCATCTCTGATAATGACACTCAATTCGAGAGCGCCTTATTCAAAGCCTTCTGCCAGCGGCACGACAACGAAAAGAGATTCTCGGCAGTAGCTCATCCTCAAGTCAATGGGCAGGTTGAAGCGATCAACAAAGTTATTAATTCCGTCATCAAGAAGCGCCTAGAAAAGGCTGTGGGCATGTCAGCAGACGAATTTCCTTTAGCCCTATTGGCATATCGAACCATCCACAAGACAACCACCGGACACACTCCCTTCGACCTCGCCTACGGATCAGAAGCCATCATTTCTATTGAACTCAAGCTTCCATCCCATTGAGTCACCTATTTCGATCCAAGGACAAACCAAGATTTACTTTTAGGATCACTTGACTTGCTGGAAGAGAAAAGGAACGAGGCTGATCTCTGAGCCGCTGCCCAACGACAACGAGTCGCCCGATACTTCAATTCTAGGGTCCACCAAAAGGACCTCAACATCGGCAACCTTGTCCTAAAATGAGTCTTCCCTCCACCAACAGGCCTCTCTCCTTATTGGGAAAGTCCGTACTCCATACAACGGAAGCTCAGCAATGGATGTTTCAAACTCACGGCCATGGACGGAGCTAAACTCCCAAGGGCATGGAATAGTGAACATCTCCACCGCTACTTTACATAACTTAGTATGCAGTTGTTTACGCTTTCCAACAATGTTTTGTTTTCTAGCAATTCAATGCATTGTAAGGGCTATTACTGCCTAAGTTATTAGTGGAAATGATGTTCAACCTCCCTTCTCTTCCTGTCTGTGTTTACTTCGCGCATGACGCATTTGATTAATCTTGACAACTAGCTTGCATTCAAACAGTCGGTTGCCTTATCGGCCCTGGAGCATGGAAGTTGGTACCACCGTCCAAGCCTCGAGCCAACTTCGAGGCCAAAACACAATGGCTACGATCGGCACCCCGAGCACGGAAGCCGGCAATGCTACTCGAGTCGTCAGCCCGCGGCGCGACCGAGTATAAATAACCACGAACTCAAATCCTTGCCCCGTGCCAAGATGGAGGATAAATCGTTCCGCGTCCAAGTCCCAAGAGACTTGGGGCCACCCAACATCCAAGCGGGAGTGATGTAAATCCCTCCCCGGCTAAGGGTTCCAGTCGAATCTTGGCGCAACACTGAGACCGACCCTTAAATCGATTCTTCCCCGAAGCTCTCAAGGCTAAGGGGTAGCCTGTGGCCACGATCGGACCCTACGGGCTGATGATCCGGGCTTCTCTTCTTAGGAGAATAAACAACGCCTGTGACTCGGCTCAACCCGATGAACGACAGGAGAGCCACACACCGGACGGACCGCACAAAGCAACGTCTTACGCCTTCGCTACACTTGGGATTAACCCCGGGCAACTCAAAACAGCAGGCGCTCAGTCTGGCTTTGCAAACTATGGGTTTCCTGAGCTGAGGGAAACTTACTAGAAGCCTGCGCTCTCTCACACCCTTCTGGAATAATCGACCCAGAGCGTGGCACACAATCTCCTTTTTGTTAAGTGTAACAATAAGTATGCATATGAAAGTACAGGACACTGGAAAACATGAGAAGAACATCCAATCACTTTACACAAATTGCGATCTTTACTAATTCATATTTCATTTCTATACACACACATTAAGACAAACTACGTGACTAACATTTTTCTTTCTAATTACAGGGTGTACACGAAAACCACCCCATGTCTTGAAAAACCAAAAGCAAGGGCCGTACTCGCGTAAACTATCGGCCTAAACTACCAAAATGAACGGTAACTTCTACTTAATTTGCTAACACTAATCCTGTCTTTTCTTCTTTTGCATGTGCCTATGCTTTTTTGCAGATTCAGCGCTCGATAATTCATCCTTCGCACCAGGCTTCTTGTCTCCTGAATCGCTCCTGCTTCCTCGGCCCATCTGAGAAGTAGTTGATTCGTGAGAAACCAAAAGGCGTTTCTCGTCCGCACCCTCACCTCTAGAGATCTCGGTGATTTCAACAAGGGCGGTATGCGGCGTAGACATGGGGGCATTTCCGACAGCAAGACCTACTACAGCGCCACTCTTCTCCGGTATCCCCTTGCCTTCTCGCTCAGCCCGTTCCTTGGCCTCTCTGGCAGCCCGTTGCTTTGCAAGCTTCTGGGACTTATGCGGCCTGACAACACCGGCCTGGTTTTCTCAAGGGACTCGGTAGCCCTCTATTGGGCTTCCTCGTCCACCCTTTTCTTCCGGGCCTCATCAACAGACCTCTTCTTCTCTGCCTCCTTATCGGCCCTCCTCCGTGCGGCTGTTTTAGCGGCTCTCGCCTCTACATCCCGGTTGGTCTTCATTAGGACCTCCTGTCTGGAAGCCTCATCCTACCTCCTCTTCTCCTCCACTTTCTCGCTCTTAGCCACCATCTTGGCTTGTTGAGCCTACACCATGGCCTCCATCGAGGGAACATCAGCTTCTCCAAACCTCTGGTACGAGAAATCTGCCCCTCAACTGCCTCTCGATGACACCCCACGTTCGTTAATGTCACTCACTAAGGGAATGCATCAAGTTCCATGAAGCGTTATAGGTAATAAGACACAGAATAATTACAAGACAGATATAAATAAGATAACAACGGAAATTTAAATTTTTATTTCAATAAAAATACCGTGGTCCACAATTTCATAAGTCATAAAAACCATTGCAACAAAATAACTTCTGTCTTGCATTATTAGAGTAAATAAGTTAATAAAAAGCATAATTCCCCAAATGAAAGAGTTAAGCCATAGTAGAGATAAGAACTTGAGCCATACTTCAGAACTTGAGCCATACATAGTAGAGATCTGAATCCTGACTAAGCCTGGGTGTTTCCTCTCTGCGAACCTGGTGGGGGAGGGGGTGGATGGAAGAAAGAAGAAGAAACAAAAAGAATCAGACATAAAGTCTGGTGAGTCTAGTTACTTTTAGCCAGTAGATAAATAAAAGTAACATGATAGACATATAAAGTGGATAAGGGAGATCACTACATAAATGGCAGGTGTGACAAGCTAAGCAAGATAAGATGTATATGCCTCACTAATGATTTCTCTACACTGTTACTAGTATATCTAGACAGAGATGATCCCTCCAACTATAAGGTGGTAGATTTAGGTATACGTCCAAATTTATCCTAACTACTACCCTAATCGATTGGCTCCCTAACCCTTGTAGATACCTTGTGATGGCCCCACAGTAGGAGGTATCACTTCCTAAAGTGGAAACCCCTCATCGTAACAATGTGCACAACCATATCAACATGTGTCATGGTTGTCTTATCCCCCTCTGCCTGGCTCATGCACGCACGTGGCCCGATCGGTTTGCGCCGCCCACACCATCCTCCACTTTGGATCTCTTACAATCAGTCAGTAAGCGTGCCCCTTCTCCGCCTAGTACGGAATACTTCGTTTGATACCTACTCCGGGTTACTGACTGAAATGGGTCCCACCCAATATGATACAAGCTCTCCCGTTTGTCTTGTATCCCCCACTAGGTTTTCACGGACTATGTATACCATTAGGTGTCTTTAATTACATAGCCTTATTTACTTCTACTGGTTATGCTTACCAATAGGTGTCTTTAATACATAACCCCTAATCTTCCAACCAGTTACGCTTACCTGTATGTGTCTTTAATTACATAACCCTATTACTTCTTCAAGTTATGTTTACCCTAAGAAGTGTCTTTAATTACATAACTTTATTATTTCCACCGATTATGTATACCACTAGGTGTCTTTAATTACAAAATCTTAATGGGTTAAGTTTGTGGCCCTATTACCCATCCCCTCTTCAGATTTACTTAACCACCCCTCAACCATGTTTACTTAACCCCCAACTTAAATTTAAGTTCATACAATCCCTATGGATTAACTTTAGGTTAAGTAGTCCAATTCTTTACCATATCCATTTATGGTTTCATGATGGGCCAGATCTCCCACATTAGGCCTATAGCATGTGGATGCTGGATATGTCGGTCGGGTCCGGGCAGACTTATTCACCAGTTGGGCCTAACCTCGTGTCATAGCCCGATTCATATTTACGTAGTTAGACCTCCCATATTAGGTTTACCATTAGTGGCTGCTGGATATGCTGGTCGGGTCCGGGCAGACTTCCACCACTAATACAACCTAACCTCGTGTCATAAGTACAATTACAATTCCTAATTATAATATGGCTTATCACAGGACCACGCCACTTTCGCGGAACGGGTTTACTCAATTAGATTGCCAGTGCTTTAAAAAAAGTAATTCTTTTAAACATCGCAATGCTTTTTATAAAAATGAAGTCATTATAAGACTCAGTTCCCATCACACAATGCAACGCAAACCGGAGGATAGAGTTTTTACCTTATAACGGCCAAAATATGCTTGATACGAATAAAACAAAAGCATTTGATATTATTACTAGTGTTTATATGTTTCAAAAAAAAATTCAAATCATAAGTATCAATCATAGACGGCATTAATGCCCCATACTACTATGTCGCCATGTATAGGTATACAATCAAAACTGCACAGTCACGTATTTGGAAATTGGATTTTCGTCATGAACCGAGGCAAGGGATCGTCCTCACCGAATTCGAGATGCTCTAGCCTGCCCCTCAGGCAAGTACTCAGTCAAGCCTTTGGATCGTCAGGGCTGGTCCACCGATGTGGATTAAAATGCCTGGACACTGCGTTTCCCCGCCCTTTGGGGCGTAAATGAGCCAACGAATGGCTCCATCGGCTTCACATAGTCACCGGTATATCCGAGGCGCCTCGTAACAGCAACAACCACACATGTGAAAATAATATATATGTCAGCCAGTTTAAGCACCGACACCACCTCTAACTAGAAGGAAACGCATGCTCTCCCTGATGTCCTCTCCCTTTTTTGGCTCATACCAGGGTGTGAGCCTCGCGAATTCACGTTATACACAAAGCTACGCCACACAGGCGGTGCTTTGATCTTCAACCACAAGACTTTGCTTTTCAATAAAAGCCTTGATCACTGCATCTTAGCATGTCACACAGGAAATTCACACCATGCAACTGATGGCTATCAATCACACAGAATGAATTCCAATGTCAGACACACAGTCCATTTACAAGTCCGTTCTGGGTCTGAATGGAACCGAAGGCACTATATACCTCGCATACCCATCGATCTCCACGTACGTCTGGACGATCACCACTCATTATCCATATTTCGGGATGCCTCCAAATCAGGACATTAGTTACCATCCAACCGAGGTGAAGATCTCCGGTCTTCAACCACCATCTTCATCATCGACTTCTTATCGTCGATTCAGTTATTCAGAATGGGATAAACCCGGTCTTTCTGAGCAACTCGCGTATATAGTTAACAAGTGCTACACAAACACAACATACGCCTTATTCCAATTCATTAGTCACTAATCGTAAATTAGTAAGAGAATGATTTCCCAAATATTAACCCCGAAGGCCGAAACCAACATCAGATCAAAACCAGGAAACCATTCGACTTAGCTAACCTTCAATTAGTTTCTAAATTTCACATTCCATATCGTTTATAATATTGTATAACTATTTATCGCTATTTTTATTTATTTAAAAATAGCCAATTTATTCAAAAGACGCTTCAGGCCATAACGCGGCCGTGGCACTGTTTTTCTTCAGATTTGATTTACACATATTTGAAAATCTAACCATTGGATCTTCACAAATTTTATATCATTAGAAATATCTTTTCAAAACGAATCCAACGGTTTCAGTTTCGGGAAAATCCGACGGTCGGATCTCCCGGTACACACGTTTGAAGTTTCGATTTCAAAATACGAACTGCAGCGTTGTTATTCGATTTAATTTAATTATATATATATATATATATATAAATATAATCGATTCTATCGCTATTTTTCTTAAGATTTGAATTAAACATTCCAGACAATCCAACCGTTGGATCTTCACAAAGTTGGTGTCGTTGGAAAGATATTTCCAAAGCGAACCCAACGGTTTCGGTTTTGGGAAAATCCGATGGTCGGATCTCCCGCACTAACCGTTTGAAATCACGGTTTCAAAACACGAACTACAGCTTCGTTATTCGATATTTTTTTAATTATTTATATATATATACATATAATCGATTCTTCGATTTCAAAACGATATTCTTTTCATACATTTGATAAAAGTGATATTTTTATCCAACCGACATTTATTTCTACACTTCACTATTTTTAACAATTCATGTATATAATAAAATGCGATTTTTATTGTAAAAAATTTTATTTTAAAACATGACTATTTTATATAGTTCATATAGATGAGAAAAATATGATTTTTATTATAAAACAATTTATTTCAAAACACGACTATTTTATATAGTTCATATAGATGATAAAAATATGATTTTTATCATAAAATAATTTATTTCAAAACACAGCTATTTTATATAGTTCATATAGATGATAAAAATATGATTTTTATTATGAACCAATTTATTTCAAACACGAATACCATTCAACACATGAATTTCTATTCAACGAATGAATTTCTATTCAACACATGAATGTTTTCTGTAGTTCGTATATATAAAATAAAAATGTGATTTTTATTTTTAAAATAATTTATTTAAAACACGAATACCATTCAACACATGAATTTCTATTCAACGAACGAGTTTCTATTCAACACATGAATGTTTTCTATAGTTCGTATATATAAAATAAAAATGTGATTTTTATTGTTAAAACAATTTATTTAAAACACGAATACCATTTAACACATGAATTTCTATTCAACGAATGGATTTCTATTCAACACATGAATGTAGTTTCAACACATGAAAATAATTCTAATACATGAATATTATTCAAAATTTCAGCAGCATAACGACATGGTAACCGGGACCGTCCCTAGTATGGCTCCTCGCTCTACCTTAAAGCCTCGCAGCTTTTGACAATGGGGATTTCATGCATCTAGTTCGCATGCAGGCGGCATGTATATATTTTTCTTTCTTTTCCACAAACTAATCCTATGTGGTTTCAACCAAATAATTCTCAACCACAAACGGGTATTTTTCAACCACAATCGATCAATTTCAACCACAAACAATTCTAATAAACCATTCGCTATCAACCAATTTTCACACCAATAACAACCAATAAATATCGTCCATGGTTTGTGGACGAGGGGCGTATATATATATATATATAAGTATTTCACTTCTATTTCAGCACATATATAATTTTTACAACGCATATATAACTTATACATCGAACGTACAACTTATACAACGCTTACACATGAGGTGTACAACGCTTATATAACTCATACATCGACTATATAATTTATACATCGTCGTTTTCCATATCGTTTATAATTCAGAAATCTCACATTGGGTTCGACTCCACCAAAAATAGCAGAAGGCTCAGAAAAATATGCGGTCTCTTCTAGAATGTAGAAGACGTCCTCACGGTCCCTGTGTCTCTTGTTTCACTGAATTTCGACTACAAACGAAAAAGATACGATTTTTACAAGTTTGCAACACTTAAAAGTGTAAAAACAGTTCAAAATAAACAATGGCCATTACCTCGTTTTGATGTTCTAAACTAGGTTTAGATTTTTCTCGTAATCAGCGCAATGGGGTGACGATCGGACGTTACCACCGTGGAGAGCTTGGAGGGGCGCACGGATCGAGGTAGGGGCGGCCACTCCGGTTGCTTCTGGCGTCTTCGGCGGCGGTTCCAAGCGGCGGAGTTTGGAGGCACGGTTCTCGATGCTGGGGCGATGGTAGGTGGCGAAACGGGTATGGATGTGAAGGGGAGGAGGAGGGCTTTCGATTTTGGGGGGCGGCGGAGGCTGGAAGTGGCTGTGGCAGTCGGATTTGAAGAGAGAAGGGAAGAAGGGGGGCCGCCGTCGATCACGTTGAACGGGGGGGGGGGTTGATTTTTTTTATATTTTTATTTTATGAACAAAAATTCCTATTGGCCCATCTATGCATTTATATTTTTAAAGGTATTTTCACATCCGAACTCCAATCCAAACCCAACGACTGTCGCTCTAGCTAAATACCCCCATTCCAAACAAAATGGGATATGTTTTGTAGGCCCATTCGACTGTTTCAGTAAGTTTTCCTGCCAATTAAAATATAAAACATTCAATATTTGATTTGAACGTACATTTCAATTTGATGGGGCCACATACTGATTCTAAAAATTCCCGAAAAATAAATCTAGCTATGATTTGACGATACGGTCCCAAAAAAACTAGTTTTGTTGAATTCTGAGACCGTTTGCAAAATGGCCCTTTTCTGGTCGATCCAATTTAATAGAAATCGACCAAACACGTTTTACTTTGCCACGCTCACATACTAGCTTCAAAAATTATGAAATTTGAAAACTAGTAATAATTTGACATTCGGGATCCAACAAAGTTGGTTTCGTTGAATTCCGAGGCCGTTTGCAAAATGGCCATTTTCACGGGCTATATAAACCCTATAGCGGCCTTTCTGAAAATTCGTTTGGCCATAACTTTTGCTTCCCGCTATGAAACTTCGATTTTTCTGATTCGTTAGAAAGATATTCACTAACAGATTTAAATAATTCTAGTTTCACTAAAATCCATTTCATTTTGCACCCGGTACAGTCAGTCAAAGTTTGAATTTAATTTTTGAAACTGCCGCGCCATTTCAGGCCTTGTTTATAATTAGAAATAATTATATTCATTTTCAAACGTCGATTCAAACTTACTTTTCGTCGTTATTATTTGAAATATTTTAAATTCACTAAAATAGCCAAATTAAAATTTTCAAACTGGTTCAGATTTTCCGGATTGTTACATTTCCTAGGTGCTGGACACAAGTTTTCCAACTTGAGAAAAAAATTCAATGAGGTAAACCAATGTCTGTGTCCTAAGGTGAGGCAAAAAGTCGGAAAAACTGGGATGTCTCGAAATGGAAAAATTGCCAATCACGGGGGGGGGGGGGGGGGGGGGCATTGTTGGGTGAAGGGCACAAAGTTTATCTCTTTGAGTCAAGGCTCGATGAGATAAATTAATGTCCGCTCCTCGGGATGAAGCATAAAATGGGGAAGGATTAAACATGCTGGAAAAAAAACCAGCGCAAAAACATAAACCCAACCGAAAGGAGGTGGCCATTTTTGTTCTTTGTTGTTAACCAAGTCAAACAAAGCCAAGGACGGATTGCAATAGCAGAAATCCTAGCCGAAAGGGGGTATCAGAAATCCTAGCCATAAAGGGGTATCCATTCTAGAACCTATTTGAATAACTAAAAAAAATCAAATACGGCCTAAAATGGATCGAATTTTTTTAACCCAAGACCTCCCCGGGGCACGTATTCAAAAATAGCCTCCGAAGGGCTCGGATTACCAGTTAGTCAGGCACGGGGTTGAATACTAATAAATAAAAGATACCAAATGCACTTATAATAATAAAACTGCATAACAGCCTTCGATAAGCGAGAAACCTAAAAGGATAACTAAATCCTAACCATAATAATAACAATAGAAAATTGGGTGCAATCGAATGATTAATAAAGCGCCCGGACGAATGTGTAAATCAGAAAACCAAGGTGCAGCGTGCGACACACCCACGCGTAAACAAATCTTAGAAGTCACAAATTAAAGTGTACGAGAATAGGCGAGGCTGGCCCCCGCATATACAAGCCAGACTTAAAATACTATTCAAAACTAAAACCAAAGTAACTGAACAGGTAAATCATGGGCAGACCACAATACTTAGATGAGTTAAGAGATGATCCTCTCCCTAGAATCCAGGGCCTCGACAAGTTTGTGCCTATCTTCTTCCGAAGCATGAAGTCGCTCAAGATTCTCTCTATTTGACTGCTGAAGATCTTCGACCAAGGAGTACCAGCCGCCCATTTGATCCACAATATAGTCTCTGACTGTTGTGATGAGGCCTTCGAACAGATGTGGACGTGATTCCAACTGATTGAATTCGGCCAATATGCTGTCCTTCATGGCATCCATCTTTCCTGCGATAATCCATCTTTCAAATGGGTCTATGTACACACCAGAACGCGAGCTAGCTGGACACTGAGCCACAAAGTTCTCAGCGTGTTCAGGACGACAAGGGTTGGAAACAGGAAGAGGCTCCGGTACGGCTGCAGGATCTAACGTAACGAATGAAGAGACCACACGACTAACAACGGTCTGAATATCTGAGTAAAGGAGTCCATTCAGCAAACAAAGACTGTGAATACCATTCGCACTCGAGATCTCCTTACCTCGATGCATCTTTTTGCTACCAGCCCTCCTCGCTGACTTCTTCCTAAGCTTCTTAGACATGAGAAATTCCATCCTCGGGCGACCTGCTTCATAAAGGATCAATATGGACACAAACATCAACCATGGAAAGGAGAACAACTTAGTCAGGTTCAAGCATAGACAAAAAATATTTCAACTGAAGAAGCCTGTGGCATTTCACCAAGTAATTTATGAACAAATACCAAACATCGATGTTCCAAAGAAAAACCATCGGATGGTTCATGTTCTTAAAAGATAAGTACAGAAACGGTATCCGCGTTGTACAAAAATCTTACCCAGGAAAATCGTGGCATCTCGAAGAAGATTGCTCAAGATAGACAGATGCTACTACAAATAAAAGGAAAAGTGATGGAATGAGAAAGCCAAAACCTTTCAAAGGAAAATCAAGGCGAAAATGTCAAACATAAATTACCTGCGACCGGAGAATTTTTCGAAATATATAAAAATGAAATGAAGCATGTTAAAGGTAAATAAGGAAGACTAAAAGGCATTCATCTAGAGAATTCTCGCCATGTCAGCTTAGTGCCTGACTACACAAAAGTGTCTCATCAAGTCCCGGCTGGCATCCCGAAATTCAGCTATTCGCATATTAATCAAATAGATACATCGGGCCACTCGCCCACAGGAAGAGACAATACCAATCAATAACAATAAAGTAATTTAATCTAGGGCAGGACCAGGCCCTCTGCAAGTCAGAACAAACCCGCCAACCAATGTACGATCAAATATGTCGAAGCTCGTGATTCCATACAAAAAGAAATCACGAACTTCGAGGGGAAAGTGTTAATCCTTAAAAATCCATATGCACATTGGGTAAAGGTTACAAGGCGGATATCACCTGGGTCGTCCCTAAACGATGCAACCACACAGGCAAGACCCAAATATTGGACCCAGGGCGGGTCAAGTCAACAGAGTGCAACCTAAGATAACGGCATAATATATTATGAGAAGTACGACCCTATAAAGATAAAGGTTGCATATCTTGAGAACCAGTCAAACACCGAAGTAAAGCAAGTCGCCCATTCAACATAAGCAGGGGCGACCTCATAACATAGCCGTAAAGCCTAAACAGGCCATACAAAGGCAGCAAGAAGACGAGCGCCCTTGGACCAAGAAGGACAGTCGTGCAAGGAACAAAGGAGAATCAACTCCAGACCTGCATTCCGCTCTCACAAAATATCCCAAAGCGCTCACAGGACGCTCGCTTACATCTTACCCGCTTATCTATTTAAGATACTCATTCCAACGAGCCGTCCGCACATGATAACTGGATACAGCTACGGACAGCTGGCTACAGCTAGCCGGTGGCATAGTTGTAATTAACAGAATGAACGATCCACAGCCTGGATAAACGGATTCCAGATCAATTACCAAGGGAAGTTCACCTATAAATATACCATGGCTACCAACATAAAGGGGGAGGGAGAAATAACCCGGAAGTGCTGCTGAATTTCATCCTCAATCACAGATTCGACCATGGCGTCAAGTACAATCTTGCGGTGAAGGAAAACGAAGACATCCCTCTTCATAATCATCCATCCTTCTTCTCCACAAATTCTACTACTCTCTTTTTTGATTCCATAGATTGAAATATATAAATGAGAGTATAGTGAGTGTATATAGAAATGTATGAAAAGAGAGCCTGGATGTACTTTGTAATATATATTTCTTTTTTGTTTTATTCATATTCTTAGATTTAGATTCGGGTCGAAAATAGAAGAATTAAGTTGATCCAAAATTGAAAGGAGGTTCATGGCTAAGGGTAAAGATGTACGAGTTAAAATCATTTTGGAGTGTACCAATTGTGCCCAAAATGGTGTCAATAAGAAATTGCCGGGCATTTCTAGATATATTACTCAAAAGAATCGATACAATACATCCCATTATAAGGCAGGAAATCACCTTCACAGTGGACGTAGGCCTCGTTAACGGCTGAACCACTATAAATTTCGTATCTACTTTACTTTTCTCGCACTTTTCACTTTTTATTGTTGATTAAACACGGTTCCATTTATTTCTTACCAAATTGGTGAAGTACAATTTAGTACCTTGGGTGTTTAGACCATTTTTGGTGTAAACACTTCTGTTGTTGCTGCACCTTCTTGGGCCACACCTTCTTATTCTGCGATGTCCCCTCAGCTTTCACTTCCTTTTTTTCGCCCTTGTCCTCCTCATGCATTAGGACCATATCAACAAGCTTTTCAAACGTGGCCCCATTGGAATATAGGACATTGCTAGCCCATGCAGAGGCTCATTCAATACTTTTTCAAACCGCAAAGCCCTTTTGTGCGGCGTATCCACCAACTCTAAACCGATCCTTGCCAGCTGGTTGAACTTGTTCACATATTCCTTTACCGTCAAATTTCCTTGTTTGAGAGCTAAGAACCTCTCCATCTGTATGCTTTTCTCCGCTTGGGAAAGAAATTTTATTTCGAACCTCTATCTAAAGTCTTCCCAAGTCTCTACCGGACGTCTATCTTGGGTGTCTTCCCACCAAAATGAGGCTTCGTCCTTTAACAGCCAAGAAGCTAATTGGATTTTTCTTCGGTCCTCCACTTCAAAGATTACGAATAAGTCCTCAGTCTCCTTGAGCCAGTTCTGAGCTTCTACGAATGTCTCGTTCCCATGGAATGGCTTCCCTCCCATAGCACGGAAGTCCTTGCAGATCTTAGCGAAGTTATCTGCCCTTGGAGAGGGAGGAGGAGGAATGACCGGTGCAGCTGGGGGAGGAACGTCTCTTTGGCCTTCGTCTGGCGCCGCGGCTTCCAAATACCTACGGAACCATCCGGGTATAGTGACGCCCTCTGGGATATTAGAGATGTTTTGTTCCCCAGACATGATGAAAACAAGGAAAAGGAAGAAATTTAGATAGAGGACCGATGGGGAATGTTTTTCGAAACAGACTTTTCTTTTTGAAAATGCTTTTTTTAAAACCTTTTTGAAAAAAAATTCAAACTCTTTTATCTAGTCTAGTAACCTTCAACTCTGATAATAAGTGAAACACCCTACGTCCGTTAATGTCACTCACTAAGGGAATGAATAAATTTTCGTGAGGCGCTATAGGTAAACAGACACAAAATAATTACAAGACAGAGATAAATAAGGCAGCAGCAGAAAATTTAAACTTTTTATTTCAAACATAATTCATAACTCCGTGGTCCACAATTTCATAAGTCACAAAAACCATTACAATAAAAATACTTTTTTCTTGCACCATCATAGTACATAAGTAAATAAAAAGCATCATTTCCCCAATAAAAAGAGTTAAGCCATAGTAGAGTTAAGAACTTGAGCCATATTTCAGAAGTAGCTCCTAGTAAGATGATATTTGATTCCTGATTAAGTCTGATTATTTCCTCCCTGAGAACCCGAGGGAGGGGAAATGGAAAAAAGAAGGAGAAACAACAGGGTCAGACATAAAGTACGGCGAGTCTAGTTACTTTTAGCCAGCAGATAATTAAAGGCAACATGATAGGCACATAAAGTGGATAGAAGAGAAATCACTACATAAATGGCAGGTGTGACAAGGTAAGCAAGTTAAGGTATATGTGCCTTACTAATGATAACTCTGCATTATTACTAGTATAACTGAAACGAAATGATCCCTTCCACTATAAGCTGGTAGGCTTAGGTCATACGTCCAAGTATACCCTAACCACTACTGTAATCGATCGGCTCTCTACCTTGTAGATATCCTGTGCTGGCCCCATAGTAGGAGGTATCGCTTCCTAAAGTTGCAACCCATGGTGTGCACAATTATATCTACTGGTGTCACGGTCGTCTTAGTGCCCTCTGCCCGGCCCATGCACACACATGTCCCCGGTCGTTTCGCACCGTCCACACCATCCGCCTCGTTTGGATCTCTTACAATCAATCAATAGGCGTGCCCCTTCTCCGCCTATTACGGAGGTCTTTACTTGATACCACTTCGGGTTACTGACTGAAATGGGTCCCTCTCAATATGATACAAGCTCTCCCCCTTGTCTTGTATTCCCACTAGGTTTTTCTACTGACTGTGTATACCCTTAGGTGTCTTTAATTACATAGCCCTATACTAGTTATGCTTAACCTAAATGGTGTCTTTAATTACATAACTTTCTTACATCATCTACCAGTTATGTATGCCACTTAGTTGTCTTTAATTACATAACCTTATTGGGTTAAGTATATGGGCCTATATATATTACCCATCCCCTCTAACTTACTTAACCCCCCACTACCCATCTAGTTTTACTTAACCCTAACTTAAGTCCATAGTCATATTAAATTAGGTTAAGTAGTCCATTTCTGTACCATGTACAATTATGGTTATAATGGGCTAGACCTCCTACATTAGGCCTACATTGTGTGGATGCTAGATGTGTCGGTCGGGTCCGGGCAGTCTTATTCCACAGTTGGGCCTAACCTCGTGTCTTAGCCCGATTCTTATTTGCATACTTAGACCTCCCACATAGGTTCAACATTAGTGGCTGTCGGATATGCCAGTCGGGTCCAGGCAGACTTTCGCCACTAATGTAACCTAACCTCGTGTCCTAAGTACAATTTATGATTCCTAATTGTAAATTACTAAACATTCCAAATTAATCCAAATCTACCTATGTCATTATAGGTAACTATTTCTATGTTTTCCCCATTTGATTTACATGTCCCATTTCCTATTAAACATTACATACATCATGCCAATTTTAATTCCCTTTTTCCCCGTTTTCTCTCTAACGTACTCGTACTTATTTTGGTGGGATCTAGCTATAATAATTAAAAGGCAATAACGAGGATGATAGTTTCAACATGTCGTGACATAAACATGATATAAACTGGCATAGTAACTAAGTGAATAGACAGGTGATTAACATCATAACTAAGTGGGCATATTTAATAACTTATGGCAATTACTATGATGTTTAAGCAAGCATAATGAGATCTAGATCTAACATTAGGTGTCCAATTACCTAGATCTATCATAGTCATGGCAACATGTTTAGATCAAAAGGTAGATTCACATGTCAAGTTTACAACATATATCAATGTATCACAATATGACAAGTGAAAGGTGATTAGCACAAAAGTGTAGATCCAAGTAATGTCACAGTTATCTAAATTAATAGATGTACTTCCATCATAACATGGTTATAAGTCAAGATCCATATAAACATCATAATCGAATCACCACAATTATATTAGATCTAGGAAATTAGATCTTGTCATGACATAGGATAATGTTTCATATCAACACAGAATCATACTTTACAACATATCCAATTCATTGTCCATCAAATCATACTTTTATTTATCTAAACCTAAAAGTAATCTAGAAACTCACAGCGTTAGGTTTAGAGAATTGAGAGAGAATAGATCTGAATTCTGAATTTGATTAGCTAAACCGTTGTTGTAGAATTTGATCTTCTAACTTGACTTGATGGAGAAGAAACGTTTGTTTTAATTTAGATTAGAGTAGCATGGAGGCGCCATAGATGAACATAATGAGATTAGGGTTAGGTTTAGGTGTTTATTTATAGATGTATTTGGTGTATAAGGGGCTTTAGATTTGATTACGAACCATCCGAACCACTCAAATTAGAAAAACACGTCATCAGGAAACTGCCCAGAATCAACCATTCGACTGGCCAATTTCAACCAGTCGACGGTTTTCACTTCTGTCTAAAAATGGTCGACTGGTGATAAATGGGCGGTCGACTTGTACTGGTCGAATGGTGAAAAATTGGCGGTTGACTTGTTTTACAGCTTTAAACTTTAAATCTTCTGAGCTTCATAACTTCTTCATACAATGTCCGCTTTATGCAAACTCGGACTCTATCTCAAGCAGAATTCCGAGACATACGCAATGGTGTAGCCCATTTCACTTAATTCTTCTTCTAAAAATTAAGTATACTTTAATTTGTCATTTTTATATTTAAAATTACGGGGAGTTACAATCGGCAACATGCCTAGGCTAGACAATAGCCTAGTCATAAATGATAATATGGAAAATAATGGGAATATACTAAAATGATCATCTTGGCATAAACATAAACTTGTATAAAAATAAGGTGAACATACATACTAGCATGGACATGAAATTTTCATCATAACAAGGTGGACATAAAACTGATGAACTATGATGTCACAATATCTAAACTAGCCATTTTAGATGTTCAATCGATTTAAATCTAACATGATAACATAGGGTGACAATTTAGATCTCCTAAAATAGATCTAACATGAATCATAAGGCGACAAATTTAGATCACATAGGATAGATCTAACATGAATCATAAGGTGATAATTCTAGATCACGTAGGATAGATCTAACATGAATCATAAGGTGACAATTTCAGATTACATAGGATAGATCTAACATGAATCATAAGGAAACAAATCATAATAGATCTAACATGATAATTTTAGATCACATAGAATAGATCTACATGCATCCGCATCATAGCATATCATAAAAGTTACAGCCCAAGATCAATAATGATAACATAGTAGAACAATTGAATTAGATCCAAAGAAATAGATCTATCATAATATAGCATGAGATCTACCAATAACATAGATTTAAAGTCTACAATGTATCCACATCACAGTATTTCATAGTTTCACTATTATTTATCTAAACCTAAAAGCAACTAGAACTCACTGTGATTGGATTGCTAAGATGATAGAAAAGGAGCCGAGTCTATGTTTGAATCTCAGAATTTGATATGTTTACAAGAAGTTGAGAGATCCTAATTCAGTCCAGAATTTAGCAGAGTCCGGCCACCATTGCTTTTATTTGAAGAAAAGAAAGGATATGAGTTATATTTATAGCTGCTAGGTTACAGAATTCGGATGCCACCTCAGCCCTGATGAAATTGGGTCCGTTCACGGGTCGCCACTCACTTGAAAAAGGCCCAAATACCTAGAAATTGTTCTGGGCGCATTTTATGGGTGCGCCAGTGCAAATTTGCCTTAGCGCACTTGGCAAGTGCTCCAGTTATATCTGGTTTTGATTTTCTACTTTCTATCGTCCATAACTTTTTCATATGTTATCCGTTTTACGCAAAGTATGTGTCTATCCTGACCAGAATTTCGAGACAGACGTAATGACGTAATCAGTTTCCCTTAGTTCTTAATATTATATTATTTATTCTTTAATTTGTCTTCTTTAATGTCGTTAAAAATTCAGGGTGTTACGCTCTCCTTCCTCCATAAGACTCTCAAACATGCTGGGAGTTAACCTTATATCCGAGTACGTATTCAGCTGATCGTCGCCTTCCCCAAAGTGCTCTGCCACTGGTCCTGGCCAAGATTCAGTTGTTTGTGGGACCATGAGGGTAGGTCCCGATATCATGGTTAGTCCAGGAAGGGCTGTACATTGAAAACACAACCTTTTAGTCTGCAAATTTGGTAATTACGTCATCCTTAGGGATGCATGGCAAAAGAAATTTACCTCCGGTTTGGGACGGTGTGGAAATGACAAGAGGGGTAATTGTAGTGGTAGGTAAAGTTAATCCTGTCTCTCCTAACCCCGGGTGCTCAGGGTCATACTCAGTTGAAGCCTGAATTAAAGCTGTAGGATCGCTCGCCCTGACCGATTAAGGGACCAGTGGCCAATAGGAGCTTCCCTCTGCAAATGTCTCCGCTACGACAACGCTCCCAGTCACGACAGCCTTCCCGTTCTCGGTAGTGAGCATCTCCAGCCTCTCTCTCTCACTCTCAGCATCCTCAAGCAGCAACCTCTTACCCTTTTCCAGCTTCTCGCGCTCCTTGACAGTCAGAAGATCAATCGCGAGTTGGCATTCGTCAAAAGTTCCCATATCCACTTGGCGCAGATAGGCCTCATACGGAACCAACCTCTCCCAAGTCTGAGCTAATTCATAGGGATAGTCGTCAACCTATGAGAGTCTGTGGAATTTCAGAACCTTAACGTATATATTTCAGATATTTTCCTCCATAGAAGATTGTACCCGGAATTCTATATCCTCCAGCTGCTCTCTCAGTTGCTCCACCTCTCTCAGGTATGCCGCCTTCAATCCATCCATTGTGCCCAACACATCCTGATTACTGGCCTTCGTGCCCTTCTTGGCCCTTTTCATCTCCTTAAGTTGTCTCTTCCGGATGTCGTTCTCCGCTCTCAGTGCATTGTTGTCACTTTGTAGGTCAAAGGCTCACGCATTATCCCTTTTTACATCAGCACATACTTTATCTACCTCATCCTTGTCCCTCTTTAGGGTCGTGTTCTAGGTAGTTAGGTCGGCTATAGTTTCCATGAAAACGGAGTGGGAGTGATCAGCCTTTCTCTTGAGTGTCTCGTACCCTTTCTTTATCTCAGCTACATCAACGAGATTCACGGGTTAGCGTTTAAAGATACGGGAATGAATGACAATATGCCCACGGTACAAAAAAGCAAACTCACCTATGTCTTCGTTTAGATGAACGACGGTGGTCTACTCTGCATCAATAGTTGACATCTGATTCATGAGCTCCATGTTCTTCCACTTGATCAGCTCCGATTGATGAAATGAACAAGCAGTAAGCTCGTCAGCCTAGTGGCACGCTTTCTTCACATGCATCCAAATCTCTCCGGAGTTCCTAGTGGGAGGCAGACGGAGATCTAGAAGGATCGTCAGCTCATCAAATTAGTGTTGAGGGAAATTCATTTTCAACCACGCCCTTATTTCCTCTATAGTAAGCCTATGTTGTTCAGAGGCCGCTAGTTCCAGCGTCCTGGTTATGGTCGC
This sequence comes from Allium sativum, assembly GCA_030737875.1. Classification (NCBI taxonomy): domain Eukaryota; kingdom Viridiplantae; phylum Streptophyta; class Magnoliopsida; order Asparagales; family Amaryllidaceae; genus Allium; species Allium sativum. The sequence continues at coordinate 200,054,879 of CM060909.1, read as the reverse complement.
CCTGTCCGATCTTGGTTGGCCGAGTGGTGGATCCTTCCCTTGAGTAACTGAATAGGAGTAGAAGCTGCTATGCTTAAAGTAGCTATCAAAGGCAGATGCCTAGAACCCCCCAAGTTAGGTTGAGAATCTCCCTCGGACACCCGAATCGGAGGAGGAGATCGTCGAGATCGATCCCTACCTCGGTACTCACTACCGCGGCTAGGCGGGGGTGGAGTATCGTACAAGTTGGTCCCTCTTCTAAAGCCTTCAAAGAAAGGATTCCTAGGGCGTTGGCGGCCTCCATGACCATAGCTTCTTCCTCCGCGCCATATAGCCATATCTCCTGTCAAAGAAATGAAGCAAAGTCAGTTATGTCGCATGCTTAGATAAGCCGCTATGCTATGCAATGGTAATGAGTGTATGACCTAAGTGTTCTCTCAACAAACCAGATCGCGATCCGCTCGAAGGATTTAACCCCTCCATAGCAAGAGCTAATTCGTCCATGAAAGCTGGAGTCGGCCGCAGGGATACTTCTAGGTCAAGTTTATTCAAGTCGTCAACTAGCACTCGTTCCCAAGTGGGGTGGTGGCTCCAGGAGAAGTCATTGGAGACAATGACCTAATTGACTCTCCCTCTCCAACCTCTCCTGCTGGGGGCGGGACGCAAGCATTCAATAGGCCCTCATCTCCAGTTGCGACCTCCTCACCACAAGCCCCATCTCCACCGATGTCTGCTTATAGCTTAAAACCTTCTTCGGCCTAAGCCCTGCATAGGGCATCTTTCTTTTTTGACCAGGGGTCACAGGGCTTTTCGGCACCATCTTTTTTGACACACTGCTCGCCACTGCGAGCCTAATTATAGCATGATCATCAGGAAGCAACCCCGCACGGCGAAGGCGCTCTTGACTTGTCACAGTATCTGTTTTGCGAGTCTCTTTGGGAATTTCCCGCAAGGCGTTAAGATGCCGCTTGTACTCGTCACTGGAGGGTGCCTCTGGATTCCCTACCGCAATCAAGAAAGAATAATGATGAGAGACTGGATTTAAGAACTTTATAATAGGAAGTGAAGTTTGAATGTACCTACTCCCTTCTATCCACCTCCTCGCAAATCCAGAAGGAAAGCACACAAAGAACCATTTCAGTTTGAACATCGACGGCCTGGGCCACGTCCCGATGAAGAATTTGGTGGCGGCAGTCGCTTCTAGGAACCATTGGGAAGGCGATCTGCTAGACGTTCTTCTCAAACTGAAAAAATACCGAATGTCCTCTCCGGTGGGTTCCATGTGCAAATATTCTTGGTAGATAATGTAAGTGCCAAAGAGCGAGGAAGCATTTGGACGCAGTTGCGAAGACGCAAGGAGGAAATAGGATAGCATGTCCCAAATGAAGTCATTGGTTGGGGGCACGCATCCTTCAAAACAAGCTTTCCTGTTCCAAATGATCAAAACCTCGGGCGGCGCATGATCCCTGCCACTCACTCCTAGTGCATGGACATCATCGTCCGGTATATTGAATCGCATCGCCATTTTCCTAACTGTTGTAGCATCCATATGCGACAGTACCGAGTCTTTCGGATTTTCCAAGATAACGACTTCGGGCAACATATCCGGGGATACTGGGCCTGCCAATGCATCTTCATTAATGATATCCACATTCTCAACCTCTTCATTTATAACCGGAGAATGTAGACTTTCAATTTATTCCCCATGATCAGATACCTTAGGTGAACTGGCCGTTTGAGAAGGAGCGGATCACTCGGTAGTCTCAAGCTCGCTACTAATCAAGCTAGCGCTATTGGTAGAATCAGATGAATGTGACGATGACGGGGAAGCCTCGGCTTCTAAGATTTTTCCAGTCTTTGATCTTGTTTGCATGGCTAGCTATACTTTAACACTTTAGTATTAGACATCGCGTTGGAATAACGAGTACCCCTCGTGCTAGATAAAGCTAACAAGTGCGTGCGGTGTCATGCAAAATAAAGATGTACAGAGGAAATTAAAACAGTCCGACAGTTCAGTCACAATTCAGATATGTGCGCTATCCTATGTGAAAAATTTAAATTCCTGCACATGCGACTATCATTGTACACGTTGGTTCCAAGTGTGCAAGTGTACGACTGATATAAAGGTGGGCAGTCATAAGATCGAAGTCCTATGCAAGGGAGATAATGCCCCGCAAAAGCATGGCAAATAGCAGTTCAGCTAGCAGCAAACCAAAAGACAGCGATAGGAAAGAGAGGCTCTAACAAGCTTCGAGGTTCAAAAGTCTGGGCCTCAAGGTTCAAAGATTCGAAACCCTCAAGGTTCGAAAATCCGAGTCTCAAGGTTTGAAAATTAGAACCGCACATGGTTCGAAAATTCGAACCCCAGAGGGTTGAAAATTCAAACCCCAGGCTCGAGGATTCGAATCCTCGTAATTTCGAACCCATAAAGTTCAAAAATCTGAACTCTAGAAGTCTGAAAATTCAAACCCCTCGGGTTCAAAATTTCGACCCTTGGAGGTTTGGGAATTTGAAACCACGAAGGTTCGAACCCCGTAGTTTCGAAATTTCAAACCTCGTGAGGGTCCAAATTCCTAAACCAGTTCAGGCCTTTGCCTCTCTCTCCCTCGCATCGAACTACTCTGGCCAAGCCTCGACGCCTAAACCTCCTTCCTCCTCGCGCCTTGACCCCATACATTACCTAAGTCTATGTTCGAAAAGCACTAGGCTTCGAAGATCTGAATCAATGGCGGTCAAGATAGAAAAACAATTGAAGAAGAAAATGAGGAAGAGGGGCCATTTATAATTAAAAAGTAAAAGTTCCTTCGCATTCCAGAGAATTTCAAGCCTACGGGTTCGAAATTCCGAACCTCTGGGTTTGAAATTTCGAACCTAAGTGCCTTGAAATTTCGAAGCTCCATGGTTCAAAATTCCAAACCTCCTGGGTGCGAAATTTCGAGCCTCCTGTTCTCAAAATTCCGAACCTCTGTAGGTCGAAATTTCAAACCCCTATGGTTCGAAATTTTGTACCCTAAATAAAAGAGAGAGAAGGAAAAATTGAACCCCCGGGTTCGAAGCTGCGTGCTCATGTACATGTATTCCATGCGCATACTGACCCCGCAAACACGCGGAGGCAACACGCTGTGAATACTTAGCAATGTGTGCCTAGCGCCACCCCATCAATAGCTCGCTCGCAATCCTACAGTGAATGAGCCTGTCAGCTAACATGCACTTTCCTTTAACTTATAGGATAAACCAGCAACTCAATTGCTACTTCAACCAATCCAAAGCACATCATGTCGACACTAGACGTACTTTGGGGAGAAAATGTTAACCGGCTTTTTGGTCCGGTTCCCAAAAGCACACAAGACACTCTCGAATCAACACATCGCATGGAACTAAAGCCTAAAGGGACGCTAAGGCGCGAACGAAACTGGATGAAGAGGGATCGTGCCAACAGAGACCTAGCAGTACCCTCAAATACCTATTCATGCAGCACTCGCGCGCCTCATGAAGTGAAATTCGCACCCCCGGGAGGTGTGAATTTCGCACCACTTAGGGGTGCGAAATTCGCATCCAACATGGTGCGAAATACACACCCAGCAGGGTACAAATTTCGTACCCCAAGAGGCACGAATTTCACATCTCCGTGGGGCGCAAATTTTGCACCCACGAGGTGCAAAATTTCGCATCCCAGGCCTAGGTGCGAATTTTCAGCATGAGGAGGCTCCAAGTGGGAATTTCTGGGTGTGGTCCCCTATTTCTACCTACTCCCACCTACTCCTACCTAGTCCCTTTCCTATAAATACCCCATGACTTCAGACTTGAAAGAGGTGGGAATTTGAGACCTTGGGACCTATGGAGAGCTCAATTAATGGCATCTCCCATTTGAGGAAGAAGAAGGGCAAAAATGTCATTTTCTTAGTATATTAAATATATGATAATTATGACATCATTTATGATAATGATGACACCATGTCTTAGAGATGACATCATATAGCCCTAGAGATGACCTCATATGGTTTTGAAATGAATGTAATGAGATGTCATGAGAGGTTCTCAACCTTGTAACTTTTTGTGATCAATAATATTCCAACAACGCTTCAAAGTGACGTAGGCTCCTCACGAGGCTGAACCACTATAAATCTCTTGTGTTATTTACGGCTTTCCGCTCTTGTCCATACGACCAAATTAATTATTCCTAGTAATTGGAATCTTTGGTGTTTACGAATTTTTTTGCTGTCAACCATACCCTGTTAGCCTTTAATACCTTTCCCTATTGAGATAAAGTAGGCTACGTCATTAAGTCCTTTCCGTTTAGTTTCTCTTCATGGAAATACTATATGCACACGATTTATTATCGTCACGGGTTTCTATGGTTAATAATATTTTACATCATTACCCACTAAGTCCAATTCTAACTTTTAATTATAAATTCCATATTAACTAGTATAAATGAAGAAAGTTATACCCTCTTTACCCTGGGATATTTATTTCATTATTTCTCTAATTGGACTTAGTATTTAAACAATAATCAATATCCATTAATCCTCTTTTTACACCCATTTGTTTCTATCCATAAGTTTATTATCATTTATGACACTAACGGTCATATTTTCCTAAGGCAACCATTTATCAGTCCCAAAGTATTTATTTGTTGCACCCCAATAGAAAATTACCATTCATATTTACTTATTTATTTGTTTCTTATTATATATATATATATATAGTGCACCAAAGCTCTCACATTAAGTTGACCACTTATGGAAGCTGGATTTGCTGGTTGGTTCCGGGCAGACTTCTACCACAAGTTGAACGTAACCTCGTGCCTTAGTACGTACATTTATATTTACGCATTAGGCCCCTCACATTAAGCTGGCCATCTGTGCATGCTGGATTTTCCTGGCTGTTCCTGAAAAATTTCTACCACAAGTCGAGCTTAACCTCACGTCTAAATGCAGTTATAATTTAAATTCCCTGATTAGGGTTTACAACATTTGTCCTAATCAATTTAGGAATCGTAACCACTATCTTAATATATTCATTTTTCCCCAATCAACATCGATTATAATTGTTATTTACTGATTTGCGGCCCTATTTATAACAATCAATTATATTAATTATTACAATGGTCACCAAAGATATATTAATTCGACATAGACTACATTTTCATACTTAATTCCATAATTTAATATCGTCCAAACATTCAATACAATATACATTTTACCATTTTACTCGGATTTGGATGGATAATGTTTATATTTATATTTATATTTTCACGCCATTAACGTAGTTATTTTTTTATTTTTAAATTTCATGATTTGGTTTAATTAATAACCAAACATTCCTTTCTGCATTCAATCTCGCCAAAATGTTCCAAATCTTACAAAAAGTCTGTTAGCTATAGTTATTATAATTACGTCTAAATAGTGGAATTGACATATTTTCAAATCACAAGAAATATGTATTTATTTATATTTTGGAATACTTGGTGCAAACTACGCACAAATATGTGTGTGTATATATATATATGTATGCGTACATTTGCACCATTTTCCCCCTTTTTCAATCCTTTTGTTATATCTCTTGTGATAATGTCATTTTGTTCAAAAAAGAGGAAAACAACATATGTAAAACAACTAAACCAAAACCCTAACAACATCGAATGCAAATAGGTATAATTCCTTTAATTTAAAAACACACAATTCACCAACTTACATTGATACTAGGAATTTGGAAGAAACTACATCTAAATAGAGCTATTAGGACTGATTTCCAATTCCTTGGTGTTTTACAACAATTATAATACATTTTACAGCATAATTGTTGGAAATATATATAAACAAATTTAAGAATCCTACAATTAATATTATTCCCAACCACAATTCACAAATTTTAGGTTTTGACAATATTTACTAGCAGATCTTATAGTTGTCAATTCAATTACAACAATATTATGAACAGATCTGATGAAAATAGGCATATATTTTGAGATCCAATTCAAACGAGATAAATAGGCTATTTTAAATATATATGTAAATTTCTCACTCACCTGAAAGCATCCAAATCTGAAGTTTGAATGATCTTTTAGGCCTACAATTCTCAAAATCTTATAAATCTACAATTTATCTGAAAAGGAGATACTTTTAGATCTGTAGATATGTAAGAAAATAGGAAGAGATGGGAGAATCTGATATAGAGCGTCAATTCACATTCTTTTCCATTAGATATGATAATACCTTTCAATCTTATATGATTTGTGTTTGATTTGCTGTATATGAATATATTTTTAATTAAGAAATTAGGTTTGAAGCGGGAGGAAAATGGCAAAGCTTCACTGCTGCCTACAAATTTGTGTGGAAAAGACTGAGGCCTTACCCCTTTATTTATAGGAGTGTAATTGGCCTTGAGCCGTTAGATTTACTTTAGTTTATACTAGTCCAACCATTTAATAATATAATATAATCCAACCCCCTTAACCGTAGCCGTCACTGAGCATTCTAGCGCATAGTGGCTCGACGGCCGCTCAACCACTAGAGTCGCCAGCTGCCCAGTGAGACCGGATAAATAAGGTATATAATATATAATTATTCTATTTTATTTATTTTATGTCCATTAACGTATTTCGTTCGTAACTTTTTCATATGGACTCCATTCGCGAAACTCCAAACATGAAAGTTGACCAGAATTCCGAGACAAATGCATTGGTTAATGTTTCGTGGTCAAATTCTGTAACACCCCACGTCCATTAATGTCACTCACAATGGGAATGCATTAATTTCCGTGGACTATTATTTTTGTATTGAACGGAATATAACAAGACAGATACATATATTGGTACTCGAAAATTTTATAACAACTTTTATTGCAGCGGAGAAATAGTTTGGTTGCAACAACATCAGAAACCAAAAATAAAACCAAGTACACTTAATATACATCTTGACAAATTGTTTTCTGATACATAAAGTAAAAAGCATAGCCCCAACGTAAATAGCCATAAAAGAGATAAGCTAAACTTTACTTTCAGCAATCCAAGCACTTTCAAAAGAGAGAGATAGAGATCCAAATCAAGCTCCACTAGCACTAGTCCCACCCTAAGAACCTGGGAGGAAAAAGGAAGAAAAGAGGCAAAAACAAAGGGGGTCAGACATAAAGTCTGGCGAGTCCAATAACTTTAACAATATAATTATTAAAGTAATTAGGATAAGGCATAAACTGGTAAATAAGGAATGACTGTGAAACAAATGGGCATGACAAAGCAAACAAGAGGAATAAGATAACGTTAATTGCGCCTCCAACATTATAGGATAATTACTATATTGCACCAATACTAGTCACCTTAAAAGTTGATCCCGCCTACTGAACAAAATAATAATAATGGTAGTTTCGTGTACACCTAGCTGTCTTCATAGGTGCCGCCTGCTCCTATCTCCACTTTTTGCACCCACTACGCTCCCCATTCTAATTACAACATTTATTCATAATACGGTAGTTGTACTCCTAGCTGTCTTCATAGGTGCTGGCACTGCTCCTATCTCCGCTAGTCGTACCCACTACCTTCCCCATTCGATCGTCTCCCTAACATGTACATACCCATGCTAGTCCCATAATGGGGTGTATCACTCCCTAAAGTAACAACCCGATACTACTCAAAGGTGCACAGCTTATATCTACACGATGCAACAACGTCTTACTTACCAGCCAGAGCCCACGCATGCACATGACCCCGTTGGTTTTGCGTTGCCATCGCTAACCCGTTTTGACCTCTTACGACCAAACCTAGTAAGCGTGCCCCGTCCTCGATCTAGATCGAGCTCACTTAGATACTAAATGGTCTACTGCTTGAAAAGGGTCCCCACACTAGACATAAGCTTTCCTCCTATGCTTTGTCCCCATTAGGATTTCCCACTTAACTCCCTCTTATTCATGTCTTCTTACATGTTTCAACTTGGTTAAGTGTTTATAATTATATCCCACATGTCACCCATGCTACCCACTTATCAAATCAACATGTGTTATTGGTTAAGCTTGTCTTAACCCTATCCTCTTATCAGATCAATATATATATTATTGGTTAAGGTAGTCTTAACCCTATCCACTTATGTAATATTGGTTAAGTCGGTCTTAACCCTATCCACTTATATATTATTGGCTAAGTTGGTCTTAACGCTATCCACTTATCATATGAATATGTATTATTGATTAAGTTTGTCTTAACCCCATCCACTTATCAGATCAATATATATATATTTTTGGTTAATCTAGTCTTAACCCTATCCACTTATCAAATTAGTATATATTATTGGTTAAGCTGGTCTTAACCCTACCTACTTATCAGATTATTGGTTAAGCTGGTCTTAACCCTATCCACTTATATATTATTGTTTAAGTTGGTCTTAACCCTACCTACTTATCAGATTATTGGTTAAGCTAGTCTTAACCCTATCCACTTATATATTATTGGTTAAGTTGGTCTTAATCCTACCTACTTATCAGATTATTAGTTAAGCTGGTCTTAACACTATCTACTTATCATGTTTTATGTATCATATATATATATATATATCGTATAACATGTTTTACTTAATTTAGGATTAAGTACATCTTAGTTCACAAATACATCGGTTAAGTGAATAACTCCCTAATTATCAACCCCGAAGACTGAAATCAACATCAGATTGGTGCTCATAGAATTACTAAACTCAACCAAACTTCTGTTTGTCATTCATATTCGTCTTTGATCAGCATTAATTAATTATTAATGCACAGAACTCTCACATTAAGTCGATTGCTTGTGGTCGCTGGATATGCCGGGCCGTTCCGGGCAGACTTCTACAAGCCCGACTTAACCTCGTGTCTAAGCATCTTTAATTATGCGTATGAGCTCTCACATTAGACTGCCGTTTGTGATTACTGGATGTGCTGGGCGGGTCCGAGTAGTCTTATACCACAAATGAGTCTAACCTTGTGTCTTAGGCATTTATTACGCATTTAAGTTATGCCTTTGACCTCTCACGTTAGACTACCATTTGTGGTTGCTGGATTTGACGGGCGGGTCCGGGTAGTCTTATACCACAAACGAGTCTAACCTCGTGTATTAGGCATTTATTATTACACATTATTATTCATCCCCAATTTGAATTAATATCCCTATTTCAGATTGTCAATAACTTCCAATTTTAATCCATGACCATAACTGTCACTTAAATTATGTCTATGATTTTCAGGTATATAAATTATATTAATTAATGTCTCAAATTAATTATATGCTTTTAAAGCCATTATATGCCAATTCAAAATATTAATATTTAATATTTTCCCATTGCCCCTACGTCGTTTGTACGTTTAATATGAAATATGTTAGACCCGCAAATAGTCTAACTCATAAAAAGAAAAGAAAAGAAACATCACAACTTGCATAACACATAAAATAGATCTAACTTGCAAATAAGAATAGGCTAGCATGGATCAAAACTTGCATGATTATAATTTATATAATCATAAATTTGCATAATTAATAACTTGCATAGGAAATAGGCATAATTTGCATAAACTACAAACTGGCATGGATCAAATTATTTAAGATATGATTTGCATAGATCTATACACATAAAGGTGAACTTGCATATATGAACATGGTTTTTGCATAAACTTGCATATGATCTACATACAAACTTGTATTAAACTTGCATATGCAATTTAGACATGTAAACTAAGACTTACATATTATTCGCATACAAACTTACATATAAACTAGCATATGATTCACATCCAAACTTATATATAAACTTGCATATATAATTTAGACATGTAAAATAAGATTTAGATATACACTTGCATATGATTTAGACATGTAAATTAATGTTACAAAATGAATCAAATCTAGCATATGTGTTCAGACATATGAACCAACATCATGAATCTATGTACATAAGACAACAACTAGCGTATATTCACAAAATAGACAATATCATATCGGTCAGTGATTCAACATGCATAATCTTATAACCCAAATTTTAACTCATCATAATTAATGTATTAATTATTTTGTGAAAGAAACTGTACTCGCAAATATGGATTAGAGAAGAGAATAATTTGTTCGTCGTTTGTATTAGAATTCTGACTTGCAATTCCTAAGCTTTAAGAAGAAGAAGAACTATACCTAGCAGCAGCATGGAAGCCAAGAGATTTATTTAGTTTAGGTTTAGAGCTTGAGTCTATGCGTGCTTATATAGAAGTTTAGATCAATATAAGCCGTTAGATTATCCGAGGAGCAATTACAACCATCCAGATTAGATAGAATTATCCAGAATTGCCTCTTATGCCCTAGTGACTCAACAACAGGTCAGAAAAGACTCAACAACAAGTCAGAATCATCACTGTTTTGGATCTGGGCAATGGGGTAAGGTCGACCCCCTATTGACCCCATGGTCGACCTGTATAGGGGAGGTCGACCCCTTGGTCGACCTGGCCTGGGGTAGGTCGACCTCCAGGTCGACCTGCCTTGGTATAGGTCGACCTCTATGTCCACCTAGACGGTCGACCTGCCTTGGTATAGGTCGACCTCTATGTCCACCTGTCTAGGTTATTTTACTATCTAATTTTCTCAATTTCTCTTGAATCTTCTGAAGACCATAACTCCTTCATACGTAGTCCGATTTACGTAAACTTTGACTCTATTCCAAGCAGAATTCTGAGACGAACACAATGGCACAACCTGTTTCACCCAAATCTTCTTTTACAAATTAATTATTCTTTAATTTGTTACTTTGACGTTCCCAGAAAATACATGGTGTTACAAATTCCATCATTTGCAGAAATTTTTATTTTCAAAATTCGAATAATTATTTCCAATTGCCAATACTCAAGGTTGTTACATTTGTAGTGCTTCGGTCCCGTGAGGGGCCTACGTCCACTTTGAAAGAATTCGTTGATATTTTATTGACAATAATAAGTTACAAGCTTAAAACTGTATCACTACATCAATTTATAAACATTTCCATGTATTTTGGAGTCATAGTTGTCATATATGAATATTGAGAAAAAGTTACTTTTATGCTTCTTCTTTCTCAAAGCATTGGCTGCCATTAGCGAGTTCTTGAAGCTCTCAAGAAGTGTCAAATTAGCCAATTTCCAATCCCTTTGAATTATGAGCTTGGGGGTATTTATAGTAGAGAGGTTAGGTCGGAGTAGGTAGGATTTAGGGACCACACTGCAAATTTTCATATCCTTGAGAGGCGACATGGAAAATTTCGACTCCCCCTGTTGCATTAAGAAGGAAACCATAGCCCTCTTTTGGGATACGTAATGGCATATCCCCTAGGGGATACGGTAAATTTATATCTCCTGAGGATACAAGTTCTTCGTACCCCTCAAGGGGTACAAACTTGTACGCTGAGGGATACATTGTTTGTACTATTTAGAGGGGTTCAAAACTCTCATGGCCTTCGGAGACGAAATGTTAGAGGGACACGAAAGTCATGCTACTCGAGGGATTTGAAACTCTAGGGAAGCGAGGTACATGGTGAACAGTGCCATACTCGAGGGGTTCAAAGGTACTGGAGAAGGGGGACCCGAAATATCCAGATACGAAATGAAGGGAGTTAAGACTCTTGGGAAGTGAGGGACTCGAAACTTTTTTGAGAGGAGGGATATGAACTGGAGGGGTTCAAAACCAGGGGAGACCCAAAGCTTTCTGGTTCGAAGGTGAAAGGTACAAGAGTTTTAACATGCGAGGGGTACAAGCTTAGAGGTTCAAAACTTGCCTATAGGAGGGGTACAAAATTGTGGTTAGCTCGTAGTTTCGAGGAGTTGTGAAGCTCTTGCTCGCATGACTTCTTTCAAGCTAGCATCCTTTGATTTCTGGCAATACTTCAAGCTTTAGTTTCGTGCAATGTGTTGAGTCGGGCGTGTCTAGTGTAATTCTGGGATTTGGGCCAAAAGGGCGGTTAACAATTCCTCCAAGTACGTCTTGTATTGATCCGTTTTTGTTGGAAGAATTGTTTTTGTTTATCCGTTTAATCCCTGTAAAATCATAAAGCAAACATTAGTCGTCGAATCTCATTTACGTTGTTATGCAAATAAGTTGTTATCGGCATGACGTCGCGTATATGCTCACACGTTTTTGCGTGATTTTGCTCGATGCATGGGGAAGTGAAAAAACAATGTAATATATGCATGCGTGTAAGTGTGAATGTGGGTGCACATTTGTTTGCAAGTATGCTATTGTTTGGAGAGTATGCATGTATTCAACATCGTTGTGCATACGCGTGCATATCAACCATACCAATGCACATATTGTGAATGAATGTATAAATAAACATACGAACAAAAGCGTATATATTATTGTACATATGCATATGTATATTATATACGTATATATATACTTACTCATATTATATATATTATATTTTTTTTCATATCCCTACGTATGAGGCATGAAATTTTCGTATCCCATGCGAGGATACAAAATCTCGTATCTCGATGGGAAACGAAATTCTCGTGTCCTATTGGGACACCAAATTTCTTGTCCCTAGGCGGGATACGAAAGGTCAAACGAGTTGAGCCCAAACTACACCCTCTATAAATTTGAGCGACTCTCCCCTCTTCTATTTTCTTCTTTTACTTCTCTTGCTTGCGATTTGAATTCGAAACCTAGAACCCGAGGATTTTGAACACGGAAGTTGAAAACAGGTAAGGCCTAAGTTCGATCCTTTACGTTGAACTCCATTCTCGAATTTGGCCATGGTGCTCGGATGGACCTCGAAGCCGGTCTCGAAGCGAGCCAGAGCTGGTCATGCTTTTGGACTTCAGATTGGAGCTCAAGTGACTTAGGACCGAACTTCAATTCATGGTCGAGATCGGTTTTTAGGTTCCTAGTTTGGGCTAAAGATGTGTACCAGACCTCAAGATTGGTGAGGAGGAAGAGTTGGGAGAGCATAAGTCATACTGAGAAGGAGTTTGGAGAAGAGGAAGGATGGGGGAGTCGAAGATTCGTATCAGGCGATAGCGCACGAAGTAGTGGCCGGAGGAGCCAAAATTTTGGGGTCCGAGGAGGCAAACTTTTTATCCCTTTAGTTAGGGACATGAGAGTTTGTACCCCATAGGGACAAGAAATTTCGTAACCCTGGGGGGATACGAATTGTAACAACCCAAATTTTCAAAACCAATTTAAATTTTTTATTTTAGCTAATTTAATGGATTTTGAATATTTAAAACAATTTATTTTAAATAATAATGACTAAAAATTTATTTTAATCGAGGCTAGAACGTATAAATTTATTTAATTATAAAACGAGCCAAAAATGGCGCGGTAGTTTGAAAATTCGATTTTTGAATTTCAAATTTCAAATTAATATACAAGATTCAAAATAAATCGGATTTCAGTAAAACAAGAAATATTTGAAACTGTTTAAAAATATCTTTCTAACGAATGTGAAAAATCCAGATTTCATAATATAAATTGAAAGTTATGTCCAGTTTAAAATTTAGAATAGTCGTTATGGAATTTATATATATTTTAATATAATATATAGCCCTGAAAAATAGCCATTTTGCAAACGACCTCCATTTTTGACGAAACCACTTTTGTTTGATCCAGAATGTCAAATTACTGCTAGATTCCAATTTTCATAATTTTTGAAATTAATATGTGAGCGCAGTGAATTAAAACGCGTTTGGTACTTTCAATTTGAATATAATCGACTGGAAAATGACCATTTTTCTAAAGGTCTCCAAATTAAACAAAATTAGTTTTGTTAGGACCATATCATCAAAACATAGATAAATTTATTTTTCTGGAATTTTTGGAGTCAGTATGTGGCCCCGGTAAATTAAAATGTACGTTTAAATTCAAAAAAATTGATTTATATTTTAATTTAAAGAGAAACTATTCAAAATAGTCGAATTGGCTTACGAAACATATACCATTATGTCCGGAATGAGGGTATTTAGCTAGGGGCGATATCCGTTGGGGTTCGTTTGGGGTTCAGATCGATAAATTCTTAATTAAAGTAATAAACAGATTAAATAATAAAATAATTTTACATGAATACCTAGAAAATACCCGTACCCTTAATAACGCAGCCGCCATCCCGGGTTTTTAGCGGCCTGTTTCCTTTGAAAATAAATCGTTAAAATCACCCAGTCTAATGCGAATCATGACATGAATTCAAAACAATTATTGTAGAGATTTTTACGATCTATAATTCTGTGCGGGTTTGATTATATTTCGTGAAGCATATTGCTTGAATTTTTGGGGCAAACTCGTTCGGTTCGAACTAGATTTTTGGAGCAACGGGCATGTCGAGGTCAACGCTGTTTAGGGAGGAGGGAGGTGCTACGATGGCCGATGTTGTGGGGGGTCTCGATCTGGTTCCGGCTGCTCAAGGGAGGTGCGCAGTGGAGCAGTTCAAGTGGAGCTGATGGGTCTACATACGGTCGATTTTAGAAAGAAGGAATAAAAGGAACGACAATGTTTTATTAAATGTAATTAATTATTAATTAAGGTAATTAGGGTTTAAATTATTTATTAATGTAATTAAAACTTTAAAATAACATAACTTCTTCATACGGAAATAGATTGAGACGATTTCAAAAGCGTTGGAATCCTCTTGTCGAGAGCTACAACAAAAACTGACCAGAATCAAAAAGGAGAAAATCAGAATATGAAGCCAATTTAAATTCAAACAGAACTGAAATTCAAAAAATAAAGTCTGGCGGAGTAGAATGTGAGAACCCCTTCTCACTTTAATTATTTTACAATCAAATATATACTTGGATGCAGACGGGGCTTAGAAGACCACGACACTATTTATTGTACAAACAATGGATGTTCGTTTGGATTGAATTGTGGTGTAATTGACTGTATTGTGTTTTGATTATGATATAGAAATGTTTAAAATATTAAAAATAATTTAATATTGTTAGACCAAAAAGTGGTTCTAACACCCAAATTGACTAAAATTACGAAAAAATGAAATAAAAAACAGAAAAGAGACACAAGATTTATAGTGGTTCGGCGTTAAAAAGCCTATACCCACTTTATATCACTTTGTTTGATGATGTAGATGGAATTTCAACAAGATATACACTCAATCTCACTCATTTTTCATATACATTCACTCAATTATACACAAAATACACTTTGAATGATGATGTGGATTGTTTGAGAGTGCTGGAATTCGGTTCTCAAAGGTATTCAAACTCTCAAAGTGCCAAAAAAGTCCCTTCAAACGACCCTTTGAGGTCTATTTATAGGCGCAAATTCTTTCAGATCCGGTTCAGATCGGAGCTACGTGGCCTTCTCTCTGCTACTCTCGGGATCGGATGAATTCTTGCGTTGCCAACGCATCGAGTTAGTGGCCATCGTGGGTAGATCATGCGTGTAACCATACCGATAGTTTAGGAGAACGTGGTGTGATGCAACCGGAAATCCTGTGTTCGGTTCGGATGAACTATCATATGGGGATCGGATCGGCCCCGTTACTTCCGATCCGATCCAAATGCTTTCCTTCCTTTATTGCCTTGTTTTTGCTTTCCTTCTACTCTGACAATTCCAATCCGAACCGGATGTATAGTAGGGTGACCTTCACTTACTTGATCTTCTAATTTTTTTGTCTTTGTGTAGCCTAGTTCACAAAGTAGGCTAACATTTTGCCCCCTCAAAAGGATGCTTCTATTGGAGACGGAGCATGCTTTGACATCATCTGTTCGTTAGTCATTGAATTAAATTTGAATTGTCGAAAAGTCATTTCCAATTACGTATAAAGATATGTTGTTTCAGAAAGCTACATCTCTTGATGTCTATATATTCGTCACGTAGCGCATGAATTACTTCCTTAATTCTTTATCAAGTTTAAAGATTCTTCTCGACTTCCAGCAGTTACTCTAGGTAGTTTTTTCTCTTTATTTTCTTTTGAGTTCAATTTGAATCCCGATTCAATGTACAAGACTCCATCTGGGTTCGGATTCTATAGGCTCACACTCCGGTTCGGATGGCTCTTTCCCTTCGACTTGTGATTGCTTAAACCGATGGGCCACGAGTATCTACATAGGCCTATGTTCTAGTTCGGATGGTTTCCCTTTTAAATCCGCCATTGCCAAGATAATGGGCCAAATATATTTATACAGGGGTTCAGACTCCGGTCCTAATGGAGTGAACAAATAGGAATACTAAGGGTCATCACACCCCTTATATAAATCTGCCGCTCTTCTCCTTCTATCTCCTTTATTTCTTCATCTTCTGCGACTTGCCCCAATTTCGACGAGGAAAAATCCCTAGCTCCAACTCTCAAATTCACGAAGAAAACCCTTTGATTCCTCGAAATAAATTTGTAAGTAAGTCTTCAAACAGCGATTTTATCCTTGTTTACTTGAATTTGATTCGAATCCATGAACAATTCAAGTGATTTCGGCGTGGTATTTTGTTGGCGTTGGCACCACGTCCTCCGCTTCTCCGCCTTCGTCGTTGATGGCCTCGTCACCACCTCGAGGCTATCACGGAGGGGGGTTTAGAGCAGTCGCAGGTTGTGCCAGCTTAAGAGTATTTTACCTTAATCTGCTTCTTGGGGTAAGAAGTTTGGTAGGAGACGAAGGAGCAGAGAGGAAGAAGAAAGAGAGAGGGTCGGTTCGGGTTATATACTTCAAAAAGATGAGGGGAAGGAGAAAGACTGGTTCGGATCGGAACAAAAGTCAAAAAAGGGGGGAGGCGTAGTTTACTCTACCGGGTCGGGTCGGAGTAAGAAACAAAGGAAAAGGGGTGTCGGTATTCAAGCCATTCCGATCCGCTCCGAATACACACTCCCGAACCGATCCGGTTGGATATCTACTTTTGACCAAAGCACGGCTTTGCATCCGATCTGATCCCAACGTGCATGTACGAATCGAACTGAGGCAGCCCAATCTTCAAGCACAAGAATTTGTCCAATTGGCTAAATTAATATTTGACGTAACTTCCAACTTCACGAACAGTTAGGATAGTGCCTTGCGAATACGGACGAACATCAAGAACTATTCTGGATATTGCTGCTTTGTCAAAACTTTGCATTACACTTTCAAGTGTTCACTTTATATCTTCCGCACACACCGTACACACTTTAGTTCGTACACATGCATAAGGGGGAACTGGCTAATTTACTCTAATCTCTGTTATTACTTCTTCGATAGTTTAGTGATCATGGCCGAAAGACGTTCTTCTAGACTGGCAGAAAAGAAAGAGGTCCAAGAGACATCCAATAAAATCACTCTTGACGATATATCTTCTTCCTCAGACCCTGAATGGGATGACGAGGGATCAGATTATGAAGCAGGGGCACATAACTGCGGAACGCCTTCTGACAGTGAAGTTTCTCTGGGCTATGAAGAGGAATGAGGGGTTGGAGATAATCGAGCTCCTGACGAATTTGAGTCTGCCATCATATTGGAATCACGTCAAGATTCTGTTGAATCGACGATTGACTACGACAGGCTCCTTCGAATATGCTTAAAGTACAGGATACTGAAAAAAGATACCCTGGTGCCGTCTAAAACCGACCGTCCTCATAATCCTCTAGAGGGTTTTATGGCAATCACTCGATTGATGTGCATGGTTGGAGCTATTCCACCTTTTTCTCCTTTTGTAGTCGACTTTCTAAGACAGACACGGATTGCCCCATGCAGCTGCATCCCAACTCCTATGCTTACCTATATACCTTATATGTAGCATACCACGAGATCTTAGGCACAGAGCTCACTTTTGATGACGTCCATTTCTTTTATAACTTTAAGCACCGGACTCGAGAAACTCCTTCTTTCTCTTACTTCAAGTCTGTACCAAAAAGGAAAATAATTTCAGCACCGTTCAGCAACAAGGCGGGCGATTCCAAGCTAGAATGGTTTTATATAAGGCAACAGCCGGGGTGTGCTAGGAGATGGACAAAATCAAGTAAAGCACTGGTTTTCTAAATCTTGACTCTGAATGTCCACGCCACCACATTAATCCGTTTTATTTTTGTTTGCAGTTGATAACCCAAAACAAATATCGGGTCAAGCGTTCTTTGATAGGATGCACCGGCTCCTTAATGGCGACCAAAAGTTTCTAACTATTGATGAAGTCCTTAAGGATGAATATCTTCATCTTCACGGGTTGCTGTCCATTACCCGTAGCAGTCATGGGTCGGGTCCATATGTATACATCCCGCCAGTGGATGTAATCCCAGAAACAGGCGAAAGCTCGAAAGCTCCTACAATGCCGCTTCAAGCTTCACCTTCTCCATCTTCGACTCAAGACGATGAGCTGGCCAACATGGCCGAAAAGCACCGAGAGGGGTACATCGTTCCCGAGAATGCTATTTCTCCGGAGAAGTCGACGTCTTCCAAAGAATCGCCAATTGATGCTTCCCAGGGAGATGCCCCTAGTACCGATGATCCAACATTTCAGGGTTTAGGAGATCTCCCCTTACCTGAAACTATTTACACTTTAGAGGATTTTGGAACAAATCCTTTAGTTTTCACTTCTTCAGAAGAGACCACCCCCGCTAAGGCCAAAGAGCCCACTCACACTAGTCTGGCTTCGGACTCGGGTTTGTCGGGGGGAAAACACCACTTAGGATGCACTTAACACAATAGCACCACATTTCACAGCACTTTCCTTTTGTGAGAACACTGATTCTGAATTCTATTTGCATTGTTGAGCAGGTATAATGTCTCGCTCCCATTATGACATCAGGAAACTTCGTCGCAGCATGACTAGACCCCCTTCTGATGCTGAGCATGATCATCGTAAAGGCCGGGGTAGGGAGGATAGAAGGCCTGATGACTCTTATCAGTCGCGGACCTCGCGCTCTCGCACCCCCATTCGGTCTGATTCAGAACGATACAAAAGCTATCAAGGCCCTCGAGAAGAAGACACGTCGCAGTCAAAAGATCAAACCTCTTCTCAAGAAAAACGCAGCAGGGAAAGAAGCCCGCCGAGAGATACTGACTCGCGAGGCAAGTATAAAGTTTCCAATAAGCGGCCTAGGAAGGGTGATACGGCCGTCGTGCCCGCTCATCCTAAGGATACTGAGCTGACATATCGCGCTCCTCCACCATTGGACGTTGAAGCTAAAGTCAAGCGGGCATATTTGGAGAAAGAATTTCCCGAGCACTACTTTGAAAGCATGACTTTCTTACCCGCTCTCGAGCCTATTTCCTCAAGGTGGGCTGACGAGGCCAAAGCCAAGATTGATGCAGTGGAGAAACAATATCCAGAAATGTTCAAGTATTCGCGTAACCTCTCCAGAATCATTCGAACTTTGATCACGGATACCGAGTCAATGAAAAACACTGCAGCAGTTGATGCAAAAGCCTTGAAGAACTTGGAGAAAGACCTTGAGAATACACAGGCCCAACTTTCCGTTGCTCAGCGGGATGCTACTAACTTCAAGCAGCAATTTGAAGAGCTACAAAAACGTTATCATGACTTGCTCGAGTCTCACAATCAAGAGCGCCCGTAGATGAAAAAGCAAGCAGAAGATGCAAAGTCAGATAATGCTAAAATGCAACTTGCCTACACCGCTCTGGAGCAAGAGAAAGCTGAGTTAGCGAGAAAGAATGCTGAATTGGAGAAGAGAAACGCTGACTTGGCTTCCAAGTTGGTGGAGGCTGAGAATAGGGCTGCCTTAGCAGAGAGTAATGTTGAAAGTGTTATCAAATCCTCCGAAGAGACCTGCAAGCAGCTGTCAGAGGCTGAGGAGGAAGTGCATGGCAACGACAAGTTACTAATCGAATTCTTTGTGCATATAATTCGTCGACGAAATATTGCTTGGATTGAAAATTACCCGACTACCTTGGTTCATGTATGGAGTCAAATTGTTGAATGGGAAAAAGAGGAACTCAATGTAGATTCCATCGATGAAGACAAGCTCATAGAAAAATATTTAAAAGACGATGAGCCGGCACGCCTGGCCGAGGGGCGTCGTCGCATCGCTGCTGCTATGGAGGAGGAGAAGCAGAAGGCTAAACAAAAGAAAATCTCCGAGGCTGGTTCTTCTTCTACTGCCGCTGGGACTTCTGAAGTCGAGGGATATGACCTTGAAAACCCGGCGATCCCTTAGCATCTCTCTTATCCCCCATTCCTGAGACGGTGTCAGAGACGGCAGTTACTCCGGCTGAAAAATCATCGGAAGGTATTTCTACCTTTTCACCCTAACTCGTCAAAGTTGTCTCCACTTTCCATCGCATAATCGGGCAATCGATGAAGGACCCTTTATTTTCTCCTGAGTTGATAATTGTTGCTTCTCACTCTGTAGGTATTGAACCGTCCGAGAAGACAGACGTGTCTCAGGGAACCGCTGCCAAAGCAAAGTCAGTGGAAAGGGATGAAGGAGACAAGGGTAAGGCTGATGCTCCTCATGATGGCGAGATGATAGATTCCTTGAAAGATGATGACGACAACGAGGAACATGAGGAAGACCCTGAGGTGGCTATAGTTGGGGAATCAACAAGCGCTGATGACATCACTTTGGCTGCATTGAAAGCTGAGCAAAACAAACGTATGTCGCTTAAAGTTAAAGACCTTGACCCCGAAAGCCTTAAGCCTCTTGCAGTGGTGGATGCTGGATCAAGGTTAGTTGTTAAGCTTTTGACTAGGTCTATTACAGAAGAGCTCGCTAAAAAGTCTTCTCTTGATTCCAGTGTTCCAATTCCTAGGAAAAAGTCAATCGATTCCAGCACTTCGGTCACAGGAAGGAAAAAACCAAAGCGCGTTCTAACCGAAGCTGAAAGAGAGGCGAAGAATGCTCAGAAGGCTGCTAAAAAATCCAAGTCCACTCCAACGCCTAAGTGATGAAGTGTTTTGCTTTATTTTAGCATTTAATTGGCCTGCAATTGTCGCAGCGAGCACGGCCCTCGCATCTTCTTTTTTGCTAGTTTTTCGTGTACAAACTCACACGTTAGTAAATAAATAAAAATAATTCATTTCCTGCAATGCCTGTTAGTCGTTAGTTCAGTACTTATGTAAAAATACAAATGCATGTCATACTAAAGTCATGTTATGGAGTCATGGTGGAGGGGAATATGTGTGTACATGTATGCCCCCAGTCAATCTTGAGTAACTGAAGGAGAACTATTCAAGATTAAATTAAAAAGTCCGAATGTCCCTGATTCTCTGACGGGGGTCACATTCCTTTCGTCATTGACGCCTGTTCTTTTCTGGCATCTTTTATACTCTCATGTCTTATACTCAGGTTAGAGTTCTTGCTGAAGCGGTCTATCATCTAGGTGCACCTTCACGCCTTAGAGGACGTCGTCTTCCCTTCCTTTATACTCTCTCTCGATTCTTGAGAGTTAGAGTTAAGAATGTTGTCTTCCCATTCTTCTATATCTTATCGTACAAACGGTCGTTGTTTTTGTTCCTGCATATAAATCATCTCCAACTTTGTAAATTTTAATTTAACATTTCATATTCCACAGTCATAATAGAATAATAGTTGAAGATATAAATAATGCAGGAAAGTAAATGACACACGATATTTTTATAGTGGTTCGGTTAAGTCGTAGCCTACATCCACTTTATAGTCCTTTGTTCACATAAACAGACTTTTTTAAGGCAAGTCGTGCCTATTTACATGGCTTATGAAAACAAAAGAAATGACATTTCATGTTTAGCTCAGATATCGTCATAAGTGCTAAGCGTTCCAAGCTCTGGGAATCTCTTCACCATCTACGGTCGTTAGCTTGAATGCTCCGGTATCAAGCTTCCGTTGGATGGTGAATGGTCCTTCCCATTTTGGACCGAGATGAGGAAGGGATGGAAAAACTCGCTTTAGCACCAAATCCCCTGGCTCAAAGGTTCAAAAGCGAACTTTCTTGTCATAATAGCGTGCCATCTGACGTCGATGTCTTGACGCATGCAAGTCTGCCTCATCCCTTTTCTCTTCGACTTCATCAAGGGACTCGAGGAGGAGTGCCCGATTCGTCATCGGGTCATAATATGTCACCCTGTGAGAGGGAACTTCGAGCTCTACCGGGATTACCGCTTCTGAACCAAATGAGAGAGAGAAAGGAGTATGTCCGGTAGCTGTCTTAAACATTTTCTGATATGCCCACAAAGCCAAGGGCAATTTATCCACCCATTTTTCTTTTGCACATTCCAACCGCTTCTTGAGGATGGATTTTATGACTTTATTTATTGCTTCCACTTGCCCATTCGACTGTGGATGGGCGACTGCAGTGTACCGCTTGTCAATCTTGTATTTCTAGCAGAAATTTATGAATTCGGCGCCATCGAACTGGGTTCCATTATCAGTTGTAATTGTCCTTGGAATCCCAAATCGGCATATGATATTTCTAACCACGAAACTTATCACCTTTCTCGCTGTGATTTTGGTCAAGGGCTCAGCTTCCACCCACTTCGTAAAATAATCCACGGCGACTATTGCATACTTCGCTCCTCCTTTGGCAATCGGTAGAACTCCGATGATGTTAATTCCCCACATGGCAAACGATCACGAACTCACCATCGACTTGAGTTGGGTCGGTGGTGCTCTGGGGATCTTGGCGAACCTCTGGCATTTGTCGTAGCGTCGTGAGTAATCAGCTGCATCTTTATCAATAGTGGGCCAGAAATACCCATACCGCAACACCTTTTTCGCTAAAGTATGACCCCCCGTATGATCTCCACACACACCTTCGTGTACTTCCCTTAGTACACGCTTGATGTCGTCGTGTGCTATACACCGTAACAGGGGCATAGAAAATCCTTGCCGATAAAGGGTATTATCTTGAAGGACGTATTTGGTAGCTTTGCGAACTACGGCTTGCCTCTCACTTTTCTTTAGTGGGAGTACTCCATTTCTAAGGAAATTCTTGATTGGGTTCATCCACGACTCCCTCTCCGGTTCTGCTTCGAAAGCTAATTCAATTTCCATTAACTCAAAGCTTGGCGATCCCAACGCTCAATTGGAACCATTTCGGTTTCTTCCGGATTGTCAGAACTTGCCAGCTTTGCTAGCCGGCCTGCCTTCTGGTTTTCAGCTCTTGGGATATGCGTTATGTTATGCCGTTCCAAGTTGCTCAACAGTTCCTTCACTTTTTCAAGATAGGTAATAAGTCGAGGTCCCCGGGCCACAAACTCCTTTCGCACTTGGCAAACGACTATTTTGGAATCGCAGAATATATCTAATGCCTTTATTCCAAATTCCTTAGCAAGTTTCAGAGTCATTATTGGTCACTGAAAATTCTATTCGTAGAGCATAATATAACGATCGTCCTTCAAGAGTAACTAAGACGACTCTAGCTCCGGACCTTCGGTCGTTCTTGGCTCCGTCTGTGTATAACTTCCATGGATCTAATTCTAATTCTTCCTCTGATTTGACCACCTTATCATCGATAGTTTCCTCCTCCGGAATTGTGAAATCTGCTATAAAATCAGCCAAAGCTTGCCCCCTGATCGATCTCCGTGGCTAAAAGTTTAAATCAAATTGACTTAATTCAATATTCCACTTGATCAATCGTCCTGATGCTTCGGGTCTTTGCAACACCTGTCTCAGAGGCTGATCAGTGTATATGGTTATTGGGTGAGCTTGAAAATAATGGCAAAGTTTTCGGGTGGCGATCAGAAGGCTGTAAGCAAGCTTCTCAATCCTTGGGTAGTTACGTTCTGCAGCTGCCAATTTCTTACTTACGTAATATAACGGCCTTTGCACCTTGTCTTCTTCCCGGACCAAGGCAGTGCTAACGGCGTGAGCCGATATTGCTAGATAAACAAACAACTCTTCATGATCCACCGGCTTCGACAAAATCGGTGGTCTCTCTAGTAAGTCCAATAGATTTCGAAATGCCTCAACACAGTCCGGAGTCCATTCAAAATTCTTCTTTCCCCTTTTTATCAAGTCAAAAAACGGGATGCATTTGTCTGTTGCTTTGGAGATAAATCTACTCAATGCAGCCACTTTCCCTGCAAGACTTTGGACATCCTTGATTCTTCGTGGCTCCTCAATGTTCCTTATCGCTGCTATCTGACTGGGATTAATTTCAATTCCTCGCGAGCTGACGATGAAACCTAGAAACTTTCCAGATGCCACGCCAAACAAGCACTTCAAAGGATTTAGCTTCATTTGATACTTTCGAATGATACCGAACATCTCTGCCAAGTCTTGCGTATGGCTAGAGGACTTCTCGATTTGACAAGCATATCATCCACATAAACCTCAATAGTTTTCCCTATTTGGTTATAAAACATCCTGTTCACAAAGCGTTGGTAGGTAGCTCCAGCATTTTTCAATCCGAAAGGCATGACCATGTAGCATTACAACCCCAAATTTGTAATAAAGCTCGTGTGCTCTTGATCGGGCACATGCATGGGAATCTGGTTGTATTCGGAATATGCGTCCATAAAAGAAAGAAGTTTATGTCCCACTGTCGAATCCACAAGCTGGTCTATTCTGGGGAGTGGGAAGCTATCTTTCAGGCAGGCTTTTTTCAAGTCTGAAAAATCAATACAAGTCCGCCACTTTCCGTTTGACTTCTTTACCAAAACAGGATTCGATATCCAGTCGTGATATGTTGAATCTCTAATAAATCCGTTCTCTTTCAGCTTCTCCACTTCCTCTTTCAGAGCTGACGACCTCTCTGGGCCCAACATACGTCTCTTTTGCTTTACAGGCGGGTGTTTCGGGTTTATACTCAGCAAATGACTCATGATGGATGGTGATATCCCACACATGTCAGCGTTGGTCCAGACAAACACATCCAAGTTTGCCTTCAGAAAGTTAGCCAGTTCTTTAGCTCGATGCGGATCCAATTGGGATCCAATCTTTAAAACTTTTGTTGGGTCAGCTTCATCAATGGGTATATCCATTGTCGTTTCGTTAGGGGTTGCTTTTCTATCCTCAGGTTCCTCATCTTCTCTGAGATCCAGGTCTTCGGGCATTCCCTTGGGCAACTCCTTCGGGGCTGATCCCTCTAATTGCTACACCGAACCCTCCTTCGGAGGAGGTGAAGTACTTTTAGTATCGATGTTGAGTCCCTTCATCAGCATCTTTAATTCAGCAATATAACAAGCTCTCCCAGAGACTTGGTCTCCCCTCATTACTCCTGTTCTGTCTTCACTTGGGAACTTTAGCAATAAGCACCATGGTGCAATACAAGCCCTGAACTATGCAAGGGCAGGCCATCCTAAAAATGCGTTGTAGGGCGAATCGATATCTAGCACTACGAACTAAAGCATTCGTACTCTTCGACGATCCCCTTGTCCCAAAGTTACGGGCAATTCTACATACCCCATTGGAGCTGTCGATGCCCCATTGAAGCCTCGGATCCAAACTTCACAAGGCTTCAAATCTCTAGACTCGAGTCTCATCTGATCAAACGACTTCTTAAACAAAATGTTGACAGAGCTTCCATTGTCTACTAGTACCTTATGGACCAGTGCCGGCCCAATAGTAGTGGTAATAACCAACGGATCTTCGGTAGGTGATTTGATTCCGGTATCGTTTCTGCTACGGAACACCACATCATCAAAAGTTGTCCTCTGCTGTTTCACAGGGTTGATATCTTCCAAGTCATTACAATCCTCCACATCTATGTGCTTAACTGCATTAACATATTGGTCCATTGCTCTGAAACCGTGGATGGCTGGATGGGGTCCACCTACTATGGTGTTAATGACAATCCCTTTGCCCTTTTGTTGCGCTGTAGGCTTGGGAGCAGGCTGATTCTGGTTTGGGGCATGTCCTCCTTGCCCCCTATCCCTTGGGGCAGCCTTATACTCATCCAACTTACCTTCATGCAACAACTTCTCAACCACATCTCTCAAGTGTCAACATTCGTTCGTTGAATGTCCGTGGGTTCCGTGAAATAAATAAAATTTTCCGGTAGCAATTTCTTTTTCTATCAAATCTCGCGGCAACGGTTTTTTGTATTGCAAAACATTGTACGTGTCCAAATAAATGTTCTCCAAAGTGTCATTCAACGGTGAATAATTCTCAAAGGTCTGGAACCGGGGTATTTTTATCAGAATTACTTCCTCGGTTCCTATTTCTCCTATTACCATTCACATTACGGTTGCTATTGCCCCCGTTTCCATTATTATTGTTTCCATTCTTGTTTCTAACATTCACTTCGACTTTCCCAGAGCTTTCTCCAGACTTCTTTACAGCAACATTACTCTGAACAGCTTCTTTTGTGGCCGCTCTGGACTTCCTCTTTCTGTTTGCCCTTGCTTCCTCCTGTCTTAACTGAGTATTGGCCTTCTCATAAAACAACTCTCTTGTGGGAGGCGGCTTCCCAGAAAGATAATCTCCAAACTCTGAATCAGGATCAACTCCCTCCATTAAGGCCATCAAGATGGTAGGCTCATGAGGGTCGTTGACTTCTGTTACAGCTAAATTGAAACGGTCTAGATACGACTTCAAGGACTCACCCGGTGCTTGCTTAATTCTCGATAATTCGATAACAGTCTTAGACTTTCGGGTGTGAAGTCGGAATTGATTCATAAAATGTTCACTTAATTCTTTGAAATTCGATATTGATCGAGGAGGAAGTCGGGTAAACCATAGTAGTGCTACGTCTTCTAAGTAAATCGTGAAAGCCTTACACTTCACAGCGTCAGGAGCAGCTGCAGCATTCATAAACCAGGCGTATCGCATCAGATGTTGTCCTGGGTCAGTTCTCCCGTTATATTTGTCCATCTGCAGCAAATTAAATCGTCGGGGAACTGAAAGTTAAGAATATCACCAGTAAAGAGAGTATGGCTTCGCTCAATACCATAATCTTCATTGGTGTAATTTCGACTTTCAGACAAGATCTGGCGCACCATAGCCCACACATCAGCATTGGTCAAAGGCCATTCAAGCTCCCTGGCTCTGATGTTCGGGTTTCCTCTGGGCTCCTGATCAGGGGACTCCCTCCTTCTTCCAGCGGCTTCTGCTTTGCTTTGCTCCCTACGTTCCCGGTCGATCTCGGGAGGAAGGGGCTGAAGCATTTGTCCTTTATTGGGGTCGATAAGGTTAGGATCTCTAGGCAGAACATGGGATCCTCGCATTGGTAACATCATAGGCTCTCTCAAGCTCGGGTCATCGGGTCCTAACACACGAGCAGCGTCTTCACGGGATCCCAGAGATCCGAAAGTCATTTGTTCCAAATTCTGAGGTCGTTCAAGTGGCCTTCTTTCACGAGGTCGCTCTTCCTCTGAGGAAGAAGACTGATCCATTGCAGTGTGATGAACTGGGGAAGGGGTCCTCTGCCTGCGAAGCTCGCCAATTTCCCTACTCATGATTCTCATATTCTCTTGCATCATAAGGTTGGTGCGCTCATGGATTCTCATAGCCTCCCTAGTGCTCTCAAGCATGTCAAGAAGGCGCGAAAAATCTCCTTGGGTGACAGGCGCAGACGGATTGGTCTGGTCATTGGTCCTAGTGGCTGGAGTCGGAGCATTTGGAGGGGCTCGAGTAGAGGTTCCAGCATCACCTAAAGTCGGGTCGGATCGGAGCAAGGTGACCTGACCGAATCGGTTCGGAGCGGGGGAGCATACCTCTTCGACGTCTTCTACTCGGGTCGGATTGGAGCTTTCCCTCTGCGACCAGTTCGGATGTCCTGAGCCAGTCCGATCCGCTCTCGAGCTTTGCCCACGAGACCTCGTCACGATTGCGTTTTGCTGATCTTCACCAACTTCGTTCCGTCAACTGGTTTGAACTTCCTTGCCTTTTCCTTTGGCTATAATTCTTCAACAATCAACCAACAAGTACTGAAAAGCGTCGAAAATTAGGGATTAACTTCTTTGAACTCAACGGTCCAAAAAGTAGAACGATAATCCAGAAAAACAGAGAATTCAAATGATTCTCAGCAAAAGCACCAAAATGTTAGACCAAAAAGTGGTTCTAACACCCAAATTGACTAAAATTACGAAAAAATGAAATTAAAAACAGAAAAGAGACACAAGATTTATAGTGGTTCAGCATTAAAAAGCCTACGTCCACTTTATATCACTTTGTTTGATGATGTAGATGGAATTTCAACAAGATATACACTCAATCTCACTCATTTTTCATACACATTCACTCAGTTATAATCAAAATACACTTTGAATGATGATTTGGATTGTTTGAGAGTGCTGGAATTCAGTTCTCAAAGGTATTCAAACTCTCAAAGTGCCAAAAAGTCCCTTCAAATGACCCTTTGAGGTCTATTTATAGGCGCAAATTCTTCCAGATCCGGTTCGGATCGGAGCTACATGGCCTTCTCTCCGCAACTCTCGGTATCAGATGAATTCTGGCATTGCCAACGCATCGAGTTAGTGGCCATCGTGGGTAGATCATGCATGTAACCGTCCCGATAGTTTAGGAGAATGTGGTGTGATGCAACCGGAAATCCTGTGTTCGGCTCGGATGAACTATCATATGGGGATCGGATCGGCCCCGTTACTTCCGATCCGATCTGAATGCTTTCCTTCCTTTATTGCCTTGTTTTTGCTTTGCTTCTACTCTGACAATTCCGATCCGAACCGGATGTATAGTAGGGTGACCTTCACTTACTTGATCTTCTAATTTTTTGTCTTTGTGTAGCCTAGTTCACAAAGTAGGCTAACATATATTATTTTGTGGTAGCTGAAATTAAATTATAAATATTTAACAGCGAAAATTGGTTAAATAGAAAAATAATTCAAATTGAATTAGAACTGGGTAAATTTATTAATCAGTGATTATTTTAAATAGGCTGTTGTTGTTTGAAAACCCCACATGGGTGTTGGGACGATATTTGACATACATGAATCCCAATATTTCATTATATGTCAATCGATGGATCGACAAACTGTGATAAGCGTTATTTTAATTATTTAACCCTTATACAGTAGTTGATTGCACTCTGGATGTAAATTGAATGTTTAATAATTGTTTATCACTATTTTTGAATACATGCGATGTATGGAATCCACATAAACAAAATTAATGGTAATTGATTGAGTCTGATTCCAATTCAGAAATAACGAATAATTTTAAACTAATATTTTGTGTAATTTTAAATTAATATTCTTTACAGTTTTAGATTAATATTCTGTATAGTCTTAAATTAATATTCTGTATAGTTTTAAATTAATATTATAGTTTTAAAATAATATCCATTATAGATCAAAATATGATTTTGATGTTCGATTTTGGATGGACAAGAAAATATTGAAATGTATGTGAAGCCGTGTTGGTTAGATTTGCGTCATTTAACGAGAACGATATTTATATCGATTTTATTCATTTTTATAATGAATATCGAAAAGAAATGATTTCAAAATCTGATATTTTGAAAATATTATCATTTTAATATTATAATGATATGGAATATTCAATTTTGATTTAAAATTGAAAATGAAGTTAGAATCATTTTAAGACGAATTTATAAACGATTTATAAAAATATGTTTTAAATGAAATCGATGAAATATATATTATATATATTTAATGGCCTGAATAAAACGCGTCGCGACGCAACCGTTCGTGAAATTCGACCGTTGACTTCGAATTGACGCTACGGAAGATCTGACTGTCGGATTCTCTTAAAATCGGAACCATTGGGTTCATATCAAAAAGAGCTTCCCAACAAATATAAGAGATTTGAAATCGAACTATTGGATTTGGAATTATGTCCAAATCAACTTTGGAAAAGGTCGTTGTAAGTGCAGTTCGATGACCGTTTATGGAAATCGACTGAAAGGGCCTTAATAAAATTATTAAAAACATTAATAATTTGTGTAAAATCATAATAAATGATTTGAAAAGAATTGGGATGAAAAACTCCATATTTGTAAAGATAAAAATATAATTTTATCTAAATGAACTAGTTATTAACTAGAAAAATATTCCAATGGTTTTAAATAAATAAATTGGATAGGGAAATGGTTTTAAAAATAACCATAGTTTTCCAATAAATAATTGAAATGGAAATATTCTTCGAAATATTTTGATATCGGATTCCGTGGTTATACGGATATTGTTATGGTAATTTGGAAGATACAGATATCGTTATTCCCAGTACGATATCCATTAGTTTCAGAGTTTAATACTGAATATAAGCCGATATAATTTCTATTCAGAGCCTTGTATTTAATATTAAATTGGATTTTGGGTTTGTTGTGAACGGTGTCTTAAATAACACTGTTCTTAAAACCCAATTGAGAAAAGAATAAATCTTTTAATTAAGATTTAGTGAAGTTTACCAATTAATTAATATTTAATTGGAATTGAATAGAAGAGCTGGATTTTTGGGTTTGTCGTGAACGGTGTTTTAAATAACACTTGTTCTTTAACCCAATTAACAATGAAATGTGATTTGGAATTTATAAATCTTTTTATTAAGATTTAATGGAAATATTATAAAGTAAAGTTTTCCAATTTAATATATTAAATTGGAATTGAATGGAATTAGATTTGGTAATAATCGAAGTGAGCTTCTGTAGTGGAAGGCTGTTAATATATTTGGAATTTAAAAGGCTTTGTCATTATTCCGTTTATATTATTAGTCGGATATGGAAATTAATATCGATTATATATTGTTCTGTTTTTCCGTGAAGATTCCATAATTAATGGAATGTGATTTTGGGTTTTCGTGAACTGTGTTTTAAATGACATTAGTTCTTTAACCCAGTCAAAGACAGGATTACATGTCTAACATTGTATTTTGAACTTTATTGTTGATATCTATTAAATATATATCTGTTTGGTGGTGGATAATTTATCTTCTTACTTAACACCCTTCTCTGAGATGAACGAGCTTGGAGGTTATATATCGGCAGAAATCAATGGTACGGTGTAGATTGTCAATACGGCATGTTTGATTTCCCAAAATTAAATAATCATTAATAATGGTTTTCGGGAAGATTAAAACTAAGTGGAGTTTTAATGAACCTTTAATTAGATTGAAATGTGAATGTGATAATTTAAATTATCAAATTTGGGAAATGATCGAGATATGGAGTATCACCAGTTTTGCTCTAGGCGATAGTTAAATCTTTATTTAGATTTGAACGTGAAATGGTAATTAATTTTATCGATAACACCGTGGTGTTAGATATGGAGTATTACTAGTTTTTCACTATGGGATGAATAGGTTGGGAGTGGGAAATAAAACAAATGATTACTTCGGTAACGTGCGCTAATCCCGACTAGTTTGGAAAACCTTAATTTGGTTTAAAATTGCGAAAAGAATATTTGAATAAAAGAATATTCTGGATTGTAATGAGGCTTATGTTGTGTTTTTGTAGCACTTTTTTATAAGATACCTAAGTTATTCGAAAAGACCGGGCTTATCTCATTATGAATTATTAATACGACGATAAGATGACGATGAAGACGGTGGTTGAAGACCGGAGATCTTCATATCGTTTGGATGATTACTGATATCTTGATTGGCTTGTACACCCAAGACAAGATAATAAGTTGTGATCGTCCAGACATAGTTGGAGATCAACTGGATAAGTGAGGACCTCTCTCCTATATTGGACATGTGGGACAAGGAATAAGGTGCCTCTGGTTTCGTTCAGACCCAGAACGAAATAGTAAATGGATGTGTGTCTGACATTGGATTTCGTTCTATGTTGATTGATCTCTATTAAATATATATCTGTTTGGTGGAGGAAAATTTATTCTCTTGCTTAACACCCTTCTCTGAGATGTACGAGCTTAGAGGTTATGTATCAATAGACATCAGTCGCATGGCGTGATTTGTAGTGTGGCATGCTGAGTGGCATGTGATCAAGGCTTTTATTGAAAAGCAGGGCCTTGTGGTTGATGATCAAAGCATGACTTTAAATAGCATAGTTTTGTGTAGCATTAATTCGTGAGCCTCACACCCCCGTGTGAACCAGAAACGAGAGAGGACTACAGGGAGAACATGCATTTCTTTCTAGCTAGGAGTAGTGTCATGGTATGGAGCCCAGACATTTTACTCATGTGGGTGTTGCTTATTATTTGATGGATAGCGAGGTACTTTGGATATATTGGTCACTACTTGGCCGATGGATATGATGGTTGACATACTGACCAAGTGTATGCCCTATAGGGCAGGGAAACGTATTGTTCTGGTATTATTAATCAGCGATGGGTGACCTGCCCTGAAGATCCAGGTGCAGTTGCGGCTGATCCTGAGACATGGTGCTAGATTGTCTCGAATTCGGTAAGGACGATCTCTTGCCTTGGTTCATGATGGAAATCCAACTTCCAATACGACATTATGCGGTTTTAATTGTAGAACTAGTATGGCGACATGATATATAGTACCCATGTCGTTTATGATTGATACATTTATATTTGAAGTAGTTTTTAAACACTATGCACTTATAATAGTATCAAAATGATTTGTTTCAAAACGTACCAAGCATGTTTGGCTATTATAAGGTAAAACTCTATCCTCCGGCTTGCATTGCATTGTGTGATGGTACCTGAGTCTTATAATAGCTTCATTTTTCGAAAAAGCATTGCGCTATTTATAACTGTTTATTCATTGGTATTCGTGGGAGAAAACTCATTCCATGTTATACGGCGTGGTCCCTTGATTTACTTTATTTTAATGTAAAGTTTTAAATAATTGTTTTAGTTCTCACACCAATCCTATGACTGACCTAGAGTTTATTGTTTTAACCTAAACTCTGGGTGCCTATATTTTCCATATGGGTATCTAGTAGTTTTGGTTTTGCAGGTATTATTTTCACAGGATCCCAGATTTACAGATGAAGCTATATTCGGAAAGCTCGGTATCTATGTATTTCTTTCAGTTTTGTTACGTATTATTTTTCTGTTGCTTTGTATTTTAATCTCTGATATTATTTTATACCTGTTGTTTGATATTTATTCATACTCTTGTTCTTGTATTCTAATGTAAATTGTTGTAAAAGCAATGAAATGTTATGTCGTTTGTGTTCTGATTAGTCTTGTTCTCAAAGCAGTCCTCCTCGTTCGATTTAGAACGGCTGGGAAGTTCGGGATGCTACACAAAATTTCGCATTCATGATGGGATATGAAATTCTGTACCCCATATTGGGATGCGAAGTCCTTTATTGGCCCCAGGATTTTGAGCCCTCTTTTTTATGTCGTGTCCTTTTCCCGAGTTCACGAATCTATGACTTCCTGCCTCGCGATTCGCATTGTTTCTGTAAAGTTCGTACAACTAAGACGATGCCTATGTTAACCGTTATTTAATCGATAGTTCTGCCTGGCACATAGGAGTAGAGCATACAATTGGAATGTGAATGAACTATCAAACTGTTCAACATGTTTTCTTGACTTTAACCATAACGTAGTCGCGACTCAATGTGAATCCAGCAATGTTGGTTGACGACGACGATGGTTACAGTCTCATGGACTTGTGATCGTCATTGTATCCCAATTTTCTATGTTATAACAGTATTAGCATGGCACTGCACAACATGGCACATACATGTTAGTTTAAGTTGACACGATGGGTACACGTCATATAATGCGATGTCTAATGAAACTACCTTGAAAGTATAGCGAGCAACGGATACAATATCGAAAACACGGCAGATTTCAGAAGCCGAAGCTTCAAAGCTTTCATTGTCCCCATCTAGTTCAACTAGCAATGCTAGCTCAGGAGGCAGCGAGCTTGTGACGTCCGAAGGGTCCACTCCTTCTCAAACAATAGGCTCGCTGAAGGCATCTAATTGTGGGGTGCAGCAAGGAGGACAACAACCGTTGATCGAGCATTAGACAGAACACTAGCACCGGGAAGGCTTGGGACAACTAGGGGTGAGCCTAAAGGGAAAGATCATGCAGATATCGTTGAGGGAAGTACGATGGTGGAACCGAACTTGATGGTTGGAGCAGTTGTTCTTGTGATCCCACTGGATTCGTTGCCATCGCACATGGATGAGCTGGCGATGAGGTGCATGGCGATACACTTTAGTCTCCCCCAAAAAAATGTCCGTGCACCTAGGAAGGACGTTAAGGGTCATGCACCACCGGAAGGATACACTGCCTGGAACAAGAAGGCGTGCATTTCTGGGTGCGTGCCCAAGGATAACAACTTTATTCGGGATATTCTGCATTATTTCTTCCTTGAACCATCGCAACTCCATCCAAATGCATATGCTTCCCTCTTGGGTACCTGCATTCTCTACAGAGAGTACCTGCACTTAGATCCCACCGGATAGGACATTCGGTACCTTTTTTATTTAAGGAAGAGAGCCAATGTTGCTCCATCTCATCATTTTTTGGAAGCTCTGCCTAGCACTAAGTTGTTCAATGGAAAGTGGCCCAAGTTGACCGTGCGTAAGGATGACTGGTTCTTCGTATGCTGTCCTCCCGGGTTTGCGAGGAGATGGTTGGAAGGAATTAAGAATTCCCCCATGGTTTGAGCTTGAAACTTGTGGGTTTAATAACTTAATATTAACTTCGTTCTTATGTGATAGGAAATGCTAATGCGCCGGCATAAACCGTATACTAGCAACATCTCGAGTCTTTGTTGGCAATCCCAACCAAGGCTGGTTCTACTGATAGAGTTTTGGATCAGGACCGACTTTGTCATGCGGGATTGCTTCCGGCTGATCATGCAATAATCAGATCGGTCGTTGCTGGAGGTGGAAAGAAAATGGAGACTGGGAGAGAAACAGGCTCTCCGAGCCGAAAAAGGAAGGCTCCCCTATCGGGTCTAAGCCACCCAAGGATACAAAGATTCAGGAGAAAGCTGGTGAGGGTGAGATCGACGATGAGGAGGAAGTTGCAAGCGATGAGGGCCCGTCGATCTCTCCTGCCATGCCCGCGGTAGGTGAGGTAAGGGTAAAAACGTTGACTAGGCAGCAATCTACAGTAAATCCCTCTAAGATTGTCGTCTCTCTTGAGAAGGAGGGTAAGTTTGATGGGTTGAACAAACTCCCACTTGTAATGTTTCCCTAGCCTAGTGCCATAAATATGAATGAAATAGCTTTAATTGTGGGAGATCACTCCTTCGAATGGACCACTATTTGGTCTTCCGAGAGAACACTTAGGACACACATTAATAAACACTGCATGACATAGCATTGGTTTGTGTGCACAGGGTGATTGATGCTGACTTTGAGTCTGTTTCTTAGAGGAGGTAGAGGCCGCGATTATGGGTCTGGGAGTTATCAGCCTTCGAGGAATACTTTTCTCGATAATTTTAGAAGAGACACTTCTTTTGGTGACGAGACCTCGTCCTCTCATGATTATAACAGCGGAGATAGTCATAGAGAAATATCTCAACGTTTAGAGTTTCCTCCTCCGCATACTCGGTCATCGAGGGCAAACAAAAGCAGGTTTCCCCCAGCGCGGGGCACCACTCTGTGATAACTGCTCATTATATTCCACCTGCATTGCCTGTCGTTTCTTATAAGGGAAAAGAGGTAGCACATGCCGGCCAGAAGAAGAAGAAGATAGTCCCAAGGAAGAAGCGGAGACTCCCCATGCCACCCGAAGCTCCAGAGAATAGTGTCGTAGAGAATAAGGCCCTGCTGAAGGACTATTTTGACGAAATCAAGTGGCTTTCGGATCTTAACCCGATCCCTCACGAGGACATAGATGGTGTGGCAACAGGTATGCGCTACTTATTATTATCAATGTAATGAGTATTATAAGTACTCGAGGCATCTCTCAGAGCTTATTTTCAACAAGAATGTAGAGATTTCCAATCTTAAGCAGGAGGTTAAGGATGAGCATCTGACTGTCCAAGACCAGGAAAAGTCTCTGCGTAAGATAACTTTTCGTGTTGTATCTATTTCTTCATTTTCGAGTAGCGTGTTTATACGCTAACTCGTTATTGTTGAAACATGTGAGATGAAGGAGAAGCACGAGAAGCTGGAGAGGGAGTCGAAGCATACTGCTTCGATCTTTAAGGATAATGTGGCCTCGGTGTCAACCGATAACGCCCGTTTGAAGAAGAACACTAATTTGACAGAGGTGAACATCCACTTGTCCACAGAAAACGAGAAACTACACCAAATTCAAAAGTACAATGAGGCTTTGGTGCTGGAGAACGAGAGGCTAAAACCCGAGAATGAGGGGGGTTCAGCGGTTGCAATGGGAAAATGATGAGCTGAGGAGACAGTTGGAAGAAGTTAAGAAGGAGAAAGAGGAGGCCGAGGCCAGTAATAGAGATGTACTGAGCTCGCTGGAAGGTATAAAGGCTGAGCGTCAGAGAGAAGTGGATAGGCTTAGGGAAGAGATTAGGGACACTACAGCTAGGGTGGAGGAGTCATTAGAGTAGCTAATCCGGGGTATTTATGTCAAGGAGTTAAGGTTTTGTGGAATCTCATGGGTTAGGGTCTAACCTCGAGTTATGGCTCAGAAATGGGAGTGACTGGTGTCGTTTAAGGCTCGATTGTGGCAGGAGGCAGTGGTTGAAAATGAACTCATGATGGAGCTCTTGACTGAGGCTGAGTGCAAGATTTTGAAGGAAGGGAGGAGAAAACATGGATACGTTTTCAGACGTGGACTTGGCATAAGTGTTTATAAGAAAATCTTATTGAGGAGGGAGAGGTAATGGACGGTCAAAGTGCTCAGGTGACAGGTGCAGCTGATGCGAGTGTGCAAACAATGCATGAAATGGTGGAAGCTATGAAAGCCCAGATGGTGGCAAAATTTGAGGAGCATGAGGAGAAGAGGAAGGTAGACGAGGCAGCTATATATGAGGCTTAAGAAAAGGCTAGGCAAGATGCAAAGGAGAAGGTTGCTGTGGTGGCGAAGAAGAAGGCTAACGTTGAGGCAGAGAAGGAGATGGTCACTGAAGAGGAGGCTAGGAAGAAGAAAGCCGCTGATGCCAACAATAGGGCAGAGGAGGCCATTAATAAGCTTAAGGAAGATGCAGCTATGCAACTCAAGGCCATGAAACTACCAGATTAGAAGGCCGTCAAAGATGCTAAGAAGAAAACGGAGTTGGAGGGCACGAAGTCTCAGGGAGAAACTGAGACTGTGTTGGCCCTTGCTTTTGACATATCCCCTAAACTGCTGCAATGTATTCCCCTCAGGGAGGTTACAATAATTATAGGTGGCAAGGATGATGGTGGAAGGCACATGTCAGTTTCTCACAAGTCCGTTACTCTCGTGAAGGGCAAAAGGGGAAAGGCGGAAGCGGCTCTGGAAGGAAAAGGTCTATAACTAGTGGTGACCCGCCTCGTGTCGAATTTGTTCAAAAAAGAAAAGGAAAAAGAAGAAGGATGAGTAATATTAGTGGTTGTCATAGATATTATAGACATTTTGGTTATGTAGACCGATAATATACATGAGTACGACCCTCGCTTTTGGCTGTTGGAGGCATGGTATGGTTTTCATGTACACTATGTCGCTAGAAAGAAAGATATTTAGATATGTAGTTTTCTTTTGTCTTGTGAATTAAATTATTAGTTAACTTTTATTACATCGCATTTCATGTTTTGTGGTCAAATGTTTGTCTTACGCTTTTTAGTTTCCTATACTTGCGGAAGCGTACTTGTCATTACACTAAAGCAAACGTGATTGGAGACTCCTCTATAGGGGTGACCAAAGTCGCGTGGAGGTCATGTGTTAGCTCTGCTCTCGGGTTTTCCTATGGTCAGGAGTCTCGAGTCGCACAGAGTCTAGATTCGGTGCCATCTCTCTTGGACCTCACAGAGGTTGTTGGTCCTGAGTCGTGGATTCATCCTTTAGACTCTCTCGTCGTTCCTTTGGGTTAGAGTTTGTAGGCGTCGTTGATTCACCAGATGGTACTTGAATTCGGACCTGGTGGGTTGGATGGAGCCATAGGAGCGGTCGATGTCACACTTGCCTAGCTGATGGGATTCCCCCAACTCCGAAGACTCGGGAACGAAACGATGTATACTCGGTCGCGCCATTGATTCGAGATTGGATTGGTATTTGTATTCGGTCACGTCGTTGATTCGAGACTCGAGCAGTGTTATTTATACTTGATCTCTTCATTGATTTGAGACTCGAGCGGTGTCATTTAGACTCGGTCTCATCGTTGATTCGAGAATCAGGTGGTATTATTTAAACTCGATCTCGTCGTTTATTCAATATTCGAGTGGTGTTATTTTTATCCGACCTCATTTTTAATTCAAGACTCGAGTGGCTGTTCCAGCTCCTGTGCCCGGGGTGCCGATCCAGTGTTGTGTGTTTGTGTGTGCAACCTAGTTATGATTGTCGATCAAACATATCATGCAGAAAGTAAACACATCAACTACATAAAGAACTAAACACTATCTTTACTAATAAATTTAGTAGTTACAGCCTTTACAATGCCTTTAAATTTAAAGAAAACAAAACATTGTTGGAATGCGGAAAATCTACACACTAAGTTATGTGAAGTAGTGGCGCATATATTCGTTGTTCCATGCCCTCGAGAGTCCAACGCCATCGACGGCCGCTAGCTTAAAGATTCCATCTCCAAGCCTTAGTTGTATGACATACAAACCCTCCCAGCAAGGACTGAAGCCAGTCGGTGTGGGAAAGATCCATTTCAGGACGAGGTCGCCGATATTGATATCCTTGAGGCAGAATTTAGAATTGAAGTATCAAGCAACTCGTTGGCATTGAGTGGCGGCACTAAGTTCAGCTTCTTTCCTTTTTTCTTCGAGCAAGTCGAGTGACTTTAAGAGTAAGTCTTGGTTGATCTATGGATCGTAATAAGTAATTCGATGAGATTGAAGCTATAACTCAATAAGAATGACGGCTTCAGATCCGTAAGCAAGAGAGAATGGAATAAGGTCAGTCGCTGACATGGATAATCCAGTAGGCCAATAGGACAAAGGAAGCTCATCTGCCCACATGCCGCCTGCCTTTTCTGTAACAACCTGTATTTTGATAACGTGTTATAACCATAAATCTAGGCAGAATTAAATTTTAAAATAAGAACCAAGGGAAACGGGTTACGCCATTGCGTTCGTCTCGGAATTTTGCATGAAATCGAGTCCGAGTTTTCGAAAATCGGAGTCCGTATGACCAAGTTATGGCTCCCCAAAGGTTCAGAAATATTCAAAGTTCAAAACAGCTCGAATTCGAATTCAAAATTCAAATTTCAAACGCAGAACAGACTGGGCGGGAAATTTCCCACCCAGACCCAGGTCGAATGGGCAGTCGACCCCCCCCCCCCCAGACCAGGTCGACTGGACAGTCGACCTAGGTGTCGACCTGGTCCCCGAGCCCATTTTTGGGCCAGTGTTCGTTCTGATGTTTCTAGTCCGATTTCTGTCCAGATTCATCTGCCTAAACCTATTTAAACAGCCCCAAACCTAGCCTTCTCTACACAATTCTATTCTGCTTCTACTCTGCCTCTGTTCTAAATAAAAATAAAAATGGCATCGCTACTCTGCTGGAATCAAAACTAGAAGCTAATCAACATCAACCTAAGCAACTCAATTCAAACTAGAGATTAAAGCTTCTGCAACGATCCTACGACAATTTCTGTTCTTAGTTCTCAAAAACCACGATTTGTAAGCCCCAGTTACTCTTAGATCTAAACTCTAAACTTAATATGGACATGTGTAAATTGAAGTTGAACATAAACATGATAACTACTTGAGACCTACTCTTGTATATCTTTGATCTATGACTATTCCTTTTTGATCTATTATTTTAGATCTACTCTTGTTCACCCTAGATCTATTCACCTTGAACCTAGTACCGTTCATACTGAACCTTGATTTGTGGAATACTGATAAGAACTTGATTTAGGGGCCTGTTCATGTCATAACCTAAACCCTATCATTATTTTAACATGCCTGTGATGTTGTGATGTTGAAACTATTGCTAGTCATAAGTTTAGGATTATCATCTTATGTCATTTATTGCTATGTTTATCACCCTATTTCATATGCCAGTGATGTTATGATCATATCTCAAGTTACACCATGCTTGCCTTGAAATCACCTTTGCCACTTTATACCCATCCTTGTTATGTTATTCCCTAATTACATCTATTGCCTTGATTCGAATTCACGAGCGTTGGGGATGCGATTTGGGTAGATTAGGAAAACCTGAATTTAGTATAAACTTGAAAACATGAATATCGTTATAACTTGAGCTTGGATAGGAACATGAACTTGACATGAAATTATACTTGAAAATATGAATTTGGGACATGACACTTAGATAACTTGAACTTGGCCAACTCGTGGTTGGGTTGAGTTTGCAGTATAAATCTGCCCGGAACCGCCCGGCGAATCCAGTAACTGCAAACAATAGGACCCAATGTGAGTAGTTGGTCATATCGCACTCGAAACCCGAGGTTAGACTAGGTTATGGTGTAAAACTGCCCGGACCCGCCCAGCACATCCAGTAACCATAACCAAGTCTAATGTGAGAGGTTAGGGGTGCATTAAGTAAATTAATGCCACTGGATAGGGTTAAGTCATGGACCACTTGAATATACTTAACCAATTTGACACGTTGATTTGATAGGGTTAAGTCGTGAACCGCTTGAACACACTTAACCAACCTGACACATGATTCGTAGGACTAAGTCTTGAACTTGAACGACACACTTAGTCAATTTGACATGACACGTAGATGGGGTTAAGTCTCGATTTTAAATGACAACTTAACCTGCTGACCGAAACCCTAGTTACGCGGTCCTTTTCAGCAGTAACCCACTAGATGTATCACGGTACCCTGGGACTAGGCAGGGTGGGGCACGATTGCTGGGCTGATTGTAAGAGACCAGAACGACGGCTGAGTTGGTGCGCCATTGTAGGTTCAGGCGGACTAGGGTCGTGCACTTAGTCCGGAGTTGAAAAAGCAGGCATTGGGCATCAGTAGGATTATCTGTGCATTCTTGATTCGTGTCGGTGGTTGGCACCCTAGGGCTTGATACACCCTATGGTGGTCCAAGCACAGGTGACTACATTCGTGATAGGGCCGTATGACACAGACATACGACGAGCTAGACTTGTAGGGAGCCGATCGATTAGATCATACCGTTGGACCCCGAATTGGGTCACTTCACGATATTGGGCCAAGGGATTATTTCTTGATTTATAGTTGACACGGGATTAGTATACCAGTATAGTTGGTATGACGAACCTTGAATACGCAATGTTAGACTTGAGTTATCTTGTTAGCTTAGTTATCATGTCAGAGTTATCATCATTCCTATGTTTAATTCCAGTTTATTCATGTCTTGTTAACTTTACTAGTTTCTATGCTGATAGTCACTAGGGCTTACCAGTCTTTTTGACTGACCCATTTTCTTTCGCCTCTTTGTCTTTTGTTCCCCCCACCCAGGTTCTCAAGGAGGAAACTCTAGTTCTTAACTTGGGCTTTGCTTGCTTTCTGACAGCTCATGTACGGTTTGGTCTTGAGCTATGCTATGGCTGCACTCATGCACTTTTTGGGGAATAATATTCTACTTATGTTGTTTTAAGTACTTTGCTTCTTTAGAACTTGATGTAATGAAATAATGACTTGGCATTTTGATGTAAGAGGTTTTGACTCTATTTTTCAGTAACGAGATTTGGTTTTAAAGTTTATATCCGCTGCTTTATATACTCTATTTTATCTATGTTCTGTCTTGTGTTATCTCTGTGCCTGTTTACTAGATAATACCCCTCCAAAAACTAGGGCATTCCCTTTGTGAGTGACCCTAGCGGAGGTGGGGTGTTACATTTGGTATCAGAGCCAGGTTACCAGACTGGGCAAAAGTTTTAAAAACCTTCTGAAACTATTTTCAAAACCATTTATAAAGAAGCATTTTTCAAGAAAAGTTTTATTTTTAAGAAAAGGCTATTCCCCAAAAGCCATTAGCACTTTCCCTTGTTTCCGCGTTTGAATCTTTTTCCTTTTCGCTTTTCAGCATGTCTGATCTTAACCTTCCTGAGGGAGTACCCATACCTGGCTGGTTCCGAAGATACTTGGAAGCTAGGGCCAACGGCGCGGGCCCGACAGATATCCCTCCTCCTCCTCCCTCGGTGGCCACGATTCCTCCTCCTCCTCCTCCGGGTACCTCCTTCGCCAAAATATGCAAGGACTTTATAGGAATAGGCGGCAAGAACTTCGTTGGAACTGAAACCTTCGTTGAGGCGCGAAACTGGCTAAAAGAGACCGAAGACTTGTTTGTTATTTTCGATATGGAGGATCATAGGAAAGTTCAGTTGGCAGCATGGTTGTTGAAAGAGGAACCTGCATTTTGTTGGGAAGTCACCAACGCTACCAGCCCAATTGAGACTTGGGCAGACTTTAGAGAGAGGTTTGGGCTTAAGTTTTTATCAACCGCAGAAGCGAGTCTTCAGATGGAGAGTTTCCTGGCACTCAAGCAAGGGGACATGTCAGTTAGGGAATACGTGAATAAGTTTAATCAGCTTGCTCGGTTTGGTTTGGACTTAGTCAACACGGCTGAGAAGAATGGTCTACGCTTTGCTCGAGGATTGGGCGAGCCACTCCACACTATGGCCATGACTCATGTACCCATGGGGGCGACCTTTGAAAGCTTGGTGAATATGGCCCTACTTCATGAAGACGAGAATGGAAAGAAGAAGGTCAAGGCGAATGAGTCTCAAGACAAGAAGGTAGACTCCGAGAAAGGAGGAAAGAACAGCAACAACAAGAATGACAAGTCACGTGAGAAAAGAAAATGCAACTTCTGTGGTATTGACGGGCATATAGTCCAGGACTTTATGAAGAAGAAGATGAAGATAGGAGCATGTTTTCAATGCGGTGAAACTAGACACATCAGCAAGAACTGCCCTAAGTAGCAAGGGCAAGCCCCGCAAGAAGGACCTTCTAGGGGTACATCTTTAACTTCTTTTCCCTAGATACTCTGTTTTATCTTGTATATCCTTTAGATCCTGTCTTGAGAACCTTAGGTAGAATCCTATGAATGTAAACATGTATTTGAAACATGTTATGCTTGATGTTTGCAAATGGTTGCAAGCGATTGCTCGTGGTTGCATAACACACATTAGGCACTAGATCGGCTCAGACACATTTTCATATTGCATATGCATGTGTGTTTATACTTATTTATGGATGAAATTGAATGTGTTATCATATGAATGTTGCATATGGATGAATGTTTGTGCACACATATAGTGCTTAAGTGACTAGGATTATTTGCATACATGTTGGATTCATGACACTAAACATATTTTGCATTAGAAAGATCAATCAGGCCCGATCATTTGCATTAGATAAG
This sequence comes from Allium sativum, assembly GCA_030737875.1. Lineage (NCBI taxonomy): Eukaryota > Viridiplantae > Streptophyta > Magnoliopsida > Asparagales > Amaryllidaceae > Allium > Allium sativum. The sequence continues at coordinate 200,011,845 of CM060909.1, read as the reverse complement.
GAACATATACACACACTTTTTGCATATGTTCATACGGCATTAGAAATCTCTTAAGGACAATGTTTGCTTGTGGATGATGTTTTGAGTAGATGGATGATGGATGGTAGGATACGTTCTTCCTAACTTAGAGATTTCGGGACGAAATCCTTTAAGGAGGGGAGAATGTAACAACCCGTATTTTGATAACGTGTTATAACCATAAATCTAGGAAGAATTAAATTTTAAAATAAGAACCAAGGGAAACGGGTTGCGCCATTGCGTTCGTCTTGGAATTCTACATGAAATCGAGTCCGAGTTTTCGAAAATCGGAGTCCGTATGACCAAGTTATGGCTCCCCAAAGTTTCAGAAATATTCAGAGTTCAAAACAGCTCGAATTCGAATTCAAAATTCGAATTTCAAACGCAGAACAGACTGGGCGGGAAATTTCCCGCCCAGACCCAGGTCGACTGGGGAGTCGACTGGGCAGTCGACCCCCCCCCAGACCAGGTCGACTGGGCAGTCGACCTAGGTGTCGACCTGGTCCCCGAGCCCATTTTTGGGCCAGTGTTCGTTCTGATGTTTCTAGTCCGATTTCTGTCCAGATTCATCTGCCTTAACCTATTTAAACAGCCCCAAACCTAGCCTTCTCTACACACAATTCTATTCTGCTTCTACTCTGCCTCTGTTCTAAATAAAAATAAAAATGGCGTCGCTACTCTGCTGGAATCAAAACTAGAAGCTAATCAACATCAACCTAAGCAACTCAATTCAAACTAGAGATTAAAGCTTCTGCAACGATCCTACGACAATTTCTGTTCTTAGTTCTCAAAAACCACGATCTGTAAGCCCCATTTACTCTTAGATATAAACTCTAAACTTAATATGGACATGTGTAAATTGAAGTTGAACATAAACATGATAACTACTTGAGACCTACTCTTGTATATCTTTGATCTATGACTATTCCTTTTTGATCTATTATTTTAGATCTACTCTTGTTCACCCTAGATCTATTCACCTTGAACCTAGTACCGTTCATATTGAACCTTGATTTGTGGAATACTGATAAGAACTTGATTTAGGGGCCTGTTCATGTCATAACCTAAACCCTATCATTATTTTAACATGCCTGTGATGTTGTGATGTTGAAACTATTGCTAGTCACAAGTTTAGGATTATCATCTTATGTCATTTATTGCTATGTTTATCACCCTATTTCATATGCCAGTGATGTTATGATCATATCTCAAGTTACACCATGCTTGCCTTGAAATCACCTTTGCCACTTTATACCCATCCTTGTTATGTTATTCCCTAGTTATATCTATTGCCTTGATTCGAATTCACGAGCATTGGGGATGCGATTTGGGTAGTTTAGGAAAACCTGAATTTAGTATGAACTTGAAAACATGAATATCGTTATAACTTGAGCTTGGATAGGAACATGAACTTGACATGAAATTATACTTGAAAATATGAATTTGGGACATGACACTTAGATAACTTGAACGCGGCCAACTCGAGGTTGGGTTGAGTTTGCAGTATAAATCTGCCCGGAACCACCCGGCGAATCCAGTAACTACAAACAATAGGACCCAATGTGAGTAGTTGGTCATATCGCACTCGAAACCCGAGGTTAGACTAGGTTATGGTGTAAAACTGCCCGGACCCGCCCGGCACATCCAGTAACCATAACCAAGTCTAATGTGAGAGGTTAGGGGTGCATTAAGTAAATTAATGCCACTGGATAGGGTTAAGTCATGGACCACTTGAATATACTTAACCAATTTGACACGTTGATTTGATAGGGTTAAGTCATGAACCGCTTGAAAACACTTAACCAACCTGACACATGATTCGTAGGACTAAGTCTTGAACTAGAACGACACATTTAGTCAATTTGACATGACACGTAGATGGGGTTAAGTCTCGATTTCAAATGACAAATTAACCTGCTGAACGAAACCCTAGTTACGTGGTCCTTTTCAGCAGTAACCCACTAGATGTATCACGGTACCCTGGGACTAGCAGGGTGGGGCACGATTGCTGGGCTGATTATAAGCGACCAGAACGACGGCTGAGTTGGTGCGCCATTGTAGGTTCAGGCGGACTAGGGTCGTGCACTTAGTCCGGAGTTGAAAAACCAGGCATTGGGCATCAGTAGGATTATCTGTGCATTCTTGATTCGTGTCTTTGGTTGGCACCCTAGGGCTTGATACACCCTATGGTGGACCTAGCACAGGTGACTACATTCGTGATAGGGCCGTATGACACAGACACACAACGAGCTAGACTTGTAGGGAGCCGATCGATTATATCATACCGTTGGACCACGAATTGGGTCACTTCACGATATTGGGCCAAGGGATTATTTCTTGATTTATAGTTGACACGGGATTAGTATACCAGTATAGTTGGTATGACGAACCTTGAATACGCAATGTTAGACTTGAGTTATCTTGTTAGCTTAGTTATCATGTCAGACTTATCATCATTCCTTTGTTTAATTCCAGTTTATTCATGTCTTGTTAACTTTACTAGTTTCTATGCTGATAGTCACTAGGGCTTACCAGTCTTTTTGACTGACCCGTTTTCTTTCGCCTCTTTGTCTTCCCCCCCCCCCCAGGTTCTCAGGGAGGAAACTCTGGCTCTTAACTTGGGCTTTGCTTGCTTTCTGACAGCTCATGTACGGTTTGGTCTTGAGCTTTGCTATGGCTGCACTCATGCACTTTTTGGGGAATAATATTCTACTTATGTTCTTTTAAGTACTTTGCTTCTTTAGAACTTGATGTAATGAAATAATGACTTGGCATTTTGATGTAAGAGGTTTTGACTCTATTTTTCAGTAATGAGATTTGGTTTTAAAGTTTATATCCGCTGCTTTATATACTCTATTTTATCTATGTTCTGTCTTGTGTTATCTCTGTGCCTGTTTACTAGATAATACCCCTCCAAAAACTAGGGCATTCCCTTTGTGAGTGACCCTAGCGGAGGTGGGTGTTACATTTGGTATCAGAGCCAGGTTACCAGACTGGGCAAAATTTTAAAAACCTTCTGAAACTATTTTCAAAACCATTTATAAAGAAGCATTTTTCAAGAAAAGTTTTATTTTTAAGAAAAGGCTATTCCCCAAAAGCCATTAGCACTTTCCCTTGTTTCCGCATTTGAATCTTTTTCCTTTTCGCTTTTCAGCATGTCTGATCTTAACCTTCCTGAGGGAGTACCCATACCTGGCTGGTTCCGAAGATACTTGGAAGCTAGGGCCAACGACGCGGGCCCGGCAGATATCCCTCCTCCACCTCCCCCAGTGGCCACGGTACCTCCTCATCCTCCTCCGGGTACCGCCTTCGCCAAAATATGCAAGGACTTTATAGGAATAGGCGGTAAGAACTTCGTTGGAACTGAAACCTTCGTTGAGCCGCGAAACTGGTTAAAAGAGACTGAAGACTTGTTTGTTATTTTCGATATGGAGGATCGTAGGAAAGTTCAGTTGGCAGCATGGTTGTTGAAAGAGGAAGCTGCATTTTGGTGGGAAGTCACCTACGCTACCAGCCCAATTGAGACATGGGCAGACTTTAGAGAGAGGTTTGGGCTTAAGTTTTTATCATCCGCAGAAGCGAGTCTTAAGATGGAGAGGTTCCTGGCACTCAAGAAAGGGAACATGTCAGTTAGGGAATACGTGAATAAGTTTAATCAGCTTGCTCGGTTTGGTTTGAACATAGTCAACACGGCTGAGAAGAAGGCTCTACGCTTTGCTCGAGGATTGGGCGAGCCACTCCACACTATGGCCATGACTCATGTACCCATGGGGGCAACCTTTGAAAGCTTGGTGAATATGGCCCTACTTCATGAAGAAGACGAGAATGGAAAGAAGAAGGTCAAGGCGAATGAGTCTCAAGACAAGAAGGTAGACTCCGAGAAAGGAGGAAAGAACAGCAACAACAAGAATGACAAGTCACGTGAGAAAAGAAAATGCAACTTCTGTGGTATTGACGGGCATATAGTCCAGGACTGTATGAAGAAGAAGATGAAGATAGGAGCATGTTTTCAATGCGGTGAAACTGGACACATCGGCAAGAACTGCCCTAAGAAGCAAGGGCAAGCCCCGCAAGAAGGACCTTCTAGGGGTACATCTTTAACTTCTTTTCCCTAGATACTCTGTTTTATCTTGTATATCATTTCGATCCTATCTTGAGAACCTTAGGTAGAATCCTATGAATGTAAACATGTATTTGAAACATGTTATGCTTGATGTTTGCAAGTGGTTGCAAGCGATTGCTCGTGGTTGCATAACACACATTAGGCACTACTTCAGCTCAGACACATTTTCATATTGCATATGCATGAGTGTTTATACTTATTTATGGATGAAATTGAATGTGTTATCATATGAATGTTGCATATGGATGAATGTTTGTGCACACATACAGTGCTTACATGACTAGAATTATTTGCATACATGTTGGATTCATGACACTAAACATATTTTGCATTAGAAAGATCAATCAGGCCTGATCATTTGCATTAGATAAGGAACATATACACACACTTTTTGCATATGTTCATACGGCATTAGAAATCTCTTAAGGACAATGTTTGCTTGTGGATGATGTTTTGAGTAGATGGATGATGGATGGTAGGATACTTTCTTCCTAACTTAGAGATTTCGGGGACGAAATCCTTTAAGGAGGGGAGAATGTAACAACCCGTATTTTGATAATGTGTTATAACCATAAATCTAGGCAGAATTAAATTTTAAAATAAGAATCAAGGGAAACGGGTTGCGCCATTGCGTTCGTTTTGGAATTCTGCATGAAATCGAGTCCAAGTTTTCGAAAATCGGAGTCCGTATGACCAAGTTATGGCTCCCCAAAGTTTCAGAAATATTCAGAGTTTAAAACAGCTCGAATTCGAATTCAAAATTCGAATTTCAAATGCAGAACAGACTGGGCAGGAAATTTCCCCCCTAGACCCAGGTCGACTGGGGAGTCGACTGGGCAGTCGACCCCCCCCCCCAAGACCAGGTCGACTGGGCAGTCGACCTGGGTATCGACCTGGTCCCCGAGCCCATTTTTGGGCCAGTGTTCGTTCTGATGTTTCTAGTCCGATTTCTGTCCAGATTCATCTTCCTTAACCTATTTAAACAGCCCCAAACCTAGCCTTCTCTACACACAATTCTATTCTGCTTCTACTCTGCCTCTGTTCTAAATAAAAATAAAAATGGCGTCGCTACTCTGCTGGAATCAAAACTAGAAGCTAATCAACATCAACCTAAGCAACTCAATTCAAACTAGAGATTAAAGCTTCTGCAACGATCCTACGACAATTTCTGTTCTTAGTTCTCAAAAACCACGATCTGTAAGCCCCAGTTACTCTTAGATATAAACTCTAAACTTAATATGGACATGTGTAAATTGAAGTTGAACATAAACATGATAACTACTTGAGACCTACTCTTGTATATCTTTGATCTATGACTATTCCTTTTTGATCTATTATTTTAGATCTACTCTTGTTCACCCTAGATCTATTCACCTTGAACCTAGTACCGTTCATATTGAACCTTGATTTGTGGAATACTGATAAGAACTTGATTTAGGGGCCTGTTCATGTCATAACCTAAACCCTATCATTATTTTAACATGCCTGTGATGTTGTGATGTTGAAACTATTGCTAGTCACAAGTTTAGGATTATCATCTTATGTCATTTATTGCTATGTTTATCACCCTATTTCATATGCCAGTGATGTTATGATCATATCTCAAGTTACACCATGCTTGCCTTGAAATCACCTTTGCCACTTTATACCCATCCTTGTTATGTTATTCCCTAGTTACATCTATTGCCTTGATTCGAATTCACGAGCGTTGGGGATGCTATTTGGGTAGTTTAGGAAAACCTGAATTTAGTATGAACTTGAAAACATGAATATCGTTATAACTTGAGCTTGGATAGGAACATGAACTTGACATGAAATTATACTTGAAAATATGAATTTGGGACATGACACTTAGATACCTTGAACGCGGTCAACTCGAGGTTGGGTTGAGTTTGCAGTATAAATCTGCCCTGAACCGCCCGGCGAATCCAGTAACTGCAAACAATAGGACCCAATGTGAGTAGTTGGTCATATCGCACTCGAAACCCGAGGTTAGACTAGGTTATGGTGTAAAACTGCCCGGACCCGCCCGGCACATCCAGTAACCATAACCAAGTCTAATGTGAGAGTTTAGGGGAGAATTAAGTAAATTAATGCCACTGGATAGGGTTAAGTCATGGACCACTTGAATATACTTAACCAATTTGACACGTTGATTTGATAGGCTTAAGTCATGAACCCCTTGAACACACTTAACCAACCTGGCACATGATTCGTAGGACTAAGTCTTGAACTAGAACGACACACTTAGTCAATTTGACATGACACGTTGATGGGGTTAAGTCTCGATTTCAAATGACAACTTAACCTGCTGAACGAAACCCTAGTTACGCGGTCCTTTTCAGCAGTAACCCACTAGATGTATCACGATACCCTAGGACTAGGCAGGGTGGGGCACGATTGCTGGGCTGATTATAAGCGACCAGAACGACGGCTGAGTTGGTGCACCATTGTAGGTTCAGGCGGACTAGGGTCGTGCACTTAGTTCGGAGTTGAAAAAGCAGGCATTGGGAATCAGTAGGATTATCTGTGCATTCTTGATTCGTGTCGGTGGTTGGCACCCTAGGGCTTGATACACCCTATGGTGGACCTAGCACAGGTGACTACATTCATGATAGGGTCGTATGACACAGACATACGATGAGCTAGACTTGTAGGGAGCCGATCGATTAGATCATACCGTTGGACCCCGAATTGGGTCACTTCACGATATTGGGCCAAGGGATTATTTCTTGATTTATAGTTGACACGGGATTAGTATACCAGTATAGTTAGTATGACGAACCTTGAATACGCAATGTTAGACTTGAGTTATCTTGTTAGCTTAGTTATCATGTCAGACTTATCATCATTCCTTTGTTTAATTCCAGTTTATTCATGTCTTGTTAACTTTACTAGTTTCTATGCTGATAGTCACTAGGGCTTACCAGTCTTTTTGACTGACCAGTTTTCTTTCGCCTCTTTGTCTTTTGTTCCCCCCCAGGTTCTCAGGGAGGAAACTCTAGCTCTTAACTTGGGCTTTGCTTGCTTTCTGACAGCTCATGTACGGTTTGGTCTTGAGCTATGCTATGGCTGCACTCATGCACTTTTTGGGGAATAATATTCTACTTATGTTGTTTTAAGTACTTTGCTTCTTTAGAACTTGATGTAATGAAATAATGACTTGGCATTTTGATGTAAGAGGTTTTGACCCTATTTTTCAGTAATGAGATTTGGTTTTAAAGTTTATATCCGCTGCTTTATATACTCTATTTTATCTATGTTCTGTCTTGTGTTATCTCTGTGCCAGTTTACTAGATAATACCCCTCCAAAAACTAGGGCATTCCCTTTGTGAGTGACCCTAGCGGAGGTGATGTGTTATATTTGGTATCAGAGCCAGGTTACCAGACTGGGCAAAAGTTTTAAAAACCTTCTGAAACTATTTTCAAAACCGTTTATAAAGAAGCATTTTTCAAGAAAAGTTTTATTTTTAAGAAAAGGCTATTCCCCAAAAGCCATAAGCACTTTCCCTTGTTTCCGCGTTTGAATCTTTTTCCTTTTCTCTTTTCAGCATGTCTGATCTTAACCTTCCCGAGGGAGTACCCATACCATGCTGGTTCCGAAGATACTTGGAAGTTAGGGCCAACGGCGCGGGCCCGACAGATATCCCTCCTCCTCCTCCCCCGGTAGCCACGGTTCCTCCTCTTCCTCCTTCGGGTACCGCCTTCGCCAAAATATGCAAGGACTTTATAGGAATAGGCGGCAAGAACTTTGTTGGAACTGAAACCTTCGTTGAGGCGCGAAACTGGTTAAAAGAGACTGAAGACTTGTTTGTTATTTTCGATATGGAGGATCATAGGAAAGTTCAGTTGGCAGCATGGTTGTTGAAAGAGGAAGCTGCATTTTGGTGGGAAGTCACCAACGCTACCAGCCCAATTGAGACTTGGGCAGACTTTAGAGAGAGGTTTGGGCTTAAGTTTTTACCATCCGCAGAAGCCAGTCTTCAGATGGAGAGGTTCCTGGCACTCAAGCAAGGGGACATGTCAGTTAGGGAATACGTGAATAAGTTTAATCAGCTTACTCGGTTTGGTTTGGACTTAGTCAACACGGCTGAGAAGAAGGCTCTACGCTTTGCTCGAGGATTGGGCGAGCCACTCCACAGTATGGCCATGACTCATGTACCCATGGGGGCAACCTTTGAAAGCTTGGTGAATATGGCCCTACTTCATGAAGAAGACGAGAATGGAAAGAAGAAGGTCAAGGCGAATGAGTCTCAAGACAAGAAGGTAGACTCCGAGAAAGGAGGAAAGAACAGCAACAACAATAATGACAAGTCACGTGAGAAAAATAAAATGCAACTTCTGTGGTATTGACGGGCATATAGTCCAGGACTGTATGAAGAAGAAGAAGAAGATAGGAGCATGTTTTCAATGCGGTGAAACTGGACACATCAGCAAGAACTGCCCTAAGAAACAAGGGCAAGCCCCGCAAGAAGGACCTTCTAGGGGTACATCTTTAACTTCTTTTCCCTATATACTCTGTTTTATCTTGTATATCCTTTCGATCTTGTCTTGAGAACCTTAGGTAGAATCCTATGAATGTAAAAATGTATTTGAAACATGTTATGCTTGATGTTTGCAAATGGTTGCAAGTGGTTGCAAGCGATTGCTCGTGGTTGCATAACACACATTAGGCACTAGATCGGCTCAGACACATTTTCATATTGCATATGCATGAGTGTTTATACTTATTTATGGATGAAATTGAATGTGTTATCATATGAATGTTGCATATGGATGAATGTTTGTGCACACATATAGTGCTTACGTGACTAGGATTATTTGCATACATGTTGGATTCATGACAATAAACATATTTTGCATTAGAAAGATCAATCAGGCCTGATCATTTGCATTAGATAAGGAACATATACACACACTTTTTGCATATGTTTATATGGCATTAGAAATCTCTTAAGGACAATGTTTGCTTGTGGATGATGTTTTGAGTAGATGGATGATGGATGGTAGGATACCTTCTTCCTAACTTAGAGATTTCGGGGACGAAATCCTTTAAGGAGGGGAGAATGTAACAACCCGTATTTTGATAACGTGTTATAACCATAAATCTAGGCAGAATTAAATTTTAAAATAAGAACCAAGGGAAACGGGTTGCGCCATTGCGTTCGTCTTGGAATTCTACATGAAATCGAGTCCGAGTTTTCGAAAATCGGAGTCCGTTTGACCAAGTTATGGCTCCCCAAAGTTTCAGAAATATTCAGAGTTCAAAACAGCTCGAATTCGAATTCAAAATTCGAATTTCAAACGCAGAACAGACTGGGCGGGAAATTTCCCGCTCAGACCCAGGTCGACTGGGGAGTCGACTGGGCAGTCGACCCCCCCTAGACCAGGTCGACTGGGCAGTCGACCTGGGTGTCGACCTGGTCCCCGAGCCCATTTTTGGGCCAGTGTTCGTTCTGATGTTTCTAGTCCGATTTCTGTCCAGATTCATCTGCCTTAACCTATTTAAATAGCCCCAAACCTAGCCTTCTCTACACACAATTCTATTTTGCTTCTAATCTGCCTCTGTTCTAAATAAAAATAAAAATGGCGTCGCTACTCTGCTAGAATCAAAACTAGAAGCTAATCAACATCAACCTAAGCAACTCAATTAGAACTAGAGATTAAAGCTTCTACAACGATCCTACGACAATTTATGTTCTTAGTTCTCTAAAACCACGATCTGTAAGCCCCAGTTACTCTTAGATATAAACTCTAAACTTAATATGGACATGTGTAAATTGAAGTTGAACATAAACATGATAACTACTTGAGACCTACTCTTGTATATCTTTGATCTATGACTATTCCTTTTTGATCTATTATTTTAGATCTACTCTTGTTCACCCTAGATCTATTCACCTTGAACCTAGTACCGTTCATATTGAACCTTGATTTGTGGAATACTGATAAGAACTTGATTTAGGGGCATGTTCATGTCATAACCTAAACCCTATCATTATTTTAACATGCCTGTGATGTTGTGATGTTGAAACTATTGCTAGTCACAAGTTTAGGATTATCATCTTATGTCATTTATTGCTATGTTTATCACCCTATTTCATATGCCAGTGATGTTATGATCATATCTCAAGTTACACCATGCTTGACTTGAAATTACCTTTGCCACTTTATACCCATCCTTGTTATGTTATTCCCTAGTTACATCTATTGCCTTGATTCGAATTCACGAGCGTTGGGGATGCGATTTGGGTAGTTTAGGAAAACCTGAATTTAGTATGAACTTGAAAACATGAATATCATTATAACTTGAGCTTGGATAGGAACATGAACTTAACATGAAATTATACTTGAAAATATGAATTTGGGACATGACACTTAGATAACTTGAGCGTGGCCAACTCGAGGTTCGGTTGAGTTTGCAGTATAAATCTGCCCGGAACCGCCCGGCGAATCCAGTAACTGCAAACAATAGGACCCAATGTGAGTAGTTGGTCATATCGCACTCGAAACCTGAGGTTAGACTAGGTTATGGTGTAAAACTGCCCGGACCCGCCCGGCACATCCAGTAACCATAACCAAGTCTAATGTGAGAGGTTAGGGGTGCATTAAGTAAATTAATGCCACTGGATAGGGTTAAGTCATGGACCACTTGAATATACTTAACCAATTTGACACGTTGATTTGATAGGGTTAAGTCATGAACCGCTTGAAAACACTTAACCAACCTGACACATGATTCATAGGACTAAGTCTTGAACTAGAACGACACACTTAGTCAATTTGACATGACACGTTGATGGGGTTAAGTCTCGATTTCAAATGACAACTTAACCTGCTGAACGAAACCCTAGTTACGCGGTCCTTTTCAGCAGTAACCCACTAGATGTATCACGGTACCCTAGGACTAGGCAGGGTGGGGCACGATTGCTGGGCTGATTGTAAGCGACCAGAACGACGGCTGAGTTGGTGCGCCATTGTAGGTTTAGGCGGACTAGGGTCGTGCACTTAGTCTGGAGTTGAAAAAGCAGGCATTGGGCATCAGTAGGATTATCTGTGCATTCTTGATTCGAGTCGGTGGTTGGCACCCTAGGGCTTGATACACCCTATGGTGGACCTAGCAGAGGTGACAACATTCGTGATAGGGCCGTATGACATAGACACACGAAGAGCTAGACTTGTAGGGAGCCGATCGATTAGATCATACCGTTGGACCCCGAATTGGGTCACTTCACGATATTGGGCCAAGGGATTATTTCTTGATTTATAGTTGACACGGGATTAGTATACCAGTATAGTTGGTATGGCGAACCTTGAATACGCAATGTTAGACTTGAGTTATCTTGTTAGCTTAGTTATCATGTCAGACTTATCATCATTCCTATGTTTAATTCTAGTTTATTCATGTCTTGTTAACTTTGCTAGTTTCTATGTTGATAGTCACTAGGGCTTACCAGTCTTTTTGACTGACCCGTTTTCTTTCGCCTCTTTGTCTTTCGTTCCCCCCCCCCTCCCAGGTTCTTAAGGAGGAAACTCTAGCTCTTAGCTTGGACTTTGCTTGCTTTCTGGCAGCTCATGTACGGTTTGGTCTTGAGCTATGCTATGGCTGCACTCATGCACTTTTTGGGGAATAATATTCTACTTATGTTGTTTTAAGTACTTTGCTTCTTTAGAACTTGATGTAATGAAATAATGACTTGGCATTTTGATGTAAGAGGTTTTGACTCTTTTTTTCAGTAATGAGATTTGGTTTTAAAGTTTATTTCCGCTGCTTTATATACTCTATTTTATCTATGTTCTGTCTTGTGTTATCTCTGTGCCTGTTCACTAGATAATACCCCTCCAAAAACTAGGGCATTCCCTTTGTGAGTGACCCTAGCGGAGGTGGGGTGTTACATTTTCCAGCCGCTTCTTGATGATGGATTTGATCACTTTTTTGACAGCCTCGACCTTCCTACTGGCTTGAGGATGAGCCACTGCGGAGAATGTCTTTCCGGTATTGTGCAGTCGATAGAAAGTCTTTAACTCTGCGCTCTCAAACTGGGTCCCGTTATCAGAGATGATGGTTTGAGGACTCCACAACGGGTAATGATATTGTGTACGATGAAATTGATTACTTTCTTGGTAGTGATTGTTGCGAGAGGTTTGGCTTCTTCCCATTTGGTGAAGTAATCAACTGCAGTGAGGGCGTAACGTGCCTCACCTCTGGCCATTGGATGATTACCGATTATATCTTTCCCCCATATGGCGAACGACTGACCATTTTCATTAGCTCGGTAGGCGGGGCTTTTAGATTCTTTGAATTTTTTTGGCATCTGTTGTAACAACCCGGAATTTTGGGGCAAATTTAAAATTTTAATTTTAATGGATTTTGAATTTTTAAAATGATTTATTTTGATTAACAAAGACAAAAAAAAAAAAAATTTTGAGAACTACAAATATTTCTCAGTTAAATCAAATATCCATGAATGACGTTTTATGTTATATCTTAAAGATTATACAAATATGTAAGAAGTTGACAAAACTTTCTAGTCTTCATTAATAATAAATTACATACTTATTACAACCTACGTCAAATAGACCTTAAGGGTATGACAAAAAAAATTTCTTTCTCTTTAATGACATTTAAAGCTCAAATAAATTATTAACATTTAAACCTTAAGAGTACACCTTTAGTCAGTACTTATATATACACAATTTTGAAGGTGGAATTACATATTTCATTTGGTTAAGAGCGCTAATCTTATATGCTAAACTTATGAAAATTTAAAACCTTTATGAATGCGGTTTCCAACTTCATAAACCTATATTCCATGGCATTCATTAGCATTTTATTTCAGGTTTAACAAAAAATGGTCCATCCCTATTTCTCCATTATTATGTTTCCTTATTATATTCACACGGTAAATAATTCCAATTTCAAAACGTATATATCTTAAACCACTCAATTTATTAATTAATGTCATTCATTTTGTAATTAATTTTCTTTATTGATTGCTTACTCAATTTGACTATAATCTCCATTAATTCTTCTCTGTTGCAACGTTAATTTGTAAATTGTTTCATTCTCCTTCCTTGATGCTTCCATTATAAATTTACTATTTACACATGTTTGAATAATTCCAAACTCCAAATATATAACACTAGTTAGAGATTATATAGTTATAAATATATTAAATTTCTTTCTTATGTTTGTAACATACATTAATTTCATGCTTTTATTTCAAATAAACTTTATTTTCAAGTTTGAAATTCAAACGTTCATGTATGCACCTATACACATAAGCTATTAATATAACTTAATTCCAACTCTAATATATCAACATATAGTTATTTTTGTGAAAATAAATAAATTAAAATAAAGAATATGGTATATATACAGGCATAATACGTATAACCCTAATCTCAAATACCCAGCCGCCGCCCCTTTAAATTTTAATGGCCTGATTTCTTCCATTTTATTTCTTTAATTCCACTCATCGTACACTGAATTATATTATGAAATTAACAAGAAAATTGAAGAGATTTGTTCCCTCTTCCAGATCTTATGGTGATGATGTAAAATGGTGGCATAAATCGTTCTATTGTTAGGCATGAAGTCAAGCCGTTCGAAGTGGGTTTCAGCGCCTAAAGGTGCAGCGTGTTCAACCAAGCTCGTGGCGGCGTTAGACGAGATGTAGAGCTCCGGCGTGGTGCTTCTTAATCGAGGTTCAGTCCCCTTGAGACGCGCGCGCAAGGAAAGTTCGAGGATGAATGATTTGGGTTCGTTAGGTCCTGAAGTAATAAAGAGGAAGGAACGGGTTTAGGCAATGTAATTAGGGGGTGAGTTAAATCTTAATTATTATTTAATTATAAAATATGTAATCAAATAAATAAAAGTGTGTATCTTTTACATATAAGCACGAAACGGGATTCGTTGGAATCAGAAAAGTGAGAGCTTCACAATGAAATAGATCAGGACCAAAACGGAGCACTTTGGAAATTCAGCCAAATTTAATCGTGAACAGAGATTAAACCAATCGATGTGAGAAATCCTATTCCTTTTTATTTTATTTTATATAATGAAAATTACTGAATCATAATATGTGGTTTGTTCTAGGATTTGTATTATGAAATTATGTTCTATGTGATTTGATCTATGATTGTGTTGTTATGTAAATTGGTAGATTTGGTGATGTGTGTGTGTGCTAAACAGAACTGTTAGAACAAAAATTACGAATTGTGGAAAAAGGATTTGTTAGGCAAAAATTGTCATTGTTAACAAACTAGAATGATTTAAAACCAAATCATCATCTTGTGTAAATTAATGATTGTGTAAATTAGGAAAATAGTGAAATCAAATTCTCATGTTATTTTACTAGATTTGTTAATGTAAAAATTTACAATTATGTAAATTAGAAAATAGTGAGACAAACCATTATGTTATGTTTGTTGATTTTAGATTTGACAATTGTGTTGATTAAAATATGGCTAAACAAAATTTAGCATTTTGTGTATTTGAATAGTTTAAAACAAAAATCACTACTATCTATTTACCAGTTGAGTGAGACAAAATATACTTTTAGTCATTTTAGAATTAGTGAAATAAAAACTGTCATCTTTGATTAAATAGATTAGTAGACAAGACTTTACATTTTTGGCTAGTAAAATATTATTTTCAGTGTAAAATGTTAAAGTTAAGAAAAATATCATTTTAAGTGTAAAATGTTAAAGTAAAGAAAAATATCATTTTAAGTGTAAAATGTTAAAGTAAAGAAAAATATCATTTTAAGTATAAAATGTTAAAGTAAAGTAAATAAACAACGAAAAAGGAAAATCTACTTTTTATGTAAATAAGCAATGAAAAGGAAAATTACATTCAAAATGTAAATTAGAATAAAAAGGACATTTTGTTAAAAAATGTAAATCAGAATAAAAAGTATTTATTTTGTTAAATAAAAAGGTATGTAAAACAAAATATTTGTTTTGTTAAATAGAAAGGTATGTCATAACAAAATGTTCATTTTGTTAAATAGAAAAGTGTTAAAGTAAAAGAAAATTAACATTTTAGATATAAAACGTTAAAATTGGTTAAAATAACAATTTAGTTATAAAATGTTAAGTAGACAAATATATTACCTTTATATATTTTGTTGTGTTAGAATTGACGAAAAACAAAGTTATCTTTTTATTTGTTTTTGTTCAAATGTTATAGAATTGATTTAACATAAAAAAAATTATGTTAATATGAATGGTTAAAAATATGTACATATAAAATATGCTTTTATATGATATTAGAAAACATAGAAAAATGTTAACAAATGAAATGTTCTTTTATTTGATATTGGAATACATAGAAAATGACATTATTTACACCGTAATGAGAATAAGATTTAAAGTGAAATTACATTTTTCATGTAACTAAATAAAAGAAAAGTTACATTTTTAATGTAATTAGATGAAAAAGAAAAGTTTACATTTTTAACGTAAATAGATAAAAAGAAAACTTACATTTTCATGTAAATAGAATTTAAGGAAGAAAAATATACATTTTTCATGTAAATGAATTAAGATGTGAAATTACATTTTTTATGTAAATAGATTTTCATTAAAAGAATTTAGAAGTGAAATTTACATTTTTATGTAAATAGTTTTTCGTTAAAGGAATTTAGAAGTGAAATTTACATTTTTATGTAAATAGATTTTCATTAATAGAATTTAGAAGTGAAATTTACATTTTTTTATGTAAATAGATTTTCATTAAAAGAATGTAGAAGTGAAATTTACATTTTTTTTATGTAAATAGATTTTCATTAAAAGAATGTTGAAGTGAAATTTACATTTTTTTAGGTAAATAGATTTTCATTAAAAGAATGTAGAAGTGAAATTTACATTTTTTATGTAAATAGATTTTCATTTAAAGAATTTAGAAGTGAAATTTACATTTTTTACATAAATAGATTTTCATTAAAAGAATTAAGAAGAAAATTACATTTTGTATAATTGGATTTTCGTTAAAAAGATTAAAGATATGGAATTTACCTTTTTATGTAAATAGGTTTTCAATGAAACTTAAAACGATGGAAATTTACATTTTAATGAATTTGATTTCATTAAAAAGATTAAAGATATGAAATTTACATTTTCATGTGAAAAGATTAAAACACAAGATTATCATTTTGCTTGTAAAGAAAAGATTGACACAAAATTATCATTTTAGTTTTGCACTGAAAGATATAAACAAAATTATTATTTTTGCTTGGCATTGAAAGAATAACAAAGTTATTATTTTTGTTACATTGAAATTAAACAAACAAAATATATTCATTTTTGTAGAATTGAGGTTGACACCAAAATATATTGCATTTTTTGAGAAAAAATAAATGACACAAAATCTTCATTTTTGTTAAATTGGAATGATACACAAAAAATACATTTTTGTGTGAATTGAAGGGTAAAAGAAAATATACATTGCTATGTTTAGGATGTGTATGTGAATTAAAATAAGATAAAAATTATTGTGTGTTATGTTATACATGAAAATGTTATGAAACCAAGTGTTCTTTACTTGTTATGATAATCACAATAATGAAATGGACGAAGGAATGATATTTATATAATTATATATATATATATATATAAATCAAAATTAAACGAATCGAGCGTGATAGTTCGCATTTTGGAATCATGCCTTTAAACGATTATACCGAAAGATCCGACTGTCGGATTTTCCCAAAACTGAAACCGTTAGGTTCGCCTTGGGAAGATCTTTCCAACGATATGAATTGTTTTAAAATCCAACGGTTAGATTTAGAGAAATGTGTAAAACAAATTTGGGTGAAAACAGCGCCAGGGTCGCCCATTGACCCGAAGCGTCGTTAAATTAATTTGGGCTATTATTATATATAAAAAATAGCGACAGATCGTTATTAAATACTAATAACGATAAGAAATGATTTTAAAATATACATATATATATATATGCCAGAATCATTTGAAAAGCCCGAGTTCAATCTCATTTCAAATGATTATACGTCGATCTAAGTCGAAGAGTTGAAGACGGTACAAGACCGACGATCTTCACGTCGAATGGATGAGTTACCATTGACACCCATGATTGGAGTATCTACCTTGAAGGGGCTACAATGGTGGTCGTCCAGACGTACTTGTCGATTATTCGGATAGGCGAGGAATAAGGTGCCTCCGGTTTCGTTCAGACCCAGAACGGACTTATAAATAGATGTGGGTCCGACGTTGAAATTAACTTCATGTATTTAAATTGATTTCTATTTGACATATAATTGTTTGATGGTGGAGAATTTATTCTCTTGCTTAACACCCTCTTATATATTGATGGTTGTCGATTGCATGGCGTGAATTGTCAATGTGGCATGCCAAGATGCAAATGATCAAGGCTTTTGTTGAAAAGCAGGCCTTGTGGTTGATGATCAAAGCACGGCCTGTTTATGCGTAGCTTTTTGTATAACGTAGCTTCACGAGCCTCACAACCCGGTTGAGTCTAAAACGGAGCAAGGAAACGCAGGGAGAGCAGCACGTTTCTTTCTAGCTAGAAGTGGTGTTCGGGTTTTACATGGCCCAACATTTTACTTATGTGGATGATGGAATGAGGCGCCTCGGATGTTAGGTCCTATAGGGCCGAGAAACGTGTGTTTAGGAATTGCCAATCCGCAAAATCGTATGTGTGGACCGGCCCTGCAGCTTTCCAAGGGTTCACTGCGGGGGATCCTGAGACATTAGCTAGAGTGTCTCGAATCGGTAAGGAGATCGTTCCTAGCCTTGACTCATGATGGAAACCCAAATTCCCAATACGACCTTATGGACTTGATTGTATTACTAGTATGGAGGCATAGTATATAGTAGCTATGCTTCCTAGGATTGATACATTTACTTTGAAATGTTTTTGAAACATATATACACTAATAATAATATCAAATCCGTTTTATCGTATCAAGCATCTTTTGACCATTATAAGGTAAAACTCTATCCTCCGGTCTGCGTTGCATTGTGTGATGGGACTTGAGTCTTATAATGGTTTCATTTTTCTAAAACGCACTGCGTTGTTTAACGATTTATTTTATTTTATGCACTGGCAATCCAATGGAGTAAACTCGTTCCGCGTTAGCGGCGTGGTCCTGTGATTAGCCATATTATTATATTAGTTAAGTTAGATTTCTCATACCAGTCCCGTGACTGACCTGTAGTTTGTTTCATTGGCAAACTCGGGGGCCCATCTTTTTCACACGGGCAGTCGAGTAGCTTTTTATAGATATTTATCTTTAGCAGGAGCCTGGATCAAAGCCTAAAGCTGTGTCCAGAGCATAGTTGTCTTCTGCTACCTTAGTTATTTTATTTCCGCTGTGTATTGTATTAATTTACTGTAAATTATCTTCCGTTGTAATTTTATTCGATGTACTCTGATATTCTGTACTCTAATGTAACATTATTATGATGTTTATAAAAGTCTGTTGTTATTGTTCTAATGTGTTGTATTCCCAGAGTTAACGTATTCGGGTTTTGAACGGTCTTAGTCGATTTTGCGATCGATTGAGTCCGGGCAAAATCCGTGTCATTACAATTGGTATAAGAGCTTTGGTTAGCTCAAATCTTTGGGGTACAACTCATTAGAACTGAACAAAAGACTCATCAGAGATTGGATTAGTAATATCCAATAAGAATACTCATTAGAGACAGGATCAGTAGTATCCTAGAATGAGAAAACTCATTAGAGATAGGGTTAGTAATGCCCTAGAATGAGTTGAGATTGCTCAGTTTATAATTAATGTATTTTTGATTATATATAATCCGATCTTTGAAAATGTTATTTTTGAATATATAAAAGTCATATATTTTAAAAGTAAATCAACAAATAAAATTATTTAAGATAGGATACTTAAACAACTTTTAGCTTCCTTCCTTTTCGGGGACGAAAATACTTTAAGTAGGGGAGATTGTAATAACCCGGAATTTTGGGGCAAATTTAAAATTTTATTTTTAATGGATTTTGAATTTTTAAAATGATTTATTTTGATTAACAAAGACAAAAAAAGAAAATAAATAAATTTGAGAACTACAAATGCCTTCCCAAATATTTCTCAGTTAAATCAAATATCCATGAATGACGTTTTATGTTATATCTTAAAGATTGTACAAATATGTAATGTCAACTTCCCATTCTTCATTATTAATAAATTACATACTTATTACAACCTACGTCACATAGACTTTAAGGGTATGACAAGTTTTTTTCTTCTCTTTAATGACATTTAAACCTCAAATAAATTGTTAACATTTAAACCTTAAGAGTACACCTTTAGTCAGTACTTATATATACACAATTTTGAAGGTGGAATTACATATTTCATTTGGTTAAGAGCGCTAATCTTGTATGCTAAACTTACGAAAATTTAAAACCTTTATGAACGCGGTTTCCAACTTCATAAACCTATATTCCATGGCATTCATTAGCAATTTATTTCAGGTTTAACAAAAAATGGTCCATCCCTATTTCTCCATTATTATTTTTCCTTATTATATTCACACGTTACATAATTCCAATTTCAAAACGTATATACCTTAAACCACTCAATTTATTAATTAATGTCATTCATTTCATAATTAATTTTCTTAATTGATTGCTTACTCAATTTAACTATTATCTCCATTAATTCTTCTCCGTTGCAACATTAATTTGTAAATTGTTTCATTCTCCTTCCTTGATGCTTCCATTATAAATTTACTATTTACACATGTTTGAATAATTCCAAACTCCAAATATATACCACTAGCTAGAGATTATATTGTTATAAATATACTAAATTTCTTTCTTATGTTTGTAACATACATTAATTTCATGCTTTTGTTTCCAATAAACTTTATTTTCATGTTTTAAAATTCAAACGTTCATGTATGCACCTATACACATAAGCTATTAATTTAACTTAATTCCAACTCTTATATATCAACATACAGTTATTTTTGTGAAAATAAATTAATTAAAATAAAGAATACGGTATATATACGGGCATAATACGTAAAACCCTAATCTCAAATACCCAGCCGTCGCTCCTCTAAATATTCATGGCCTGATTTCTTCCATTTTATTTCTTTAATTCCTCTCATCATGCACCGAATTATATTATGAAATTAACAAGAAAATTGAAGAGATTTGTTCCCTCATCAAGATTTTACGGTAATGATGTGAAATGGTGGCATAAATCGTTCTATTATTAGGCATGAAGTCAAGCCGTTAGAAGTGGGTTTCAGCGCCTAAGGTGGCGGCGGGTTCAACCAAGCTCGTGGCGGCGGTAGACGAGATGTAGAGCTCCGGCGTGGTGCTTCTTGATCGAGGTTCAGTCCCCTTGAGATGCGCACGCAAGGGAAGTTCGAGGATGAACGATTTGGGTTCTTTCGGTCCTGAAGTAACGAAGAGGGAGGAACGGGTTTAGGCAATGTAATTAGGGGGTGAGTTAAATCTTAATTATTATTCAATTATAAAATATGTAATCAAATATATAAAAGTGTGTATGTTCTACATATGAGCACGAAACGAAACTGGATCCATTGGAATCAGAAAAACGAGAGCTTCACAATGAAATAGACCAGCACCAAAACAGAGCACTTTGGAAATTCAGCCAAATTTAATCGCGAACAGAAATTAAACCAGTCGATGTGAGAAATCCTATTCCTTTTTATTTTATTTTATATAATGAAAATTACTGAATCATAATATGTGGTTTGTTCTAGGATTTGTATTGTGAAATTATATTCTATGTGATTTGATCTATGATTGTGTTGTTATGTAAACTGATAGATTTCGTGATGTGTGTGCTAAACAGAACTGTTAGAACAAAAATTATGAATTGTGGAAAAAGGAATTTTTAGGCAAAAATTGTCATTGTTGACAAACTATAATGATTTAAAACCAAATCATCATCTTGTGTAAATTAACGATTGTGTAAATTAGGAAAATAGTGAAATCAAATTCTCATGTTATTTTACTAGATTTGTTAATGCAAAAATTTACAGTTATGTAAATTAGAAAATAGTGAGACAAACCCTTATGTTATGTTTGATTATTTTAAATTTGGCAATTGTGTTGATTAAAATATGGCTAAACAAAATTTAGCATTTTGTGTATTTGAATAGTTTAAAACAAAAATCACTACTTTCTATTTACCAGTTGAGTGAGACAAAATGTACTTTTTGTCATTTTAGAATTAATGAAATAAAAACTTTCATCTTTGATTAAATAGATTAGTAGACAAGACTTTACATTTTTGGATAGTAAAATATTATTTTCAGTGTAAAATGTTAAAGTAAAGAAAAATATCATTTTAAGTGTAAAATGTTAAAGTAAAGAAAAATATTATTTTAAGTGTAAAATGTTAAAGTAAAGAAAAATATCATTTTAAGTATAAAATGTTAAAGTAAAGTAAAAAAACAATGAAAAAGGAAAATTTACTTTTTATGTAAATAAGCAATGAAAAGGAAAATTACATTCAAAATGTAATTTAGAATAAAAAGGACATTTTGTTAAAAAATGTAAATCAGAATATTTTTTTTTTATTTTGTCAAATAGAAAGGTACGTAAAACCAAATATTTATTTTGTTAAATAGAAAGGTATGTCATAACAAAATGTTCATTTTGTTAAATAGAAAAGTGTTAAAGTAAAAGAAAAATAACATTTTAGATATATATGTTAAAATTGGTTAAAATAACAATTTAGTAATAAAATGTTAAGTAGACAAATATATCACCTTTATATATTTTGTTATGCTAGAATTGACGACAAACAAAGTTATCTTTTTATTTGTTTTTGTTGAAATGTTAGAATTGATTTAACATAAAAATATTCTTTTTATGTTAATATGAATGGTTAAAAATATGTACATATAAAATATGCTTTTATATGATACTAGAAAACATAGAAAAATGTTAACAAATGAAATGATCTTTTATTCGATATTAGAATACACAGAAAATGACATTATTTACACCGTAATGAGAATAAGATTTAAAGTGAAATTACATTTTTCATGTAACTGAATAAAAGAAAAGTTACATTTTTAATGTAATTAGATTAAAAAGAAAAGTTTACATTTTTAATGTAAATAGATAAAAAGAAAACTTACATTTTCATGTAAATAGAATTTAAGGAAGAAAAATTTACATTTTTCATGTAAATGAATTAAGATGTGAAATTACATTTTTTATGTAAATAGATTTTCATTAAAAAAAATTAGAAGTGAAATTTACATTTTTATGTAAATAGATTTTCATTAAAGGAATTTAGAAGTGAAATTTACATTTTTATGTAAATAGATTTTCATTAAAAGAATTTAGAAGTGAAATTTACATTTTTTTTTATGTAAATAGATTTTCATTAAAAGAATGTAGAAGTGAAATTTACATTTTTTGTGTAAATAGATTTTCATTAAAAGAATGTAGAAGTTAAATTTACATTTTTTAGGTAAATAGATTTTCAATAAAAGAATGTAGAAGTGAAATTTACATTTTTTATGTAAATAGATTTTAATTAAAAGAATTTAGGAGTGAAATTTACATTTTTATGTAAATAGATTTTCATTAAAAGAATTAAGAAGAAAATTACATTTTATGTAATTGGATTTTCATTAAAAAGATTAAAGATATGGAATTTACATTTTTATGTAAATAGGTTTTCAATGAAAGTTATAACGACGGAAATTTACATTTTAATGAATTTGTTTTCATTAAAAAGATTAAAGATATGAAATTTACATTTTCATGCGAAAAGATTAAAACACAAGATTATCATTTTGCTTGTAAAGAAAAGATTGACACAAAATTATCATTGTAGTTTTTCATTGAAAGATATAAACAAAATTATTATTTTTGCTTGGCATTGAAAGAATAAAAAAGTAATTATTTTTGTTACATTGAAATTAAACAAACAAAATATATTCATTTTTGTAGAATTGAGGTTGACACCAAAATATATTGCATTTTTGTGAGAAAATTTAAATGACACAAAATCTTCATTTTTGTTAAATTGGAATGATACATGAAAAATATATTTTTGTGTGAATTGAAGGGTAAAAGAAAATATACATTGCTATATTTAGGATGTGTATGTGAATTAAAATAAGATAAACATTATTATGTGTTATGTTATATATCAAAATGTTATGAAACCAAGTGTTCTTTACTTGTTATGAAAATCACAATAATGAAATGGATGAAGGAATTATATTTATATATATATATATATATAAGTCAAAATTAAACGAATCGAGCGTGATAGTTCGCACTTTGGAATCATGCCTTTAAACGATTATACCGAAAGATCCGACCGTTAGATTTTCCCAAAACTGAAACCGTTAGGTTCGCCTTGGGAAGATCTTTCCAACGATATGAATTGTGTTAAAATCCAATGGCTAGATTTAGAGAAATGTGTAAAAAAAAATTGGGTGAAAACAGCGCTAGGGTCGCCCATTGACCCGAAGCGTCGTTAAATTAATTTGGGCTATTGTTATATAAAAAAATTGTGATGGATCGTTATTAAATTCTAATAATGATAAGAAATGATTTTAAAATATACATATATATATGCGAGAATCATCTGAAAAGCCCGAGTTTAATCTCATTTAAAATGATTATACGTCGATCTAAGTCGAAGAGTTGAAGACGGTACAAGACCGACGATCTTCACGTCGAATAGATGAGTTACCATTGACGCCCATGATTGGAGTAGCTATCTTGAAGGGGCTACAATGGTGGCCGTCCAGACGTACTTGTTGATTATTCGGATAGGCGAGGAATAAGGTGCCTCCGGTTTCGTTCAGACCCAGAACGGACTTGTAAATGGATGCGTGTCCGACGTTGAAATTCACTTCATGTATTTAAATTTATTTATATTTGATATATAATTGTTTGGTGGCGGAGAATTTATTCTCTTGCTTATCACCCTCTTATATATTGATGGTTGTCGATTGCATGGCGTGAATTGTCAATATGGCACGCCAAGATGCAAATGATCAAGGCTTTGGTTAAAAAGCAGGCCTTGTGGTTGATGATCAAAGCACGACTTGTTTAGGCGTAGCTTTGTGTATAACGTAGCTTCACGAGCCTCACAACCAGGTTGAGTCTAAAACGGAGCAAGGGAAGGCAGGGAGAGCAGCACGTTTCTTTCCAGCTAGAAGTGGTGTTTGGGTTTTACACGGCCCGACATTTTACTTATGTGGATGATGGAATGAGGTGCCTCGGATATTAGGTCCTATAGGACCGGGAAACGTGTGTTCAGGAATTGCCAATCCGCAAAATCGTATGTGTGGACCGGCCCTGCAGCTTTCAAAAGGTTCACTGCGGGGGATCCTGAGACATTAGCTAGAGTGTCTCGAATCGGTAAGGAGTTCTGTAACGACCCGCATTCTACGCACCATAAGATCGTAGAATATTTATTTCATCTTCATAGAGAGTCGTATGGTCATGTAACTTTAGGAGACGACTAGTGGGGTCATTTCCCATGTTCATGATTTTTGCTAATTTTTAAATGACCGTTTTTCCCTAGCTGATCTTGTTTTGGCCATAACTTTTGATTGGAAAGGAGTTTTGACCTAAAATCACTTCCATTGGCTCCGGAAGATGGTTTACCTTTCCGTAGAGTGGTCACATGTGAAAAACGGACTTACCGTTTGAGAGATATGGCTGAAACGAGGTTTGAAGGGCGAAAAACTGCTTAACTGGGCTTAATTGGGTAACTAACAGTTAGGCCCAATGGGGGATTTCGGGATTAGGGGTATATAGGGGCTGATTAGGATTGGAAAACATTTCTTCAGCCGCCACTTTCATTCTCTGAACCCTAGCAATGGCCTCCAACACCCAAATCAACTTCTAATCACTTTCTAATCAAGTTTTGGCTTAATCAACATCAAATCAAGGCGGTTTAGCACACAAATCGAGGTAGAGCTATTGTGTTGTATTGGTATTCGCGCCCAAACAGTAGAGTTTCGGTTCTAAAGATTTTATTTGTGGCTAAGGTGAGTGATTAGCATTGTTTTTGCACTAGTTACAGTTAATTAGGGTGATTAGTGTTAATTAGTGAATTTATGCATGAATAAATTCTGGAAAAATATTTGTAAATTTCAAAATATTGTTTTAGACCTCTGTTAGAAAATTTAGCTAATTTGGTTAAGTTTTGCTAATCCTATCATTAATTACGCCTAAACATGCTTAAGGGGAAAATATGGGTTTTTGGCTATGTTTGATCCATTTTACATGCTATGGTTGTTGTTTTGGTGTTTATGATTGATTGTACATGTTGCGATGACTGTATGGTATGCTTTATGAATGATTAGAAAAGTTAGATTGGTCGAAAACGCCATCGTATGGCGTAAAACAGTCGCTGGAAAAAAGTGCAGGAAATTGGCTGAACCGGATTGGATCGCCCCTCTCTTTCCACGACCCGACCTTGGCACGATGGCATGACCTGACTTGCTCACCTGGAGAAGCACTGAACCTATTTCACGATCCGGGGATGGAGCCACGACCCGAGCTGATGCACCACGAGTGGATTTGAGGAACTCAACCCGACCCGAAGCGCTTGGGAAGGAGGACTGGATCGGAGGAGCTCATCACGACCCGACCCGACCCGGTTGGGTGAGCACGACCCGACCCGAGGAGGATGGTGGAACTAGTTGAGGGCTCAAGAACCAAAGAGGCACCACGACCTGAAGTACACCGATCTGAATGGAGGAACTCGACCCGAACCAGTATGGTGACTGCGGACTGAACCGGGAAGCTAAACGCGAGATATGAGCTATGAATTGAATGAAGGCCGATCCGGAGTAGGAGACTAAAACCCGAGATGCAAAGGTAGTCCAAAGGAGAAGTTTGTACTCAGGATCCAGTTAGGAACCAATGAGTTGACTTCATGAGTTGGGCTTTGCTGCGGGATGTGTGCAAAGGGGTTGTCGATGTCTGTAACTTTGGATCACTATGTGTAGGGAGTACGTGAACGGATTCAGGGCCATAGTGGCCTAGGTACGACTAAAGAGCTATAGACCAATGAAGTGGGATCATTTATAAAGATTCGGTCATGACTCCATGGGGTGAGCTTGGTAGTAGCAGTAGTTGTACGAGTCGAACTCCGTCACTACTTCGATGTGTCTAGTGATTGACAGTGGTGGACATCGTATGCTTTACGCACTGAGTGAGAGATGTGAGGATGGTTGCTATGTTTGTTTTGTTTGCCATCATTATGACATGCACACCCCCACCCCCGTATTCTTTACACCATGTGTTAGTGGCACCTTAGAGTATTGTACGGTATGTATTGCTAACTCTTTGGTTGCAGGTTCAGGTATGGTTTAGTATATCTGTTATTGTTCTGTTTAGCTGTTTATCGCTCATACCAGACTTTTTGTCTGACCCAGAGTTTTATGTCTCTTCTTATTACTCTGGGTGCTCTCGCGAGCAGACTAGAGACAGGTTAGGTGGTATGCACGAGTAGCTATACTGGAGGCGAGTTGGAGGCTTCCACGTATGATACATATATATAGATATTCTCCCTGTGTTTCTGCGGTCACTACTTTGGGCATTAGTGGTGTACCTTTCTTTCTTTTGTTTAGAGACAGTAATTTGGAAAGTTGTAATAAGTTGTATTTGGATTTCCGCTACTTTGATGATGATGTTGATGTTGGTTTTAGTTATCAGCTTATGCACTATCTCGCCTGTTTTATGTCAAGTATATTATTATTATATTTTGTTCCATGCGCTGTGAGACATTCTACAGATTTTTGATTAGTTCATTCTCTTCTTTCCTTTCTTTGGTGACCATTCCGTGCCAGTTGGGCATGTGTATAGCGCACTTTCGGAGGAAATGCCGGCTGGTGCGGGGCGGGCCGTCACACTAGGTATCAGAGCTCTAGGTTGTGTAGTTAACCTAGCGAAGTTATCAGGGAGAGATAGCACACGTATATGAGAGCGCCTATTTGTGATTATTTTGGTTTTTAAAAGCTATATATATACTATTAGTATAGTTAAGGATGAAGTCGCTCTACACTGGCACCACAATGGAGATGGTTAATCGTTTTCTCTGTGCAGATTAAACGATGAGCCGATACGCAAGAGGTCCCAGCAGAGGAGCCAATAATGGGAATGCTGTTGATATAAGGATGATGTTTACTGACCTCATGAGAGAGATGCTTAGAGATGTTCAGAGGGAAGCTTCCAATGCTGGTAATGGTGGTGGTCCAATAGTGCAGGCGCCAAGGGCCGATTTCACCATGCTGAATAAGGATTATACTAGTCTTGGTGGGAAGCCGTTCCACGGAACGGAGTCGGCTACGGATGTTCAGGATTGGCTGGATAGCTGCGAGCGTATCTTCGAGGACTTGGATATCGAGGTTGCGATGGAAGAGAAGGCTAGCATCCCGTCAGCTACAAGGATGGGCAATGAATTAGTGGAATGCTATAAGGGTAGCTACTCCCGAGGATCAGATTACTTGGGATCAGTTTAAGGCTCGCTTTAGCGATAAGTTCATTCCAGTTGCTCAGAAGTCAGTGTTATTTAAGAAATTTTTGGAGGTCAAGCAGAATGGCAGAGCTATCTCGGAGTATATTGCCGAATTCGATACTTTATCGAAATATGGGTTACCCCTAATAGATACTGCCGAGAAGAAGAACGAGTTATAACAGGTTTGGATCAGTACTTGGGGGAAAAGCTTATTAACCACATCGATGAGACGTTTGAATCGATTGTGGGGAAAGCATTGAGGTCAGAGAGTCATTACCTAAGTCGATGACTGAGGTTGCATCTGTAGAGGAGCCAAAGCCGCAAGCAAGCGGTGGAGGCAAGAATGGTCCCCAGAATAAGAGAAAGCAGAATCAGACTAAGGATGGCTAGAAGAAAAAGGATAAGAAGGATGTTGAGTGCTTCAGCTGTGGTAAGAAGGGCCATTATGCCAATAATTGTCGACCCAAGCCAGTAGACAGGAAGTGCTTTAACTGTGGCCAAGTGGGACATCACAAGGACAAGTGTCTGCAACCCCCTAAAGAAAAGCAGACGGTGAAAGCGTATGCCCTTAATGCTATCCCTTCTTCGTCGAATGCCCCAACTGCAGCGGAGAAGGAAAAGAATGTCGTTATCCAAGGTATGCTTTCTATTTATGATGTTCCTGTTCGAGTATTGTTTGATACCGGAGCTTCCAATTCCTTCATATCTAGTGACCTGGTAGATAGGTTGGGATTGGAGCCCGAGATTGTCAATAGACCTTTAGTAGTGATGAAGCAGACGGTGAAAGCATATGCCCTTAATGCTATTCCTTCTTCGTCGAATGCCCCAACTGCAGCGGAGAAGGGAAAGAATGTCGTTATCCAAGGTATGCTTTCTGTTTATGATGTTCCTGTTCGAGTATTGTTTGATACCGGAGCTTCCGGTTCCTTCATATCTAGTGACCTGGTAGATAGGTTGGGACTGGAGCCCGAGATTGTCGATAGACCTTTAGTAGTGACGAACCTGATTGTGGTTCGACTAACCTTAACATGATTTGTCGGAATGTGGTCTTATCGAGTCATGGATGCATGTTTGTTTGTGATTGCTTTGTTTTGGGTTTTACTGGGTTTGACATTATTTTTGGAGTCGATTGGCTCCAAAGATACGGGGTGGTGGTAGACTGTGAGGGCTTTTTGGTGACAGCTAGAGCGGATGATGGGCGGAGGGCAGTGTTTGGTGGTCTACCTGGTGATGGGGTAATGGCTAGTTTTCTAAATTCCCTCGACATCCCGCATGGTGAGTTGTCAGGTCTGCCTGTGGTTGGCCAGTATCTGGACGTCTTCGAAGAAGTGACCGGGCTTCCACCACACCGAGAGACTGAGTTCCGTATTGATTTAGTGAAAGATGCCAGACCTATAGTGATGCCACTTCGTCGAATGGCACCAAGAGAGTAGCGAGAGCTCGGGGTGCAAGTCAGCCATCTTTTGAAGAAGGGATTTGTCAGAAGGAGTGTTTCTGAATGGGGAGCACCAGTTGCGTTTACTACCAAGGCCGATGGTTCCCTTCGATTCTGTGTAGACTACCGCGAGTTGAATAAGGTGACGAGGAAGAACAAGTATCCTCTACCACGGATAGATGATTTGTTTAATCAGTCGAGTGGCGCAAGAGTATTCTCTCAGTTGGATCTCGTGACAGGTTTTCATCAGCTGAGAGTATAGCTAAAACAGCATTTCGAACGCCGTCTGGATTTTATGAGTGGTTGGTCATGCCATTCGGGTTGACCAATGCGCCAAAATATTTTGTGGATCTTATGAATAGGGTATTCAGAGATCAGTTGAATAAGTTTGTCCTTGTGTTCGTGGATGATATTTTGGTCTACTCGAGGATAGAGTAAGAACACAAGGAACATTTAAGAATAGTGATGGAGGTGTTGAGAAAACACCAGTTGAGAGCAAAGTTTTCAAAGTGTCACTTCTGGAGGAGGGAAGTGAGATTCTTGGGCCGTGTTGTTTCAGAGAATGGTATTGTCGTGGACCCTGCAAAGGTGGATACGGTACAAGATTGGTCTACGCCCAAGAATGCAACGGACATACGAAGTTTCTTGGGATTAGCTGGATATTATCGTAAGTTTATCCGAGGTTTCTCCAAGATAGCAGCACCGTTGACTCAGTTGACCAAGAAGAATCAAGCTTTCGTCTGGGACGAAAAGTGTGAAAATGCATTCAAGGGTCTAAAGGAAAAGTTGACATGTGCACCAATGTTAGTCATTCCTAAGGGGAATGAAGAGATGACAGTATATACAGATGCATGTGGTACCGGACTAGGTGTTGTATTGATGCAAGGAGGTAGGGTTGTAGCTTATGCAAGTTGGCAATTAAAAGCGCATAATAGAAGATACCCTACCCATGATTTGGAATTGGCAGCGATCGTGTTTGCATTGAAGATGTGGAGACATTATCTCTTGGGAGAAAGATTTGAGTTGTTTACCGATCATAAATCGTTAAAGTATCTTTTCTCTCAAAAGGATCTAAATCTCCGACAACAAAGGTGGTTAGAATTCTTAGCTTCCTATGATTTCGATATCGTATACACACCAGGAAAGGGCAATGCGGTAGCTGATGCATTAAGTAGAAGACATGCCAGTTTAGGGGCTATGTTTCTTGAATGGAAGCAACTGAAGTACATCGCTGGGTATGATTTCAGACCAAAGTGCGAATTGGATCCAGAAATGTTTGCAAGTTTGACGATCAAACCCACTTTGATTGAGAGGATTGGTTCTAGTCAGAGGGACGATACTACCCTATTGGAAATCATCTCAAAGTTAGAGATGGGAATGGACAGAGAGATGAACAAGTATGGGCTTGATCGAGATGGATGGCTTAGAAAGAATGGAAGACTAGTTGTACCCAATGTCAATGGACTGAGGGATGAAGTGCTTAGGGAATGTCATCGCTCAAAATTGACAATACATCCCGGTGGTAACAAGATGTACTGATACATAAAGTAGACCTTCTACTGGGAAGGGATGAAAAGAGACATTGGGAAGTTTATATCCCAATGCATGAATTGCCAGCTAGTTAATGCTGAGCAAAAGAAGCCTAGTGGTTTGTTACAACCATTAGAAATTCCAGAATGGAAATGGTAACAAGTGTCAATGGATTTCATTGATGGGTTACCAAGGACTAGATCTGGCCATGATAGCATTTGGGTGATTGTGGACCGATTGACTAAGAGTGCAAGGTTTATACCCATCAAGTCAAACATGACGGCAGCTAAGTTAGCGGAACTGTATATAAAGCGGGTAGTGAGATTTCATGGAATACCCAAAGGCATTGTGAGTGACCGAGATCCGTTGTTCACTAGTGGATTTTGGAAAAGCTTACAAGAGGCGTTAGGATCAGAATTACATGTCAGTAACGCGTATCATCCTCAAACCGATGGACAAACAGAGAGGGTGAATCGAGTATTAGAGGATCTCTTGAGATCTTGCATATTAGACTTTGGTGGATCATGGGATGACCATTTGCATCTAGTAGAGTTTGCATATAATAATAGTTATCAATCCAGTATTGATATGGCTCCATTTAAAGCTTTGTAGGGAAGACCGTGCAACTCAACGTCATGTTGGTTAGAAACTGGTGAGAAGTTTGTACTTGGACCAGAAGTAATAAGAGAAACATCAAACAAGATTAAGTTTATCCAACAACGAATGAAGGCTGCCCAGGATAGGCAAAAGAGTTATGCCGATAAGAGGAGAAGAGATTTAAAGTTCTCCATTGGCGACTAGGTGTTTGTCAAGATATCTCCGTTGAAGAGCGTGATACGATTTGGAAGGAGAGGCAAGTTAGCACCAAGATTCATTGGTCCATTCCCAGTTCTAGAGCAAATTGGGAATTTGGCATATAAAGTTGAATTACCAGAGAAGATGGTAGGAGTTCATAACGTGTTTCATGTCTCCCAGTTAAGGAAATTCGTGCACGACCCCGAAGTGACTATTTCACCTGATCAATTGGATGATAACGAGGTTGAACCCGAGGCGGTTGGGAACCACAGGCCTATGCGTATTGTTGGGAACGATATGAAGCAAACTCGAAGGAAAGCGGTGAAATTGGTCAAAGTTCAGTTTGGCGAGAATGAAAATGATTGTACTTGGGAGCCAGAGGAGAGCATTAAGAAGACGTATCCAGAACTCTTCGCCTGGTACGATGTCAATTTCGATTTAGACTTTCCGCATGCTAGGATAGGTTTGTTTATTTTGTTTTGCATGTTTGATTGTTGTATATGATTGGCAGGCATGCGGGATCCTTTGTATGTTTTGGGTTAAGGAATTTCGGGGACGAAATTTCTTAAGGGGGGAGAGTGTAACGACCTGCATTCTACGCACCATAGGATCGTGGAATATTTATTTCATCGTCATAGAGAGTTGTATGGTCATGTAACTTTAGGAGACGACTAGTGGGGTCATTTCTCATGTTCTTGATTTTAGCCGATTTTTAAATGACTGTTTTGCCCCTAACTGATCTTGTTTTGGCCGTAACTTTTGATCGGAAAGGAGTTTTGACCTGAAACTACTTCCATTGGCTCCAGATGATGGTTTACCTTTCCGTAGAGTGGTCACATGTGAAAAACGGACTTACTGTTTGAGAGATATGGCTGAAACATGGTTTGAAGGGCTAAAAACTGTTTAACTGGGCTTAACTGGGTAATTAACAGCTAGGCCCAATGGGGGATCTCGGGATTAGGGGTATATAGGGGCTGATTAGGGTTAGAAAACATTTCTTCCAGCCACCACTTTCATTCTTGGAACCCTAGCAATGGCCTCCAACACCCAAATCAACTTCTAATCACTTTCTAATCAAGTTTTGGCTTAATCAACATCAAATCAAGGCGGTTTAGCACACAAATCGAGGTAGAGCTGCTGTACTGTATTGGCATTCGCGCCCAGACAGTAGAGTTTTGGTTCTAAAGGTTTTATTTGTGGCTAAGGTGAGTGATTAGCATTGTTTTTGCACTAATTACAGTTAATTAGGGTGATTAGTGTTAATTAGCGAATTTATGCATTAATAAATTCTGGAAAAATATTTGTAAATTTCAAAATATTGTTTTAGACATCTGTTAGAAATTTTAGCTAATTTGGTTAAGTTTTGCTAATCCTATCATTAATTATGCCTAAACATGCTTAAGGGGAAAATATGGGTTTTTGGCTATATTTGATCCATTTTACATGCTATGGTTGTTGTTTTGGTGTTTATGATTGATTGTACATGTTACGATGACTGTATGGTATGCTTTATGATTGATTAGAAAAGTTAGATTGGTCGAAAACGCCGTCGTATAGCGTAAAACAGTCGCTAGAAAAAAGTGCAGGAAATTGGCTGAACCGGATCCGATCGCCCCTCTCTTTCCACGGCCCGACCTTGGCACGATGGCACGACCTGACTCACTCACCTGGAGAAGCACCAAACCTCTTCCATGATCCGAGGATGGAGCCACGACCCGAGCCGATGCACCACGAGTGGATTTGAGGAACTTGACCGGACCCGAAGCGCTTGGGAATGAGAACTGGATCGGAGGAGCTCATCATGACCCGACCCGACCCTGTTGGTTGACCACGACCCGACCCGAGGAGGATGGTGGAACTAGTTGAGGGCTCATGAACCAAAGATGCACCACGACCTGAAGTACACCGATCCGAATGGAGGAACTCGACCTGAACCAGTATAGTGACTGCGGACTAAACCAGGAAGCTTGAACGTGAGATATGAGCTATTAACTGAATGAAGACCGATACGGAGGAGAAAACTAAAACTCGAGATGCAAAGGTAGTCCAAAGGAGAAGTTTGTACTTAAGATCCAGTTGGGAACCAATGAGTTGACTTCATTAGTTGGGCTTTGCTACTGGACGTGTGCAAAGGGGTTGTCGATGTTTGTAACTTTGGATCACTATGTGTAGGGAGTACATGAATGGATTCATGGCCACAGTGACCTAGGTACGACTAAAGAGCTATAGACCAATGAAGTGGGGTCATTTGTAAAGATTCGGTCATGACTCCATGGGGTGAGCTTGGTAGTAGCAGTAGTTGTAAAAGTTGAACTCCGTCACTACTTCGATGGGTCTAGTGATTGACAGTGGTGGACATCGTATGCTTTACGCACTGAGTGAGAGATGTGAGTGTAGTTGTTATGTTTGATTTGTTTTCCATCATTACGACATGCACACCCCACCCCCGTATTCTTTACACCATGTGTAAGTGGCACCTTAGAGTATTATACGGTATGTAGTGCTAACTCTTTGGTTGCAGGTCCAGGTTCATGTATGGTTTAGTATACCTGTTATTGTTCTGTTTAGCTGCTTATCGCTCATACCAGACTTTTTGTCTGACCCAGAGTTTTATGTCTATTCTTATTACTCTGTGTGCTCTCACGAGAAGACTAGAGACAAGTTAGGTGGTATGCACAAGTAGTTGTACCAGAGGCGAGTAGGAGGCTTCCACGTATGATACATATATATAGATATTCTCCCTGTGTTGCTGCGGTCACTACTTTGGGCATTAGTGGTGTACCTTTCTTTCTTTTGTTTAGAGACAATAATTTGGTAAGTTGTAATAAGCTGTATTTGGATTTCCGCTACTATGATGTTGATGTTGGTTTTAGTTATCAGCTTATGCACTGTCTCGCCTATTTTATGTCAAGTATATTATTATTATATTTTGTTCCATGCGCTGTGAGACATTCTACAGGTTTTCGATTAGTTCATTCTCTTCTTTCCTTTCTTTGGCGACCGTTCTGTGCTAGTTGGGCATGTGTACAACGCACTTTCGGAGGAAATGTCGGCTGGTGCGGGGCGGGTCGTCACAAGATCGTTCCTAGCCTTGACTCATGATGGAAACCCAAATTCCCAATACGACCCTACGGACTTGATTGTATTACTAGTATGGAGGCATAGTATATGGTAGCTATGCTTCCTAGGATTGATACAATTACTTTGAAATGTTTTTGAAAGATATATATACTAATAATAATATCAAATCCGTTTTATCGTATCAAGCATCTTTTGACCATTATAAGGTAAAACTCTATCCTCCGGTTTGCGTTGCATTGTGTGATGGGACTTGAGTCTTATATTGTTTTCATTTTTCTTAAATGCATTACGTTGTTTAACGATTTACTTTATTTTATGCACTGGCAATCCAATGGAGTAAACCCGTTCCGCGTTAGCTGCGTGGTCCTGTGATTAGCCTTATTATTAGATTAGTTAAGTTAGATTTCTCATACCAGTCCCATGACTGACCTGTAGTTTGTTTCACTGGAAAACTTGGGTGCCCATCTTTTTCACACGGGCAGTTGAGTAGCTTTTTGCAGATATTTATCTTTAGCAGGATCCTGGATCGAAGCCTAAAGCTGTGTCCAGAGCATAGTTGTCTTCCGCTACCTTAGTTATTTTATTTCCGCTGTGTATTGTATTAATTTACTGTAATTTATCTTCCGCCGTAATTTTATTTGATGTACTCTGATATTTTGTACTCTGATGTAACATTATTGTGATATTTATAAAAGTCTGATGTTACTGTTCTAATGTGTTGTATTCCCAGAGTTAACATATTCGGGTTTTGAACGGTCTTAGTCATTTTTGCGATCGATTGAGTCTGGGCAAAATCCGTGTCTTTACATCTGTCACACTTGCGGGCATAGTTTGCAGCGTCTTGATCGAGTGTGGGCTAGAAATAACCATATCTGACGATCTTCCTTGCTGGATTGGTCGCTGCACTTGCCTTCGTGCATGTCCAACAACACATGGTCGACGTTGTTGTGGGCTACACACTTAAGTAATGAATCAGAGAACCCTCTTCATTAGAGCACTCCATCTAAGATAATGTAACGAGATGATTTGCAGGTGAGTGTCTGTCTTTCTTTATAGCATCCCAAGAAGATTCCATGTTGTAAGTAGTGCTTGATTAGTCCCATCCAAGACTAGGGCTTGGTCTCCGTCGCTGCTGCCTGATCTATCTGCATTTGATCGATGCTCGAAGAGTCAAGTACTTTGACCGGGGAAAGTCCCATAAGCTGCGCATCCCCGAAGCTCGCAATTTTGGCTAATGAATTGGCTTTCTGTTGGAGAATGATTTTGATGACAACAACCTTGTATCAATTATAATTATTAATTGATTATAAAATATATACTAACATTTCTATCTAGAATACACACACACACACACACACACACATATATATATATATATATGAAGGATTTGTATAGAAAACTTGAATACTGAAGAGTGTACAGTTTTCAGAGCTAAAAAGATTCGGGATTCTGAAGAGATTCAAGAATTATGAGTTATCAAGTTATCAGGATAACAAGATTTCAAGAATTCAAGAAAAATATAGTAATAGAGTTGAGTTTATATGTAGGACTCTGAATAGCACTCCAGGTTCAAATTCTGATTTTCAAATTTCAAATGTTGTTTTCAAAATTCAAATCCTAATTTCAAAATGATTTTAAACTATTATCTTACTTATGATTTCAAACATATATGTTTATATAGTTCTAATATATATAAGTTTATAATATATAATTTTATTGTTTTAGATCTTATAACTTTATAAATATGTTTATATAATATATTGCTATGTTTTTATGCTTTAGAAAATCTATTTTAAACAATAGTTTTTATTTCAATAATTTCTAGAATAATATATATGTTTAAACACTTGAAAAACAGTTTTAAATATAAAAATATGATAAATATATTGACATACATAATTGGCTACGTTGATATACAACTATCATAAATTCAGTTTCCAAAGGAAATGTCTTTTCACTATTTGTAACGTTTTTGAAACGCTGCAACCATTGGGACACTGTAATAAGGGGCTGATTTTGAATTTTTTAATCTTCTTCTTCTCCGTCTTCACCCCTTTACATACCACCATTAATATATATCATTTCCTTGATTTCTTCACTAATACTTTGCCGATTTCTACTCAAATTATATCAAACTTCTTCTCTTCTCAATCTATATCGAATACTCTCTGAATTAAAGTGTTATTGAAGAGTTATAGGGATGTTGTATTCATTTGGGAATTGTTTGCGAAAGGGTGTGTACCTTGTAGCCCTGAATCAAGGAAAGGGAGCGGTGTTAACCTTGTGACCGTGAAATAAAGGGTGTTTGGAGTGGTGTTAACCTTATAGCCGTTAAATCAAGGGGTTGTACTTGGATATTCGTAATAATAAAACTCTGCGCAATCTAGCGTTGCGTGGGATTGGACGTAGGAGTAATTTGAACCAGTATAAATCTGGTATGTTCTTTCCTTTTCTGCATTTTATATTTACTTATATCAGTGTTTGTGTTTGATTCTGTGTTTGTGATCATCTCTGGTGTGATAATCGTTCTATAATCCATATAGTAGATTAAGTAAGTTTAAAATTTTCATAAGTTCCTTATAAACACAATTCACCCCCTCTAGTGTTTATTTTGGCTTAAGATCTGCATTATGCATTCCCTATCAATTGGTATCAGAGCATAGGTTTTCAAAATTCTCATAATTTAATTTTTGGAAATTGTAACGACCCAGAAAATCTGAACCAATTAAATTTTTTTAAATTGGCTAAAATAATGGATTTTAAATATTTAAAATAAATATTTTAAATAATGGCGATGAAAACTGAGTTTGAATCAACAATTGAAAACGAATATAATTAATTATAATTATAAACAGGGCTTGAAAAGGCGCTGCAGTTTCAAAAATTGAATTCAAACTTTGTCGGACTGTATCGGGTGCAAAACAATCCGGATTTTAGTGAAACCAAAAATAATGGAATCTAATTGATAATATCTTTCCAACGAATCTGACAAATCGGAATTTGATAGCGGGAATCAAAAGATATGTCCAGTTGAAAATTCTGAATAGTCGCTATGGAATTCAGGCCCTTAAAAATGGACATTTTGCAAACGACCTCGGGTTTCGACGAAACCACTTTTGTTGGATCCGTGATGTCAAATTATTGCTAGGTTTCAAATTTCATAATTTTTCGAATCAATATGTGAGCGTGGCAAAGGAAAACGCGTTTGACCGGTTTCAGTTGATTTTAATCGACTGGAAATTGGCCATTTTTCAAACGTTCTCAGAATTTGACGAAACTAGTTTTGTTAGCACCGTATCGTCAATACGAAGCTAGAAAATATTTTTCGAGAATTTTTCTAGTTAGTATGTGACCCCAGTAAATTGAAATGCGCGTTCAAATTCAATATATAGAGTTATATGTTGATTTTAACGGAAACAGATCGAAACGATCAAATCAGCTTACGATACATATCCCAATGTGTTCGGAATGGGGGTGAAACGCTATGGACGACAGGCGGTGGGTCCCGTTTCGAGTCCGAAATTTTAGGGATGCTTTTTGCATTTAAAATTAAAATTAAAATATAAATATATATATTCCTCTCCCTCTCTCCACTCAGTCAACGTTCAAAGCAAATAAAAAAAGAGAGAAAAAAACCCGGATCCATCCCGTACCCAGACCCGTCGCCCCTCCCTCGATCTCGACACCACCGTTCATCGTCTTCCCCCCCCCCCATCGATGCTCCGACCGCCACCCCTATCTCCTCCCCTCCTCTCGCGGCCTCTCCTTTTCCCAAAACCCTAGAACGAAAGCAGCGCCACCATCGCCAATGAGGACCGCCGCTGACCACCACTGACCTGTCACCACTTCCCCCGCCACCTACGCCACCTCAGGCGACCTCCACCGCCACCATGAGCCCCTCCGGCCAATAAAAACCCTTTTTCTTTATTGTTCAAGATCTGAAAACCCAATTTTTTTTTTCTTCATTGCAACGCACCTTCACCCCCCGACGACCTCCAAAGTTGATGAATCCTCCCCTCTCCAAAATTAAGGTAAAATTTATTCATTTTATTTCAGTGTTGTTTTTATTATTTATTTTATATAAAACTGAAAATTAAAGGTATGTTTTCTTTAGAAATATTAAATAAAAATTAGATTTTTATATATTGAACATCGAAGTAAAAATTCGATCTTTATATATTGAACATCGAAGTAAAAATTCGATTTTTATATATTGAATAGCGAAGAAAAATTCGATTTTTATATATTGATCATCGAAGTAAAATTTCGATTTTTATATATTGAATAGCGAAGAAAAATTCGATTTTTATATATTGAACATCGAAGTAAAAATTCGATTTTTATATATTGAATAGCGAAGAAAAATTCGATTTTTATATATTGAATAGCATAATAAAAATTCGATTTTTATATATTGAATAACGAAGTAAAAATTCGATCTTTACATATGTAGTGAATACGGGCAACGAAAGCGACAAAAGGCGAGAACGGTGAAGATTTATGCAAAGAAGAGTCGTGGGATTGAATTAGCTGTTCTGTGAGAATTTCTCACTCTTCAATTTCTTTTTCTAGCCATATATATATGTGTGGAAATAAAAGTGAATTGCTATATATAAATATACGTGAATTGTTTGAAAAGGACGAGTTAATTCTCATTTCAAATGATTGACCGACGAGTGAAAGTCGAAGATGAAGACGGTGGTCGAAGACCGGAGATCTTCACCTCGTTTGGATGGTAACCGAGGTCCTGATTGGGAGGCATCCCGAAATATGGATAATGAGCGGTGATCGTTCAGACGTACGTGGTGATCGAAGGGTTTGCGAGGTATTTAGTGCCTCCGGTTTCGTTCAGACCCAGAACGGACTTGTAAATGGACTGTGTGTCTGACATTGGATTTATTCTGTGTGGCATGCTAAGATGCAGAGATCAGGGCTTCTGTTGAAAAGCAAAGTCTTGTGGTGATGATCAAAGCACCGCCTGTGTGGCGTAGCTTTGTGTATAACGTAAATTCGCGAGCCTCACACCTCGGTATGAACCAGAAACGGGAGAAGGACCTCAGGGAGGGCATGCGTTTCTTTCTAGCTAGGGTGGTGTCAGTGACCTACCAGCCCTGACATTTATATACTTTTCACCTATGTGGTTGTTGCTGTTGCGAGGCGCCTCGGTTAGATCAGACGATCCGGGTCCGATGGAGTCATTCGTTGGCTCACTTACGCCCCAAAGGGCGGAGGGACGTATTGTTCAGGCATAATAATCCACATCGGTGGACCGACCCTGACGATCCAAGGCTTGCCTGCGCGCTTGCCTGAGACATGGGCTAGATTGTCTCGAACTCGGTAAGGACTATCTTTTGCCTTGGTTCATGACGGAAATCCAATTTCCAAATACGACATCGTGCGGTTTTGATTGTATATATACATTTGGCGACATAGTGGCATGGGACGCTCATGTCGTCTATGATTGATAGTTATGATTTGAAATTGTTTTCAAAACATATAGACACTAACAATAATATCAAATGACTTTGTTTTATTCGTATCAAGCATATTTTGACCGTTATAAGGTAAAAACTCTATCCTCCGGTTTGCGTTGCATTGTGTGATGGGAACTGAGTCTTATAACGGCTTCATTTTTATAAAAAGCATAGCGATGTTTAAAAGAAAGATTTGTTTTAAAGCACTGGCAATCCAATGGAGTAAACCCGTTCCACGAAAGTGGCGTGGTCCTGTGATTGGCCAAATTATATATGTGTTGAGTAGATTTCTCATACCAGTCCCATGACTGACTCGTAGTTTGTTTCACTCTCAAACTCGGGTGCCCCTTTTTCTACACGAGCAGCCTTGTATTCAGGTTTAGCTGGTTCTTTCTGGATAGCTGGAGCTGAAGATGGATTCTATCATTTATCTCTTTTTATGCTGTTCAGCTCCTATTGTACATGTTATGTTTGTTTTCCGCTGTAGACATTTATGTATAGCTGAACTGTATTTGTACTAAGTAAGATCCTGTATACTGTGTAACTCTGATGTTTACTTTTATCCAGTATATTTTATTGTTCATTATCTGGTGTATTTATTTAATTTTGTTCTGCTATTATCTGTTTCTGTGTTATATTCCAAAGATAACCCTGGTCTCCGTCTGAACGGGATTTCGGGTCGTCTCAGAAATATTAAATGGTAAATTTTGAAATGATTTATAAAAATAATTTCAATTCATACACCGCATCAATGTTAGAAGAGTCTGCATTCAGTTATCTTGAAAATTCAAGTCTTCTACTGAATTGTTGTCTAGTATAGGAAAAAATATGTTCAAGTTATGAAAAGATGGGTCATATGAGTGTTGAAACTTCAAATTCTGAAATGGTATATTACATGGCTTTGAGAATTCAAATTTTGATTTGAAAATGGAGGAAATCAAAAAGGATAAATGGATATTGGATAGTGGTTGTTCAAGACATATGATGGGAAATCCAGAATTACTGAATAAGCTAGTATATGAAGATGGAGGAATGATCAACTTCAGAGATATTTCTAAAGGATATATAGTTGGCAACGAAAATGTTGGTAATTCTGAAAATCCAACTATTTTTGATGTTTTATTAGTTAGGAATCTAAAATATAATTTACTAAGTATAAGCCAACTTTGCGATAAAAGCTATAAAATCAATTTT
This sequence comes from Allium sativum, assembly GCA_030737875.1. Classification (NCBI taxonomy): domain Eukaryota; kingdom Viridiplantae; phylum Streptophyta; class Magnoliopsida; order Asparagales; family Amaryllidaceae; genus Allium; species Allium sativum. The sequence goes on along the minus strand of CM060909.1, from coordinate 199,970,700 downwards.
GAAAAAGATAAATGCTTTATAGAAGATAGGTGTAACACTCCGTAATGTCAAGAACATTAAGATGATAAATTAAAGAATATTCTATTATATATTGAGAATTAAGTTAAAAGGACTGTGCTATTGTGTTCATCTTGGAATTCTGCTTAAGATAGACTCTGAGTTTGTGTAAAACGGGCATCGTATGAAGAAGCTATTAAGCTAAAAAGTTTGTATACGCATGATATATATATATATATATATATATATATATATATATATATATATATATATATATATATATATAAGTATATATATATATCGCATGATATATATATATATATATATATATATATATATGTATAAACAAACCAAAAATCATGATTCAACTTAATTCAAAATTAGAGGCGCGGGGTAGGGCGGGAGTTTGGCCCGTTAGGGGTCGACCCCAGTCCCCATATGTTGACCCCATAAAGGGGGTGTCAATCCCTGTTTCGACCCCTGTGTCGACACCCTAACGGGGGATCGACCCCCATGCAGATCTGGGCAAAATTTCGGTTTCTGAATGTGGACTGATTTCTGTGCAAGATTCGTTGACCCTAGGTTATAAATAAGACCTCATTCTCATTGTTTTATTCACCAAAAACAATGGTGACAACTCAGATTGATTTAGCATATTCTTCTACAATAAAAAGTTATATGCATACAAGAATTACTTTTACAGCTTCAGCCTATTGTTCTCTGTTCTTTAGATCCAATCACAGCGAATTCATTTTATTTTCAGATATAAACATTTAACAAGTAATTATGACATGTTTATAAATCTGGATCTAAACATATGCCGAATCAATCCCGTTACTACATGTTCATCAGATATGTTCTTACATGCCTATTTCTGTTCATCAGATCTGTTCTTATATGCCTAATTCTTCTATCATATGCCCATTTCTGTTACTTTTGGTTTTATGCATATTATGTTCTTCTCTCCCTCTTTTCCTTTTTATTTTTATAGCCAGGCTACCTTCGAGCCTAGGCCTACCACTGAAATATCCGAGCGCACGAATTGGGAACGATGGGAAATGTTACAGTTGAGGCATAATTTGTATTGGAATTTTGGGGAAAAAACATATACATGGATCTAAAACTTTAATTTGGGCATAACTGGTATTATGAATCATGATTGGGTTTTTTGGGCATAACCTATAATGTACAACTTGATTAAAACTTGGGGCAAATGTTATATTAAGAATTATGACCGTAATTTGGGGTATATAAATCTGTAGGTTTAATTTAAGATTTAGCAGAGCATGATAATAAAACTATAAGTAACCTGCTATCACTTTAGGAAATGTTTAATCTGTTAAAATTACAAATCTGCTGAAAATATGTCGAAACTAAACACTATAATTGAAAAACCTACGCTGAACATGAATAATTGTATAAGAATGATTATGCCTAGATTTACAGTACATAGAAACTGTAACCGCACTTAGACACGAGGTTAGATTACACTTATGGTAAAAGTCTGCCCGGAACCACCTAGCAAATCCAGCATCCACAAATGGTTAATATAATATGAGGGGTCGAGTGCGTAAATGTACACGTAAATGGTGCTAAGACATGAAGTTAAGTCTGACTTGTGGTAGAAGTCTGCCCGGAACCGCCCGACATGTCCAACATCCACAAGTGCCCAACTTAATGTGAGAGGTTTGGTGCATTAAAATACATGAACGAAGAATGATAATAACCTCTTATGATTAATTACATTAATGAGAATGTTATATAATAGGTAGGCTTGTCCTAGGGACAAGTGCAAATTATAACATAAGTTATAATAAAATGGAAAGGAAACTTATTAGTAAACCTTAGTTAAGAGAACTAAGTTAATAAGTAAACAACGACAAGTTGTAGTGACATGTTAAATATAAAATAGGTGAATTGAAATGAAGTATACTTAATTACATATTAAGTAAAACTTGTTATCAGACAATGTATAATATAAAGGGATTGTAGATTACTTTCGTTAATTACAATCCGGGAATAAGAGATTACAGATTACTTTCATTAATTACAATCTAGAGAATAATTGGGTTATTAATAAACTTAAATCGATTAACTTATATATATGAAATTAATAAGCAAGAGGAACTTGGTTACTTGAAAAGAAATCAATGTGAATGGGAATAACCTATTAACTTGTTACGCCTAACCTATCTAAATCTGTGGGGGGTTACATGAACCTGTCAAATTGAGTAAGGTTTAAGTAAACATGCTTGAATAAGTGGGAGGGGTTAAGTTATCTTGTATAAAACCGAAAAACTTAACCTATATAACATATTGATTGAATCATTGGGAGGGGTTAAGTTAATCTTGTAAAATACGTGGGGATGGGTTATACATGTGAACCCAACAAACTTAACCTGTTAGGGTTATGCAATCTTATTAAACTGGTAGGCAAAACCTGTGGAAATCTTAGTAGTGGTGATGCAAGCCCGGGGAAAGCTTGTATCATCTGGAGTGTGGGACCCGTATTAGTTAGTAACCTATATCGATACCAGACGGAGAACCCCGAACCAGGTCGGGGTCAGGGTATGCTTACTTAGCTGGTTATAAAAGGTCACTTGGGAAAGGATGTTTTGACGGCGTGTTCCTTCAGGGTCATGTGCGTGCATGGGTCCGCTTGCTCGGGAAAATAAGATGCTATGACATCAGTAGACATAGCCGTGCATTTTAAAAAATAACTGGGTTGCCACTTTAGGAAGTGATACATCCTACCGTGGGGCCAGCACGGGTATCTACGGGATAGGGATCGATTGGGGTAGTAATTAGGGTACATCTAGTCTCTCTTGTTTAGGAGCCCGTTATTATCGTTGGGGGTAACACCTTCAATTCTGTTAGGCTACCTGTAATTGTATGGGGTAAAACCTCTCACTGGAAGTACACCTAAGTCTACCATCTTGTACTTGTTAGGATCATCTTGTTCTTGTTATACTTGTAATGGTGCAGAGAAATGAACTTGAGAAGTGCAATATATTCCGTCATGTTTATTCTGTTTATCCTTCTCGGTCTGTTATACATGTCTATTGATACTGTTATCTCTCTCATCCAGTTTATATGCTTGTCATGGTGCCTTTACTTATATGCTAAAAATAACTGGACTCACTAGACTTTATGTCTGATTGATTTTATTTTCTCTTCTTTCTCTTTCGTTCTCCCCTAAGTTTTCAGGGTGGGAATACTCAAGCTTGATCAGGATTCTTCTTTCATTCTTCTTGGATCTACTTAGAAGTACTGCTCGATTTTGTATCTCTTCTACTATGGCTATATTTTAGGGATTATGCTTCTTTTATGAGTTATTTTACTCTGATGATGATTTTTGTACAAGATATAAGTTTTATATTTTTAGTATTCCAAACTTATTATGTAATTGGGTTTGAACCATGAAAGCTTTTCTACTTAATAAAGTTTTAATTCCGCTATCATTTTATATCTGTCTTGTAATGTTTCTGTTTTGTTTACCTATAACGCTTCACGAAACATAATGCATTCTGATAAATAGTGACATTAACAGATGTGTGGTGCCACAATAGGAATTCAAAAATAATATTCGAAGGAGATAGAAAGAAAAATATCTATATATTAAGTATGAAAATCTCCAATGACAATCTAAGTCTTATGGCCAGTACAAAAGACCCTTGGATCTGGCATAAGAGATTCGGTCATATAAATTTCAAGCACATCTCTAGGATTTCAAAGTTAGATTCAATTAGGGAATTACCCAAAATGGAATTTGAAGTAAATAATTTATGTGATGCTTGTCAGTTCAAAAATTTGAAAAGGAGTTCATTTAAATCAAAAGAGGAAATTAAAGCCTCGAAACCATTAGAGTTAATTCACATGGATCTATTCGGCCCATCCCAAACTCAATTAATAAATCACAATAGATATATTTATATTAACTGATGATTTTACTAGATTTACTTGGACTTTGTTTCTTAAATATAAAAGTGATGCTTTTGATAAATTAAAAATCTTTGCTAAAAGAATTCATAATTTATTATCTTTAAAAATCAAAACAATACGTTGTGACCATGGTGGAGAGCTGGAAAATGAAAATTTTGAAAAGTTTTATTATAAGAAGGGGATAATCCATAAGTTTTCTTTCCCAAGAACCCCTCAAAAAAGGAGTAGTTGAACGTAAGAATATATCAATTCAAGAGTGTGGGAGAACCATGTTATCAGATAGTAATTTACTAAGAAAATTTTGGGCTGAGGCCATTGCAACAGCTTGATATATTTTAAATAGAACATTAATAATACCCTTGACTCATAAAACACCATATGAACTTTTGTGTAATAAGAAACCAAAAGTTTCATATTTTAAAATATTTGGAAGTAAATGTTTTATTCTTAACACTAAAGAAAATTTAGACAAATTTGACTCTATATCTAATAAAGGAATATTTACTGAATATTCAGAAAAAAGTAAAGCATATAAAGTTTTTAATATAAGAACTAATACTATAAAAGAAACCTTAAATGCATCCTTTGATGAAAATTATAAAAATACAAAACAACACAATGAAGATGAATGTGAAAATGAGAACACAAATAATGAAAATAATTAACCAAATAAAAGAATTAGATTATTAAGAGATCATCATGTAGAAAATATCTTAGGAGATATTAAATTTGTTTTTAAACTAGAAACCAATTAAATAATATGAGTAATTCCGCTTTTTTTTTCAACTATCGAACCTAAGAATCCAAAGGAAGGATCATCCGATGATTCATGGTCCTTGCTATGCAAGAAAAATTAAATCAATTTACCAGGGATGAAGTATGGAACTTTTTCCTAGACCAAAGTTAAAACTGTAATTGGAACTAGATGGGTTTATAAAAATAAAATGAACGAACATGGTGAGGTCGTAAGAAATATGGCATGATTAGTAGCACAAGGTTACAATCAAGAAGAGGGAATAGATTATGATGAAACGTTTGCCCCCGTAGCAAGATTAGAAGTTATTAGGATTTTATAGCTTTTGCTAACCATGATAATTTCAAATTATTTCAAATGGATGTTAAAAGTGCTTCTCTAAATGAATATGTTAAATAAAACGTATATGTAGAGCAACCACCTCTTTTTGAAGATGAAAAATTTCCAGACCATGTGTATAAATTAAAGAAATCGTTATATGGATTAAAACAAGCCCCTAGAGCTTGGTATGATAAATTAATAAATTATCTATTACAATCTAGCTTCCAAATTGGTAAAATAGATAATACTCTATTTATCAAGAGAAATAATAACGATATACAATTGGTACAAATATACGTTGACAATATAATCTTCGGATCAACAAATAATAAAATGAATAAATAATTTTCGGATATTATGACCCAAGAATTTGAGATGAGTCATAAGGGAGAACTAACATTCTCCTTAGGCTTACAAATTCGTCAATTAAAGAATGGGATATTTATTAATCAAGAAAAATACGCAAGAGATTTAATTATTAAATATAATTTAACAACAACTAATGGGAGACCAACACCAATGGCAACTAATATAGCCTTAAGTAAAGATGATACGTCTAAAGACGTTGATCAAAAATAATATAGAGGTATGATAGGATCATCATTATATATAACCGCTAGTAGACAAAATATAATGCATAGTGTATGTATCTTTGCAAGATAATTAATCACAAAATAAGGAAACTTATCTAAAAGCTATAAAACGTATTCTAAGATATGTAAAACATACATTAGATTTTGGATTATTTTATCCTAAGTATGATTTGTTTGATTTAATTTTTTACTGTGAAGCTGATTACGCGGGATGTAAATCCGATCGTAAAGCACGAGTGGAACATGTCATCTCTTAGGACATTCACAAGTTTCCTTGTTTAGTAAAAACTAAAATATAGTATCTTTGTCGACAACTAAAGCAGAATATATATCTGCTGCTTTAGCTTGTTCACAAGTAATACATATGCAGTAAACTTTAAAATATTTTGGATTAAATGTAAATAAATCACCAACATAATGTGATAATACAAGAGCTATAAATATATCTAAAAATCCAACTCATCATTTAAGAACTAAATATATTGATATACGACATCATTTTCTACGAGAAAACGTAAGTAAAAGAAATTTTCACTCAAATTTATAGAAACAGAAAAACAAATAGCAGATATATTAACAAAACCATTAAAAGAAGCAATATTTACTAACTTTAGAAGATAATTAGTTATTTGTTCACTATGTGAATTAGTAATTAAATATATTAATATATATAATAAAGTTCGAGAAAAACTAGAAAATAAAATTAAAATACTCATATGTCGATATACATTTTTCGACATGTCGACATATAACTGCCAGATTATTTAAAATTAATTCCCACCAAAAGCTAGTTGCAACAACTATTTAAATTTCTTCTTTTCAATTTTCTTTCCCATCTTCTCATTTCATTTCTAGAAAAATTCTAAACCATAAAAAAACAATGGCCTCCACTAATTTTAATAATCAAATCAATCCTGATTTGTCCGCCGGACCATCCGAAGGTCCGTTTCAACGCACTACTCTCGCTCATGTTATGAAAATAGTGGAGAAAATAGAGAATGTACTACAAATTCTCATTGAAATCCATGTTTTACAAATAAGGATGAATCAAGAGCATGTAAAAGCAGGAAAAATCATGCGAAATCTACAAAAATTTGTTATGGGTAATCAAACAAATCTGATTATCATCGAAGACGATAATTGAATAGTGGAAGAGGAAGAAGAGGAATAATAGGAAAAGGAAGAAATGGTTGAAGAGGAGGAAGAAGAGGCACAAACTGAAGGCATGGGGCAAGAAGATCAAGTCATTTGCGTTGGTGAAGTATGCTTCAATAGAGAAGGAAATATAGTTGAGAAAAATGATGAATTTTATCTCCATTATCCAAATTGCCGAATTCAAGATCCCCAATTGTCAAGAAACATTAGACGTTTAGTTTCTCGTTTATTCTTACATGTGATGTAATATGTACAATTTCAGTATATTCCTGTTCTCGTAAAACATTGTAATTTGTATGGTATGTATTGATTGCTTTATAAAACAATGTCTGTAATTTAGTTTGTACAATGTTTGCTTTCTATCTAGTTTTCATAGATTTTAGAATAAGTATTAAATTAGTTATATACAGAGAATAAGGATATCACATAGGCATGAATTTAAGGGGAGTCCTGTATAATCTTAGAATAGATAAATATAGGGTATTCATAGTTATTTATGGTTTAGATTTAGAGGGAGTATATTTAGAGATTCTTTTTGTTGATCACAAAGGGAGAGAAATTATAAAATAAGGATTTATTAAGCTTAGTATAAGTGGGAGTATGTAGGATTCATGGTGAAAGGTGGAGTATTTGAAGGACCATATCAAAAAGTATCAACAGGTATGAATAGTTTATAGATCAAGGCGGTCATCATCAAAAAGGGGGAGATTGTTGGACAATAGAGTTTTGATGACAACAACCATATTTCAATTTTCATTATTAATTGATTGTAAAATATATACTAACATTTCTATTTAGAACATATATACGTATATATGCAGGGTTTGTGTACAGTACTTAAATACCGAAGACTGTACATTTTTTAGAGTTCCAAGAGATTCATGATTCTGAAGAGATTCAAGACTCATAAGTTATCAAGTTATCAAAATACCAAGATTTCAAGAGTTTAGGAAAAATATAGTAATAAATTCTAGTTTATATGTAGGACTCTAAATAGCAATCCAGGTTCAAGTTCCGATCTTCAAATTTCAAATTCTGTTTTCAAAATTCAAATCCTAATTTCAAAATGATTTTAAACTATTATCTTACTAATGATCTCAAACATAAATGTTTATAAAGTTTCAATATATATATATATATAAGTTTGTAATATATAGTTTTATAGTTTTAAATCTTATAACTTTATTAATACGTTTATATAATATATTACTATGGTTTTATATGTTTTTATACTTTAAAAAATCTATTTTAAACACTAGTTTGTATTTCAATAATTTCCAGAATAATATATATGTCTAAACACTTGAAAATAGTTTTAAAAATAAAAATATGCTACATATGTCGACAAAGCTAATTGGCTTTGTCGACATACAACTGTCATAAATTCAATTTTCAATGGAAGTGTTTTTTCACTATTTGTAACGTTTTTGAAATGTTGCAACCATTGAGACACTATAAAAATGGGCTAATTTCGAATTCTTTTAATCGTTCTTTTTTTTTGAAAGGCAAGTGAAAGTTTTTATTCACCACTTCAAGAGTTACAAAAATAACAATAATCATACTAGAGCAATATAGACTCTTGACATTTCCAGCCTTGGACTTACCAAAAGAAAAATATTAAATAACATTCATTTTCTGACTTTATACTTATCAAGGTGAAAATACAAAAGTTCTTCAACCAAGCTGAACTGTTTCTATAACCAAAAGACCAACTGGTCTTATTGCCAATATCAGGAGAATTTTTCAGGTATTTGTTCACTTAGCAAAGGCTGGAAAAACAAAATTAGTTTAGATAAGGATCGAACATAGGAGCAAGATTTTTCCCAGTATGTCTTATAGATGATTTCATCGAGTTGTGGGGTAGCACATCTTTTGGATTGTAGTCTATACCATCATCTAAATCAGTGTCATCCCAGAATTTTCCTTTTAGCTTCTTGGATTTAGAAGATGGTATCAAACTAGCAGGGTCTGCAGTAGAAAGAGAAGACATGTTAACACGCGGAAATGTCAAGCCATAGCCAGAAACCAAAGGAGGAGGTAGAATGATATTCCGAGGAGGCCTCAAGTATGCGTAAGGGGAGGTTGTCGTTGCTGAGTGTGATGTGGAGTTATTATTGTCAGCGGTAGTGGGAGGAGTAGCAAGTCTAGCAGACAGAGGACAAGGCCTGGTGATGTTTGGGCTTGAAAGATCAGGAGAGGAAATACCTGAAGAACTTGTCATGCTTTTTCCGGATTGATCAACATTATTTGTATTGCCTTCAAAGAGATTACCAAACAGAGCATTGTCAACTTCAAAATATGCTTCATTATTCTCCTCAATATTATATATTTCTTCAATATTTCCTATCACTTGCGCTTCATTCCCAATAGTAGTATCAAGTGCTCTACCAATCATACGATCAGCCGCCTTACTATTGATTTGCGTTTTAGTACAGGTTCTCTTAGCATTTCTATTACCCTGCAAATCGGTTTCTAATACAATAAAAGGATTGTCATTAACCATAGGCACCTCAGTTTCATTATTAGCTTCCTTATTGTTTTGCCCTCCTTTTATTTTCCAATACTTCTTCTTCTTGTTGAAAACATTAGTCCACTGCTCCTTATTTGCATTAGCATGTATATTAGCGTAAGGCCTGTGATCCTACACATTCTCCTTTGAATGATAAGTCCTCATAATAGCATCATCCTTATTCGGATTATCCGTGTTATTATTAGGATGCAACTCGCAGTTGATTGAATCGTGTCCAAATACTTTACAGTTGACACAAATCCATGGTTTCCAGTCGTATTAACTTTAACAATTGGACAAGTTTCTCCCAAAACCATCGACCTCAATAACATTAGGTAACTCATAATCTGGTGATACTTCAACAAAAGCCTTCACATATCTGAACCTATCAAGTCGTTCAGTACTGATATCATAAAAAATTAATCTTCCTATATGGTTAACAAGCCAACTGATGCCTATTAAGGTCCATAAAACCATGGGTATATTGTATAATTGGATCCAAATAGGGACCTTTTTAACCTGACACTGGGAACAACCAATAGACGGATCCCAAACTGATATGATAAACATCCTACCACTTATGAAGACATGATCAGATCTTAGAATTTTCTCCCTATCGGAGGCGTTGGTGAATTTGAAGTAAAAGTGAAACCCATCGGTTTACATAACACCATTAGTATACATCATTTTCTTTTAATCATTCTTCTTTTCCATCTTTACCCGTTTACATAACACCATTAATTTACATCATTTGCTGATTTCTAGTCAAATTATATCAAACTTCTTCTCAATCTCTATCAAATACTCTCTGAATTGAAGTGCTACTGAAAATTTATAGAGCTGTTGTAATCATTTGGGAATTATTGAGGAAAGGGTGTGTTCGTTGTAGCCCTGAAACCAAGAAAAGGGAGTGGTGTTAATCTTGAAGCCATGAAACCAAGGGTGTTTGGAGCAGTGTTAACCTTGTAGTCGTGAAATCAAGGGGTTCTACTTGGATATTGATAATAATAAAACTCTGCGCAATCCAGCGTTGCATAGGACTGTACATAGGAGTAATCCGAACCAGTATAAAATTCAGTGTGTTCTTTCCTGTTCTGCATTTTATATTTACTTATCTCTGTGTCTATGTTTGATTCTGTGTTTATGATCATCTCTAGTGTGCTAATCGTTGTGTGATTCATATAGTATATAAAATAAGTTTAAGAATTTCACAAATTCCTTATAAACATTATTCACCCCGCCTCCCCCCTCTAGTGTTTTTTTACCTTATGATCCGCATTCCCTAACACTTCCCGGTTTTTTCCTTGGGAAACATATGCGATGACGTAGTGATCGAAGTTGGTGAGCAGTTCACGAACCCTGTAACAACCCGGGAAATCAGAACCAATTTAAATTTTTTATTTTGGCAGTTTTAATGAATTTTGATTATTTAAAATGAATTATTTTAAATAATAAGGAGGGGAAATTTATTTTGAATAGAATTAGAATATATACTGTTAGCCCACTTTGTGAACTGGGCAACACAAAGTCGAGATGTGAAACGTTGAAGAACTTAGAAAGCATCATAGCAGATCGGATTGGAGAGATGTTGCGGATCGGATCGGATCGGAGAGATGTTGTTGTTCGGATCGGAGAGCTGCTACTGTTTGAGTCAAAGAGGCACTGCTGTTCGGATCGGAGTGCTACCTACTGTCAATCGGATCGGAGGGCTACCTACTATCAGGTCGGAACGGAGCAGAGCAAAGTGGATAAGGACTTAGTTTTAGGTTAATCCGGATCGGATCGGATAACCCGATCCGAACCCCCTCTGCAGGCTCCTCCGACCCGAACCCATATTCCACATCACTTTCCCCCATGATCGCCTGGTTATTCGGAGCGGTTATGACCAGTTCCAACCCACGAAAACCACTACTCTGATGCGCTGTCAGCACTAGAACCCATCCGAACCCGAGGACTATGGGATGGAAGACACGTGGATCCGATCTGGATCGGGTTCTGAGCAAATTTTCACCTATAAATACCTTGTCTGGAGACAATCAAAAGGATCTTCTTTTCGACACTTTGAGAGTTCAACCACCTTCATAAACCGAATTCCAGCACTCCCGTATAATCCAAATTGTCATTCAACATTTGTTTTGAGATAATTGAGTGAATGTATGTGAGTTGTGAGTGAAGTTGAGTGAATATCTCATTGTAATTGCAACTATATCATCGAGAATAGTGATTGACAAGTGGACGTAGGCTTTTCAACGCTGAACCACTATAAATTCTGTGCCTCCATTTTATTTTTGATCTTATTTTATTCCAATTTTATTCAATTTTGGTGTTAGAACCACTTTTTGGTCTAACATTTTGGTGCTTTCACTGAGAATCGTCTGAATTCTCTGTTTTTTTTTTGGATTATCGTTCTACTTTTTGGACCGTTGAGTTCAAAGAAGTTAATCCTCAAGTTTCGACGCTCTTGAATATTTGTTGATTGATTGTTGAAGAACTATGGCCAAAGGAAAAGGCAAGGAAGTTCAAACTAGTCGAGGAAACGGAGTTAGTGAAGATCAGCAAAATGCGGTTGTGACAAGGTCTCGTGGACAGAGTTCAGCAGTGGAACGAACTGATGCAGGAAATCCGAACCGCACTCAAGGGGAGAGCTCCGATCCGATCCGGGTAGGAGAGTTTGAAGCAGTGCACTCCCCCAACCTGAACCGACTCGAACATTTTTCCCAGCTCCGACCCGAACCAGTCTCCCGGCTCCGACCCGAACCGTTCGCAAATCTCCGAACCGACCCGACGCTTGGTGATGTTGGAACCTCTACTCGAGCCCCTTCAAATGCTCCGACTCCAGCCACCAGGGTCAATGATCAGGTCAATCCATCCACATCTATTACTCAAGGAGATTTCTCGCGCCTACTTGACATGCTTGAGAGTACTAGGGAGGCTATGAAATTCAATGAGCGCACCAATCTCATGATGCAAGAAAACATGAGACTCATGAGCAGGGAAATTAGCGAACTCCGTAGACAGAGAACCCCATCCCCGGTTTGCCACACACCAACGGATCAGTCTTCTTCTTCCGAGGAAGAACGGCCCCGTGAAAGAAGGCCGCTTGAACGACCTCAGAATTTGGACCAGCTGACGTTCGGATGTTTGCGGTCCCGCGAGGATGTTGCACGAGTACTAGGAACCAATGATCCAAGCTTGAGAGACTCTAACCTTACCAATCCTACTCAGGGGCAGATGCTCCAGCCCCCTCCTCCCGAGATCGACCGAGAGCGTAGGGAACGAAGCAGAGCAGAAGCAGCTCAAAGAAGAAGGGCATCTCCTGAACAAGAGCCCAGAAGGAACCCGGATACCAGGGCCAGGGAGCCTGAACGACCCCTGACTAATGCTGACATATGGGTGATGGTACGCCAGATTATGTCTGAAAGCCGGAACTACACCAATGAAGATTATGGCATTGAGCGAAGCCATACTCCTTTCACTGATGACATCCTCAATTTTAAATGTACCCGACGTTTTAACCTGCCGCAGATGGACAAGTACAATGGGAGAACCGATCCGGGACAGCATTTGATGCGATACTCATGGCTCATGAATGCTGCTGCCCCTGACGCAGTGAAGTGTAAAGCATTCCCGATCTATTTAGAAGATGTGGCGCTATTATGGTTTACCAGACTTCCCCCTCGTTCGATATCGAATTATAGGGAATTGAGCAAACGTTTTATGAATCAGTTCTGAATCCATACCCGAAAGTCTAAAAGTGTTATTGAATTATCAAGAATTAAGCAGGCACCGGGAGAATCTTTGAGGTCATATCTCGACCGTTTCAACTTAGCTGTGACTGAAGTTAGTGACCAGCACGAGCCCACCATCTTGATGGCTTTGATGGAAGGAGTCGATCCTGACTCCGAGTTTGGAGATTACCTTTCTGGGAAGCCACCTCCCACGAGAGAGTTATTTTATGAAAAGGCCGATATTCAGTTGAGACGAGAGGAGGCCAGGGAAAACCGAAAGAGAAAGTCTGGAGCGGCTTCAAAAGAAAATGTTCAGAGTAATATCGCCGTGAAGCAGTCTGGAGAAAGTTCCGGAAAAGTTGAGGTGAATGTGGGAAACAAGAGTGGAAACGACAATAATGGAAACGGGGGCAACAACAACAACCGTAATGCGAACGGTAACAGAAGAAATAGAAATAGGGGAAGTGATCCTAATAAAAGACCCCGGTTCCAGACTTATGAGAATTATACACCGTTGAACGATACTCTGGAGAACATTTACTTGGAGAATTATACTTGCAATATAAAAGACCGCCACCTCGCGACTCAACGGAGAAAGAAATGGCAACTCGAAAGTTTTGTTTGTTTCATGGAACTCATGGGCATTCAACCAATGAATGTCGACATTTGGGAGACGTGATTGAGAAGCTGCTGCGCGAAGGGAAATTGGATGAATATAAGGTTGCCCCGAGAGAAAGGGGGCAAGGAGAACAGGCTCCAAAACAGATCCAATCTGCTCCCAAGCCTACGGCACAGCAGAAAGGCAAAGGAATTGTTATCAACTCCATAGTGGGTGGACCCCACCAAGCGATCCACAGTTTTAGAGCAATGGATCAATATGTAAATGCAGCTAAGCACGTAGATGTGGATGAATGTGATGATTTGGAAGATATCGCTCCCATAAAGCAACAAAAGACAATGTTTGCAACGTGGTATTCCGTAGCAGAGATAATACCGGGATCTAGTCACCCACCGACGATCCGTTGGTCATTACCACCACCATTGGGCCGGCATTGGTTCATAAGGTGTTAGTAGGCAATGGAAGCTCTGTTAATATTTTATTTAAAAAGTCATTTGATCAGATGAAGCTTGAATCTGAAGATTTGAAGCCATGCGAAGGTTGGATCCGGGCTTCAACGGAGCGTCGACAGCCCCAATGGGGTACATAGAATTGCCCGTAACCTTGGGGCAAGGAGAACGCCGAAGAGTACGGATGCTTCAGTTCGTAGTATTGGACGTAGATTCGCCTTATAATGAATTTTTGGGAAGGCCTGCCCTCGCTGAGTTCAGGGCTTGCATCGCCCCTTGGTGTTTGTTGCTTAAGTTCCCAACTGAAGCCGGAACTGGAGTAGTGAGAGGAGATCAAGTCTCCGGACAGGCCTGCTATGTTGCCGAATTAAAGATGTTGATGAAGGGACTTAACATCGAGAGTAAAGGTGCCTCGCCTCCTCCAAAGGAGGGCTCGGCGTAGCAATTAGAGGGGTCGGCCCCGAAGGAGTTGCCCAAAGGAACGCTTGAAGACCTGGATCCCAGAAAAGACGAGGAACCAGAGACTAGAAATGCAACTCCTAATGAAGCGACAGTGGACATTCCCATTGATGAAGCTGATCCGACAAGAGTTTTGAAGATTGGATCCCAATTGGATCCACGTCGGGCCAAATAACTAACTGACTTCCTGAAGGCAAATTTGGACGTGTTTGCCTGGACCCATGCCGACATGTGTGGGATATCGCCATCCGTCATAAGTCATTCACTAAATGTAAACCCGAAACACCCGCCTGGAAAGCAAAAGAGACGTATGCTGGGCCCAGAGAGGTCGGCTGCTCTGAAAGAAGAAGTGGAGAAGCTGAAACAGAACGGATTTATTAGAGATTCGACATATCCTGACTGGATATCGATTCTCGTCTTAGTAAAGAAGCCGAATGGAAAGTGGCAGACCTGCATTGATTTTTCAGATTTGAACAAAGCTTGCCCGAAAGATAGTTTCCCACTTCCCAGGATTGACCAGCTTGTAGATTCGATAGCGGGACACGAACTTCTTTCTTTCATGGACGCCTATTCCGGGTACAACCAAATTCCTATGCACGTGCCAGATCAAGAACACACGAGCTTCATTACAAATTTGGGGTTATACTGTTACATGGTCATGCCGTTCGGATTGAAAAACGCTGGAGCCACATATCAGCGCTTGGTGAACAGGATGTTTTATAATCAAATAGGGAAAACTATGGAAGTTTATGTGGACGATATGCTTGTCAAATCGAAACAGTCCTCCAGCCATACGCAGGACTTGGCTGAAATGTTTGGCATCCTGCGAAAGTATCGAATGAAGTTGAATCCTTTGAAATGCTCATTTGGAGTGGCATCGGGAAAGTTTCTAGGCTTCATTGTGAGCTCCCGAGGGATTGAAATCAATCCCAGCCAAATAGCGGCGATAAGAAACATTGAAGAATCGAGGAGGATTAAAGATGTCCAAAGTCTTGCGGGGAAAGTAGCCGCGTTGAGTAGGTTCATCTCCAAAGCCACGGACAAATGCGTCCCATTTTTTGATTTGATTAAAAGAGGAAAGAAAAACTTTGAGTGGACTCCGGACTGTGTTGAGGCCTTTCGAAATTTATTGGAATTGCTAGAAAAACTGCTGATTTTGTCAAAGCCAGTGGATCACGAAGAGTTATTTGTTTACTTGGCAGTTTCGGCTCACGCTATTAGCACAGCCTTGGTTCGAGAAGAAGACAAAGTACAGAGGCCGGTATATTATGTAAGTAAGAAATTGGCAGCGGCAGAATGCAACTACCCAAAGATTGAGAAGCTCGCTTACAGCCTCCTAATCGCCTCTCGAAAACTTCGTCATTATTTCCAAGCTCACCCGATAACCATATCACTGACCAACCTCTAAGGCAGGTGTTACAGAGACCCGAAGCATCGGGACGATTGATCAAATGGAATATTGAATTAAGTCAGTTTGATTTAAACTTTCAGCCGCGGAGGTCGATCAGGGGGCAGGCTCTGGCTGACTTTATAGCAGAGTTCACAATCCCAGAGGAGGAAATAATCGATGACAAAGTGGTCAAGTCCGAAGGTGAGTTAAAGTTAGATCCCTGGAAGCTATACACTGACGGAGCCAAGAATGACCGCAGGTCCGGAGCTGGAATCGTCTTAGTAACTACTGAAGGACGGTCATTATATTACGCTCTACGATTAGAATTTTCGGCGACTAACAATGACTCTGAATATGAGGCCCTGATTGTCGGGCTAAAGCTTGCTAAAGACCTCAGAATAAAAACATTGGACATATTCTGCGACTCCAAAATGGTTGTTTGCCAAGTGCGAAAGGAATTTGTGGCTCGGGGACCTCGACTTATCGCCTACCTCGGGAAAGTGGAAAAGCTGTTGAGCAACCTGGAACGGTACAACATAACGCACATCCCAAGAGCCGAGAACCAGAAGGCAGACAGGCTGGCAAAGCTAGCTAGTTCCGACAACCCGGAAGAAACTGAAATAATTCCAATTGAAACGTTGGAATCGCCAAGCTTTGAGTCGATGGAAATTGAGTTCGCTTTCGAAACAGAACCGGAAAAGGAGTCGTGGATGACCCCAATTAAGAACTTCCTTAAGAATGGAATGCTCCCATCAAAGAAGAGTGAGAGACGGGCTATAGTTTGCAAGGCTACCAGATACGTCCTTCAAGATGATACTCTTTATAGACAAGGATTTTCTATGCCCCTGTTATGATGTATAGCACACGACGACATCAAACGTGTGCTAAGAGAAGTACATGAAGGTGAGTGTGGAGATCATACAGGAAGTCGGACTTTAGCGAAAAAGATATTACGGTATGGATACTTCTGGCCCACAATTAATAAAGATGCGGCTGATTATTCACGACGCTGCGATAAGTGCCAGAGATTCGCCAAAGTCCCCAGAGCACCGTCGACCCAACTCAAATCAATGGTGAGTCCTTGGCCTTTTGCCACGTGGGGAATTGATATCATCGGAGTTCTACCAATTGCTAAAGGAGGAGCAAAATATGCAATAGTCGATGTGGACTATTTTACGAAGTGGGTGGAAGCTGAGCCCCTAACCAAGGTCACGGCGAGAAAGGTGATAAGTTTTGTGGTTAGAAATATTATATGCCGATTCGGGATCCCAAGGACCATAATAACTGATAACGGAACCCAGTTCGATGGTGCTGAATTCAGAAATTTCTGCCAGAAATATAAGATCGACAAACGATATACTGCGGTTGCCTATCCGCAGTCGAACGGACAAGTTGAAACAATAAACAAAGTTATAAAATCCATCCTCAAGAAACGGTTAGAGTGTGCAAAGGCAAAATGGGTTGACGAATTGCCTTTAGCTTTGTGGGCATATCGAACAACATTTAAGACAGCTACTGGCCATACCCCTTTCTCTCTCTCTTTTGGTTCAGAAGCAGTAATTCCAGTAGAGCTTGAAGTTCCTTCCCACCGGGTGACGTATTATGACCCGATGACGAATCGGGCACTCTTACTCGAGTCTCTTGATGAAATCGAAGAAAAAAGGGACGAAGCAGATTTGCGCGCGGCAAGACATCGACGTCAGATGGAACGCTATTACGACAAAAAAGTTCGCCTTAGGACTTTTGAACTAGGAGATTTGGTGCTAAAGAGAGTCTTTCCATCCCTTCCTCACCTCGGTCCAAAGTGGGAAGGACCCTTTGTCATCCAACGGAAACTTGAAAAAGGAACCTTCAAGTTAACGACCGTAGATGGCGAAGAAGTACCTAGGGCATGGAATGCCCAACACTTGATGCGATATTTGGATTAGAAATGTTGTACTCTTTGTTATTTTTCTTATGAACTCTGTAAAAAGGCACGACTTGCCTTAGGAAAATCTGATGATATGAATAAAGGACTATAAAGTGGATGTAGGCTACGACTTAGCCGAACCACTATAAAAATATCGTGTGTTATTTACTTTCATGCATTATATATATATACCTTCATCGACTATTCTGTTGCGATTATGGAATATAAGATGATTTAAAACCTGAAAGGTTGAAAACAGTTTATACGTAAGAAAAAGCACAACGACTATTTGTGCGACAAGACATAAAAGAATGGGAAGACGTCATTCTTAACTCTAACTCTCGAGAATTGAGAGAGAGTATAATGGACGGGAAGACGACGTCCTCTGAGGCGTGAAGGTGCACCCAGACAAGAGACCGCCTCAGTAAGAACTCTAACCTAAGTATAAGACAGGAGAGTATAAAAAATGCCAGAAAAAACGACAGGCATTGACGACACAGAGAATGCAATCCCGTCGAAAAATTGGGGACATTCAGACTACTTGATTAAGTCTTGAATAGTTTTTTGAGATTGACTGGGGGCATATATGTATACACATATTTCCCCCACCATAACTTCATTACACAACTATAGTAAGACATGCATTCTTACATAAGTGCAAAACTAATGGCTAACAGACATTGCAGAAAATGAATTATTTTTTATTTACAAATGAATGAATTTGTACAGGAAAACAGTCAAAAAGAAGGTGCAAGGGCCACCCTCATAGCAACAATTATTGGTCAACCAGATGCTAAAATAACGGAAGACAGCCCACTACTTAGACTTCGAAGGAGGCTTGGACTTCTTGGCGGCTTTCTCCGCATCCTTCGCCTCTTTTTCGGCCTCCGTCAAGATGCGCTTTGATTTTTTCTTTCCTGAAGCTGAGGTGCTGGAATCGGTTGACTTCTTCCCAGAGGGCGGAGCGCTGGAATCAAAAGAAGACTTTTTAGCGAGTTCCTCTGTAATAGATCTAGTTGAAAGCTTAACAACTAACCTTGATCCCGCATCCACAACTGCGAGAGGCTTGAGGCTTTCAGGGTCTAAGTCTTCAGCTTTTAACTACAAGCATTTATCTTGATCAGCTTTCAGTGCAGCCAAAGTAACATCATCTGCGCTTTTCGACTCCCCGACTATTGCCACCTCCGGATCTTCCTCATGTCCTCCGTCACTGAAATCATCCTTTAAGGCATATATCATTTCGTCATCACGAGGAGTATCAGCCTTAGACGGTTCGCTTCCTTCTCCCAAATCTATGGGAGCAGCCTTGTCCTTTCCCCCTTTTGCCTTCTCCGTAGGCTCCGCCCCAGAGGCGGTTCCCTGGGTCACATCTGTCTTTTCGGATGGCTCAATACCTACAGAGTGAGAAGCAACAGTTATCAACTCAAGAGAAAATAATGGGTTTTTCATCGATTGCTCAATCACGTGGCGAAAGGTAGAGATAGCCTTGACTAATTAAGGTGAAAATGTAGAGATACCTTCCGAAGACTTCTCGGCTGGGGTAACTGCTGTCTCCGATGCCGTTTCGGGAATAGGGGATAACAGAGTTGTTCGAGGGATCCCCGGGTTTTCAGGATCATATCCCTCTACTTCAGAAGTTGCGGGGGCAGTAGAAGAGAAACCAGCCTCGGGAATATTCTTTTGCTTAGTCCTCCGCCTCTCTTCATCCATAGCAGCAGCAATGAGGCGGCGCCCTTCAGCTAGGCGTTCTGGCTCATCATCCCTTAAATATTTCTCCATCAGCTTGTCCTCGTCAATGGAACCAACCTTGAGCTCCTCTTTCTCCCACTCAACGATCTGACTCCATACTTGGACTAGAGTAGATGGATAATCTTCAATCCAAGAAATGTTCCGACGACTGATGATATGCGCAAAGAATTCAATCATTAATTCGCCGAAGCCCTGAATCTCTTCCTCAGCCTCTAACAATTGTTTGCGGGCCTCCTCAGCGGATTTGATGGCACATTCGACGTTACCCTCCGCCAGGGCAGCTCTGTTCTCCGCCTCCATTAGCTTAGAAGCCAAGTCAGCATTTTTCTTTTCTAGTTCAGCATTCCTCCTTGCTAACTCGGCATTTTTCCGTTCAAGGTCAGCGTAAGCAAGGCGCGTTTTAGCGGCATCTGACTTAGCATCTTCGGCTTGCTTTTTTAACTCAGAATGCTCTTGAGTATGAGATTCAAGCAAATCATGGTAACGTTTTTGCATATCTTCAAATTGTTGTTTGAAGCTAGTAGCGTCCCTTTGAGCAACAGCAAGCTGGGCCTGTGTGTCCTCCAAATCTTTTCCTAGATTCTTTAAGGCCTTTGCACCGTCTTCCGCGGTTTTTTGCATCGAATCAGCATTCGTGATTAGAGTACGGATGATTCTGGAAAGGTTGCGTGAATACTTGAACATTTCAGAATACTGTTTTTCGACCGCATCTATCTTTTCTTTGGCCTCATCTGCCCACCTGGAAGAAATAGGCTCAAGGGCAAGTAAAAAAGTCAGGTTCTCGAAGTAATGTTCAGGAAATTGCTCCTCCAAATACGCTCGCTTGATTGCAGTTTCAGCATCTAGTGGTGGAGGGGCGGGGATCGTCAGCTCAGTATCCCTGTGTGTGGAGGATTCAATAGCCTCTTTATCTGTTCTAGGCCGTTTAGCAGAGACCTTGCGTTTACTTCGTGACTCAGTATCTTTTGGCGGACTTCTCTCCCCGCTGCGCTTTTCTTGAGAAGAGGTGGAGTCTTTTGGTTGCGGCCTGTCCTCTTCCCGACGACCTTGGTAACCTTTATATCTCTTTAGGTCCGTCCGAACAGGAGAGCGGGAACGCGAGATTCGAGAGCGATAGGGTTCATAAGGCCTTCTCTCCTCCCTACTGCGATCGTCGCGGCGATCATACTCAGTATCATAAGGTGGATTAGACATGCTGCGGCGGAGTTTCCTGATATCGTAGTAAGATCGGGACATCGTGCCTGCACAATAAGACAAATGAAATTCAGAATCAATAGTTTCACAAAGAGAAAGATGCAATGAGTGGTGATGCTATTGTGTAAAGTGAGTCCTAAGTGGTGTTTTTCCCCCCAACCAACCCGAATCCGAAGCTAGACTAGTACGGGCGGGCTCTTTGGCCTTAGCAGGAGTGGTTTCTTCGGAAGAAGTGAAAACTAAAGGATTCTTCCTAAAATCCTCTGAAGTGTAAATGGTTTCAGGTAAGGGGAGATCCCCCAAACCCTGAAACAGTGGGTCATCAGTGCTAGGGACATCTCTCTCAGAAGCATCAATCGGAGACTCTTTAGAAGACGTTGACTTTTCTGGAGAAATGGCATCCTCGGGAACAGTATATCCTTCGCGATGCTTTTCGGCCATATTTGCTAATTCATCATCTTGGGTAGAAGAAGGAGAGGGTGAAGCTTGAAGAGGCATTGTAGGAGCTCTCGAAATTTCGCCCGTTTCGGGGATTACATCCACTGGGGGAATATATACATATGGAGCCGCCCCATGACCAATGCTACGAGTAACAGATAGCAACCCATGAAAATGAAGATATTCGTCCTTAAGGACTTCATCAATAGTCAAGAACTTCTGATCGCCATTAAGGAGCTGGTGCATCCGGTCAAAGAATACTTGGTCTGATATTTGTTTTGGGTTATCGACTGCAAACCAAAAGAAAAACGAGTTAAGGCGATGACTTGAATGTATAGAGTCGAGATTTAGAAAACCAGTGCTTTACTTGATTTCGTCCACCTCCTAGCACACCCTGGTTGTCGCTTCACATAAAACCATTCCAGCCTGGAATCTCCAGCTTTACTACTGAATGGCGCTGAAATTATCTTCCTCTTAGGGACAGACTCAAAATAGCAGAAAGAAGGAGTCTCTCGAGTCCGATGCTTGAAGTTGTAGAAGAAATGAACGTCATCGAAAGTGAGCTCTATGCCTAAGATCTCACGATATGCTATATATAAGGTGTATAAGTAAGCATAAGAATTAGGGTGCAGCTGCATGGGGGCAATCCGCATTTGTCTTAGAAAATCAACGATGAAAGGAGAAAATGGAGGGATAGTACCGACCATGCACATCAACCGAGTAATTGCCATATACCCTTCTGGAGGGTTGTGGGGACGGTCAGTTCTCGAAGGCACCAGGGTGTCCCTTTTTAGTATCCCGTATTTTAAACAAATTCGGATAAGTCTGTCATTGTCGATTGTTGATTCAACAGAATCTTGGGGTGATTCCAATATGACAGCCGATTCAAACTCATCAGGAGCTCGGTCGTCACCAATCCCTCCTTCCTCTTCAAAACCTAGAGAAACTTCACCCTCCGAAGACACATTGTCACTTTCGCGATTTCCAACCTCGTAGTCTGAACCCTCATCATTCCATTCTGGATCCGAGGGAGAAGATATGTCCTCAAGAGTAACTTTGTTGGATGTATCCGGGGCCTCTTTCTTCCCGGCTAGTCTAGAAGAGCGTCTGGGTCTCATGGTCACAAAACTATTGAAGAAGCAATAGCACAAGTTAGAGTAAATTAGCCCGTATCCCCCCGTGCATGTGTGCAAACTAAAGTGTAAACAGTGTATGCGGAAAGTGTAAAGTTAATATTTGAAAGTGCGACGCAAAATTTTGGCAAAGTAGTAAGGGTCAAGGCAATTCTTGATGTCCAGTTATGTTCGCAAGGCACTATCCTAACTGTCCATTAAGTTGAAGATTATGCCAAAAGTTGATTGGGCCAGTTAAACGAGTTTTCATGCATTAAGATGGACTGCACTTCAGTTCGGTTCAGGCGCATTCATTGGGATTGGATCGGGGGCGTAACCCTGCCTTGGGCTTGGACAAAAATTGAAGCTCTGGAACCAAATCGGATCGGCTCGGAAGTAGATTCCCCGAACGGTTCGGGTCGGATCACGCAGTCATGCCTCTCCTCCTTTATCTTACAGTCCGACCCGATCCGGTTAGGTGCGCTCCATTCCCCCCTTTTATTTGACTACTTGCCCCGACCCGATCCGACCTTCTGGACTTCTTTTTCTTTTCCCTTTCTCTACTTGCCCCGACTCGATCTGACATTCTGGACTTCTTTTCTTTTTTCCTTTATCCACTTTCCATACTCCACCGCCCGAACCGACTCCCTATGATCTTCTTCTTCTACCTCCTTTTTAGCCATAAACCCAATATCATCTCCGACGCCCCAGTCATGATCGAACAAAGAACGACTGCCTCTTCCAACGCCTCGAAGTAGCAACGAAGCCACCAACGACAATAACGAAGGAAGAGGAGACTGCAGCGTGGAAACCACATCCAGATCGGTCGAATTGACCATCAATTTCAATTAAAACCTGTTATCATGAAACCGATCAAGGATTTAAACCTACCGGAGTATATAAGTTGGAAATTCGCACGAGAATTGTAAAGAGATTTTCTCTTTTGAATCCTGGAGTTTCAGAACAGAACTTGCAAAACGATGGAATAAAAAGAAAGTGATAGAAAAATGAAGGCTGGGCTTATATAAAAGCAAGGTGACCATTCGTATCCCCGTTCGGATCGGCTCGACAGCCCAGTAACGCAGCGTGGCCCAATAGTCCAATACGAAATAGAAGAAGAAGGGGATCCGTTCGGGTCGGAATCCCAACCGAACAGAACGTAGCGACTCAGCAGTAAATTGAATTAAAATTCGAAGAAGAGGATGAGAGCACAAGGAAAATCAAAGGAAAAATTACCTAGAAGACGCTGTGCAATGATAATCAAAGCATGCTCCGTCTCCAACAGAAGCATCCTTTGAGGGGGCAAAATGTTAGCCCACTTTGTGAACTGGGCAACACAAAGTCGAGATGTGAAACGTTGAAGAACTTAGAAAGCATCATAGCGGATCGGATCGGAGAGATGTTGCGGATCGGATCGAAGAGATGTTGTTGTTCGGATCGGAGAGCTGCTACTGTTTGAGTCAAAGAGGCACTGCTGTTCGGATCGGAGAGCTACCTACTGTCAATCGGATCGGAGGGCTACCTACTATCGGGTCGGAACGGAGCAGAGTAAAGTGGATAAGGACTTAGTTTTAGGTTAATCCTGATCGGATCGGATAACCCGATCCGAACCCCCTCTCCAGGCTCCTCCGACCCGAACCCATATTCCACATCACTTTCCCCCATGATCGCCTGGTTATTCGGAGCGGTTATGACCAGTTCTAACCCACGAAAACCACTACTCTGATGCGCTGTCAGCACTAGAACCCATCCGAACCCGAGGACGATGGGATGGAAGACACGTGGATCCGATCCGGATCGGGTTCTGAGCAAATTTTCACCTATAAATTCCTTGTCTGGAGACAATCAAAAGGATCTTCTTTTCGACACTTTGAGAGTTCAACCACCTTCATAAACCGAATTCAAGCACTCCCGTATAATCCAAATTGTCTTTCAACATTTGTTTTGAGATAATTGAGTGAATGTATGTGAGTTGTGAGTGAAGTTGAGTGAATATCTCATTGTAATTGCAACTATATCATCGAGAATAGTGATTGACAAGTGGACGTAGGCTTTTCAACGTCGAACCACTATAAATTCTGTGCCTCCATTTTATTTTTGATCTTATTTTATTCTGATTTTATTCAATTTGGGTGTTAGAACCACTTTTTGGTCTAACATATACATTTATTTGAATCGACATTAGAATATAAATATCGATTTTTATTTATAAAAGGAATTGAAAATGACGCGGCAGTTTGAAAATTCGATTTTAAATTCAAATGAACATACAGGATTCAAAATAAACCGGATTTTAGCAAAACCAAAAATATTAGAATCTATTTGAAAATATCATTCTAACGAATCCGAAAAATTGAAATTTCATAGCGAGAATAAAAATTTATGCCCAGTTGAAGGTTCAGAATAGTCGCTTTGGAAATTTGGGCCCTTAAAAATAGAAATTTTGCAAACACCTCCATTTTCGAGGAAACCACTTTTGTTGGATCCGGGATGTCAAGTTATTGCTAGATTCCAAAATTCATAATTTTTGCTATTAATAGGTGAGCGTGGCGAAGTAAAACGTGTTTTGACAGTTTCAGTCAATTTGGATCGACCAGAAAATGGCCATTTTTCAAACGGTCTTCAAATTTGACGAAATTAGTTTTGTTAGGACTGTATCGTCAGTACGAAGCTAGAAATATTTTTTCTGGAATCTTCAGTGTCCGTACGTGGCCCCGGTAAATTGAAATGTGCATTCAAATTCAATATATAGAGTTATATTTTGATTTTGACGAAAACTGATCGAAATGGCCGAACTGACTTACAAAACATATCCCATTGTGTTCGGAATGGGGGTAATTAGTTGTGGGCGACAGTCGATGGGCTCTATTTTTAGTACGAATTTTTAAAGTAACCTTATAGAGAATAAAATAAATAAATAAATATATATTTTCATTTAACACCCTTCCCCCCAGTTTCTCTATCCCCGTCCAATATTCAGAAAAGAAAAATGAAAAAAACAACAACCATAGAGACCCAATCCACCGCCGCTCAACCATCACGCAACCCTCCCTCTGACACCGCGTCGTCGGCCAGCCCCATCCCCGTCCCTCCGATCAACTACGACGCCCCTCCTCCTCAATTCGAAGTTCGAAACGCCCAATTTCCCCTAACCCTAGCCCCCCAGTACACCGAAACGCGATGCGCCGCCCCTGGGACCTACCGCCATCACCGGCCATCTGCTCACCCCTCCAACCACGCACAGCCGAAGTGGACCCCCCTCACTCTGGAAAAGCCGATTGCCTATAAATTTTTAAATTTATTCATTTTTATTTATATGAAGGTGATTAATTTAAAGATTATATTTTTAATATGAATGATTATATTCTTATTTATAAAATTCAAGATGTGATTTTTATTGTATAAAGAAAATATTTTTGGTAAGTTAAAAATATGATTTTTAACTAATGAATGGCATGGAAATATTTTTAGAGAGATAAAAATATGATTTTTATATTATATAAATAATAAAAATATGATTTTTATATTATATAGATATTGAAAATATGATTTTTATATTACAGGGATAATAAAAATATGATTTTTATAATATGAATAACGATATGAAAATATTATTTTTAGTTAGATAAAAATATAAATTTTATCGTATGTATGTAAAAATATAAAGGTTTGATTTTTATATAGGTAGAATGGCGATAAAAATATAATTTTTATTTTGTAGGAAGAACAATAAAAATGTGATTTTTATAGATAAAAATACGATTTTTATAATGTTTTCATTACGATAAAGATAAGATATTTATATGCATATCATTAAGATAAAAAAATCGTTTTTATTATATATGAAGCGAAATAAAATTTCGATCTTTATATAAGAAGTAGAAATATAAAAATATAATTTTTATATAGAAAGAAGTGTTGTAAAAATATGTGAAGTAGAAATAAAAATATGATTTTTATTTATTGGAATGAAACGATAAAAATATGATTTTTATATATGAACAGCGTAAAAATGATGCGTTGAAATTTCAAACAAATCCAAACAGTTCAGAAAGAAAGACTGACGGAGTGGAACTCAAAGGTGAGAACTTCTCACTTAAATTTATTTTCTAGATAGAAATACATACTAGGATGTAGACAGTGCTTAGCCGCACCCGACACCCGTCGTCCACAGACCATGGACGACTTGTCTATTTGATTGATTGTGTTGTGAAAATTGATTGTGTGATGTGGAATGGAATAAAATATTTTATAGTTAAAAATATAATTTTTAACGTGTATATGAATAAAATAAATATTCATTTACAAATCAAACGATTTGTTTATGTACACCCATTTGACTAATATGGATTGGGACGATAAATTTTACACATCACCCAACTTCACAAATAAAACCTGTGTTTGATTGTTTGAAACCCCACACGGGTGTTGGGATGAAATTTGACGTACACTAATCCCAACTGTTTAGTTGTATGTCTATCGATTGATTGATAGGCTGTCGTAAGCGTTAAATATATATATTTGATGCTTATGCAGTGTAGAATGCACTTTGGATGATGGCTGACTGTGTTTGATTATTGTTGTATACATGTGTGTATGAAATCCGTATAAATCAAACTATATGGTAATTGACTATGTCTGATTCCAGTTCAGAAAGAATGAATATTTTAAAATAACAATTATTTTAAAAATAATGAATATTTTAAAGTAATATTCAGTAAAGGATCAAAATATGATTTTGATGTCTTATTTAGGATGGACGGAAATATATTTAAATATTTAGAACCTTGTTGATTAGATTAACGTCATTTTGATGTGAACGATATTTATATCGATTTTATTCATTTTTAGAATGAATATTGAAAAGGAATTGATTTCAAAATCTAATGTTTTGAAAATACTATCATTTATATATCGATGATATGGAATATTCAATTTTGATTTGAAATTGAATATAAAGTTGAAATCGATTCGAAACAGAATTTAAAACGATGTATAAAATATGATTTAAATGGAAATTGACAAAATATATATTATATATATTATATAATGGCCTGAGTAGAACATGCCGTGCTGCGGTAGTTTGCGAATTTCAACCAATGACTCTGAATGGACATTACGGGAGATTCGACTGTTGGATTCTCCTAAACCAGAACCGTTGGGTTCGTATCGAAAAGAGATTTCCAAAGAATATTAGAGATTTGAAATATAATGGTTGGATTTGGAATTATGTCCAAATCAAACTTGGAAAAGGTCATTGTAAGTGCAGTTCGAGGACCGTTTATGGAAATCGACTGTACGCGCCTTGATAAAATTATTAAAAATATCAATAATTTGTGTAAAATCATAACAAATGATTTGGAAAGAATTGGGATGAA
Organism: Allium sativum; assembly: GCA_030737875.1. NCBI lineage: Eukaryota > Viridiplantae > Streptophyta > Magnoliopsida > Asparagales > Amaryllidaceae > Allium > Allium sativum. The sequence continues at coordinate 199,943,004 of CM060909.1, read as the reverse complement.
AAATTCCATATATGAAAAGATAAAAATATATTTTTATCGAAATGAACTAGTCATGAACTAGAATTAACAAATCAATTTTTTTTCTAAATAAATAAATTGGATTTGAAATGGTTTTAAAAATAACCAGAATTTCCAATATATGAATTGGAATGGATTTGAATCGAAATTATCTTCGGAATATTTCGATATTGGATTCCGTGATTATATGGATATTGTGGTGGAATTTGGAAGATATATATATCGTTATTCCAATACGGTATTTGTTGATTCCAGAATTTGATATTGATTATTAACCAATATATTTTCTATTTAGAGCCTTGTATTTAATATTAAATGTGATTTTTGGTTTGTCGTGAATAGTGTCTTCATTAACACTGTTCTTGAACCCAGTTGAGAAAAGATTAAATCTTTTTATTTAGATTTAATGAAGTATACCAATTAATTGATATTTAATTGGAATGGAAATGAAATTGATCTTTGGGTTTATCGTGAATGGTGTTTTAAATAAAACATGTTCTTTATCCCGATTAACAATGGAATAATATTTTGGGTTGTTGTGAACAGTATCTTTAATAATTCTGTTCTTAGACCTAATGGAGTTAAGAAAATCAAAAACTAACTGGGGATTAGTTGAGTTGAATGGTTTCCTGGGTATTGATCTGATGTTGGTTTCGGCCTTCGGGGTTAATACTTAGGTAATTGTTCACTTGCTCATTTACGGTTAAAGGCTGATGTTATGGAATGTGATTTTGGGTTTGTCGTGAACCGTATTTTAAAGGACATTGGTTCTTTAGCCCAGTTAAAGGCAGGAATAAGATTTTGGGTTGTCGTGAAGGGTATCTTTAATAATACTGTTCTTAGACCTAATGGAGTTAAGAAAATCAGAAACTAACTGGAGATTAGTTAAGTTGAATGGTTTCCTAGGTATTGATCTGATGTTGGTTTGGGCCTTCGGGGTTAATACTCAGGGAATTGTTCACTTGCTAATTTACTATTAAAGGCCGATGGAATGGAATGTGATTTTGGGTTTGTCGTGAAACGTGTTTTAAATTACATTGGTTCTTTAACCCAGTTAAAGACAGGATATGATTTCCCAAGTTAAACAATCATTAATATTGATTTTTAGGAAGATTAAAACCAAATGGAGTTTTAATGCATCTTTAATTAGATTGAAATGAAATCCAAAAGAAGATTAAAGAATAAATTGAAAGAATTTATCTTTGATAAAATTAACGGGAACCTTTCCCAAAGTATAAGAATATTTGAATAAAGGAACATTCTGGATTGGAATGAGGCATATGTTGTGTTTTTATAACAATTGTTTGTTATATATGCGAGTTATTCAGAAAGACCCGGTTTATCCCATTCCGAATGACTGATTCGATGATATGTCGAGGATGAAGACGGTGGTTAAAGACTAGAGGTCTTCACATCGTTTGGATGATTACTGATGTCTTGATTGGGCTGTACACCCAAGACACGGTAATAAGTGGTGATCGTCCAGACATACTTGGAGATCGACCGGATATGCGAGGAACTCTCCCCTGTATTGGACATATGGGGGAGTAATAAGGTGCCTCCAGTTTTGTTCAGACCCAGAACGAACTTGTAAATGGATGTGTGTCTGACATCGGATTTTATTCTGTGTGATTGATAGACATCGGTTGCATAGCATGAATTGCCTGTGTGGCATGCTGAAATGCAAATGATCAAGGCTTCTGTTGAAAAGCAGAGTCTTGTTGTTGATGATCAAAGCACGGCTTTAATACAACGTATCTTTGTGTAGCGTTAATTCATGAGCCTCGCACCCCGGTGTGAACCAGAAATGGGACAGGACATCAGAGAGGGCATGCGTTTCCTTCTAGCTAGGAGTGGTTTTAGCGTTTTACTAGCCCTGACATTTTACTCATGTGGATGATGGATTGCGAGGCACCTCGGTTATATCGATCGTTCCGGGGCCGATAGTTTGATCGGGATATGACCAGTTTATGCCCCATAGGGCGGGGAAACGCATTGTTCAGGCATTTTAATCCACTCCGTGTGGACCGGCCCTGACGATCTAAAGGCTTGACAGAGTACTTGCCTGAGGCTCAGGCTAGACAGTCTCGAAGTGGTAAGGACGATGCCTTGCCTTGGTTCACAGATGGAAATCCAACTTCCAATACGACATTTTGCGGTTTTAATTGTAAACCTATATATGGCGACATAGTGGTATGGAGCACTTATTCCGTCTATGATTGATACTTATGATTGAAATTTTTTCGACACTATACACTTATAGTAATAATAAAACATGAAATTCTACGTACCATGACTTCTTGGCTATTATAAGGTAAAAACTCTATCCTTCGGCTTGCGTTGCATTGTATGATGGGACCTGAGTCTTATAATAGCTTCATTGTTCTTTATTTAGCATTGAGCTGTTGTTTTATGCACTGGTATCCTTGGGAGGAAACTCGTTCCATGTTATACGGTGTGGTCCCTGGATTTATCTAACTTTAAAATAAAGATTAATAACTGTTTTAGTTCTCACACCAGTCACATGACTGAACTAGAGTTTATTGTTTTAACCTAAACTCTGGGTGCCCCTATTTTCCGCACGGGCAGCTAGTAGTTTTGGTTTTACAGATTTATATTTACAGGATCCTGATTTACAACTGAAGCGATATTCGGAAAGCTCTGTATCCATGTATTACTTTCAATTGTGTTTTGTATTATTTTCCACTGCTATGTATTTAAATGTAATTTAAATCTCTGATATTGATCAAATGTATATGATTTATTCATACTCTGTTATATTCTTGTATTCTGATGAAATTGTGGTAATAAGCAATGAAATGTTCTTCTGTTTGTGTTTTGATTCATCTTATTCTCAAAGTCAATCCTGGCTTTCCTTCATGAGGAAGTTCGGGTCCTTATAGTGGTATCAGAGCTTTCATTTACAGAGCTCAGAGAACAAGACACACTAGAACCAAACGAAAGAATTCATCAGAGATTGGATTTGTAATATCCAAAGAGAATGACTCGTTAGAGATAGGATCAGTAGTACCTTAGAATGAGTGTGAAGAGAGATATTTTTAAAATAAAAATTAAAACGAATTTTGTTTTGAAAATTTAAACCTGTTTATACGTGTTTGAATATTTATTTTAAATCGATTTGGACTATCGAGTATATAGAGATATTAATATACGTCTGATCCACATGTATTAAAGCCTCAAATATACGGGATGGATATAGGATCACACTCTAGTCGCCCGAAGATGGTTCTGATGATCGCTATAGTACGTACATCATCAGAATTTATGTTCGTGCTTTGAAAGTGTGACATCTATATATTTCCAATTGACTGGTGTGAGAACCAAAATATAGTTAGAATATATTGTTGTGAATTGGCATCAAAAACATGATTTTTAAGTATATGAAAAAAAATTATTATGAATTTGATACGTTAATCAACTAATTGATTGCTGATTGTGTTGTTTGATTATTGTTTTGATTAATTAGAATTTGGAATGATTAAGCCAAATTGTATCAAATGTTGAACAGAATTGAAAATTTATAGAAATCGCATGCATATACATGTATATACATTGAATAGGTTATAGCAGGGAAGCTAAGCAGAGGAATAAAATTGTTTGCCCGACAAATAGGTACATGTTTGTTGTATTTCTTTGGGGTTTTGATGATTTTATGAGCGGATTGGCTAGCCGCTTGGCTTTTTCTTTTTCTATTTGAAATGAGAGGGCCTGTGTGGCGGTTTGGGGATTTTCCCGGTGCTCCCGTAAAAAGGAGGTTATGGCGAAATTTTTCGAAAATTTAGGGTGTTAGCCAAATTTTTGAAAGATTTGAAAATTTTTAGAAACTGAAAAGTTGAAGAATGAAAGCCAAACTGAAGGTTGAGCTGGTTTGTAAAACAATTTTTAGCTCTGTTCCTTTTTGGGGACGAAAAGATTTTAAGTGGGGGAGATTGTAACAACCCGGAAAATCAAAACCAATTTAAAATTTTTATTTTGGCAATTTTAATGATTTTTGAATATTTAAAATGAATTATTTTAAATAATAACAATGAGAAATTTATTTTGAATAGAATTAGAATGTATATATTTATTTGAATTGACGTTAGAATATAAATATCTATTTTTACTTATAAAAGGAATTGAAAATGGTGCGGTAGTTTGAAAATTCAATGTCAAATTTCAAATGAACGTACAGGATTCAAAACAAACCGGATTTTAGCGAAACCAAAAATATTATAATCTATTTGAAAATATCTTTCCAACTAATCCGAAAAATTGAAATTTCATAGCGGGAATAAAAAGTTATTCCCAGTTGAAAATTCAGAATAGTCGTTATGGAATTTTAGGCCCTTAAAAATAGAAATTTTGCAAATGACCTCCGTTTTCGACAAAACCACTTTTGTTGGATCCAGGATGTCAAGTTATTGCTAGATTCCAAAATTTATAATTTTTGGGATTAATAGGTGAGCGTGGCGAAGTAAAACGTGTTTTGATAGTTTTAGTCAATTTGGATCGACCAGAAAATAGCCATTTTTCAAACGGTCTTCAAATTTGATGAAATTATTTTTTTTAGGACCGTATCGTCAATATGAAGCTAGAAATATTTTTTTCGGAATTTTCAGAGTCCGTACGTAGCCCAGGTAAATTGAAATGTGCATTCAAATTCAATATATGGAGTTATATTTTGATTTTGACGAAAATTGATCGAAACGGCCGAATTGGTTTACGAAACATATCCCATTGTATTCGGAATGAGGGTAGTTAGTTATGGGCGACAGTCGGTGGGCTCAATTTTGAGTTCAAATTTTTATGGTAACCTTTTAGAGAATAAAATAAAATAAATAAAATAATATATATTTTCATTTAACACCCTTCCCCCTCCCCCAGTTTCTCTCTCCCCGTCCAATATTCCGAAAAGAAAAATGAAAAAAAATAACCGTACAGACCCAATCCGCCCTCGCTCAACCATCTCGCAACCCTCCCTCTGACACCGCACCGTCGGCCAGCCCTATCCCCGTCCCTCCGATCAACTGCGACGCCCATCCTCCTCAATTCGAAGTTCGAAACCCCCAATTTCCCCTAACTCGTAACCCTAGCCCCCTAGTACACAGAAACGCGCCGCGTCGCCCCTAGGACCCGCCGCTACCGCCATCACCGGCTATCTTCTCAACCCTCCAATCACCCACAGCCGAAGTGGACCCCCCTCTCTCTGGAAAAGCCGATTGCCTTTAAGTTTTTAAATTTGTTCATTTTTATTTATATGAAGGTGATTAATTTAAAGATTATATTTTTAGTATGAAAGATTATATTTTTATTTATAAAATTCAAGATGTGATTTTTATCGTATAAGAAAATATTTTTTGCAAGTTAAAAATATGATTTTTAACTAGTGAATGGCATGGAAATATTTTTAGAGAGATAAAAATATGATTTTTATATTATATAGATATTGAAAATATGATTTTTATATGATATAGATATTGAAAATATGATTTTTATATTATAGGGATAATAAAAATATGATTTTTATAATACGAATAACGGTATGAAAATATTGTTTTTAGTTAGATAAAAATATAAATTTTATCGTATGTATGTTAAAATATAAAGATTCGAATTTTATATAGGTAGAATGGTGATAAAATATATAATTTTTATTTTGTAAGAATAATTGTAAAAATGTGATTTTTATGGATAAAAATACGATTTTTATAATGTTTTCATTATGTTAAATATACGATCTTTATATGCATATCATTAAGATAAAAAAATTGTTTTTATTATATATGAAGTAAAATAAAAATTCTATCTTTATATAAGAAGTAGAAATATAAAAATATAATTTGTATATAGAAAGAAGTGTTGTAAAAATATATGAAGTAGAAGTAAAATTATGTTTTTTATTTATTGGAATGAAACGATAAAAATATGATTTTTATATATGAACAGCGTGAAAAGGATGCGTTGGAATTTCGAACAAATCCAAACAGCTCAGAAAGAAAGACTGACGACGTGGATCCCAAAGGTGAGAACTTCTCACTTTAATTTATTTTCTAATTAGAAATATACACTAGGATGCAGACGATGCTTAGTAGCACCCAACACCGGTCGTCCACAGACCATGGACGACTTGTTTGTTTGATTGATTATGTTATGAAAATTGATTGTGTAATGTGGAATGAAATAAAATATTTTATAGTTAAAAATATAATTTTTAACGTCTATATGAATAAAATAAATATTCATTTACAAATCAGACGATTTGTTTATGTACACCCATTTGACTGATATGGATTGGGACGATAAATTTTACGCATCGCCCAACTACATAAATAAAACCTGTGTTCGATTGTTTGAAACCCCACACGGGTATTGGGATGAAATTTGACGTACACTAATCCCAACTGTTTAGTTGTATGTCGATCGATTGATTGATAGGCTGTCGTAAACATTAAATATTTATATTTGATGCATATGTAGTGTAGAATGCACTATGGATGATGGTTGACTGTGTTTGATTGTTGTTGTATACATGTGTGTATGAAATCTATATAAATCAAATTATATGGTAATTGACTGCGTCTGATTCCAGTTCAGAAAGAATGAATATTTTAAAATAACAATTATTTTAAAAATAATGGATATTTTAAAGTAATATTCAGTAAAGGATCAAAATATGATTTTGATGTCCGATTTGGGATGGACACGAATATATTTAAATATATAGAGCCGTGTTGATTAGATTAACGCCATTTTGACATGAACGATATTTATATCGATTTTATTCATTTTTAGAATGAATATTGAAAAGGAATTGATTTAAAAATCTAATCTTTTGAAAATACTATCATTTATATATCGATGATATAGAATATTCTATTTTGATTTGAAATTGAATACGAAGTTGAAATCGATTCGAAACCGAATTTAAAAGGATTTATAAAATATGATTTAAATGGAAATCGATGAAATATAGATTATATATACAATATAATGGCCTGAATAGAATGCGCCGCGCTGCGACAGTTCGCGAATTTCGACCATTGACTTCGAATGGACACTACGGGAGATCCGACAATCGGATTCTCCTAACACTGGAACCGTTGGGTTCGTTTCGAAAAGAGCTTTCCAAAGAATATTAGAGATTTGAAATCTAACAGTTGGATTTGGAATTATGTCCAAATCAAATTTGGAAAAGGTCGCTGTAAGTGCAGTTCGATGACCGTTTATGGAAATCGATTGTACGGGCCTTTATAAAAATATCAAAAAAATCAATAATTTGTGTAAAATCATAACAAATGATTTGAAAAGAATTGGGATGAAAAATTACATATTTGAAAAGATAAAAATGTATTTTTATCGAAATGAACTAATCATGAACTAGAATTATGAAATTCAATATTTTTAAATAAATAAATTGGATTTGAAATGGTTTTAAAAATAACCGGAATTTCCAATATATGAATTGGAATGGATTTGAATCGAAATTATCTTCAGAATATTTCGATATTGGATTCCGTGATTATACGGATATTGTGGAGGAATTTGGAAGATATATACATCTTGATCCCAATACAGTATTTGTTGATTCTAGAATTTGATATTGAATATAAACCGATATATTTTCTATTCAGAGCCTTGTATTTAATATTAAATGTGATTTTGGGTTTGTCGTGAATAGTGACTTCATTAACACTGTTCCTGAATCGAGTTGAGAAAAGATTAAATCTTTTTATTTAGATTTAATGAAGTATACCAATTAATTGATATTTAATTGGAATGGAATTGAAATTGGTCTTTGGGTTTATCATGAACGATGTTTTAAATAACCCTTGAGCTTTAAACCGATTAACAATGGAATAAGATTTCGGGTTGTCGTGAATGGTATCTTTAATAATACTATTCTTAGACCCAGTGGAGTTAAGAAAATCAGAAACTAACGGGAGATTAGTTGAGTTGAATGGTTTCCTGGGTATTGATCTGATGTTGGTTTTGGCCTTCGAGGTTAATACTTAGGGAATTGTTCACTTGCTCATTTGTGGTTAAAGGCTGATGGAATGGAATGTGATTTTAGGTTCGTCGTAAACCGTGTTTTAAAGGACATTGGTTCGTTAACCTAATTAAAGACAGGAATAAGATTTTGGGTTGTCGTGAAGGGTATCTTTAATAATACAGTTCTTAGACCCAATGGAGTTAAGAAAATCAGAAATTAACTGGAGATTAATTAAGTTGAATGGTTTCCATGGTATTGATCTGATGTTGGTTTCGGCCTTCGGGGTTAATACTTAGGGAACTGTTCACTTGCTAATTTACAGTTAAAGGCTGATGGAATGGAATGTGATTTTTGGTTTATCGTGAACCATGTTTTAAATGACATTGGTTCTTTAACCCAGTTAAAGACAGGATATGATTTCCCAAGTTAAACAATCGTTAATATTGATTTTTGGGAAGATTAAAACCAAGTGGAGTTTTATTGCATCTTTAATTAGATTGAAATGAAATCCAAAAGAAGAATAAAGAATAAATTGAAAGAATTTATCTTTGATAAAATTAATGGGAACCTTTCCCAAAGTATGATATTTGAATAAAGGAATATTCTGGATTGGAATGAGGCGTATGTTGTGTTTTTATAACAATTGTTTATTATATACGCGAGTTATGCAGAAAGACCGGGTTTATCCCATTCTGAATGACTGATTCGACGATATGTCGAGGATGAAGACGGTGGTTGAAGACCAGAGGTCTTCACGTCGTTTGGATGATTACTGATGTCTTGATTGGGCTGTACACCCAAGACAAGGTAATAAGTGGTGATCATCCAGACGTACTTGGAGATCGACCGGATATGCAAGGAACTCTCCCCTGTAATGGACATATGCTGGAGGAATAAGGTGCCTCTGGTTTTGTTCAGACCCAGAATGAACTTGTAAATGGATGTGTGTATGACATCATATTTCATTCTCTGTGATTGGTAGACATCGGTTGCATAGGGTGAATTGCCTGTGTGGCATGCTGAGATGAAAATGATCAAGGAATCTATTAAAAAGCAGAGTCTTCTGGTTGATGATCAAAGCGCGGCTTTAATACAGCATAGCTTTGTGTAGCGTTAATTCACGTGCCTAGCACCCCGGTGTGAACCAGAAACGGGAGAGGACATCAGAGAGGGCATGCGTTTCCTTCTAGCTAGGAGTGGTGTCAGCGTTTTACTAGCCCTGACATTTTACTTATGTGGATGATGGATTGTGAGGCGCCTCGGTTATATCGGTCATTCCAGGGCCGATAGTTTGATCGGGATATGACCAGTTTACGCCCCATAGGGCGGGGAAGTGCTTTGTTCAGGCATTTTAATCCACTCCGTGTGGACTAGCCCCGACGATCTAATGGCTTGACAGAGTACTTTCCTGAGGCTCGGGCTAGACAGTCTCAAACTGGTAAGGACGATCCCTTGCCTTGGTTCACGGATGGAAATCCAACTTCCGATATGACATTTTGCGATTTTAATTGTAAACCTATATATGGCGACATAGTGGTATGGGACACTTATGCCATCTATGATTGATACCTATGATTGAAATTGTTTTGACACTATATACTTATAGTAATAATAAAACATGAAATTCTACGTACCAAGCATTCTTGGATATTATAAGGTAAAAACTCTATCCACCGGCTTGTGTTGCATTGTGTGATGGGACCTCAGTTTATAATAGCTTCATTATTCTTTATTTAGCATTGGGTTGTTGTTTTATGCACTAGTATCCTTGGGAGAAATCCCGTTCCATGTTATACGACGTGGTCCCTGAATTTACCTAACTTTAAAATAAATATTAATAACTGTTTTAGTTCTCACACCAGTCACATGACTAACCTGGAGTTTATTGTTTTAACCTAAACTCTGGGTGCCCATATTTTCCGCATGAGCAGCTAGTAGTTTTGATTTTGCAAATTTATATTCATAGGATCCTGATTTACAGCTGAAGCGATATTCAGAAAGCTCTGTATCCGTGTATTACTTTCAGTTTTGTTTTGTATTGTTTTCCGCTGCTATGTATTTAAATGTAATTTAAATCTATGATATTGATCAAATGTATATGATATATTCATACTCTATTATATTCTTGTATTCTGATGAAATTGTGGTAATAAGCAATTAAATGTTCTTCTATTTGTGTTCTGATTAGTCTTGTTCTCAAAGTCAATCTGGGCTTTCCTTCATGGGGAAGTTCGGGTCCTTACAAACCCGAGAAAGGTAAGGAGGGAGCCGTGCCCCTTGACTTGGTACTCTCCCTATACCAGACGCACGATGAGCTGCGAGTCGGAGTAAACCTGAATGTCCTTTATGTTAAGTTCGATTGTAATTTTGAGTCCATGGATAAAGGCTTTGTATTCTACATCGTTGCTAGTAGTGGGAAAGCCGAGCTTTAAAGCATTGCATACAAGAATTCCTTAGGAGCGAAGAGCACGACTCCAGTGCTAGAACACTAATTGTTGGAGGATCCATCCACGAATAGTTTCCATTGAATGTATGGAGTTTCGATGTCTTTTGGAGGAGGTCATTTTGGGAAGGTGAATTCCACTATGAAATCGGCGACGGCTAGTCCGAGGATGGCTCGGCGAGGAACGAATGTGATCTTGAACTGGCTCAGCTCTACATTCTACTTCAGAAGCTGTCTTGATGCCTTTGGTCGCTGTAGGAGCTATCGTAGTGGTTGATCAGTGTCGACTTTGATGGGGTGAGACTGAAAATATGGTCGTAGCTTCCGGGAGTTAATCAACAGACAGATGGCAAGCTTTTTAAGCCTCGGATAGTTCTTTTCCACTCCTGTTAACTGCCTACTAATGTAGGAAATGGGTCATTGGACACAGTATTTTATGTGCATGAGCGATGAGCGGATTTCCTGCATGGAAACATCAAAATAAACATATTAGTCTTCATGATCCACATGTTTGTACAAGATAGATGGTCGCACTAAGTGATTCAGAAAGTTGTTGAATGCGACGACGCACCCTGGTGTCCATGTAAAGTTGCACTTCCCTTTTCTGAGCAAATGGAAAAAAGGGATGCAATTGTCAGTGGCTTTAGAGATGAATCGACTTAGGGTGGCGACCTTCCCATTTAAACTTTGTGTTGGAGAATGGAGTTTTGATGATAACAACCTTATTTCAATATTAATTGATTATAAAATATGTACTAACACTTTTGTATATAATATATATGTATACACACACACATATGCTGGATTTATATACAGGAAATATTACCGAAGACTGTACAGTTTAAAGATATTAGAAATTCAGAGTTCAAAGAAATTTAAAGACTCATGAGTATTCAAGAGTTTAAGAGTTCAGGACTAATATAGTTATGGAGTCTAGATTACGTAAGACTCTAAATAACACTCCAGGTTCAAATTCAAATTCAAATTCAAATTCAAATTCTGTTTTCAAATTATATCTTCAATCCACTCTATTTTATTTTATCTCTATATTATTTCCTCTCCATTTTATTTTCTTTCTATTTTATTTTCTATCTTTTCTATTTTCCTTTCTTACTTTACTTTTGTTTTTCAAACTTAAGTTTTATATATTTATATCTTTATATTTATATAGTTTAAAACATTATAATTTTATAAATATATTTATATAGTTTAAATTTATGTTTTCATATGATTTTTTACTTTATAATATTAATTTATAACACTATATTTTAATTCAAGAATTCCCAGAATTATATTTATATCAAAACACTTGGAAAATGATCAAAAATTTAATTTACACTAAGGGTATGTCGACATACATAAAACTATATGTCGACATATAACTATCATTTTTTTCAATTTTGAAAGAAAGTGTCTTTTAACTAATTGTGACGATTCTGAAGTGTGATATCTTTTCATACACTATAAAAACGGCTTGAATTCGAATTTTTAATCATGTCTTCTTCTCTAACTTCATCCTCTTTCTCTACACCATTATTCTTAATCATTTTTATGATTTCTACACTTATACTCTGCCGAATTCAATTTTGTTTTGATCGAACTTCTTCTCTCTAGAGTCTCTACTCTCTGAATCAAGTGTTATTGAAGAGTTATAGGGCTGTTTGTAATTGTTTGGGTTGTATTAGGTAATCGGTGGTATCCCTTATAGCCGTGAAATCAAGGACGGTAATCAGTGTTATCCCTTGTAGCCTTGAAATCAAGGATGGGCAAATCTTGATCAAATGTGTGTTGAAACGGTGGTACCCCTTGTAGCCGTGAAATCAAGGAGGGTTGTAATTGGATTTTGTTATAGCAATAAAGCTCTACGCAATCCAGTGTTGCATGGGAATGGATGTAGGAGTAATCCGAACCAGTATAAAATCTGATGTGCTCTTTCCTTTTTCTGCATTCAATTTCTGTGTTTTTTTGTATTTGTGTTTGAATCTGTGTCTGTGGTTGTGTTTGTGGTGTTTGATTCATCTAGTAGCTCTAGATTTTTGTTAAATTCTTAATAACACTATTCACCCCCTCTAATGTTTGTTCTTCCTTAACGATCTTTTCCGCATTCCCTGACAATTAGTATCAGAGCAAGGTCTTTCAAAAAGTTCATAATCTGATTTTTGAAAATAGTGATAATGGAAGCCAACACTGGTAGAAATAATTGTTCTTTTATAGAGGGTCAGTCCACTGTTAGGCCGCCATTGTTTAATGGTAGTAATTATTCATATTGGGCTTGTAGAATAAAAATATATTTGCAATCAGTAGGTTTAGATTCATGGAATAGTACACAAAATGAATATATTAAACCCACAACTGCATTTGCACAATGGACAAATGAATAAAAGGCTGCTGCACAAAGAAATTCTAAAGCCATGAATATTTTATTTTGTTCATTAGATAGGAATGAGTTTAATAAAGTGTTTGTATGTAAAACTACTTATGAAATTTGGAGAACTTTACAAGTTACTCATGAAGGAATTAGTAGAGTTAAACAAACTAAAATAGCAATGTTAGTTAATCAATTTGAATTATTCAAAATGAATGATAATAGGTCTATTTCAGATATGTATTGCAGATTTCAAGAGATAGTGCATTCATTAAAAGGACTTGGAAAACTTATTCTAAAACCGATCAAGTAAGAAAAATGTTAAGTTCGTTAACTACAGAATGGGATCAGAAAACTTTGGCAATTGAAGAAGCTAATAATGTGAATGAATGAAGACTGAAGAGTTAATTGGAATTTTGATTTCTTACGAAGTCCAATTACAGAAAAGAAAACAGATCAACAGAGAAGAAATCTATTTCATTTAAAGCAACAACAAATAATTCTGACTCAAGTAGTGAAGATGATGAAGAAACAACGCTTAGGACAAATCATTTTAGAAGATTTCTGAGATATAGAAGGAAAAACAATAATAAAGGAAGTTCAAGAAGTAATGATGGCCAATGTTATAACTGCACAAACCAAGACATATAAAGAAAATGTGTCCATATCCAGACAAATCGACTCAACAAACAGATAATGACAATTCATCAAGAAAGAGAAAGAAGGCATACGAACCAACAATAAATGATTTAGATTCATCATCAAGTGATGAAGAACCAGAATCCAGAAATACCAATGTATGCTTTACGACAATTCAGAGTTTAGAAAATTTCAAAGAAAATGATCTAAAAACCATGTACGCCTTAATTAATTTCTAATTTTATTTGGTTGAATGGTTGTTTGTTTGTTTGATTTTAAAACTTTAAAATTTAAACTAAAAATTTGAAATTCAAATTTCAAATTTGAATTTTGAAATTCAAAAATAATAATATAATAATAAATAACGAATAAAATAATTAAATAAACTGTTTGTGTGTTTACTAGGATTATAATTATTTCAAGTATTTGTTTAACCTGAAATACAAACCGATAATATAAATTTCAATTCACAAAATTTATGTTCTCTTTGAAAATAGACATATATGTCGACATATAAATAAGTCTATGTCAACATACCTGACCAGTTTTGAAATTCCAATTTTGAATTTCAAAAAGTTTAAACTTTCAAACTACCCTCCAACATTTCACCAACTCCAAAGTTCTAAAAAGGCGTCATTTCAATCAGAAAAGTTGTGCCTATTGAATTCATATCCAATCAATTCATATCCATTCAATTTCTATATATACATCTACTCTTTCTATCTTTCACTCACAACTCAAAATAATATTCCTCATATCTATTCTCTTCAAAATTATCAATTTAATGGCTTACTCTAGTTCATTTCAAAAATTGAAGACAACCAAAACCATCAAAGGCTATTTTCATAATGACAAAGAGGCCATCAAAACCTATGGTAACTATTCAGCAAATGCCGAAGTTAACACGGGTGCTTTCGCCGTCTTTAGTGATTTTCCCTCTTATGATCTTGTTTCTCTCTTTCAAAACAACGAAGTCCTGAGCCTATTTGACTCCCGTGACAATCACGAAGTATGTTACCCTAAACTCGTCAAGATGTTCTATGTGAATATCAATCGCGGATTTTACGGAGGCAATGAAGACCAAATTTGGAGTAGCGTCAAAGGCACTCAAATTGTTCTCAATGCCGAACTCTTTGGCACTATTCTAAATTGTAGAAGCACGAGCTCGAATTTTTCGAAATTGGTTATTGACGAAACTGATTTAGAAACTTTTCATGACAAATTTGAAGATGATGCTCCAAAGGAGTTCAAAATTTGTTCCTTTCGTCCAAAAACAAGAATTGTTAACCTTTTCCTCCCACATACCATCACTCCCCATTCCGGAAATTTCAACAATCCAACCCTCAAAGTTCAAAAGGCTCTTTTTGCTATTATGGGTAACTATACTATCAATTGGGCCAAAATGATCCTAAATGAAATTAAACTCATAGATTTCTCAACAAGAGAAAACATTCTCTACTATGGTGTTTATCTCACTAACATTTTCAAATACTTTACCGTTGATCTTCATGGAGAAGAATTTGTGCCTAGAAAAGTGTTTAACGCATCAAACATTCATCTTCTGAATGTTCATCCTATTTTCAAACCATATGAGACATTCGAAGCCAAACAAGCTCAACAAGAACAAGATCCAATGGAAGTCGAAGAAGAAGAGGCTTCTATGGAAAGTGTTGAGTATCCAACTGGTACTAGACGCATTTACAAAGAGACGATTATTCAAAATCGATACAAAATTGTCAACAATCCAAAGAAGCTCAACAAGAAACTTTCCAAAACATCCAAATTCATGGTCAAGATTGGAATAAAGCTTGGAATTTCATCTTCCTCGTCATCATCCCAAAACTAGGCCATCTAGTTCAATCTATCTTTATGTTCATTTAAGTTTTCTTGTATTTGTTTTCGAATCTCGTATTTAAGTGTGTCTTGATTAGTTGCATGTATTTTCTTTCTATTAAGTAATGAATGGAGTTTTATTTATGATAAAATCAACTTTATGTTTATGTAAAAACTTTAGAACTAATTATAATATAATAGAGTCCAAAGAATTCAGAATTCAGAATTCAAAATTTCAAAAAAAAATACTATAAAATTAAAATAATTACTCATGTCCATTAAAAATACAACGAATTCCAAACTCTATTTAAATCCGTTTCTTCCAGAAAAATTCATAATTCTATTTCTCCTTCTTCCTTATTCATTTCTACTCAAATCCATGGCAAATCCTATTCATAATCTTAGTGAAAATCTAGAAGAAACCTAGAATTCTTTCAAAAATATTCTCTCTATCATTCTACGAAACCAGCGTCATCTCCAACTAAGCCAAATAAAGATGTTTGAACAAAAAGAGAAGCATTTGGATGCAATGTGATGGCTAATCTCTTCTCTTTTCAAAGATGAAGATAATAATCTCGCAAAGGCTCCTCCAACTAAAGAAGATGAGGATTAGGAAGTCATTTCCTATCTTTGGTGAGGTCGGTTGGGTTGAAGTTCCAAGAAACGTTTAATTGGTTGGTACGATTTTATTTATTTGTTTGAATTTGATTTGAATTCTATGATTTGAAACTTGTATTTATATATTAAGACATATAGTGTGGTGTGATTTGGTTTGATTTCGTTTGTATATATAACAAACAAACATATGTAATTATAATACTTGGATTGGTTTGTATTTTATCACCATATGGTTGGGAATTAGAATTATAGGTTTGAATGGATTAAGGGGGAGTATTTTTACTTTCAATTGTTATAGATTAAGGGGAATATCATAACTGGGTTAGTTACTTAAGTTCTATTCAGTAAGTAATACAATTAAGGGAGAGTACTTTTAGGATTTCTTTTTAATAATGCACAAGGGGGAGTTATAAAATATAGACATAGACATAGTTTATAGGGTTCATATAGACAGGGAGAGTATTTGAAGGTCATCATCAATAGGTATGTATAGGTATGAAATTTTATAAACTAAGTGTAACAACCCGGAAAATTCGAGCCAATTTAAAATTTTTATTTTGGCAATTTCAGTGAATTTTGAATATTTAAAATGAATTATTTTAAATAATATCGATGAGAAATTTATTTTGAATAGAGTTAGAACGTATATATTTATATAGATCGTCGTTAGAATATAAATATTTATTTATATATATAAAAGGAATTGAAAACGGTGCGGTAGTTCGATAATTCGATTTCAAATTTCAAATTTCAAATGAATGTACCCGGTGCAAAATAAACCGGATTTTAGAGAAACCAAAAATAATGGAATCTAATTGAGGATATCTTTCCCACGAATCCGGGAAATCAAAATTTCATAGCGGGGATCAGAAGTTATGTCCAGTTGAAATTTCAGAATAGTCGCTATGGAATTCAGGCCCTTAAAAATAGCCATTTTGCAAACGACCTCGGATTTCGACGAAACCACTTTCGTTGGATCCGTAATGTCAAGTTATTGCTAGATCCCAAATTTCGTAATTTTTCGAATCAGTATGTGAGCGTGGCAAAGGAAAACGCGTTTTACCAGTTTCAGTTGATTTTAATCGAATGGAAAATGGCCATTTTTCAAACGGTCTCAGAATTTGACGAAATTAGTTTTGTTAAGACTGTATCGTCAATACGAAGCTTAAAAATATTTTCTGGAATTTTTCTGGTTAGTATGTGGCCCCGGTAAATTGAAATGTCCGTTCAAATTCAATATATATTAAATTATATTTTAAATTTGAGGAATAACTGATCAAAACATTAGAATTGGCTTATGAAACATATCCCATTGTGTTCGGAATGGGGGTAATTAGCTAGGGGTGACAGTCGGTGGACTTGATTTCGAGTTCGTATTGAAAAGTTACCTTTTTGAAATTAAAATAATATAAAATAATGTATATATAAATATAACCCTTATAAACCTAGCCCTAGTTTCCATTATAGCCGCCATCCCCGTTTAAAAAAAAACCGACGGCTAAATCGATCCCATTTTAAAACCTGAATATCCAATTATCCAATTCGATTTTGAAGAACTAATCAAAGCGAAGGTCATTGACCATCTCGAGATCTACTGATTAACCGAAGAAGATCGATCATGGAGTGGCGATTCTGTCGGATTTTGCATACGAAGGAGGACCGGTTGAGCTCGATTTTCGAGGCCGTGGGGGTTTCGACTTCGCCGCTGCTCTGGCTGTTGGATGGTGGCGCGTTGACCGAGGGGGTGGTGTGTTGCGATGGAGGTCTGGTCAAGAGAGGGCGTGGCGCTGTGAAGTACTAGGTCGAGGTTTTCGTTTTCGCTAGGTTCGAGCGAGCATTTTAGGGGACGACGGGTTCTGGTATTCAACAGGCAGAATGTGTTTTTTTCCCTGTGAGTTTCTTTTATTTCTTTTACCTTTTTTTTTAGTTTAAATAACTTGATTTAAATACATAGGAAAATTCAGTTTTTAAAAATTTAAATACATAGTTTAAACCAGTTTGGTTTTAAAATAAAATAAAATATAGCATTAGTTTTAAAATAAAAATATAAATAGCAATGTTTTTGAAGAAATAGAAAGATATCAATATTTTTGAGGAAAAAAAATATGATTACTTTAGAAAAGATATGATCATTGTTTTAAAAAAAAAGAATAAAAATGTACATTGTGTTGAAAAAAAAAGCATTGTCATAGGAAAATAAATGGTTTTTATATATTAATGTTTGAATTTAAAAATATGATTTTTAAATATATATATAGTATTGAAACCAAAATATGATATGATTTATAAAGATATATAAAACTGTGATTTTTATCTATATAGCGTTGTCAAAACAAAAATGTGATTTTTAACATATACAACGTGAAACATATTGCGATGGAACTGACGGGAATCAAATCCAAATCCAAACTGTCCAGAAATTCAGAAATAAAACTAGTGGAGTGGATCCTAAAGGTGAGAACTCCTCACTCTAATTTTAAATTTCTAGTTAATATATATACTAGGATGCAGATGTTGCTTAGCAGCACCCGACACCCGTCGTCCACAGACCATGGATGGCTTGTGTGTTTGTTTGTTTGATTTTGATGTGTAGTTGATCGTGTGTTGTGGAATGAAATAAAATAGTTTATAGTGGAAAATATTTTATAGTTAGAAATATAATTTTTAACGTGTATATAAAATGAAATATATATTTATAAACAAATCGAACGATTTGTTTATATACACACATTTGACTGATATTGATTGGGACGATAAATTTTACACATCGCCCAACTGCACAAATAAAATCTGTGTTTGATTGTTGAAACCCCACACGGGTGTTGGGATGATATTTGGCATACACTAATCCCAATTATTTAATTGTATGTCGATCGATTGGTCGACAGACTGTGTAAGTGTTGATTATATATATTTAATTCTTATGCAGTTGTGTGGTACACTTTGGATGATGGTTGATTATTTGATTATTTATCGTTGTTATTATATACATGCGTTGTATGGAATCCATATAATTAACATTATATGGTAATTGATTGGGCCTCATTCCAATTGGGAAAATAAAGAATATTATAAAATAAAGATTAACGTGTTGATGGTACTTATTTGTTGAGATTAGTCAGGTGGTGAAAGAAATATAGATTCATGTGTTGAATAGGATAGATATTCATTTGTTGAATACAATAACGAAATTATTGAAAAATATAAAGCCGTGTTGATTAGAGATGCACTATTTTGACGCGAACGATATTGATATCGATTATATTCGTTTTTAAAATGAATATTTAGAAAGAGATATACAATTTGAATAGAATTGAATTGAAATGGAATATAAAACGAATTGAATTGAAATGGAATATAAAACGAATTGAATTGAAATTGAATATAAAGTGAATTCGAATTGAATTGAATATAGAATAGAATTCGAATTAAATTGAATATAAAGTGAATTCGAATTAAATTGAATATAAAGTGAATTCGAATTGAATTGAAATGGAATATAAAACGAATTGAACTGAAATTGAATATAAAGTGAATTCGAATTGAATTGAATATAGAATAGAATTCGAATTAAATTGAATATAAAGTGAATCGAATTTGAATTGAAATCAATTTGAAATGAATTTAAAACGAATTTATATTGGGAAAAATTCAATTTTGATTTGAATCTGAAATGAAGTTGAAATCGTTTTGAAAAAGAATTTAAAACGATTTATAAAATTCATTTTTAAAAGGAAATCAACGAAGTATATATTATATATATAATATAATGGCCTGAATAGAACGCGCCGCGCCACGGTAGTTCGCGAATTTCGACCATTGACTTCGAACGGACATTAAGGGAGATCCGACCGTCGGATTCTCCTCAAACCGGAACCGTTGGGTTCGTATCGAAAAGAGCTTTCAAATGAATATTAGAAATTTGAAATCTAGCGGTTGGATTTGGAATTATGTCCAAATCAAATTTGGAAAATGTCGTTGTATGTGCAGTTCGATGGCCGTAGATGGAAATCGACTGTACGTGCCTTGATAAAATAATTAAAAATATCTATAATTTGTGTAAAATCATAAGAAATGATTTGAAAAGAGCTGGGATAAAATATCCCATATTTGAGAAGATAAAAATAGATTTTTATCAAAATGAACTAGTTTTGAACTAGAATTAAAATCAATTTATTTTTGAAATAAATAAATTGAATTTGAAATGGGTTTTAAATAACCAGAATTTCTAACATATTTTATTGGAATCGATATAGAATGTGATTTGGGTTTATCGTGAACTGTGTATTAAATGACATTAGTTCTTTAACCTAGTAAAAGGAGGTTTAATGAATCTTTAATTAGATTGAAATGTGAATTGATAATTTAAATTACCAAATTTGGAAAGTGAGCGAGAATGGAGTATCACCAGTTTTACTCCTAGCGATAGTTAAATCTTTAATTAGATTTGAACGTGAAATGGTAATTAAATTTACCGATAACACCGTGGTGTTAGTTATGGGGTGATAACAGTTTTGCTCCATGGGATGAATAGGTTGGGATTGGGAAATAAAATAAATAATTTCTTCGGTGTGGTTCGCTAATCCCGACTAGTTTGGAAAACCGTGATGTGGTTTGAAATGATATCCAAAGGAAGATTAAAGAATAAATTTAAAAGAATTTATCTTTGATAAAATTAATGGGAACCTTTCCCTAGGAGTGTGAATATCTGAATAAAAGAATATTCTGAATTGGAATGAGGCGTATATTGTGTATTATAGCACTTGTTGATTAAGATACGCGAGTTATTCAGAAAGTCCGGGTATAACCCATTCTGAATAACCGATTCGACGATAAGTCGAAGAGATTGAAGACGGTGCAAAACCAACGATCTTCACATCGAATGGATGGGTGCAACTGATGCTCACGATGGGAGTAGCTACCTTGAAGGGCCTAAAGTAGTAGTCGTCCGGACGTGCTTGGAGGTCGACGGATATGCGAGGAAAGTGCCTCCGGTTTCGTTCAAACCCAGAACAGACTTGTAAATGGATGGTGTGTCTGACATTGTATTCCTTTATATTGTATTCGTTGATCTCTGCTAAATATATATCTGTTTGGCGGCGGAGAATTTATTCTCTTTCTTAACGCCCTTCTCTGAGACATACGAGCTTAGAGGTTATATATTGGCAGAAATCAGTGGTACGATATGGATTGGTAGTGTGGCATGCTGAGATGCAGTGATCCAGACTTTTGTTGAAAAGCAAAGTTTGGTGAACGATTATCAAAGCGCAGCTTTAATATAGCACGACTTTGTGTATAGCATTGATTTGCGAGCCTCACACCCCGGTATGGTGGTAAACTGATGGTTTGATCAATATGCTTTTTAGAGGATGGGCACCTTCGTGGTGTCGTGGATTCGGTCGACCGAGATTGAGCTTAGTGCTCAGAGGGATAGGGTAAGCGGTGTTTTCTCTCGCCGAGACGTAAGCCGCAGTGATACTCGATTTCCCAAAAGTGCGGATGTGCATTACAGTGTTTTCTCTAGCTGAGACGTAAGCCGTTGTAGATGGAACTACGCAATCGATCTTTCGAATCAGGAGCCACCATGATGGAAATCCAATTTCGGAATATGACATTTTACGGTTTTGATTGTAGAGGCTAGTATTGGCGACATGATATATGGTACCCATGCCATCTATGATTGATACGTTTATATTTGAAGTTGTTTTCTTCATTTATATTAATAATATAAGATGAAATTTCGCGTATCAAGCATATTTGGCTATTATAAGGGAAAACCCTATCCTTCGGCTTGCGTTGCATTGTGTGATGGGATCTGGGTCTTATAATAGCTACATTGTTCTTTATTTAGCATTGCACTGTTTATTTCCTGCACTGGTATTCTTGGGAGGAAACTCGTTCCGTGTTATACGGCGTGGTCCTTTGATTTACCTAACTTTAAAAACAAAGATTAATAACTGTTTTAGTTCTCACACCAGTCACATGACTGACCTGGAGTTTATTGTTTTAACCTAAACTCTGGGTGCCCCTATTTTCCACGCGGGCAGCTAGTAGTTTTGGTTTTGCAGATTTATATTCACAGGATCCTGATTTACAGCTGGAACGATATCCGGAAAGCTCTGTATCCGTATATCTCTTCTAGTTGTGTTTTGTATTATTTCCGCTGCGATGTATTTAAATGTTATTTTAATCTCTGATATTTTCTGTGTAATATTAAATCATACTCTGTATATTCTTGTATTTTGATGGAATTGTTGTAATATACAATGAAATGTTCTTCTGTTTGCGTTCCGATGTGTGTTGTTCTCAAAGTATCCGCTCTTTCCTTCACGGGGAAGTTACGGGTCCTCACAGTTGGTATCAGAGCTTTGGTTTACAGAGCTCGAGAACAAGACACATTAGAACCAAACGAGTGAATTCATCAGATATTGGTTTAGTAATATCCAATGGGAATGACTCGTTAGAGATGGGATCAGTAGTATCCTTGAACGAGTGTGAAGAGTATATTTTTAAAATGAAAACCATTTTTTGTTTTGAAATTTAAATCGTATCATACGTATTTGACTATTTGTTTTAAATTGATTTGGACAATCTAGTATATAAAGATTTTGCATATATGCGTCATGAACGTATATTCGAAGTTTTAATATACTGGATAGATATAGAATCACATTCTAGTCGCCCGGGGATGGTTCTGATGATCGCTATATAGTACGTACATCATCAGAATTTATTTTCGAGTATCGAAAGTGTGATATCTATATATTTCCATTAGACTGGTGTGAGAACCGAAATTAGATAGATTTATTGTCGTGATTTGGCATCAAAAACAGGATTTTTTGTATATGTAGTAAAATTATGAATTTGAAACGTTAATCCACTAATTGATTGATGTTTGTGTTGTTTGTTTATTTGTTTGATAATTTTGTACCATTTAGCCAAATTATATCAAATAGTGAATTGTATTGAAAATTTATCGCAATTGCATGCATATACATGTACTTACATTGAACAGGTCATAGCAAGGAGGCTAGAGCAGAGAAATAAAATTATTTGCCCGACAAATAGGTACATGTTTACCATAATTTACTGTTTTGTTTGGGTGATGATGATTTTATGAGCCGATTGGCTAGCCGCTTGGCTTTTTCTTTTTCTTTTTGAGATCTGAGGGCCTGTATGGCAATTTCGGGATTTTCCCGGTGCTCCCGGTGCAGGGGAGGTTATGGCGAAATTTTTCGAAAATTTAGGGTGTTAGCCAAATTTTTGAAAAATTTGAAAGGTTCTTAGAAACTGAAAAGTTGAAGAACTTAAGCCGTAGTCAAAATAATGAAAGTTGAGTTGATTAGTAAAACAACTTTCGGCTTCGTTCCTTTTCGGGGACGAAAAGTTTTAAGTGGGGGAGATTGTAATAACCAGGAAAATCCGAGCCAATTTAAAATTTTTATTTTGGCAATTTCAATGAATTTTGAATATTTAAAATGAATTATTTTAAATAATATCGACGAGAAATTTATTTTGAATAGAGTTAGAATGTATATATTTATATAGATCGTCGTTAGAATATAAATATTTATTTATATATATAAAAGGAATTGAAAACGGCGTGGTAGTTCGATAATTCAATTTCAAATTTCAAATGAATGTACCGGGTGCAAAATAAACCGGATTTTAGCGAAACCAAAAATAATGGAATCTAATTGAGGATATCTTTCCCACGAATCCGGGAAATCAAAATTTCATAGTGGGGATCAGAAGTTAAGTCCAGTTGAAATTTCAAAATAGTCGTTATGGAATTCAGGCCCTTAAAAATAGCCATTTTGCAAACGACCTCGGATTTCGACGAAACCAATTTTGTTGGATCAGTAATGTCAAGTTATTGCTAGATCCCAAATTTCATATTTTTTCTAATCAGTATGTGAGCGTGGCAAAGGAAAATGCGTTTGACCAGTTTTAGTTGATTTTAATCGAATGGAAAATGGACATTTTTCAAACGGTCTCAGAATTTGACGAAATTAGTTTTGTTAAGACTGTATCGTCAATGCGAAGCTTAAAAATATTTTCTGGAATTTTTCTGGTTAGTATGTGGCCCCGGTAAATTGAAATGTGCGTTCAAATTCAATATATATTAAATTATATTTTAAATTTGAGGAATAACTGATCAAAACATTAGAATTGGCTTATGAAACATATCCCATTGTGTTCGGAATGGGGGTAATTAGCTAGGGGTGACAGTCGGTGGGCTCGATTTCGAGTTCGTATTAAAAAGTTACCTTTTTGAAATTAAAATAATATAAAATAATATATATATAAATTTAACCCTTATAAACCTAGCCCTAGTTTCCATTACAGCCGCCATCCCCCTTTTTAAAAAAAACGACGGCTAAATCGATCCCATTTTAAAACCTGAAAATCCAATTATCCAATTCGATTTTGAAGAACTAATCAAAGCGAAGGTCATTGACCATCTCGAGATCTACTGATTAACCCAAGAAGATCGATCATGGAGTGGCGATTCTGTCGGATTTTGCATACGAAGGAGGACCGGTTGAGCTCGATTTTCGAGGCCGTGGGGGTTTCGACTTCGCTGCTACTCTGGCTGTTGGATGGTGGTGCGTTGGCCGAGGGGGTGGTGTGTTGCGATGGATGTCTGGTCAAGAGAGGGCGTGGCGCTGTGAAGTACTAGATCGAGGTTTTCGTTTTCGCTGGGTTCGAGCGAGCATTTCAGGGGACGACGGGTTCTGGTATTCAACAGGCAGAATGTGTTTTTTCCCTGTGAGTTTCTTTTATTTCTTTTACCTTTTTTTAGTTTAAATAACTTGATTTAAATACATAGGAAAATTCAGTTTTTAAAAATTTAAATACATAGTTTAAACCAGTTTGGTTTTAAAATAAAATAAAATATAGCATTAGTTTTAAAATAAAAATATAAATAGCAATGTTTTTGAAGAAATAGAAAGATAGCAATATTTTTGAGGAAAAAAAAATATGATTACTTTAGAAAAGATATGATCATTGTTTTAAAAAAAAAGAATAAAAATGTACATTGTGTTGGAAAAAAAAGCATTGTCATAGGAAAATAAATGGTTTTTATATATTAATGTTTGAATTTAAAAATATGATTTTTAAATATATATATAGTATTGAAATCAAAATATGATATGATTTATAAAGATATATAAAACTGTGATTTTTATCTATATAGCGTTGTCAAAACAAAAATGTGATTTTTAACATATACAACGTGAAACATATTGCGATGGAACCGACGGGAATCAAATCCAAGTCCAAACTGTCCAGAAATTCAGAAATAAAACTAGTGGAGTGGATCCCAAAGGTGAGAACTCCTCACTCTAATTTTAAATTTCTAGTTGATATATATACTAGGATGCAGATGGTGCTTAGCAGCACCCGACACCCATCGTCCACAGACCATGGACGGCTTGTATGTTTGTTTGTTTGATTTTGATGTGTTGTTGATCGTGTGTTGTGGAATGAAATAAAATTGTTTATAGTGCAAAATATTTATAGTTAAAAATATAATTTTTAACGTGTATATAAAATGAAATATATATTTACAAACAAATAGAACGATTTGTTTATATACACACATTTGACTGATATTGATTAGGACGATAAATTTTACACATCGCCCAACTGCACAAATAAAATCTGTGTTTGATTGTTGAAACCCCACACGGGTGTTTGAATGATATTTGGCATACACTAATCCCAATTATTTAATTATATGTCGATCGATTGGTCGACAGACTGTGTAAGCGTTGATTATATATATTTAATGCTTATGCAGTTGTGTGGTACACTTTGGATGATGGTTGATTATTTATCGTTGTTATTATATACATGCGTTGTATGGAATCCATATAATTAACATTATATGGTAATTGATTGGGCCTCATTCCAATTGGGAAAATAAAGAATATTATAAAATAAAGATTAACGTGTTGACGGTACTCATTTGTTGAGATTAGTCAGGTGGTGAAAGAAATATAGATTCATGTGTTGAATAGGATAAATATTCATTTGTTGAATAGAATAATGAAGTTATTGAAAAATATAAAGCCGTGTTGATTAGAGATGCGCTATTTTGACGCGAACAATATTGATATCGATCATATTCGTTTTTAAAATGAATATTTAGAAAGAGATATACAATTTGAATAGAATTGAATTGAAATGGAATATAAAACGAATTGAATTGAAATGGAATATAAAACGAATTGAATTGAAATTGAATATAAAGTGAATTCGAAATGAATTGAATATAGAGTAGAATTTGAATTAAATTGAATATAAAGTGAATTCGAATTAAATTGAATATAAAGTGAATTCGAATTGAATTGAAATGGATATAAAGTGAATTCGAATTGAATTGAATTCGAATTAAATTGAATATAAAGTGAATCGAATTTGAATTGAAATCAATTTGAAATGAATTTAAAACGAATTTATATTGGGAAAATTCAATTTTGATTTGAATCTGAAATGAAGTTGAAATCATTTTGAAAACGAATTTAAAACGATTTATAAAATTTGTTTTTAAAAGGAAATCGACGAAGTATATATTATATATATTATATATATAATATAATGGCCTGAATAGAACGCGCCGCGCCACGGTAGTTCGCGAATTTTGACCATTGACTTCGAACGGACATTACAGGAGATCCGACCGTCGGATTCTCCTCAAACCGGAACCGTTGGGTTCGTATCGAAAAGAGCTTTCCAATGAATATTAGAAATTTGAAATCTAGCGGTTGGATTTGAAATTATGTGCAAATAAAATTTGGAAAAGGTCGTTGTAAGTGCAGTTCGATGGCCGTAGATGGAAATCGACTGTACGGGCCTTGATAAAATAATTAAAAATATCTATAATTTGTGTAAAATCATAAGAAATGATTTGAAAAGAGCTGGGATAAAATATCACATATTTGAGAAGATAAAAATAGATTTTTATCAAAATGAACTAGTTTTGAACTAGAATTAAAATCAATTTATTTTTCAAATAAATAAATTGAATTTGAAATGGGTTTTAAATAACCAAAATTTCTAATATATTTTATTGGAATCGAAATAGAATGTGATTTAGGTTTATCGTGAACTGTGTATTAAATGACATTAGTTCTTTAACCTAGTAAAAGGAGTTTTAATGAATCTTTAATTAGATTGAAATGTGAATTGATAATTTAAATTACCAATTTGTAAAGTGAGCGAGAATGGAGTATCACCAGTTTTACTCCTAGAGATAGTTAAATCTTTAATTAGATTTTAACGTGAAATGGTAATTAAATTTACCGATAACACCGTGGTGTTAGTTATGGGGTGATAACAGTTTTGCTCCATGGGATGAATAGGTTGGGATTGGGAAATAAAATAAATAATTACTTCGGTGTGGTTCGCTAATCCCGACTAGTTTGGAAAACCGTGATGTGGTTTGAAATGATATCCAAAGGAAGATTAAAGAATAAATTTAAAAGAATTTATCTTTGATAAAATTAATGGGAACCTTTCCCTAGGAGTGTAAATATCTGAATAAAAGAATATTCTGAATTGGAATGAGGCGTATATTGTGTATTATAGCACTTGTTGATTAAGATACGCGAGTTATTCAGAAAGTCCGGGTATAACCCATTCTGAATAACTGATTCGACGATAAGTCGAAGAGATTGAAGACGGTGCAAAACCGACGATCTTCACATCGAATGGATGGGTGCTACTGATGCTCACGATGGGAGTAGCTACCTTGAAGGGGGCTAAAGTAGTAGTCGTCCGGACGTGCTTGGAGGTCGACGGATATGCGAGGAAAGTGCCTCCGGTTTCGTTCAGACCCAGAACGGACTTGTAAATGGATGGTGTGTATGACATTGTATTCCTTTATATTGTATTCGTTGATTTCTGCTAAATATATATCTGTTTGGCGGCGGAGAATTTATTCTCTTGCTTAACGCCCTTCTCTGAGACATACGAGCTTAGAGGTTATATATTGGCAGAAATCAGTGGTACGATATGGATTGATAGTGTGGCATGCTGAGATGCGGTGATCTAGACTTTTGTTGAAAAGCAAAGTTTGGTGGATGATGATCAAAGAGCAGCTTTAATATAGCACGGCTTTGTGTATAGCGTTGATTCGCGAGCCTCACACCCCGGTATGGTGGTAAACTGATGGTTTGATCAGTATGCTTTTTAGAGGATGGGCACCTTCGTGGTGTCGTGGATTCGGTCGACCGAGATTGAGCTTAGTGCTCAGAGGGATAGGGTAAGCGGTGTTTTCTCTCGCCGAGACGTAAGCCGCAGTGATACTCGATTTCCCAAAAGTGCGGATGTGCATTACGGTGTTTTCTCTAGCTGAGACGTAAGCCGTTGTAGATGGCACTACGCGATCGATCTTTCGAATCAGGAGCCACCATGATGGAAATCCAATTTCCAAATATGATATTTTGCGGTTTTGATTGTAGATCCTAGTATTGGCGACATGATATATGGTACCCATGCCGTCTATGATTGATACATTTATATTTGAAGTTGTTTTCTTCATTTATAGTAATAATATAAGATGAAATTTCACGTATCAAGCATATTTGGCTATTATAAGGGAAAACCCTATCCTCCGGCTTGCGTTGCATTGCATTGTGTGATGGGATCTGGGTCTTATAATAGCTTCATTGTTCTTTATTTAGCATTGCGCTGTTTATTTCCTGCACTGGTATTCTTGGGAGGAAACCCGTTCCGTGTTATACGGCGTGGTCCCTTGATTTACCTAACTTAAAAACAAAGATTAATAACTGTTTTAGTTCTCACACCAGTCACATGACTGACCTGGAGTTTATTGTTTTAACCTAAACTCTGGGTGCCCCTATTTTCCACACGGGCAGCTAGTAGTTTTGGTTTTGCAGATTTATATTCACAGGATCTTGATTTACAGCTGGAACGATATCCGGAAAGCTCTGTATCCGTATATCTCTTCTAGTTGTGTTTTGTATTATTTCTGCTGCGATGTATTTAAATGTAATTTAAATCTCTGATATTTTCTGTGTAATATTAATTCATACTCTGTATATTCTTGTATTCTGATGGAATTGTTGTAATATACAATGAAATGTTCTTCTGTTTGCGTTCCGATGTGTTGTTCTCGAAGTATCCGCTCTTTCCTTCACGGGGAAGTTACGGGTCCTCACACTAAGGTTGTCATTATCAAAAAGGGGAGGGGGATATAATTGGAGAATGGAGTTTTGATGATAACAACCATATTTCAATATTAATTGATTATAAAATATATACTAACCTTTTTATAGAATATATAAATACACACACACACACATATGCAGGATTTATATACAGGAAATATTACTGAAGACTGTACAGTTTAAATATATTGGAGATTCTGAGTTTAGAGAAATTTCAAGACTCATGAGTATTCAAGATTTCAAGAGTTCAGGAGTTCAATACTAATATATTTATAGAGTGTAGATTATGTAAGACTCTGAATAGCACTTCAGATTCAAATTCAAATTCTGTTTTCAAATTCTATCTTGAATCCTCTCTATTTTATTTTATCTCTATTTTATTTTCTCTCTATTTTATTTTCTTTCTATTTTATTTTCTATCTTTTCTATTTTCCTTTCTTACTTTAATTTGTTTTTCAAACTTAAGTTTTATATTTTTATATCTTTATATTTTATATTTATATAGTTTAAAACCTTATAATTTTATAAATATGTCTATATAATTCAAATTTATGTTTTCATATGATTTTCTACTTTATAATATTAATTTATAACACTATATTTTAATTCAAAGAATTTCCAGAATTATATTTATATCAAAACACTTGGAAAATGATCAAAAATTTTGTTTACACTAAGGGTATGTCAAGATACCTAAAACTCTATGTCGACATATAACTATCATTTTTTCAATTTTGAAAGGAAGTGTCTTTTCACTAATTGTGATGGTTCTAAAGCGTGGCATCCTTTCATACACTATAAAAAGGGCTTGAATTCGAATTTTTTATCATCTCTTCTTCTCTAATTTCATCCTCTTTCTCTACACCATTATTCTTAATCATTTTTATTACTTCTACACTTATACTCTACCGAATTCAATTCTGTTTTGATCAAACTTCTTCTCTCTACACTCTCTACTTTCTACTCTCTGAATCAAGTGCTATTGAAGAGTTATAGGGTTGTTTGTAATTATTTGGGTTGTATTGGGTAACCGATGGTATGCCTTATAGCCGTGAATTCAAGGACGGGTAATCGGTGGTATCCCTTGTAGCCATGAAATCTAGGACGGGCAAATCTTGATCAAGTGTGTGTTGAAACGGTGGTATCCCTTGTAGCCGTGAAATCAAAGAGGGTTATAATTGGGTTTTGATATTGTAATAAAACTCTACGCAATCCAGCGTTGTGTGGGAGGGATGTAGGAGTAATTCAAACCAGTATAAAATATGTTGTGTTCTTTCCTTTTTATGCATTCTATTTTTGTTTATTTTTGTGTTTGTGTTTGAATCTATGTCTGTGGTTGTGTTTGTAGTGTTTGATTCATCTAGTAGTTCTCACAATTTTAGAATTTTGTTAAATTCTCAAAAACACTATTCACCCCCCCCCTCTAGTGTTTGTTTTGCCTTAATGATCCTTTCCGCATTCCATAACCTTTTGAACATCCTTCACGCTCTTAGGGGCCTGAATATGTCGGATAGCATTAATCTTATCTGCATTTTCTTTATTGCCCCACGAATTGACAATGAAACCCAAAAAATTTCCCGATGCAATGCCAAAAGAGCATTTCAAGGGGTTGACTTTCATGCCATATTGGCGGAGGACACCAAAAATTTCGTGGAGTTCTCGGACGTGCTTGTTCGATCCCCTCATTTTATGAGCATATCATGCATTGATCTCCCGATCTGGTCCTTGAAAACAAAGTTGACCAATCGTTGGTAGGTGGCTCCAGCGTTCTTATGGTTGAAGGGAATGATGAGATAGCAGTAGAGCCCGAGGACGATTATGAAAGAAGTGTGATCATGGTTCTGGAGGTACATCGAAATCTGAATGTAGCCTGAGTAGGCATAAGTGAAGGACATGAGCTGATAGAGGGAGGTTGAATCAATGAACTGGTCAATCCTCGGGGGTGGGAAGTTGTCTTTAGGGAATGTCTTGTTCAAGTTGGAGAAGTCGACACACTTTCGCCACTTGCCGTTCGCTTTCTTGACCATGACTGGATTGAAGACCCATTCAGGGTAATAGGCCTCTCGGATAAAATTGTTATTGAGCAACCTATCCACCTCCTCTTTTAGTGCAGTTGATCTTTTGATTCCCAAGATTCGACGTTTCTATTTCACTGGAAGTTGCAAAAGATCGATAGCTAGCCTGTGACAAGCAACTGCAGGGTCGATGCCACATATATCGAAGTGGGTCCAAGTGAATACGTCAAGGTTGGCCCTTAATAATTCTACAAGATATTTCTTTATGGCGGGGTGAAGTTGCGACCCAACTTTCAAGACCTTCGTCTTGTCGTCGGGGTTGACTGGAACATCCACCGTACGTTCTACTAGGGTATCCCTTTCGAAATTGGGCTCTTCGTCCTTCGCTGGATCAAGATCATAGGAAAGACCGCAGTGGCGCATGAGCCAAGACTCAGATGTCTCTGATTGTTATGCGGAGGTGGTCTTGGGGCAAGAAGGCGGAGGCATGGTCTTACCTTTGTCATTATTGCGCGCATTCTTCCATTCTATGAGGTAGCAATCACTAGTTGTTGCTTGGTCACTCTTGACTGTGCCGATCCCATTTTCTGTCGGGAACTTCATTAGAATGGACCACAGTTACATATAGACTCGGGACTCTATAAGGAAGGGACATCTATAGAAGACATTGTATGGAGATATGACATCGATAACCACCAAAGTGAGGATTTAGATCCGACTTCGATCCCCTTCCCCTAGTTCTATAGGGAGGTCTACCATGCCCACAGGGTGATTGGATTATCAGTTGAAGCGATGGATCGTGGCATGGCAAGGCTTCAAGTCTTTAGCCTAAAGTTTCATCTGGTCAAACGTCGCCTTGAAGATGATGTTGACCGAGCTTCCTACTTCAATGAAGATTCTTTGGACGAAAGCTAATCCGATATGGATAGAGATGATGATAGGGTCAATGGTTGGGATTTCAATTCCTGTGAAATCTCTCTCGCGGGAGACAATATTGTCTCGCATTTTCTTCTGGAGTTTGGCGGGTACGAACTCGTCCAGAGTACAGCAAGCTTTGTAGGTGGCATGCTTTATAGTATTGGCATACTCCTCCATTTTGCGTAAGCTATCGTGTGTGGGTGAGGTTCGCAACAGATAGTATTGATCACGATGCCACGTGATGTAACACCCCACCTCCGCTAGGGTCACTCGCAAAGGGAATGCACTAGGTTTGGTGAAGCATTATCGAGGTAAACATGCACAGAAATATTACAAGACAGAACATATATAAAACAGCGGAAGTAAAACAAATTTCATTACCTTATAAAATAAGGTCTAAAGCCTTTTACATCAGAATACATCAAAACCTGCCTTGCAATAGTAAAGAAGCATAAAACCTTTTCATAAATTATTCCCCAAAATAAAGCGGTGAAGCAGCCATAGCCAAGAGAAGACCAAGCTATACATGATGACCTTCAAGCATATGAGGTCCGAACTAAACAACATCATTTCCTCCCTAAAAACCTGGGGGGGGGGGAACGGAAGACAAAGAGGCAAAACAAAACGGGGTCAGTCATAAAGACTGGTAAGTCCTATCTACTTCCAGTATAAAAACAGGTAAAGGTAACATGACATGCATAAACTGAAAGTAAACATAAGGATGATGACAAGGTAGATAAGCTAAACCAAGATAACTGGATGAACTACTGTAGCAAGATAGGCTAAGGTATCATGATAAACTACATGTCAAGATAAATCAAGGTATCACATCGTCAGGTTTCTATCAAGTATACTATCCCAAGGTATCTATCATGTATAACATCCCACGGTATCTATCATGTATAACATCCCAAGGTATTTATCATGTATATTTGCTCTGCACCTCTCGTACTAGTATCCCAACCCGCGTCATGTGTTAACTATGAATGTCCCTTGCCCAATGTCATGTAATGGTCCATGTCAACCTAATATATAGCATATGTAGGTTTTCCCAACTCGTATGTTTCTTTCCATGTATTAGTTCAGTCCTTTGTCGTAGGCCGTACGGGCTTTCCCATGTAAATCTATACCACCTCAACGTAGTACCATTTTATCCTTGAAGTTGTTTTGGACTGCCACCCTTGATCTAGTTATGTTTTCTTACCATGAACTATCGCGTGTTCACTGAGGATTTATGCCACCTAGGACCACTGGGGATTATGCTACCTAATGAACGTTTCCGTGTCTCGGTTTGGGTTCAAGCCACCTAGGGCCACTAGGGATTATGCCACCCGTCAACTGCGCCCTTTATCCCGCGTAAGTATCGTGAATCGTTTTCCATGTCTAGACGCACATGTTCCTCAATGTGCCATCCGAGTTCCGTGCCAGGGCAAATCAAGAAATACGGAACTCGGTCGGGAGCTTTAAGTCGTCTGCTGATGCAGATATCAAGGTCTGTTTTTGTATCCGTGGCTATGGTCCCACGTGACCCCTCCCTCAACTACTGAAAGGCAATCCAAGAAAAATCATGTATGAGAACCACATCCCGACCCCACTATAGCCCCTACTTTCCTATGGGCCAACCTCACCCATGACTCGATAGCAAGAACATGGTCTGTTGGGGGTTCCCTGCCTTTCCGTTCGTACACGATTGACTAAAGATGGTAGGTAGTCGGCGACGTGCTATCCAGGGCAAAATCAAGTATCGTCGAATCCACGCTAATCCATCCCAGTCTTTAGGTCGCTCGCATAGCAACCAAGGCATACTCTTGGCTCTTCTATCGCAGACCTTAACCTTTGTGAGACCGGGTTTCATGGACCACCTGCCACCTCACAGAGGGATACCAGGAGTACCCTCACGTCCCCCGAAGCTACCGCTTCGTCACCCAGTTCGTTGGAGCCTTTATCCAAGTCGGGTAATTTGCTCCTCCTCGTGTGTTTAAGCGATGACCTACCATATCGGGTTACTCATCCATTCATGAACTAGTCGCATGTCCTTGGCTAAGAATTATTACTTAGTTATACTTAACTAAGGTTTACCACTTAGCTTCTTTTCCCCGTTACCCTTGATTAACCACGATTTTCTACCTAGTTGCTCTAACTAGGGTTTTGTCTATTGGGTTAAGTGTTGTTATTCAGGTTCATGACTTAGCCCGCCTACGAATCATGTCAAGATTGGCTAAGTATTTAAGTTCAAGGCTTAGCCCTACAAGGTGGTTAGGTATACCAAGAAGCGCATGACTTAACCCTATCAAGTCAAATTGGTTAAGTATTGGTTTGTCTTAACCCTATCAGATTATCGTGTTAGATTGATTAAGCATAGATTATCTTAATCGCATCAGATCATCGAGTCGGATTGGTTAAGTATGGGTAAGCTTAACCTCATCCACTAATCGTACTACAAGGGTTAAGTATATTCAAAAGGTCTTGTGACTTAACCCTATCAAGTCCACATGTTAGATTGGTTAAGTATAGGTTACTTAACCTCATCAAATCATCATGTATAATTGGTTAATTATAAGTTACTTAACCTCATCATGTTAAGTTGGTTAAGTATTAGTTGCTTAACCTCATTGAATTACCAAGTTTAGATTGGTTAAGTGTTTAACTTAACTCCATCGAATTACCGTGTTTAGATTAGTTAAGTATAGGTTACTTAACCCCATCTAATTACCGTGTTTAGATTAGTTAAGTCTAAATTACTTAACCCCATCCCCTAATTGTCTTCTATGGTTAAGTGTCATCAAGAAATCAAGCCCGGTCCCACTTAACCTACCCATTCGTGTCATATCGGTTAAGTGTCATTAGTCAAATTTACTTAACCTTATCATGTGGCATTAATTTAATTAATGCACTCTCAACCTCTCACATTAGACCTTGTTGTGGTTACTAATTAAGCCGGGCGGATCCGGGTAGTTTTACACCACAACCTAGTCTAACCTCGGGTCTTAAGCGCGACATGACCAACTTCTCACATTGGATCCTATTGTTTGTAGCCACTAGTTAAGCCGGGCGGGTCCGGGTAGATTTATGCTACAAACTCAACCCAACCTCGAGTTGGCCACTTTCATGTTTGGTCTAGTGTCATATTACACTTACAACCCACACGTGTCTAGTTTCAAGTCCCATGTTTACTCCACATGTCATGCCCACATTTAGGTGTATCATAAGTGCCATATTTCCATGAAACCCCATGTCAAATTATCATGTCATAATCACGCACGTCTAACCTACCCCAAAGCGTGTTTCCAACCCAAGTAAAAGTGAGTCAACATAGTAAGGGTACTATGCTACATATTGGCCTCACAACATGCCCGATGTCAAAAAGGAATTGGCCACAAACATGCATGGTATCATAAGGGGTTTGGCCTCAAAGTATGCATAGCATCATAAGAGAATTTGGCCACTAGCATGCATAGTATCATAAGGGAATTTGGCCATAAACATGCATAGTATCATAAGGGAATTTGGCCATAAACATGCATAGTATCATAAGGGAATTTGGCCACAAGCATGCATGATAACATAAGGGGTTTGGGTTCATTTACATGCATAAGCCCCAAAGTCAAGTCTTTGCCAATGTTTCACAAGTCAAATGGTTCCCAAAGGTTCATGCTAGCATTCCATAGATAAAGATTCAAACTTGCAAGATAAACTAGGTTAATCATAACATGAATAGCATGATTTAGTCACTAAGCATAGCCAAAAGTCATAGGTTCAAGCAAAAGAGGCATGACAAGGTTCATATAGGCTAGCATACTTAGTTTAATCTCGTTTTATTCCATGCCATCATTTAAACTACCGTTTAGATCTAGAAGTAGCTAGAACTTACATAGCATGGCAAGAGGGCTAGGAACATGAATCGTCTTGACGAAGAAAGGTGGCTCCTTTGTTGAAGAATCGTCATGAAATTTGCGTAGCAACGTTGATCTACCCTCGATTTGATGTAGGAAGCTTGCACCTTTTGATTTGAACCCGATTTGAATGCATAAGCCCTTGGAGTTGGAGATGGAGGCCATGATCAAGGTAGATTTTGGCAGCACTTAGTTGCTAGAATGATTTTTCGTGATTTAGGTTAGGTCCTAGGGTGTTTTTATAGAGATTAGGAGTAGTTTAGGCCCTTAGATTAACCCTAGGATAGATCTGAATCGTCAAAATTCGTCACAAGACTCCAAAACCGAGCCAAAACCAGAAGCAGGTGCACTAGGTCGGGGTTCTACAGGGGGGGTCGACACCCATGTCGACCCCTTGGAGGGGGGTCGACACCCATGTCGACACGGGTGTCGACACCCTGTGTGTCTGGCGGGAATTTCCCCTCGTCTCTTTTTGGGCTGAATTCGAATCTGTTTTCGAATTTGAATTTTCGTGAAACTTCGCAAGGCCATATCTCGGTTATACGGACTCCGATTTATGAAATTTTGGACTCTATTTCGCGTATTTTTCCGAGACGAACGCAATGGCGCAACCCGTTTATCCTGATTCAGATTTTATAATTTAATTCTGCCTTGATTCTCGTCTTAACACGTTGTTAAAATTTGGGTTGTTACATTCTCCCCTCCTTTAAGGATTTCGTCCCCGAAATCTCCAAGTTGGGAAGAACGTATCCTACCATCCATCATCCATCTACTCAAAACATCATCCACAAGTAATCATTGTCCTTAAAAGATTTCTAATGCTGTATGAACATATGCAAAAAGTGTGTGTATATGTTCCTTAGCTAATGCTAATGATCAGGCCTGAATGATCTTCTAATGCAAATTATGTTTAGTGCCATGAATCCAACATGTATGCAAATAGTCCTAGTCAAATAAACACTATATGTGTGCACAACCATTCATTCATATGCAACATCCACATGATAACACATTCAATTTCATCCATAAACAGGTATAAATACTCGTGCATATGCAATATGAAATGTGAGTGTGTCGATCTAGTATCTAATGTGTATTCGCGCATCCACGAGCAACCACTTGCAACCATTTGCAACTATATCAATCATAACATGTTTCAAACACATGTTTACATCCATAGGTTTTTACCTAAGGTTCTGACGATAGGATCGAGGAGATAAACAAGGTAAACTCCCTACGGGGTTTGCAACAGAAACAGGACCGAGAGGATATTCACCAAAAGATAACATGCGAGCAAGCTCTACAGAAAAAACCAGGGATCCAGGATATACTCTTAAAAAGAGATATTGATGCGCGTATCTAGCCTTCAACCTTCTAAGTCGCCCTCCCTTGAGCTTAATTCCATTGTGCCTTGACCGTCTTTTAACTTCATGATCCCGTAGCTTCTTAATTCCTGTTTCCAAAACATGGGTCGGAACCCATTTCATCGTCGTCTCTTGTTCCTTTTTCACTTATCCTTTCCCTAGTATACTTGGCTCAAACGTATCCACTTACTCATGCAAGCTCTCCAAAATTCTCTAGGGAATTCTGGATCTCGCTTGCCAATGCCAATCCATGTTGCCAAGAGTATTTACTAGGGTGATCCCCATAACTCATGCATAAGCGAAACGAACCATCTGCCTTAGCGGCGAATTCTACTCGAACGGATTACCAACCACTACATCCCGAGATTCTAGGTAACTAACCATGACAGAACCCAAAAGGTTATACGAGACTTCGAGGGTATTACCCAGGTGAGTCGAGAGTCTAACTACCCTCTTTCCAAAACCGAGAATGGCACCCCTTATTGGGTGACCACTTTATCCCTAGAATCCATCCGTAGCCGAGACATGTCATTCTCAAATCCAAACAAGTCATGAAGAAATGGACCAACTCTCCAACCAGATTTTTGGGACAAAAACTGGGATCCTCTACCATGCTAGTACTAAGGTGCAGAGACTCAACTATCCAAGCAGACTTAAATGATACGATGATCAAGACAAAGTCTGGACGGTATGATAGAAAAGAACGACTAAACCTTTACCAGAAACGGTACCATCTCTTTTAGGTACCCTAGAAATGGGAGCGTACAATTGCCCTCTCCGATGATCTTGTCCTTGTCCTCCTTGATGGACCAAGCCATACCAACAAGTTGCTTATCCTTAAGCTCGCGTTCTTTATCCTTACTCTTATTATCCTTCCTTGTACCACGGCAACAGGTCTCTCGAGAACCACCTCCATCGTACGGAAAACACCTACGTGGCTAGACAAAGATTAGTCACAGTTAGAACTACTGTGACTACAGATGGAGGAAAGAAAGGAAAAGAGTTTCAATCAAGGAAACAAAGGATAGTGCTAATGGCTTTTGGGGAATAGCCTTTAAAAACTTTTCTTGAAAAATGCTTCTTTGTAAACGGTTTCTCAAATAGTTTTCAGAAGGTTTTAAAAACTTTTGCCCAGTCTGGTAACCTCCTGCTCTGATACCAAATGTAACACCCCACCTCCGCTAGGGTCACTCGCAAAGGGAATGCACTAGGTTTGGTGAAGCATTATCGAGGTAAACATGCACAGAAATATTACAAGACAGAACATATATAAAACAGCGGAAGTAAAACAAATTTCATTACCTTATAAAATAAGGTCTAAAGCCTTTTACATCAGAATACATCAAAACCTGCCTTGCAATAGTAAAGAAGCATAAAACCTTTTCATAAATTATTCCCCAAAATAAAGCGGTGAAGCAGCCATAGCCAAGAGAAGACCAAGCTATACATGATGACCTTCAAGCATATGAGGTCCGAACTAAACAACATCATTTCCTCCCTGAAAACCTGGGGGGGAGGGGAAACGGAAGATAAAGAGGCGAAACAAAACGGGGTCAGTCATAAAGACTGGTAAGTCCTATCTACTTCCAGTATAAAAACAGGTAAAGGTAACATGACATGCATAAACTGAAAGTAAGCATAAGGATGATGACAAGGTAGATAAGCTAAACCAAGATAACTGGATGAACTACTGTAGCAAGATAGGCTAAGGTATCATGATAAACTACATGTCAAGATAAATCAAGGTATCACATCGTCAGGTTTCTATCAAGTATACTATCCCAAGGTATCTATCATGTATAACATCCCACGGTATCTATCATGTATAACATCCCAAGGTATTTATCATGTATATTTGCTATGCACCTCTCGTACTAGTATCCCAACCCGCGTCATGTGTTAACTATGAATGTCCCTTGCCCAATGTCATGTAATGGTCCATGTCAACCTAATATATAGCATATGTAGGTTTTCCCAACTCGTATGTTTCTTTCCATGTATTAGTTCAGTCCTTTGCCGTAGGCCGTACGGGCTTTCCCATGTAAATCTATACCACCTCAACGTAGTACCATTTTATCCTTGAAGTTGTTTTGGACTGCCACCCTTGATCTAGTTATGTTTTCTTACCATGAACTATCGCGTGTTCACTTAGGATTTATGCCACCTAGGACCACTAGGGATTATGCTACCTAATGAACGTTTCCGGGTCTCGGTTTGGGTTCAAGCCACCTAGGGCCACTAGGGATTATGCCACCCGTCAACCGCGCCCTTTATCCCGCGTAAGTATCGTGAATCGTTTTCCATGTCTAGACGCACATGTTCCTCAATGTGCCATCCGAGTTCCGTGCCAGGGCAAATCAAGAAATACGGAACTCGGTCGGGAGCTTTAAGTCGTCTAATGATGTAGATATCAAGGTCTGTTTTTGTACCCGTGGCTATGGTCCCACGTGACCCCTCCCTCAACTACTGAAAGGCAATCCAAGAAAAATCATGTACGAGAACCACATCCCGGTCCCACTATAGCCCCACTTTCCTATGGGCCAACCTCACCCATGACTCGATAGCAAGAACATGGTCTGTTGGGGGTTCCCTGCCTTTCCGTTCGTACACGATTGACTAAAGATGGTAGGTAGTCGGCGACGTGCTATCCAGGGCAAAATCAAGTATCGTCGACTCCACGCTAATCCATCCCAGTCTTTAGGTCGCTCGCATAGCAACCAAGGCATACTCTTGGCTCTTCTATCGCAGACCTTAACCTTTGTGAGGCCGGGTTTCATGGACCACCTGCCACCTCACAGAGGGATACCAAGAGTACCCTCACGTCCCCCGAAGCTACCGCTTCGTCACCCAGTTCGTTGGAGCCTTTATCCAAGACGGGTAATTTGCTCCTCCTCGTGTGTTTAAGCGATGACCTACCATATCGGGTTACTCATCCATTCATGAACTAGTCTCATGTCCTTGGCTAAGAATTATTACTTAGTTATACTTAACTAAGGTTTACCACTTAGCTTCTTTTGCCCGTTACCCTTGATTAACCATGATTTTCTACCTAGTTCCTCTAACTAGGGTTTTGTCTATTGGGTTAAGTGTTGTTATTCAGGTTCATGACTTAGCCCGCCTACGAATCATGTCAAGATTGGCTAAGTATTTAAGTTCAAGGCTTAGCCCTACAAGGTGGTTAGGTATACCAAGAAGCGCATGACTTAACCCTATCAAGTCAAATTGGTTAAGTATTGGTTTGTCTTAACCCTATCAGATTATCGTGTTAGATTGATTAAGCATAGATTATCTTAATCGCATCAGATCATCGAGTCGGATTGGTTAAGTATGGGTTAGCTTAACCTCATCCACTAATCGTACTACAAGGGTTAAGTATATTCAAAAGGTCTTGTGACTTAACCCTATCAAGTCCACATGTTAGATTGGTTAAGTATAGGTTACTTAACCTCATCAAATAATCATGTATAATTGGTTAATTATAAGTTACTTAACCCCATCATGTTAAGTTGGTTAAGTATTGGTTGCTTAACCTCATTGAATTACCAAGTTTAGATTGGTTAAGTGTTTAAATTAACCCCGTCGAATTACCGTGTTTAGATTAGTTAAGTATAGGTTACTTAACCCCATCTAATTACCGTGTTTAGATTAGTTAAGTCTAAATTACTTAACCCCATCCCCTAATTGTCTTGTATGGTTAAGTGTCATCAAGAAATCAAGCCCGGTCCCACTTAACCTACCCATTCGTGTCATATCGGTTAAGTGTCATTAGTCAAATTTACTTAA
Source organism: Allium sativum (assembly GCA_030737875.1). Lineage (NCBI taxonomy): Eukaryota > Viridiplantae > Streptophyta > Magnoliopsida > Asparagales > Amaryllidaceae > Allium > Allium sativum. Next base: position 199,901,920 of record CM060909.1, on the reverse strand, counting down.
CCTTATCATGTGGCATTAATTTAATTAATGCACTCTCAACCTCTCACATTAGACCTTGTTGTGGTTACTAGTTAAGCCGGGCGGGTCCGGGTAGTTTTACACCCCAACCTAGTCTAACCTCGGGTCTTAAGCGCGACATGACCAACTTCTCCCATTGGATCCTATTGTTTGTAGCCACTAGTTAAGCCGAGCGGGTCCAGGTAGATTTATGATACAAACTCAACCCAACCTCGAGTTGGCCACTTTCATGTTTGGTCTAGTGTCATATTACACTTACAACCCACACGTGTCTAGTTTCAAGTCTCATGTTTACCCCACATGTCATGCCCACATTTAGGTGTATCATAAGTGTCATATTTCCATGAAACCCCATGTCAAATTATCATGTCATAATCACGCACGTCTAACCTACCCCAAAGCGTGTTTCCAACCCAAGTAAAAGCGAGTCAACATAGTAAGGGTACTATGCTACATATTGGCCTCACAACGTGCCCGATGTCAAAAAGGGATTGGCCATAAACATGCATGGTATCATAAGGGGTTTGGCCTCAAAGTATGCATAGCATCATAAGAGAATTTGGCCACTAGCATGCATAGTATCATAAGGGAATTTGGCCATAAACATGCATAGTATCATAAGGGAATTTGGCCATAAACATGCATAGTATCATAAGGGAATTTGGCCACAAGCATGCATGATAACATAAGGGGTTTGGGTTCATTTACATGCATAAGCCCCAAAGTCAAGTCTTTGCCAATGTTTCACAAGTCAAATGGTTCCCAAAGGTTCATGCTAGCATTCCATAGATAAAGATTCAAACTTGCAAGATAAACTAGGTTAATCATAACATGAATAGCATGATTTAGTCACTAAGCATAGCCAAAAGTCATAGGTTCAAGCAAAAGAGGCATGACAAGGTTCATATAGGCTAGCATACTTAGTTTAATCTCGTTTTATTCCATGCCATCATTAAAACTACCGTTTAGATCTAGAAGTAGCTAGAACTTACATAGCATGGCAAGAGGGCTAGGAACATTAATCGTCTTGACGAAGAAAGGTGGCTCCTTTGTTGAAGAATCGTCATGAAATTTGCGTAGCAACGTTGATCTACCCTCGATTTGATGTAGGAAGCTTGCACCTTTTGATTTGAACCCGATTTGAATGCATAAGCCCTTGGAGTTGGAGATGGAGGCCATGATCAAGGTAGATTTTGGCAGCACTTAGTTGCTAGAATGATTTTTAGTGATTTAGGTTAGGTCCTAGGGTGTTTTTATAGAGATTAGGAGTAGTTTAGGCCCTTAGATTAACCCTAGGATAGATCTGAATCGTCAAAATCCGTCACAAGCCTCCAAAACCGAGCCAAAACCAGAAGTAGGTGCACCAGGTCGGGGTTCTACGGGGGGGGGTCGACACAGGGGTCGACACCCATGTCGATCCCCTGGAGGGGGGTCGACACCCATGTCGACACGGGTGTCGACACCCTGTGTGTCTGGCGGGAATTTTCCCGCCTTCTCTTTTTGGGCTGAATTCGAATCTGTTTTCGAATTTGAATTTTCGTGAAACTTCGCGAGGCCCTATCTCGGTCATACGGACTCCGATTTACGAAATTTCGGACTCTATTTCGCGTATTTTTCCGAGACGAACGCAATGGCGCAACACATTTATCCTGATTCAGATTTTATAATTTAATTATGCCTTGATTCTTGTCTTAACACGATGTTAAAATTTGGGTTGTTATACGTGACCTTTGGTTGGACAACCCTGGTGTCGCGTTTGCAGGTGATGGAAGTGTGGGTGTTGGAGGGCCCGTAGCTTCTTCGGGAGGAGCGGGATCCTGAACATACTGTTTCAGTCACTTCTCGCGGATTAGTTTTTCGATCGCATTCTTGAGGTGGCAGCAGTCATTGTGACGGCCGCCGAATAATGCGCTGAAAGGTGTGCCAGGCAACTATGGATGATCGTCAGAGTAGGTAAATACAAGCGGAACCTGTCGTAAAGCTCACAACGCAAGGATAAAATACAATAGAACATATACAACAGGTAATAGTAGTGAAGCATCGTATAACAAACTTTTAAAACTTTCACTACATCCTGAAAGATTATCCAAACATCATAGGAAATATCAGGGTTTGTGCATAAAGCCTCACAACACTCATAGAGCACTCAGCAGCGGAAACAGAACACTAGATAGTAATAAAACTGTTACGTCAGCCTCCTGCTCGCCTCTCACAGCCGCATCATCCTCACTTACCATCTATAACCTGCTACTTAGTCTGCCCATCCACAACCGGATGAACAACCCAAGGTAATAATAGAAGACATAAAACCTTGAGTCATACAACAGTCTTGTGAGCGATAAAACAGTTATCAAACTTCAACAATGAAGCTAAATGAAAATGGATAGATATACATACTAATCTATCCACAACACCAGAGAAGAACTCAACCCTATCTTCCCCACATCGGACAGTGATAGCCTTTATTGTAAACAATTCAACCATTCACCCATAGAAACCAGAACACCCACTTAATTATGGTAAGCACTCATAACATCTAGATTATATATATCTCATGTAAACCATCCTAATCGGATTCGACATCCCCCAAGTTCAAGCCCAAAAGGCCTAAACCAATATCAGACAAGCACCTAAGGAACATCTCCTTCGACTTTGGACAGTCCACATGAGGCGGTACAAACAGAACAACCAATCATCCATGACTAACACTGACTATCACCGCCAATCCTACTTCGAAACCATCGTTATTCGTATGACGACCAACCTTGCCATATGTCAAGGGCTAAAGGTAACCCCGGTTCTAACATAAGCTCCATATATCCAACCTTGACAACTAGGCCTTTCTACAAGACCTAGGATACTCGCAAGCAAGCTTTTGACCTTTTAGGTGCCCTTTTTGTATCCCTACTTTGAGCCAGCTAGAACTTACGACAACGATAATCTCTCGGGCTTCTCCTCTCTAGTCATCCAACCGAATGACTTTTCCATAACTCAAAAAACCTTCTCAAGTAACCATTATTCACCAACTCACGACCTTTGAGTTATCACCTCATTCGCTGTTCTACACCGATCAACGAACACCATTCAACACTTCAAATCTTCCTACTTGAATTTATTTCGAAGTCACACCATCACCGAGCCAATTGCATCACTGCGTTGCGGCTAGGGTTCGTGGGGTTGGCCACGAAAAATCTATTTTTTAAAGCTTTTTTATTCAAATATGAGTCATACCCGAAAATATAAATTTCTAGAAAATAACCCTGTGCAACCGACCGACCGCCTCGGGATGCTCGACCGACCGACCCCGCCTTGGACCGACCACCTTTCGTCCAACCCAGGTTGGAGCGACCGACCAGAACCTGAGCGATCGACCTGATCTATGGAAAGAACGACCAACCATCCCTTATTGGATCGACCAACCTACTCCAGATTCAACTATTTTGGAATACACGACCGACCAGGTAAGAGTGACCGACCAGATAGAACGCGACCGACCTAATCATTAAACCATTTCCAGGCTCGCTCGACCGACCCTACTTCCCTGTGCTTTCCCGACTGAACCTACTTCATGTCTTTCTCCACTAGAAACCCAAGCCATGGTGCGCGACCGATGCCTCTACCTACACGCGACCCAAAACCTGCACTTCACCATTTCCACTACGATTTCCAGCAAAACTTCACCAAGCGATATATTCGACGAAAGCAACTTGTCTAATCTATCAAATATGGTAAAAAAACATGGCATGAACACTCTAACAACATGAAAACAATAGTTTTCACCAAACAATGCAAATCACTCCAAAAATCATCATGAATGGCCACATGAACAAAACTATAGAACTAACTTGCATAACATCGAATCAATGATTTAAACTTACTAAATGAGATCATAAGATGATTTATGTGAAAAGGGACTTAATATGGCATAGATCTATGGAAAAATACTTAAATATGATGAAAAGCATGATTATAAACATTCATATACTTCATTGAATCCATGTGAGAGATGTAAATCACTCACTGATTCTCCCAAACAAGAAAAAATAAAAGGAAAATGAATCCGGACAGCAAGCACTTCACCCCAAACACCTTGATCCGATGAATCCTTGCTCGAATTGATGTAGATCTAGCCCCCAATGGTGTATATCTATGATTTCGCTCCTTGGATTTTGATTTTTAATGGTAGAAAGATGTTAGAGGAAGGAGGAGCTCAAGGCCACCTAATGATAGAATGGAAAACTAAAACCATTACCCATATCCCTTATCCCCTGTTTATACCCTTCCAATAGCCCACCAATGGGCCTTCCCAAATCAGCCCATTATGGCTCTCTAAACCTGTATAACAAACTGAAAACATTAAAACAACGATTCCTCCCAAACCGTTCAACCAAAACATTAACGTAACCAATCTACAGAAAGGCAACCATCAATTCCTTTCTAATGGCACTGGTCTCACCCTCTGATTCGACCTGAGTCAAAAGTTATGTCATGTACAAGACTGATAGGGGGAAAATGGTCACAAATAAAATCGGTAATAATTATGGACATGTCTCACATCCCCATAAGCCACATATCAAAAGATGAAAATGATCCAACCCTTAGGGATTAATTTTTTTTTAATCTTCTGATACGTAAAATGCGGGCTGTTACAGTCGTTAGTATTGTGCCCATACATGTCGTGGAATCGACAGTATTTGCTTGAGTTCATCTCGAGGTTGGTGGACTCCTTTGTGTTGGGCTTCTTGTATTGGAGAGTATTAAAGGTTTCTAAGTAGATCGTCTACATATCTCGATTCAGCGGAGTGTAAGACCTATAATTTAGATAGTGGTCATGCTTCTTAGGATCGGTGGGAGCTTAGTTATTGTTACGATTACTGGGTTTGTCGCCATTCGGCTTTGACCTCCTTTCCTTTGATGCTTTCGTTGATGGTGCCAAAGTGTGGGTTGTTGGAGTGGTTCCCAAAGAAGCTCGAATACGCCTTGCTTCTTCTTGGCACAGGAACTGCCTAGCCTTTTCGTAGATAGCCTCTAGAATCTTAGACTATTTTTTATCAGTTTAGGCTCCATATTCGGAGGCAGGAAGGACACCTTTTGAAAGTTGGAAGAGTATGATGCGAGGTTTTGGGTCATCGACCTCAGCAAGGGTACTGTTGAATCGCTCAAGGTAGCTCTTGAGGAATTCTGTAGGACTCTAATAAAGGTTGGAGAGGGTGAAGGCGTTCTTTGGTGTCGGAACATGCATCCTGAATTGCATGACCAACTCCCTAGCTAACTGGCCGAAGTTTTTCGATAGAATTGAGTGGAAGGCGAGAGAACCAAAGCAGAGTTGTACCTGATAAGAAGATTGCGAAGCACTTGCATTTGACCACATCGATGGCCTGCCTAGAGTCCATATGCCACTCGTAGCGGTTTAGGAAAGTGCAGGGATTAGTTGTGCCATTATATAATGCCATCCATGGAACATTGAAGTGTCAGGGCCACTTGACTTCATGCACGATCCTAGTGAAAGGGTTACGCCTCAAGTGGGTTTCCCACGAGTCATTGGCGTTTTGTCGCACACCTCTCATGATACTTTGGACGATGTCGAGGAGATACGCCGGTTGGACATCCTCTGGCGGAATCCACTGGTTTTGGAAGACTTGGGCAGTTTTGTTCCGCGGACGCCTTCTGTGATGCACATTAGGCCTGTTGGGTAGCCGGGAGCATGGGCCCTAAGTTCTGAGCGACGACAGTTGGGTTCTATCGAGGAGCTTCTGGGTAGCCGGGAGCATGGGCCCTAAGTTCTGAGCGACGAAAGTTGGGTTATGTCGAGGAGAGAGTCGTTTACTTAGACACAATTGATCATTGATAACCAACTGGGAGCGATAACAGTACTACGTTCCCACGCTCTAAGTGATGATATTTCTATCACCATTCCCATTTCCATTGTCATTGCCATAAGTATGAGCATTAGTGCGGACAACGATGTTACTGTTGAGGCTAAACGTCCTTCTTTGTCGTAAGCCACAGGACTCGAAAGAAGAGGTTTTCGAGACACTGCGCCTCACTCGGGCGTTATTTTGAGAAAGTTGGAGTTGGGCGATGAGGCATAGACTTTCTTGAAGATGACGCATAAGGTCGATGTTGGTTTTCAATGCTTCGTTAAGTTCAGGAGCCATATTTTCATACTTCTTATTAAGCGCGTAAGTCTACCTTGAATTGTAGGGGCTTCGGGGTACACAGGAGGAAGAATTTTTGTTTCAGTCGGGTCTTCTGCCGATTGAGGTTGCTGAGAAGTACCGGTGTTAGTTGCGGGAGAGGAACTGAGCATCTGATTCTTTATTTTCCTTACCATCGTAAGTGAACCTGGCGGCAGGTTATGGAAGAAACCTAAGGCGCGTCGGAGTCGAAGTGGAGATGTGTGACAAAGATGCGTGTCTAAGTTCTCAATGAAAGCACCAAAATGTTGACAACAAAAAAAAATCCAAAGATTCTCCGTTGCTTATGTTTCACACGGGAAAATAAGTGCAGAAAGTAGTAAATAACACAGTAGATTTATAGAGCTTCAGTCCCATGAGGGGCCTTTGTCTACATTGAAAGAGTTCGTTGATATTTTATTGACAATAATAAGTTACAAGCTTAGAACTATATCATGGCATCCATTTATAAACATTTCCAAGTACTTTGGAGTCCTAGTTGTCATATATGAATATTAGAAAAAAGTCACTTTTATGTTTCCTCTTCCTCAAAGCCTAGTTGCCATTAATGAGTTCTTGGAGCTCTCAAGAGGTGTCAAATCAGCCAATTTCCAACACCTTTGAAGTGTGAGCTTGGGGGTATTTATAGTGGAGAGGTTAGGTGGGAGTAGGTAGGATTTGAGGACCACATTGTAGATTTTCGTATCCTTGGGAGGTGACATGGAGAATTTTGACTCTTATTGTGGCATTTAGAAGGAAAACCGTATCCCTCTTTTGGGATATGAATTTCGTATCCCTTGGTATTTGAAATTTGTATTCCTTGGGATACGGATTAGCCTTTCCCCTATAGGGGATACAGTAATTCCATATCCCTGGGAATATGAGTTCTTCCAACCACTCAAGGGGTGCGAACTCGTACCCCGAGGGATACGTTGTTTGTGTTGTTTACAGGGGTTCGAAACTCTCATTGCCTTCGAAGCCAAAATGTTGGAGGGACATGAAAGCCATGCTACTTGAAGGATCCGAAACTCTATGGAAGTGAGGGATACGTGGTGAATAGTTTCGAACTCAAGGGGCTCAAAGGTATTGGAGAAGAAGGCAACCCAAAATATTCAGATACGAAAGGCAGGGAGTCGAGACTCTTGGGAAGTGAGGGACATGGAACATTGTTGAGAGGAGGGATACGAAGCGGAGGAGTTCGAAACTTGGGGAGACCCAAAGCTTTCTAGTTAGAAGGTGAGGGGTATGATACTTTTATATGAGAGGGGTACGAGCTTAGGGGTTTGAATCTTGCCTACATGAGGGGTACGAAATTATGGTTAGCTCGTAGTTTCGAGGAGTTGTAAGGCTCTTGCTCGGACGACTTCTTCCAAGCTAACATCCTTGGCTTTTTGGCAACACATTGGGCTTTAGCATCACGTGATGTGTTGGGTCATGCGTGTTTAGTGTACTTCTGGGAACTGGGTCAAAAGGCCTGTAAACACTTATAATCACACACGTCACAATAATTTAAATGATGCGCGGAATCTATCACCCAGTGCAAAAAAATATAACACAATTTATTATATTGACATTGATTCATCTTCCAAAAAACTTTAATCTAAATGGGGTCCCTCCTCAATTTCACTTCATTTTTCTTTTCCTCTTTCAAAGAGAAACCTCCTAATATTGATGATTCTAATTTTCGACAAATCAGAAATCGTAAACAATTCCAAAATGCTAAAATTACCAAAATATGCTCTTGTTCCTGTGGTTAATGTTCATTAATATGATGCTTCTAGAGAAAATCCTCAATTTATCCGATATTATTCATCAATGGTTTTAAATTCAACACCAAAGACCATGCTATTAAAAAATTAACATATAACAGTGGTGTGTTGGTCAAATGTGGTAACGATGCAGATGAGCATATAAGAGAATTCTACGGCGTCTTAACACAGCGTTTAGAGTTGACATATTTTGTACAACCAACTGAAAATGTTGTTTAATGCAAGTATAACTAGTTCAACAATGTTCCTAGTTCTGGGTTCAACGTGCACAAAGATTATAAGCCTAGAGAAATAAAGAATGCATCATATTATTACAACTATGATCCTTTCGTATTATCCAAGTATGCATTAAAAGTTGATTTTTCTCCGTATCCATCCTTGAAAAGAGATACAGCAGATTGGTCTGTGTAATTAAAACAAAGTCAAGTTTTACATTTGAAGAAATTACTATTCTAAAAGATGCAATGCATATATCTAACGGATGTAGAGAAAAATGATGAAATAAAAATAACTGATGATATTGATTTAGGGTTGTTGAATGATGAATCAAACGTCTTAATAGAACCATTTGAGAGCATAGAAAAAAACTATAAAGAGAACAAGACTGAGACTGAATCAGGATGTCACAACCCGTAATTTTCTGTTATTTAATTTTTGAATTTATTACGATTTTTGAGTATTTATGGTTATAAATAAAATTTGATGACTTAATTATGTAAATTTATTTGTAAACTTAATTAGTTTGATTAAGTAATGTATTTTGGTTGTTTACAATAATAATAACTTGTAGTTATTGCAAATGAAATTACAATTGGTTTGTAATTATAAATATTGAAATTTGTAATTGATATTAAAATGTTTGGATGAAATTGATTTATTTAATTTACAATTGAAATTCAATTGATTTGGTAAATAATCAATGCTGGAATTAAATACAAATAAAATTGATTTGCAAAGTTAGTTTGAATTTGTGTTGATTTGAGTAAAATTAACATTTTTGAAATTTAATTGAAAATAAATGTTTAATTGGAAGAAAGTGGTTTAAATTGTTTAGAAATGTAATTGAGAATTTATAGCAAGTTATTAATACTTAAAATGAATTGATTATTTGTTAATTTGAAATTGTTAGATAATTTAATTTTGAACTTATATTATGCATAATTTATTCACATAACTAATATAAGACCTATATTGGATCAGAATTTAGTGGTAACACTTGGTATTGAATTTAAAGAAAAAAATTGATTGCTTAATTTATAAATTTAACCAGTGAGATTCTTAGCCTATAAATGATCATAAATTATATCCTTTGTTTCCTGTAACTGATTGAGCGGGCAAGTATTGATCATTTGTTAACCAGCCTTACGTTACTTTATATGGTTATTATATTGACAATAAGGAATTTATAGCGAGCTATTAAGACATAAAATAAATTGACTATTTTTAAATTTAATTGCTTAGTATAATTTGCATATCTAATTTAATATGATCTTTATTTTTAATATGATTTAATGGTATATCTTTTACTTATGTTTTCATATATAGATAGTTTTGTAATATTTTGATATCATTGATTGCTGTAAATGTTTGAATTGTCATGCACACAGTATTATTTCAAATTTCAATGAAATAACAAATAGATTAAAATGGAACATTCTTATCCGCATGCCAACAAATCTTATACTTCCTTTTACGATGGGCCAAATTATTGTTGGCATCTAATGTAATGTAGCAAATATATGGACAAATAAAAACGCATCAGGTTACAAAACTATCCATACACGGTTTCGTAAAATGAATATTTTATTATATAAATAAATATGTTAATTTATTTTAAAATTGTAGTATAGGTCCAAGTAAACAAGGTGATATATATATATATATTGGGAACCTAAACTAAATCAATTGAAATAAATTTGTATGATGATGACTACAGGATATGAATGTAATATATGTAAATAGGGCTAAATTTTAGGTAACTTACAATAAGCGATAGAGATGAAAAATTTGGAAATTTGATGTGTAAATAATATTTAATTCTGAAACCTTAGCATCCTTCATTTATGTTTGCTAATTCATTTATTTAATGCTCACTATTTTCTCTCAAACGGAAACGTGAAAAACAAAAGCCACGACACCATTTCATCTTCAAAAAAAATAAATCTTCAACAATACTTAACGAAATCACTTGTTTTCAGATTCATTCGACTTATATAGACAAGAGCTTCTTCAGGGTATGCAAATTAGAAGGTTCCAACAAAATTTATGTTGCTTCAAATTTTTTTTAGTAAATGACATAAAGTGGGGTTAAGATTTTTTATTTGCATAGAGATTAAAGCATGAATCGGACATTGTATTTGAGTTTGGGTGGCAAATTTTGAGGAGAATTGACCGAAAATATGTAGATACCTATAGCATTATGCGTGAAGAACACATGGGAATGATGTATTATTGTGATGACTGAGTTGGTCGGGTTGGTGATGTCTTGGTAGAGATTGCGAAAAGAAGAATAACGGTGAAATCGGTTTGGCATTTCGTAAAGAGATGGGCATGGAAGGTGGAAGTGAAAGGGGGATATTTTTGGACATGGGTGATTCGAAATTTGATGTAACAATATTTAAGATGGGAGAGAAGAAGGATGACGTGACATTTATTTGAGGTGAGAAAGTGTTGTTTGTTTCGTTTTAATTTAATTACAAATTTGTATAACGTTTAACGTGTATAACTTTTGCATACCACTTAAGAATGACACACAGTTTGTTGCGTTGGAATCGTATCGACGAGCTCTTCGCGATGCCGCTGGTTTGGGCTGATTCTGAGAACGTTGAATTTTGGGCTAAAAATTGGATTTCAGTCTCGTTTAAATCCAACGTGAGTGATTAAACCCGCTCACGCTTAACTAAAGTATTCTAATATTAGTTAAATTAATATCATGTCATGATACGAATGTATGGATTGATGTTTGATAGTTTAAATTGCATGTTTATATTTATTTGTATCGACAGTGTAGTTAAATTTGACTGTTAGATCTAATTTTACAGTTAAGTTAAAAATTCGACATTTAAGTCTGTTTAAAACCTGACATCTGAAAAATTGAAAATTTATAGGATATTGGACTATTTATATGTATTGATGTGATGAATGGCATGAATTTGATATGTTTGACCTGTTGATGTTAATTGTGTGAATCTACCTGTTATTCATATATGACCATTGTTTGTGCTGATTAATCCCAATCAATATCCCAGATGTTACGAGCATCGAATAAACCCGGGATTAATCATTAAAATGAATTAAGAACGTAGGTTGAAATGATAAATACCTATGACCCTGATTTGGATTGAAATGATATATATCCTTTCCTAAAATACTAAAATTAAAATTTAAGTATCACCTGGCCATAGGATAGAAAATTATATACGGACACCGGTTGGTTAAATAAAATTTGATTTAACCATGAATTTTGAAATATTGTTTTAAAGACAATATAAGTGATGTTTTATAATTTATTTCCTTTGAACTTAACACTTGAAATTTGAAATATAAAGAAAAAGGGGAAATAAATTAGTATTGTAACTGAAGCTAAATAAAGTGAAATATAATGTAAATCGAATTTATTGAAATTGAATAGTTTCACCTGCCTTTGAAATTTATTATGAATCAACATTGATTTGAATTACATACAAATTGTGAACTCGATATTTTTTATAAATTGAAATCGTTAAAAATGAGAATCTGATTTGGAATGTAACTATTAGAATTAATTTGATCAAATTGAAATGAACGTAAATTGGAAGTTTAATCGATGGAATTATTGAAAATTGAGTTGGTTGAATTGAATTTGAAATATGACTTCATGTTTAATTGAAAATGTTAGGGAAAGGATTCTAATTCCAACTACAGTATTTCAAATAATTTTATAAACTATTTTAATAATAATTTTTTTTCTTTATAAACTATTTTTCTTTGTTTCTATTTTATTTTATAAATTATTTTAAATAAATCATTTTACAATTAACTATTTATTTTATAAACTACTTAATGTTATAACTATATATTTTAATAAATTCGATAAATTCTATTTTAATTTCAACCTATTTATTTTCAAACTATTTCAATTATATATCTAATTTATTTTAAATATACTATTAACTATTTTAATATTCAAATTATTAAAGTTGGAATTGTTTCAAGATTTTAATTGGTTTAAATGGAGATTTTAGTATGAATAATATCCTATCTTGAATATTGAATGATTTTGAAAATCTAATATTTTGATATGAAGTATGAACCTCTTCGAAATGTAAAAGAACTGACCTATGTGAAAAATGTAACGACTGGTTATTAAAGAGACCGGGATAGGATATTGTCATACTCTCTGCCAATACCGAAAACCACTTTAACAACTGTGTATGCGGTGGAGTTCCAGAAACGGTGTTGGATGGATTTAGAGGCAATTACTAGATTTGTAGAAAAGAACGATGATGGATATCCTTGACCTTCAGGTCATAATTAAGATGACTGAAACAGGGCTATATCATGACCAAGTGGGGTTAGCTACCTCCATCGGCAACACTTCTTCCTTTATTACTATAGTCCCTCAGTTTGATTGATTTAATGCGCATCCATGATTTGGGAGTGTTGTCCGAGGTGGGCGGTAGTCGCGGCTATGCGTTACCACCAGTCCTGGCGTGCAACTAGCATACTCACACTCTGGGCATTCCTCGTGTGTCTTGTCATATTATCCTGATCGAGCCCCCTACGATTTTGATTTAACGTTGTCGTATCACGGCGCATCCCTATTCTGGTGTGTTATATGCAAACTGTATGGCAACGGTATAAACGGTGTAAGGGTAATAATGGTAATCCCACTTACATTATTTTATTATGTTATATTTAACCATAGACATTATTATAATAGCGTATTATATTGTATAGTATTAGTTTGACGGACCCTTAAGAGATGGAAATTCCCGTGACATCTCTTAAGTTATTGCACTCATATTATTACATGAAATTTGATTTAACTAACATGAGAATGAGTTAGTTCTGATCCGAGTGTTTGTTGTGTTTCTTTTTCTGCAATATACTGGGTCAGACCGAGTTGCAGTTAGTGAAGTTTCACTTGCTTTGAAGATACCATTATGAAGATGAAGTTGGAGCTCAATAGATGTATTATTATCATTCCGCTGCAAATGCATTGGTATGTTGTATGTTAATTTACTCTGATAATCGTTGTAAAATATAATAAAATGTATGTTTTAACAGCTTCATGAACTGTTATTTATTTATTTATTATATTTTGTCCTTCCGCTGCGAGATTCTGTATTTATTTTCTTCTTTCTTCATTTTTCTTATTTTAATCCCAATAACTATCCGTATTTTTGATCTGTTTATGTCGACATTAAGGATCATTGTCGATTTGAATGGTTGAAAAATCTCGGATGTTACATTTGGTATCAGAACTTTGGTTTAGCGAAAACCTTGGTTCTATTTGGGATTAACTCATTAGAGATAGGGTGGAAATACCCTAGAATGAGTTTGAGTGTATATGAGAGAGCATACTTGTAATTTTGATATAAAATGATTTTGAATTGTGTTAATTTGTTCTGTTGATTATTTATGAATTCTAGTCGGTACTTGGGACGCCAAGGCATCGATATGGATTTCTAAACATTCGAATAGGATTCGTTGACATAATATTGTTATGAATTATATTTTATTTATATATAGAATTATTTGAAATATGTTAATTTTGATTTTGTTGATGATAATATTAAATTTTCATCATTTATTACTCGATTAATTAATAATTAAAACCATTGGTTGTTGATTGGTTTAAGAAAATCAAATATTGAAATTTATTGATAATAAAATAAGAAGTAAAATATGAATTTGAGAATTTGATTTCGGGTGGTTTTGTAATGTTGATTTGTAAATGGTTTTGAAATAATATATTTACATTTTAAAAAAAAAGTTGTTTCATATAGAAAAATTGTTTCATATGAGTTTTAGAAATAAGTGTATACCCTCTTGTCTTGGAAATGATTTCGGTGATGAGTGCACGCATCATCTATGTTTATTTTCAAGAATCTAAGTAGGGAGGCACTTAATATTTTCTATACTTTGTTTTACAAAATTGAACTTTATTTAAATCTTTTATAGTCTGGTTTTATGTAAACGATATATTGTAAAAAAATGAAAAAAAGAGCCCGAAAGTTTATTCTTTAAATCTTGAATAAGTAATGAATTGAAACTTCTGAATATTAAGAGAGTTATAAAAATAAAAATAAAAATCATAAGAATTGGATAATAAATTGAAACGAACGGTAACCATTGAACTTATGTAATAACCAATTCGGTTCTATAACATGAATAACTTACCAATTAACTAAGAAGTTGAATGTTATAACAATAAGCAATTAATTAATGCGCAAGTATAAGAATGGAAAATCAAAGTAGAAAATTTTGATTGGTTATAAATAAAATTTAAGTTATGTAATAAAACATGATAGACTTAGTCACGTTGTGAAATTCAATTTAACTAAGTAACATGGATTAACCGAAGCAATGAAATATCAATTAAAAAATTATTTAGTAATACACTAAATGTATTGATATTAACGATTGGTTTTGCGAAAATATAAGTGAAAAGGCTTATAATTATAAACTTAACGATATTTAAATGAATTAATTTAATTAATTAAAAACGAGCTCGTTGCGTAGCGGCAGTTTGAAATTTTCCGAATTAAAATTTAAATGAATGTATAGAGTCTAAAATAAGTCGGAATTCTTTGAAACAAGAATCTTTTGGATCTATTGGAATATAATTTTCTAATGTAAGAGAAAATTTAGATTTTTACTTGTAGATTTTAAGATATGTGTAAATCAAATTTTTGGAAAAATCGCAGTTTGGTAATTCACGATTCTGAACTAAAATATTATGAAATTGGTTATGTAAACTAACAAACGAGACAAGTTGAATAAGAAATTATATGGCTAAATATATATGAATTGAAAACTCCCTTACTATGCCTTTTCGAGGACGAAAAGTTTTAAGTGGGGGATAGTGTAACAACCCATAATTTTCTGTTATTTAATTTTTGAATTTATTATGATTTTTGAGTATTTATGGTAAAATTTGATGACTTAATTATGTAAATTTATTTGTAAACTTAATTAGTTTGATTAAGTAATGTATTTTGGTTTTTTACAATAATAATAACTTGTAGTTATTGCAAATGAAGTTACAAATTGTTTGTAATTATAAATATTGAAATTTGTAATTAATATTAAAATGTTTGGATGAAATTGATTTATTTAATTTACAATTGAAATTCAATTGATTTGGTAAATAATCAATGCTGGAATTGAATACAAATAAAATTGATTTGCAAAGTTAGTTTGAATTTATATTGATTTGAGTAAAATTAACATTTTTGAAATTTAATTGAAATAAATGTTTAATTGGAAGAAATTGGTTTAAATTGTTTAGAAATGTAATTGGGAATTTATAGCAAGTTATTAAGACTTAATATGAATTTATTAATTGTTAATTTGAAATTGTTAGAAAATTTAATTTTGAACTTATATTATGCACAATTTATTCACATAACTAATATAAGACCTATATTGGATCAGAATTTAGTGGTAACACTTGGTATTGAATTTAAAGAGAAAAATTGATTGCTTTATTTATAAATTTAACCAGTGAGATTCTTAGCCTATAAATGATCACAAATTATATCCTTTGATTCCTGTAACTGATTGAGCGGGCTAGTATTGATCCTTTTACGTTACTTTATATGGCTATTATATTGACATTGAGGAATTTATAGCGAGTTATTAAGACATAAAATAAATTGATTATTTTTAAATTTAATTTCTCAATATAATTTGCATATCCAATTTAATATGATCTTTATTTTTAGTATGATTTAATGGTATATCTTTTACTTATGTTTACGTATATAGATAGTTTTGTAATATTTTGATATCATTGATTGCTGTAAATGTTTGAATTGTCATGCACACAGTATTATTTCAAATTTCAATGAAAGAACAAATAGAGTAAAATGGAAAATTCTCATTTGCATGCCAACAAATCTTATACTTCCTTTTACGATGGGCTAAATTATTGTTGGCATCTAATGTAATGTAGCAAATATATGGACAGATAAAAACGCATCAGGTTACAAAACTATCCATATACGGTTTCGTAAAATGAATATTTTATTATATAAATAAATATGTAAATTTATTTTACAAATTGTAGTATAGGTCCAAGTAATCAAGGTGATATATATATATATATATATATATATATATATATATATATATATTGGGAACCTAAACTAAATCAATTGAAATAAATTTGTATGATGATCACTACAGGATATGAATGTAACATATGTAAATAGAGGCTAAATTTTAGGTAACTTACAATAAGCTACAGAGATGAAAAATTTGGAAATTAAATGTAAAAATAATATTTAATTCTGAAACCTTAGCATCCTTCATTTATGTTTGCTAATTCATTTATTCAATGGTCACCGTTTTGTCTCAAACGGAAACGTGAAAAACAAAAGCCACGACACCATTTCATCTTCAAAAAAATTAAATCTTCCACAATACTCAATGAAATCACTTGTTTTCAGATTCATTCGACTTGTATAGACAAGAGCTTCTTCTGGGTATGCAAATTAGAAGGTTCCGACAAAAAATTTTGGTGCTTCATTTTTTTTTTAGTAAATGACATAAAGTAGGGTTGAGGTTTTTGATTTACATAGAGATTAAAGCATGAATCGGACATCGTATTTGAGTTTGGGTGGCAAAATTTGAGGAGGATTGATAGAAAAGATGTAGATACCTATAGCATCATGCGCGAAGAACACATGGGAATGATGTCTTATTGTGATGACTGAGTTGGTCGGGTTGGTGATGTCTTGGTAGAGATTGCGAAAAGAAGAATAACGGTGAAATTGGTATGGCATTTCGTAAAGAGATGAGCACGGAAGGTGGAAATGAAAGGGCGATATTTTTGGACATGGGTGACTCGAAATTTGATGTAACAACATTTAATATGAGAGAGAAGAAGGGTGAGGTGACATTTATTTGAGGTGAGAAAGTGTTGTTTGTTTCGTTTTAATTTAATTACAAATTGGTATAACGTGTATAACTTTTGCATGCGACTTTAGAATGACACACGGTTTGTTGCGTTGGAATCGTATCGACGAGCTCTTCGCGATGCCGCTGGTTTGGGCTGATTCTGAGAAAGTTGAATTTTAGGCTAAAAATTGGATTTCAATCTCGTTTAAATCCAAGGTGAGTGATTAAACCCGCTCACGCGTAACTAAAGTATTTTAATATTAGTTAACTTAATATCATGTCATGATATGATTGTATGGATTGATGTTTGACTGCTTAAATTGCATGTTTATATTTATTTATATCGACAGTGTAGTTAAATTTAACTTTTAAATCTATTTTTACAGTTAAGTTAATAATTCGACATTTAGTTCTATTTAAATCCTGACATATGAAAATTTGAAAATTTATAGGATATTGGACTGTTTGTATGTATTGATGTGATGAATGGCATGAATTTGATATGTTTGACCTATTGATGTTAATTGTGTGAATCTACCTGTTATTCATATATGACCATTGTTTGTGCTGATTAATCCCAATCATTACCCCAGATGTTACAGACATCGAATAAACCCGGGATTAATCATTAAAATGAATTAAGAACATAGGTTGAAATGATAAATACCTATGACCCTAATTTGGATTGAAATGATATATGTCCTTTCCCAAAATACTAAAATTAAAATTTAAGTATCACCTGGCCATAGGATAGAAAATTATATACGGACACCAGTTGGTTAAATAAAATTTGATTTAACTATGAATTTTGAAACGTTGCTTTAAAGACAATATAAGTGATGTTTTATAATTTATTTCCATTGAACTTGAACCTTGAATTTTGAAATATACACAAAAAGGGGAAATAAATTAGTATTGTAATCGAAGCTAAATAAAGTGAAATATAATGTAAATCGAATTTATTGAAATTGAATAGTTTCACCTGCCTCTGAAATTTATTATGAATCAACATTGATTTGAATTACATACGAATTGTGAACTCGATATTTTTTATAAATTGAAATCATTAAAAATGAGAATCTGATTTGGAATGTAACTATTAGAATTAATTTGATCAAATTGAAATGAACGTAAATTGGAAGTTTAATCGATGGAATTATTGAAAATTGAGTTGGTTGAATTGAATTTGAAATATGACTTCATTTTTAATTGAAAATGTTAGGGAAACGATTCTAATTCCAACTATAGTATTTTAAATAATTTTATAAACTATTTTAATAATAATTTTCGTTTTTCTTTATAAACTATTTTTCTTTGTTTCTATTTTGTTTTATAAATTATTTTAAATAAATCATTTTATAATTTACTATTTAATTTATAAATTACTTAATGTTTTAACTATATATTAAAAAAATCAATAAATTCTATTTTAATTACAAACTATTTATTTTCAAACTATTTCAATTATATATCTAATTTATTTTAAATATACTGTTAACTATTTTAATATTCAAATTATTAAAGTTGGAAATGTTTCAAGATATTAATTGGTTTAAATGGAGATTTTAGTATGAATAATATCCTATCTTGAATATTGAATGATTTTGAAAATCTGGTATTTTGATATGAAGCATGAACCTCTTCGAAATGTAAAAGAGCTGACCGGTGTGAAAAATATAACGATTGGTTGTTAAAGAGACCGGGATCGGATATTGTCATACTCTTTGCCAATACCGAAAACCACTTTAACAACTGTGTACGCGGTGGAGTTCCAGAAATGGTGTTGGATGGATTTGGAGGCGAAAACTGGATTTGTAGAAAGAGATCGATGATGGATATCCTTGACCTTCGGGTCATAATTAAAATGACTAAAACAGGGCTATATCGTGACCAAGTGGGGTTAGCTACCTCCATCGGCAACACTTCTTCCTTTATTACTATAGTCCTTCGGTTTGATTGATTTGATGCGCATCTGTGGTTTGGGAGTGTCCGAGGTGGGCGGTAGTCGCGGCTATGCATTACCCCCAGTACGGGCATGCAACTAGTATACTCATACTCTGGGCATTCCTCGTGTGCCTTGTCATATTATCCTGATCGAGCCACCTACGATTTTGATTTAACATTGTCGTATCACGGCTTATCCCTATCCACCGATGTACTGGTGTGTTATATGCAAACTGTACGGCAACGGTATAAATGGTGTAAGGGTAATAATGGTAATCCCGATTACATTATTTTATTATGTTATATTTAATCATAGACATTATTATAATAGCGTATTATATTATATAGTATTAGTTTGACGGATCCTTATGAGATGGAAATTCCTGTAACATCTCTTAAGTTATTGCACTCATATTATTACATAAAATTTGATTTAACTAATATGAGAATGATTTAGTTCTGATCCGAGTGTTTGTTGTGTTTCTTTTTTTGCAATATGCTCGGGTCAGACCGAGTTGCAGTTAGCGAGGTTTCACTTGCTTTGTAGATACCATTATGAAGATGAAGTTGGAGCTCAACAGACGTATTATTATTATTCCACTGCAAATGAGTTGGTATGTTGTATGTTAATTTACTCTGATAATCGTTGTAAAATATAATAAAATGTATTTTCTGTTATTTATTTATTATATTTTGTCCTTCCGCTGCGAGATTCTGTATTTATTTTCTTCTTTCTTCTTTCTTCTTTCTTCTTTCTTCTTATTTTAATCCCAATAACTATCCGTATTTTTGATCTGTTTATGTCGATATTAAGGATCATTGTCGATTTGAACGGTCAAAAATCTCGGATGTTACTCAGGAAACGACAATAACTGGTAATATTTGTATCATTTGTTGTATAAGTATATTCTGAATTGTATCTGTTTGTGAGCAATGTTGTATAATGAACTGATATGATGTACTGAGTTTATGAATTGATGTGGTGAAATTACATAATTTATGTTATGAGTTTGTAGACCGATATATTGTGTGATATTATTTTTATGTGATAATAAGTATGCTTGTGAGTATGTTCTGAGTAGTTTATGAGTATGTTCTGAGTTTCTCAACTGACATATATGTGTTATCATTATACAAAATGGTAAGTTTGTGATAGATATGCCTCCTACACGATAGCCCGACCACTTTTCTTCTACAAGTGTGAGCGACACAACTTCAGATTTACGTCCGGTCGTAGAGCTCATGCCCAAGAGTGCAGCGTAAGTATCTAATTTAGTAAATGTTTGTTACATAAAATTTATTAAATGCTTACATCATGTTTTCTTCATGGATTTTGAGCTCCATCTTGCAGACTTTATTTTATCTGCTTCTAGATTGTCCTTTATCAATAGGTAGACAAGTTCTTGGCTTCATTGTGATAACATTTGTCCTCATATCAGGAATGCCATCTTCATTGAGGTGTTGGTAAGTATAAAATTATTTTTTATTTAAAAGTTAATATAATATATGTAACACATTTTTTTTGATACGCAGGCTGCTGTTTGCGTTCAGCCAGAAGATATGAATGTTTATCTTAACCACTAGAATAAGAAGATGTGAAAGAACTACAAAGACACCATATACAAAATAAAAGATGCAGGAAAGAAGAAAACCAAGATTATCAAGGAGGTATGTGCAGTGTAATGTCCCGACTTTTGACTGAGTTTGTAATACAGTTTATTATGGTTTATTTCAATAATTGGTTTTAAACAATAAATTTGTAATAATTTATATTGAGGAAAATTCCAAATATATATATATATATATGTTAACGGTTTGAAATTCTTTAACCATCGCATATAAGGATATAATTTCAACAAAATGGTTTTTTGTCAAATTGTTATAAAAATAGATAATACTGGATTTGAATATTATAGAATATTAGAAGAATAATTATTTAAAAATCCTATATGTATATTTTTAACATATTTCATTATATATGAACAAGTGAATGGACTTTGATTTGCATCTAAAATCTTGTTTAAGCCTGTTTAAATCATTGTTTTATAATTTAACTTATTTATATTCTCTAGCAAATCTATATATATATGTATGAATAGACATATATGTGCTTGTAATGTTGTTTTAACTTTGCTTACATTCAAACTTTTTTGGAAATTCATATAACACAACACCAGAAAAGGGTAATTGCAACGCTTATAACGTGACAAATTAACTTTGTAACAGTTATAACCGTTATCCCAAAGTGCGTGGTAATTCTTTGCTACGAATAATGTCACGGTTATAACCGTTATAATCCATATAATTTGTCACACTTATGACCGTGACAAAGGATACTTCCCCAACATTTATTACCATGATAAATATAAAAATTGTAATGCTTATAACCATTACAAAGTGGAAACCGGTAACATTTATAGCCGTTATTGAATTTAGGGGCATTTAACAATCATAATTTGCACCAATATATCGCGGAACACATATAGCAACATGTAACAATTCTATTGCCTTAAAGCATATAAACAATTCATTTAGAGAAAAAATTAATTTCATAAATCAAAATATCAAATTTCATTATACAACCATTTGCCAGAAATAACTATCATCAAAATACTTACTAATTTTGAAGTATCACAACATAGCTCATAGTATCACAACCTATTAACAAACTAAGAAGCTTACAACTAAAAAATTAAGAAGCTTACATCTAACATAAAGTATTTACAGCTATTGCATATATTTTATAGCGGGGCTTTGAGTGCAGCAATCTTTAATGCACTTCTAAGCTTGTTGAACAAGCATGGCTAGTGCTTCTTGTTCAACGCCTTCAGCAATTATAATAATGGATAACCTCCTTTAATAGCTCCTTCCAACAAACCAACCAAATTTCTTGAATTGGTGATTTTCTTGTCAATAAGTAACTGAAAAAATTTAACAAAACCAACAATAGGAAGTGCAAGGTTGTCAAGAAGCCATTTCTCAAGGTCAGCCCAGGCCCTTTTATTTTATTCAATTTTGTTTCTTTATTTTAAAAAGGATAAATGCAAGATTATACATGTACATAACAATGACCAAAATCTGCAAACCTAGGAGGCATGATTGGTAGACGCAGTTGTAACACTTCATTGTTTTATACTCATCATATGCAGCAGATATACTCAAAAATTTGGAATGACGCCTAATATAATCATAATTATAACAGCAAGCTTTGCCAATTAATTTGTTGCACCAACTATATATTGGAATAAAAGCTAGTCGTTACCAAATATTATTTTAAAAGAGAAGAGTTTGATATTTATAGCCAAATCATTGCTCTCTGCAGTAGCCTGCCAAACTAATTTAGCACCAATGTTTTCTACAGGGTCCTCTAGCTCAACCCAAAGCATAAACTTCAAATTTTATTTACCAAAATTGTATGATTGTTATTGCTAGGCAGGATGCACAACCCCAAAATTTAACGTTAAATGTAAGCAAATCAAATTAAGTTATAAGCAAAATAAACCCTTCAAAATTAAAACACAATAAGATAAAAACAAAAGAACAAAATGATATATGCATCATTTTCATTTGAACAAAATAACCTTTTATGCTAATAGAATTATAGTAAAGCAGAAGCATTTGATCCACTCTTCTGCTTTTGATCCACTCTCTAATTTTTCATGCTAAAGTTACATATAATTTAAAATTCTGTCTTTACATTAACGTTCAGTTTTTATGAACTTTTCATGTAAACAATAATGTTATATGCATCAAACTACAGGATAGTTTGACAGTTTACTCATTTCCAATTTTTATTTTGCATAATTTATATGTCATAAATCAAACCATAATTTATATGTATTGACTCGCTGTAACTACACTTTCATTTTCAGGATTTGCTAATATGTTTATCGCTTAAGAATGATTGGAAACTCAATCTATACATCGTTTACCTATAAATTGAATATATTGACATCAATATAAAATTCAAAAATATTTAGAAGTAGATTTGAAAAAACTTTTTTAAATTAATATTCATTTAGCTAATGTTATATCCTAAAAAATAACATAACAATATGTAATTCACTTATACTATCGAAAACAAAAAGCAAAACAACAAAATACATAATTGAAAATATTAATTTATACTTGATACAAAAATAAAAAAAATTATATTTTGCAATTTATTTGTAATGACCCGAATTTCCGTACCCTTTGAGTCGACTAATAATACCACATGTCCAACCCAAATTGCACTGAAACACGAATCATTATTAGAAAGAAGTTAGAGGATGAGAAATAGAAAGAAGGAAATATGAGAATAGAAGAAAACGAAGATCACAAACTCACAGCAGGACGAATAAAATATATTAGATAATATAACTTTTGAAATACAAATCGGTAAGTGTATATACTACCATTATCAGAGCACAACGGTTATCCCTGGAACAGTTATAAACACTTGTTTCCAAATACAACATAGTACACAGCAGAAAATATGATAGTCTATAGCTAACACAGCAGAAAATATGATAGTACACAACATAGTACCCAGTGGCACCAGTTTTGTCGCATTCTGAGACTGTTCTCCCGATAGGCTATTTTTACGCGCACCGCAATGCCATTTGGAACACCAAATTTGTCGGTCTCTAAAAATAACAAACTATATACCTATCCTGGCTATAATCGACGATACGAACTCAACGGAATTGGTTTCATGGCCTAATTCAATCGTCTGCTCAAGTTATATTCAAATATCACTTTATTAAATTAAATTAAATTAATTACGTGCTATAGAAAATAACTGGGCGTTTATGATTACCGTGGTCACATACGACATCGGTTTGCCATGCATTTTAATACCGTACAATAATTTAGCGTTACGGTGCCAATGAAACTGATTTCGTCGAAAACGGTGTCCGTTTGCAAAATGGCTATTTTAAAGGCCTATATTTTAATAACGATTTCCATAGCGATTATTTCAAATTTTGTTTTGGCCATAACTTACTATTTACAATACGAAATCTGGATTTTTTTCTCTTTCATATGAAAATTATTGTCAATACAGTTCTAACGTTTCTTGTTTCACAGAAATCCGACTTATATCGGATCCTGTATTCTCAGTTGAAGTTCAAAACCAAATATATAAAAATCGAATTTTTACTTCGCTATTCAATATATAAAAATCGAATTTTTACTTCGCTATTCAATATATAAAAATCGAATTTTTACTTCGCTATTCAATATATAAAAATCGAATTTTTACTTCGCTATTCAATATATAAAAATCGAATTTTCACTTCGCTATTCAATATATAAAAATCGAATTTTCACTTCGCTATTCAATATATAAAAATCGAATTTTTACTTCGCTATTCAATATATAAAAATCAAATTTTTACTTCACTATTCAATATATAAAAATCGAATAAAAATCGAATTTTTACTTCGCTATTCAATATATAAAAATCGAATTTTTACTTCGTTGCTATTCAATATATAAAAATCGAATTTTTACTTCTACTTTATAAGGATTAAAATCGTATTTTATCATACTTCATATACGCGAAAACCATTTCTTTCTACCATTAATGGAAAAAAAGTAAAAATCATTACTTTGCTTTGCTAAGGTTAAAAATCATGTTTTTATCACTTTCAAAATCATACCTTTATTGCTTGACTCTTCCTATAAAAAATCATAACTTTATTTTGCCCTTCCCATTATAAAGGTCATATTTTTATTTCGAAAATATATATATAAAGGACACATTTTTATATATATAAGAACGCACACTTTTCTCTTAATCCGATAAAGGAATATAAATAAAAATAAATACTTACAATCGGTTCCGTGTGGAAAAGGAGGCTCGGAGTCGAGGTGGTGGATCCTGGGGTGCTGTGGTGGCGCGGTTAGGGCAGAGGAGCGACGGGTGGTGGGCTGGGGTGCGGGTTGGGCTTCAGGGGTTCGGAGGGGGTACGAACAGAGGAAGGAGGAGATGGGGGAGGGTGGCTACCACCTGGAGGCAGAGGAGGAGGGTTCAACGTCGGCGGAGGCGATCTGAACGAGGGGGGCGATCTTCTTTTCGTCGATTTGGGGCTACAACACGTTGGAGGGAGGAGATGGATCGCGACAAGGATGGTGGAGGGAGAGAAGCTACACGCGAAGGAAGGAGGAGGAACGCGGGTGGGGTTGCGGCACCAAGGGGGTGGCGCTGGCGATCGTGCGCCCTTTTTTTATATATTTAAAATCGATTTGAAAAGTAAACGGGGGGGGGGTCTGAGCAAAGATAAAAGGGAGGTGGGGTTTTATTTTTATTATTTAATTATTTTATTTCTCTAAAAAGTAACTTTTTATTTCGACCTCAAAAAGAAACCCACCGACCTGTCACCCATAACTAATTACCCCCATTCCGAACACAATGGGATATGTATCATAAGCTGATTCGACTGTTTCAATATGTTTCATTTGTATTTACATTTAAATCAATATACTAAATTTTAAATGTACATTTCAAATAACCGAGGCCACATACTCACTCGAAAAATTCCCGAAAAATATTTCCTAGCTTCGTATTGACGATACGGTCTTAACAAAACTAGTTTCGTCAAATTTTGAGACCGTTTGAAAAATGGCCAATTTCCAGTCGATTAAAATCAACGGAAATTGGTCAAACGCGTTTTCCTTTTCCACGCTCACATATTGATTCAGAAAATTATGAAATTTGGAATCTAGCAATAACTTTACATCACGGACCCAACAAAAGCGGTTTCGTCGAAATCCGAGGTCGTTCGTAAAATTTCCATTTTTAAGGGCCTGAATTCCATAGCGACTATTCAGAATTTTCAACTGGACATATCTTTTGATTCCCGCTATGAAATCTCAATTTTTCAGATTCGTTGGAAAGATATTCCCAATTAGATTCTATTATTTTTGGTTTCACTAAAATCCGGTTTATTTTGCACCCGGTATGTTCAATTGAATTTTGAAATCGAATTATCGAACTACTGCGCCATTTTCAATTCCTTTTATAAATTAAAATAATTATTTATATTCTAACGACAAATCAAACGAATATATATGTTCGAATTATATTCAAAATAAATTTCTCGTCGTTATTATTTAAAATAATTCATCTTAAATAATCAAAATTTGCTAAAATTGCCAAAATAAAAATTTTAAATTGGCTCGAATTTCCGGGTTATTACAATCTCCCCCACTTAAAACTTTTCGTCCTCGAAAAGGAACGAAGCCGAAAGTTGTTTTAAATACCAACTCAACTTTCATTATTTTCATTACGGCTTAAGTTCTTCAACTTTTTAGTTTCTAAGAACTTTTCAAAATTTTCAAAAATTTGGCTAACACCCTAAATTTTCGAAAAATTTCGCCATAACCTCCCCTGCACCGGGAGCACGGGAAAATCCCGAAATTTCCATACAGGCCTTCTGATCTCAAAAAGAAAAAGCCAATCGGCTCATAAAATCATCATCACCCAAACAAAACAGTAAATTATGATAAATATGTACCTATTTGTCGGGCAAACAAATTTTATTCTCTGCTCTAGCCTCCTTGCTATGACCTGTTCAATGTAAGTACAAGTATATGCAAGCAAATGCGACCAAATTTCAATACAATTCACTATTTGATTCAATTGGGCTATATGGTGCAAAATTATCAAACAAATAAACAAACAACACAACCATCAATCAATTAGTTGATTATCATTTCAAATGCATAACTTTGATATATAGTCAAAAATCATATTTTGGCGCCAAATCACAACAATAATCCCTATCTTGTTTCGGTTCTCACACCAGTCAATTGGAAATATATAGAAATCTCACTTTCGTCACACGAACATAAATTCTAATGATGGAGCTCCATCATCAAAATCATCTCCGGGCGATTAGAGTGTAATTCTATATCTATCCAGTATATTAAAACTTCAAATACACGTTTGCAAGGCGTATATGCAAAATCTTTATATACTGGACTATCCAAATCAATACAAATAAATAATCAAATACGAATAATTGATTTAAATTTTAAAACCAAACTTTTTTTCATTTTTAAAAATATACTCTTCACACTCGTTCTAGGATACTACTGATCCTATCTCTAACGAGTCATTCTAATTGGATATTACTAATCCAATATCTGATGAATTCTTTCATATGGTTCTAATGTGTCTTGTTCTCTGAGCTTTGTAAACCAAAGCTCTGATACCAACTGTAACGAAAAGGAATTTCGCTCGATCTGAATCAGTCGCTAAACCGACCCAGACCGTTTGAAGTGCCTGATTGTTTTGAGAACACGAGAAAGTAGAACGCAGACGGAAGAACATTTCATTGTATATTACAACAATACATCAGATTACAAGAATATACAGAGTATAAACGAATCCATATTACACAGAAATATCAGAGATTTAAATTACATTTAAATACCTCGCAGCGGAAAATAATACAAAATACAACTGAAGGAGATATACGGATACAAAGCTTTCCGGATATCGTTCCAGCTGTAAACCAGGATCCTGTGAATATAAATCTGCAAAACCAAAACTACTAGCTGCCCGTGTCAAAGTAAGGGCACCCAGAGTTTAGGTTAAAACATTAAACTCCAGGTCAGTCATGGGACTGGTGTGAGAACTAAAACAGTTATTAATCTTTATTTTTAAAGTTAGGTAAATCAAGGGACCACGCCGTATAACACGGAACGGGTTTCCTCCCAAGAACACTAGTGCATAAAACAACAGCGCAATGCTAAATAAAGAACAATGAAGCTATTATAAGACCCAGGTCCCATCACACAATGCAACACAAACCGGAGGATAGGGTTTTTACCTTATAATAGCCAAGAATGCTTGATACGTTTAAAACAAATCATTTGATACTATCATAAGTGCATAGTGTATAAAACAATCTTCGAATCATAAGTATCAATCATAGACGGCATAAGCGCCCCATCCCACTATGTCGCCATACTAGGTTCTACAAATAAAACCGCAAATGTCACGTATTTGGAAATTGGATTTCCATCTATGAACTGAGGCAAAAGATAGTCCTCAACCGATTCGAGACAATCTAGCCCATGTCTCAGGGACAGAACGCATCGACCCTTAGGAGCCACAGGGCCGGTCCACCGATGTTGATTAAAATGCCTGAACACTGCGTTTCCCCGCCCTTTGGGGCGTAAATGAGTCCAATGACTCTATCGGTCCCGGATCAACCGATATAACCGAGGCGCCTCGCAACAGCAACAACCACACAGATGAAAAGTATATAAATGTCAGGGCTGGTAGGTCACTGACACCACCCTAGCTAGAAAGAAACGCATGCCCTCCCTGGATCCTTCTCCCGTTTTTGGTTCACAACCGGGGTGTGAGGCTCGCGAATCAACGCTACACAAAGCTATGCCACACAGGCCGTGCTTTGATCATCAACCACAAGACTTTGCTTTTCAACAGAAGCCTTGATCAATTGCCACTTAAGCATGCCACACAGGCAATTCACTCCATGTGATTGATATCCATCAATATATAACCCCTCAGCTCGTACGTCTCAGAGAAGGGCGTTAAGAAAGAGAATAAATCCTCCGCCGCCAAACAGATATATATTTAATAGAAATCAATCACACAGACTAAAATCCAATGTCAGACACACAGTCCATTTACAAGTTCGTTCTGGGTCTGAACGAAACCGGAGGCACCTAGTACCCCGCATATCCATCGATCTCCAAGTACGTCTGGACGATCACCAACTGTTTCCATCTTCTTGGGTGTACTGCCCAATCAAGATCATCAGTAATCAACCAAATGACATGAAGACCTCCGGTCTTCAACCACCGTCTTCATCTTCGACACCACGTCGAATCAGTTATTCAGAATGGGATAAACCCGGTCTTTCTGAACAACTCGCGTATATATATAATAAACACGTGTTACACAAACACAACATACGCCTCATTCCAATTCAGAATATTCTTTGGGAAAGGTTCTCATTAATTTTATCAAAGATAAACTCTTTTAAATTTATTCTTTAATCTTCTTTTGAATATCAATTCAAACTAGTCGGGATTAGCGAACCACACCGAAGTAATCATTTATTTTATTCCCCAATCCCAACCTATTCATCCCATGAAGTAAAACTGGTAATACTTCATATCTAATACCACGGTGTTATCGGTAAATTCAATTACCATTTCACATTCAAATCTAATTAAAGATTTAACTATCGCCTGAAGCAAAACTGGTGATACTCCATTCTTGATCATTTCAATCTAATTAAAGATTCATTAAAACTCCAATTAGTTTCAATCTTCACTGAAATCAATATCCTATCTTTAACTGGGTTAAAGAACCAATGTCATTTAAAACACGGCCCACAATAAACCCCAAAAACACATTCATTAATTATCGGGTTAAAGAACAACTGTTATTTAAAACACTGTTCACGATAAACCCAAAAATCAATACCAATTCCATTCCAATTAAATATTATTTAATTGGTACACTTCATTAAATCTAAATAAAAAGATTTAATCTTTTCTCAACTGGGTTCAAGAACAGTGTTAATGAAGACACCATTCACGACAAACCCAAATCACATTTGACATTAAATACAAGGCTCTGAATAGAAAATATACCGGCTTATATTCAATATCAAATTCTACGACCAACCAATATCGTATTGGAAATAACGATATATATATCTTTCAAATTCCCATAACAATATCTGTATCCTCACGAAATCCAACATCGAAACATTCCGGAGACAATTTCGATTCAAATCCATTCCAATTCAATTATTGGAATTTCTGGTTATATTTCAAAACCATTTCAAACTCACTTTATTTATTTTAAAAATAAATAAATTACTATTCTAGTTCAAAACTAATTCATTTCGATAAAAATCTATTTTTATCTTTTCAAATATGGAGTTTTTCATCCCAAATCTTCACAAATCATTTCTTATGATTTTACACAAATTACTACTATTTTTAATAATTTTATCAAGGCCCGTACAGTCGATTTCCATCAACGGCCATCGAACTGCACTTACAACGACCTTTTTCAAATTTGATTTTGACATAATTCCAAATCCAACCGTTAGATTTCCAATTTCTCACATTCGTTAGAAAGCTCTTTTCGATACGAACCCAACGGTTCCGGTTTTAGGAGAATCCGACGTCGAATCTCCCGTAATATCCGTTCGAAGTCAATGGTCGAAATTCGCGAACTGCCGCGGCGCGGCGCGTTCTATTTAGGCCATTATATTATATATATAATATATACTTCGTCGATTTCCTTTTAAAACGTATTATACAAATCATTTTAAATTCGTTTTCAAAACGATTTCAACTTCATTTCAAATTCAAATCAAAATTGAATATTCCAATATAAATTCGTTTTAAATTCATTTCAAATCGATTTCAATTCAAATTGATTTCTAATTCAATTTCAGTTCGTTTTCAATTTCAATTCGAATTCATTTATATTCAATTTCAATTCGAATTCATTAATATTCAATTCCAATTCGAATTCATTTCTATTCAATTTCAATTCGAATTCATTTCTATTCAATTTCTATTCGAATTCATTTCTATTCAATTTCAATTCGAATTCATTTTTATTCAATTTCAATTCGAATTCATTTCTATTCAATTTCAATTCGAATTCATTTCTATTCAATTTAAATTCGAATTTCAATTCTTTTCAAAATATCAGATTTTGAAATCACTTTCGATATTCGTTATAAAATGAATAAAATCGATATAAATATCGTTCACGTCAAAATGGTGTAAATCTAATCAACACGGCTTCATATATTTTCTATTTCAAATATTCTATTTCAAATATTTCTATTTCAAATATTTCTTTTTCAAATATTTCTATTTCAAATATTTCTATTTCAAATATTTCTTTTTCGAAACTGGAATGAGGCCCAATCAATTACCATATAATGTTAATTATATGGATTTTCTACCTCACGTATATAACAGCAACGATAAATCATCAACCATCATCCAAAGTGCATTCTACACTGTATAAGCATCAAATATAAATATTCAACGCTTATAACAGTATGTCAATCAATCGATCGACATACGACTAAACAATCGGGATTAATGTACGTCAAATATCATCCCAATACCCATGTGGGGTTTCAAACAATCAAACACAGATTTTATTTGTGCGGTTGGGCGATGTGTAAAATTTATCGTCCCAATCAATATCAGTCAAATGTGTGTATATAAACAAATCGTCCGATTTGTTTATTTTTATTTCATTTCATATACACGTTAAAATTCTATTTTCAACTATAAAATATTTTTAACTATATAAATATTTTATTTCATCTATATAAATATTTTATTTCATTTCACATCACACAATCAACTACACATCAATATCAAACAAACAAGCATAAAAGCCGTCCATGGTCTGTGGATGACGGGTGTCAGGTGCTACTAAACACCGTCTGCATCCTAGTATATATTATTAACTAGAAAAAGAAAGTTAAAGGTGAGAAGTTCTCACCGATTAGCTAATCCAATCCCACGACTCTTCTTATGTAGGAAATCTTCGCCGTTTCTTCTTTCATCACTTTCGTTGCCCGTATTCTCTATATATGTAAAATTCACATT
Source organism: Allium sativum (assembly GCA_030737875.1). Lineage (NCBI taxonomy): Eukaryota > Viridiplantae > Streptophyta > Magnoliopsida > Asparagales > Amaryllidaceae > Allium > Allium sativum. The sequence goes on along the minus strand of CM060909.1, from coordinate 199,870,280 downwards.
TTCACTTCGCTATTCAATATATAAAAATCAAAATTTTACATTGCTATTCAATATATAAAAATCGAATTTTTACTTCGCTATTCAACATATAAAAATCGAATTTTTACTTCGTTATTCAATATATAAAAATCGAATTTTTACTTCCGCTATTCAATATATAAAAATCGAATATTTACTTCGCTATTCAATATATAAAAATCAAATTTTTACTTTGCTATTCAGTATATAAAAATCGAATTTTTACTTCTACTTTATAAGGATTAAAATCGTATTTTATCATACTTCATATACACGAAAACCATTTCTTTCTACCATTAATGGAAAAAAAGTAAAAATCATTACTTTGCTTTGCTAAGGTTAAAAATCATGTTTTTATCACTTTCAAAATCATACCTTTATTGCTTGACTCTTCCTATAAAAAATCATAACTTTATTTCGCCCTTCCCATTATAAAGATCATATTTTTATTTCGAAAATATATATATAAAGGACACATTTTTATATATATAAGAGCGCACATTTTTCTCTTAATCCGATAAAGGAATATAAATAAAAATAAATACTTACAATCGGTTCCGTGTGGCAAAGGAGGCTCGGAGTCGAGGTGGTGGATCCTGGGGTGCTGTGGTGGCGCGGTTAGGGTAGAGGAGAGACGGGTGGTGGGCTGGGGTGCGGGTTGGGCTTCAGGGGTTCGGAGGGGGTACGAACAGAGAGAGGAGGAGATGGGGGAGGGTGGCTACCACATGGAGGCGGAGGGTTCATCGTCGGCGGAGGCGATCTGAGCGAGGGGGGCGATCTTCTTTTCGTCGATTTGGGGCTACAGCGCGTTGGAGGGAGGAGATGGATCGCGACAAGGATGGAGGAGGGAGAGAAGCTGCAGGCGAAGGAAGGAGGAGGAACGCGGGTGGGGTTGCGGCACCAGGGGGCGGCGCTGGCGATCGGGCGCCCCCTTTTTAATATTTAAAATCGATTTGAAAAGTAAACGGGGGGGGGGGGCTCTGAGCAAAGATAAAAGGGAGGAGGGGTTTTATTTTTATTATTTAATTATTTTATTTCTCTAAAAAGTAACTTTTTATTTCGACCTCAAAACAAAACCCACCGCCTGTCACCCATAGCTAATTACCCCAATTCCGAACACAATGGGATATGTATCATAAGCTGATTCGACTATTTCGATCAGTTTCCGATGTATTTACATTTAAATCATTATACTGAATTTTAAACGTACATTTCAAATTACCGAGGCCACATACTCACTCGAAAAATTCCCGAAAAATATTTCCTAGCTTCGTATTGACGATACGGTCTTAACAAAACTAGTTTCGTCAAATTCTGAGACCGTTTGAAAAATGGCCAATTTCCAGTCGATTAAAATCAACTGAAACTGGTCAAACGCGTTTTCCTTTGCCACGCTCACATATTGATTCAGAAAATTATGAAATTTGGAATCTAGCAATAACTTTACATCACGGTCCCAATAAAAGCGGTTTCGTCGAAATCCGAGGTCGTTTGCAAAATTTCCAATTTTAAGGGCCGGAATTCCATAGCGACTATTCAGAATTTTCAACTGGACATATCTTTTGATTCCCGCTATGAAATCTCAATTTTTCAGATTCGTTGGAAAGATATTCCCAATTAGATTCTATTATTTTTGGTTTCACTAAAATCCGGTTTATTTTGCACCCGGTATGTTCAATTGAAGTTTGAAATTGAATTATCGAACTACCGCGCCATTTTCAATTCCTTTTATAAATTAAAATAATTATTTATATTCTAATGACAAATCAAACGAATATATACGTTCGAATTATATTCAAAATAAATTTCTCGTCGTTATTATTTAAAATAATTCATCTTAAATAATCAAAATTCGCTAAAATTGCCAAAATAAAATTTTTAAATTAGCTCGGATTTCCGGGTTATTACAGAATCCTGTATCATGGAGTGCTAGAAAACAAAGTACTGTATCTAGATCTAGCACAGAAGCAGAATTCAGATGTGTTCCTAGTGCTACTATAGAAGTTTTATGGATCGAATCATTATTGAATGAACTTATAGTTAAATTAAACAAGTAGCTAGTGATATGGTGTGATAATGTTAGTGCAATTTCACTGACTTCAAGTCCTGTTCTTCATTCAAAAACAAAGCATATAGAGCTCCACATGTATTTTATCAGAGAACGAGTTATACAAGGAAAGTTGAGAGTAGAGTATATACCATCATTCCATCAAAAAGCAGACATACTTACAAAACATCTCTCAGGACCAAATTTCATTAGATTGAAGGAAGATCTCAATGTTGATTCCTTAGGTCCAAAGTCAAGGTCAAGCAGAATCATCTACATATCAGATTAATCTTCTATGACACTTAAATCGGTGTTGGATCTGTAAAGTTCAGCTAGGGTTTCATAACAGATCTTAATCGATTCTGTTTTAAACCTTCATTTAACCTCTCTCGATGGATCCGAAGCCATCTAAGCTCAAGAGCTCAAGTGGCATCACAATCCATCTGTCGTGGAGGCCAGACTAAAAGATTCCGTCACCGATTAAAGTGTAGCCGCCATTTCTGTTGAGAAACCTAATTAGGGTTAGGTTTCAGGGGGGAGTTAAAGTAAATGGATACACGATATACTTAGTATTGAGTATTATTGAAATAACTTCCCCGTTACAACATAGGCCAAGGCCTTATATAAAACTGTATTATTATGGGCCAAGCCCAAGTTTCTGTTCTTCTTTATTTAAGGAGCCGTAAGCTCAATTGTAAAGCATTATTCGGTTTTTACAACATTTCAGTGAATAATAAAAATCTCCTTTCAAGTCTTAACTCATATCATCGTTAGACTTGTGATTTTATCATAAATTCAACTTCTTTTAGTGCTCTATGGCATTCAAATCATTGTTGATGTATGTGTAGTGTTCAATTTATTACTTATTTTATATTCTATTGAGGTTTGATGTATGTTTTGCATTTAAAAGTTTCATGTTAGAAAGATGGAATTATGTGTTTCTTCCAATTTTTTCCTGCTTTCGTCTATAAAAATCATGTATCAAAGATGGGAAGAAACATAAAATGGAGATTGGTACAAGATATTTCTATACATATCAAGATGGCAATTTAATACATTTCAGGGTTTTTATGGTTTAGAGAAGCCTAGAGCGTCCTTACATAAGTAAGACAAATTATGAAATCCCTTCTTAGCAACGTTTACCCGATAACCAGTAAGAAACAATAAGCAACGTTACACCAACTATATTAATGCTGAAAATTGGACAAACTATTTTTGTTTAGCATAAGACGAACTAAAAACTATAGTTTGTTTCAATGGTCATTTTTAACTTCCCATGGCTTAGTTGATAAGGGCCGCCGACATATGGCAGGTATCGATTCTACTTTCCTCTCATATCTGTCAACTGATTTGAATACTAAATGTTTACATGCTAAAATGTGTTCAAGTTTAAGTGAAATAATTGACTGAGGTACAATAATTCCTCTTATAATATCATCAAATTCTAACATTTTCAAAAAAAAGCAGATGTGAAATTCCATTTTAGATCTACTACAAATAAGAAAAAAAAGAAAAAGGATGATCATTGAATGTTAAAATATAAAATGTTAAAACATAAATAAGGGATACGCTAATTTCGAATAATTAATTCCAGTAAGGTTCTTAATCTAACAAAGCACTAAATACTTAAAATATGATGAAAACTGGAAAGTTTTGATATTGATATACGTATCTGTTTTCTTAGTTAGTATAAAGCTTACACGCATGGACATTGAATTTTTAAAGTTATAATAATTACATTAAACCAAAACTTCTTATGATCTGAATTTAATTAAAAATTAAAAACAGAAATAATGGAAACACACACCTACTTATGTGCGTTACATAATTACACCTTGGCGCTATCTTATAGGAATCTAGCGAATTTAGTAATATAATTTTAGCAAATGTTTTTATTTAAATCAAGTGCACATAAGCTTACCTATTGTGAAGATAGAATAGAAATAAATATTAAACTAACACATTTTAGCTTTTTTAAAATCATTCTATATTTATCCCAATCTCATCAACATTTGCACAAATGCCTATATATATATATATATACAAACACACACATATATATATATATATATACTAGTGTGAACCCGTGCTACGCACACAATCGTCGTGAAAACAATGCATTTATACATGCCATTATAGAATTCGTTGAAGGAGTATGGCACCAAATTTGTATTATGCATATAACTTTAACATAACATGCTTTTATTTTTAATAGTATGATTATAATCAGCTCAAGGAAAACGTGGCATGGAACTCCAAACCATTTGGATAAAGTAGTTTTTTATTTTTTTAAATATGTACTTGCATTAAAAGTGCAAAATGTTTAAATCATGCTGTCCAATTCAGCAAATGCAATGTTAAGTACAGATTGCACAATGTATAAGCTTGAATATTTTAGCAAAACGAAGCAGGTTCGACAAAGTAACTTTTTGCAACCTGGTTAAGAAACATTTGTCTCTCTTATCATCCAACGCTTGTCATACGGTATGAAACAAAAATGTATATGCTAGCCGAAGTGAACAGTGTACATGTAGGTATATAACTAACAGTATTGTATAATTTGAATATGCACGGTACTATTGCACCATAGTCAAATTGCACTAAATTTTGTTTGAGCCTACCTAAATCAGTAGCTAATACAAACAGAGCAAAGCATTTTATAACTACAGCCGTCAACAAAATTGAAACCGTTAGTGCATGACAAAAACAATATCAACTGATCAATCCAGCAGTAAATGTTAGCAAATTAAGAGGTTGACTCCTTTTATATAACACATAACTCAAAGAACAATAATATAATTATATTTAATGCAAGGCAGTTGGTTATATTTCAGATAAACACAGCTAATTGGTTTTATTTTGTCCATCTCCCTAACGATCAAAATAGGAAGAACATCCTGTAAAAAAGAAAAAAGGAGTTAACTATCAGCAGTGAGCAATCTTCCTTATACTGCCATATAAGTAAGATGTATGGGATATGAAGCGACCCGTACTTCCCCGGTCTCCGAAGAGAAGAGAAAGAACGAATTACTTTGAGGACAAGACTAATCAGAACACAAACAAAAGAACATTTCATTGTTTATTACGACAATTCCATCAGAATACAAGAATATACAGAGTATAAATAAATATTCATTCAACAAATATCAGAGATTACAATAAATTACATAGCAGTGGAAAATCAATACAAAACACAACTGAAAGTAATACACGGATACAGAGCTTTCCGAGCATCGTTCCAGCTGTAAATCAGGATCCTGCGAATATAAATCTGCAAAACCAAAACTACTATCTGCCCGAGTGGAAAATAGGGGCACCCAGAGTTTAGGTTAAAACAATAAACTCCAGGTCAGTCATGTGACTGGTGTGAGAACTAAAACAGTTATTAATCTTTAATTTTAAAGTTAGGTAAATCAAGGCACCACGCCGTATAACACGGAACGGGTTTCTTCCCAAGAATACCAGTGCAGAAAACAAACAGCGCAATGCTAAATAAAGAAAAATGAAGCTATTATAAGACCTAGGTCCCATCACACAATGCAAAGCAAGCCGGAGGATAGGGTTTTTACCTTATAATAGCCAAAAATGCTTAGTATGTGAAATTTCATATTTTATTATTACTATAAGTGAAGAAAACAACTTCAATCATAAGTATCAATCATAGATGGCATAAGTGTCCCATACCACTATGTCGCCAATGCTAGGCTTTACAAATAAAACCGAAATATCACCTATTGGAAATTGGATTCCATCATGAGTCGAGACAAGGGGCAAGCTCCTCTCCGTTCGAGACACTCTAGCAAATGTCTCAGGACCACATACAGCGATCTTTGGAATCGGTTGGGTCGGTCCTCTCTTACTTTTGAGGATTTGTAATTCTTGAACACATGTTTCCCGGTCCTATAGGACCTACATAATGGTCTGTACGTCAGCTCACATAGTGCCAGTTATCGACCATATATTCGAAGCACCTCGCATTCCAACAACCACACAGGTAAAAAGAATATAAATATCAGGGCTGGTAGGTCATTGACATCACCCATAGCTAGAAAGAAACGTCGTGTTCTCCCAACAGTCCATATCCCTTTTTTGACTCATACCGAGGTGTGAGGCTCGCGAATTCACACTATACACAAAGCTACTCCACACAGGTCGTGCTTTGATCATCAACCACAAGACTTTGCTTTTCAGCAGAAGCATTGATCATCTGCCACTTAGGCATGCCACACAGGCAATTCACTCCATGTGAATGATGTCCATCGATATACAACCTCTGAGCTCATACGTCTCAGAGAAGGGCGTTAAGCAAGAGAATAAATTCTCCGCCGCCAAACAGATGTATATTTAATAGAGATCAATCAACACAGAATAAAATCCAATGTCGGACACATAGTCCATTTACAAGTTCGTTCTGGGTCTGGACGAAACCGGAGGCACTTTCCTCACATATCCATCGATCTCCAAGTATGTCTGGACGATCACCAACTGATTCCCTCCTCTTGGGTGTACAACCCAATCAAGATCATTAATAATCATCCAAATGATGTGAAGACTTCCGGTTTTCAACCACCGTCTTCATCATCGACTTATCGTCGAATCGGTTATTCAGAATGGGTATAAACCCGGCCTTTCTGAATAACCCGCGTATAAAATAGACAAGTGTTACACAAACACAACATACGCCTCGTTCCAATTCAGAATATTCTTTTATTCAAATTTTCACATTCCTAGGGAAAGGTTCCCATTAATTTTAACAAAGATAAATTCTTCTAAATTTATTCTTTAATCTTCCTTTGGATATCATTTCAAACCATATTATGGTTTTCCAAACTAGTCGGGGTTAGCGAACCACACCAAAGTATTTATTTATTTTATATCCCAATCCCAACCTATTCATCCCATGGAGCAAAACTGGTAATACTCCATATCTAACACCTCGGTGTTATCGGTAAATATTAATTACCATTTCACGTTCAAATCTAATTAAAGATTTAATTATCGCTTTGGAGCAGAACTGGTGATACTCCATTCTCGATCACTTTAATCTAATTAAAGATTCATTAAAACTCCACTTAGTTTTAATCTTCTCAAAAATCAATATCCTGTCCTTAACTGGGTTAAAGAACCAATGTCACCTAAAACACGATTCACGATAAACCCAAAATCACTTACCATTGTTAATCGGGTTAAAGAACAGGTGTTATTTAAAATACTGTTCACGATAAACCCAAAAATCAATTCAAATTCAAATCCAATTAAATACCATTTAATTGGTACATTTTCACTAAATCTTAATTAAAAGATTTTTTTAAACTGGGTTCAAGAACAGTGTTATTTAAGACACCATTCATGACGAACCCAAAATCCCATTTGATATTAAATACAAGGCTCTGAATAGAAAATATACCGGATTATATTCAATATCAAATTCTGAAACCAACAAATATCGTAGTGGGAAAGACGATATAAAATATATCTTTCAAATTTCCACAACCATATCTGTATAATCACGAAATCCAACATCAAAATATTCCAAAGACAATTTCGATTCAAATCCATTCCAATTCAATTATTGGAAATTCTGGTTATTTTCGAAACCATTTCAAATCCAATTTATTTATTTTAAATATAAATGGAATAACAATTCTAGTTCAAAACTAGTTCATTTCGATAAAAAACTATTTTTATCTTTTCAAATGTGGAATTTTTCATCCCAGTTCTTTCCAATTCATTTATTATGATTTTACACAAATAATTAATATATTTAATAATATTATCAAGGCCCGTACAGTCGGTTTTCAATAACTGCCACTGAACTGCACTTACAACGACCTTTTCCAAATTTGACTTGGACATAATTCCAAATCCAACTGTTAGATTTCAAATTTATAATATTCATTGGAAAGCTCTTTTCGATACGAACCCAACGGTTCCGGTTTCAGGAGAATCCGATTGTCGGATCTCCCGCAACGTCAATTCGAAGTCAATGGTCGATATAAATATTTTCAAATGATAATATTTTCAAAACGTTATATTTTGAAATCACTTCCTTTTCTATATTCATTATAAAAAGGAATATAATCGATATAAATATCGTTCGCGTCAAAATGGCGCATCTCTAATCAACACGGCTTTATATATTTCAATAACTTCGTTATTCTATTCAACAAATGAATATTTCTTCTATTCAACACATGAATCTATATTTCTTTCAACACATGAATATTTATTTTTCTTTCAACACATGAATATTCTCAACACATGAGCATCGTCAACACATGACTATTTATTCTATTCAACACATGAATCTTTATTTTATAATATTCTTTATTTTCCTAATTGGAATGAGGCCCAATCAATTACCATATAATGTTAATTATATGGATTCCATACAACACATGTATATAATAGCAATGATAAATAGTCAACCATCATCCAAAGTGCACCACACAACTGCATAAGCATTAAATATAAATAATTAACGCTTACACAGTCTGTCGACCAATCGATCGACATACAATTAAATAATTGGGATTAGTGTATGCCAAATATCATCCCAACACCTGTGTGGGGTTTCAAATCAACAAACACTGATTTTTATTTGTGCAGTTGAGCAATGTATAAAATTTATCGTCCCAATCAATATCCTTCAAATAGGTGTTCATAAACAAACCGTCCGGATTCTAAATGAATTATTTATTCACATTCACGTTAAAAATTATATTTTTAACGATAATTAATTTATTTCAACACATGAATGTCTTATTATCCATTTCACATCAACGTCACAAACAAACTTCACAACACATCAAACAAGCATACAAGTCGTCCATGGTCTGTGGACGACGGGTGTCGGGTGCTGCTAAGCACCGTCTGCATCCTAGTAAATATTTTTAACTAAAAAACAAGATTTAAAGCGAGAAGTTCTCACCGACTAGCTAAACCAAACCCCACGACTCTTCATATGTAGAAATCTTCACCGTTCTCGCCTTTTGTCACTTTCGTTGTCCGTAGCCACTACATATATAAAAATCACATTTTTATATTGTCGCTATGTATATAAAAATCACATTTTTATAATCACTCTATATGGATAAAAAATCACATTTCTATACCGCTACTACATAGATAAAAATTCTATTTTTATACTGGTACTATATAGATAAAATTCTATCTTTATACCGCTATTATATAGATAAAAATTCTATTTTTATACCGCTACTATATAGATAAAAATTCTATTTTTATACCGCTACTATATAGATAAAAATTCTACTTTTAGCTTACTAGTAATATAATAAAAATTATATTTTTATTATTTTACATGAATAAAAATCATATTTTTATTCTTCCTACGATATAAAGATCGAATTTTTATTATCTATATAATATAAAAATCATATTTTTAAACAAAAATCATTCCTATAAAAATTATATTTTTATGGCAAAGCTTATATTATAAAAAATCAAATCTTTCTCATGATAAAAATCAGATTATTATCTTCTCCCTTCATGTATAAAAATCAAACTTTTATCCTACTATATACGTGAAGTCATAATTTTATATTCTAATGCTGTACACATATAAAAGATCACATCTTCACACGTTATACACAATAAAAATCCTATTTTTAATCACATAAATAATTAAAAATAATAATAAAAACTCACATGAGGTGTCAATGGTCGGAAGTGGGCTTTGGAGGTGGCGGCTAGCCGAGGTGGTGGTGCTAGAGCTTGGATTTGCTGAACCGGGGCTGTGGAGGCTTGGTCGGAGGGAGGATGTTCGGGTCGGAGGTGGTTTGGCGTCGCAGGGGGTAGCGGTGCAGGCGGAGGGGGGTTCGATTCTGGTGGCGTCGGGTTTTGGGGGGATTTTGGGGTTGGAGCGCTGTCGATTTAGAAGAGGGGGAGGAGGAGAGAAGGCGGAGGAAGGGGAAACCGGGGGGGCTCGCCCTCCGACGGCGGCGCGCTAGGAGGCGCGACGGCACCCTGATCGGAGGAGCAACGGCTCCTCCATCTTCTTTTCTTTTTTATTTATTTATTTCATTTTGAACGAAGAAGGGGGGTGTGGAGAGAATATATATATATTTAATTAATTATTTTTAATTTCAAAAAGGTACCTTTTTATTTCGACCTCGAAACGAAACCCACCGCCTGTAGTCTATAGCTAATTACCCCCATTCCGAATACAATGGGATACGTATCGCGGGCTGATTCGACTGTTTCGATTAGTTTCGTCAAAATCAAAATATAACTCTCTATATATTGAATTTGAACGCACATTTCAATTTACCGAGGCCACATACGAACTCTAAAAATTCCCGAAAAATATTTTCTGGCTTCGTATTGACGATACGGTCCTAACAAAACTAATATCGTCAAATTCTGAGACCGTTTGAAAAATGGCCATTTTTCAGTCGATTAAAATCAACTGAAACTGGTCAAATGCGTTTTCCTTTGCCACGCTCACATATTGATTCAGAAAATTACGAATTTTGGAATCTAGCAATAACTTGACATCACGGATCCAACAAAAGTGGTTTCATCGAAAACCGAGGTTGTTTGCAAAATTTCCATTTTTAAGGGCTAGAATTCCATAGCGACTATTCTGAAATTTCAACTGGGCATAACTTTTGATTCCCGCTTTGAAATTTCAATTTTTCGGATTCGTTGGAAAGATATTCTCAATTAGATTCTAATATTTTTGGTTTCGCTAAAATCTGGTTTATTTTGAATCCTGTACATCCGTTTGAAATTTGAAATTGAATTTTCGAACTACCATGCCATTTCAGGCTCGTTATATAATTAAAATAAAATATTTATATTTGAACGACGATCTATATAAATATATACGTTCTAATTCTATTCAAAATAAATTTCTCATCGTTATTATTTAAAATAATTCATTTTAAATATTCAAAATTCATCAAAATTGCAAAAATAAAAATTTTAAATTGGCTCAAAATTTCCGGGTTGTTACAGGATAAGAGAACCATATAATAATAATTAGAAGTTGAATGCACACGCAAAATATGTTCCGGAATAATTAACTGCATACCTTTACAATAGGAATATATAGATTGAAATGTTGAAAGATTGTGGTTAAACATCTTATGCAACACTGTGGTTAAGCCAACTACATTATCACAAGTAAGGGGCTTAAAAAAATTTGGTTGTAATTTACAGTAAGTTAATTTTGAAATGTAAAGAAATAGGACTGGGCATTGCTAATGAAATTTTGGTTTTCTTAAATCAAAGTCTATATTTGTAATTTTCCGAATTACCATTGAGTAAAGCACAAAAAAGATTCTGGTTGAGTTAATAATAAAAATGACTTTGACTTAAGCTCAAGGAGCAGTAATGCATTTCTAATTAGTTTTGCATGCATTGTAACATCACTTGATCTAATTTAACTTCATCTGAATTTATTTATATGACTGGACATTCAAGTTGGATTGACATGCATGTATCCAAATGTGTGTGTGTGTTTATGTATGCGCGCGCGCACACACACACACACACACACACATATTTATATATATATATATATATATATATATATATATATATTGTGTGTATGTGTGTGTGAATGCATGTTTTCTTGCATCTTCGACTTTTTTCCATCAATGCATATAAATGAAGAAATTTTAAAATAGACCAAATTTAAAAAATTAAATTATTTAAAAATTATAGATCCTTTAAGTGGTTTCTACATAATTACGCATATTACATCCTATAAATTCATTAAGTAATAGTGTGAAGTACATTTAATTTAAAGGAAATAGAGGAACATGAATTACACACCATTTATGTTTGCTTTAAAAGATACATTAGCATAACCATGATTCGAAAACTGTTATTTTAACATGGTCCTAAAATCCTTGTATATCAATATCCAATCGTGAAGAAATAGCAAGAAAGTAATGTTCAATTAAAAATTTTAGTACATCTTATCAGTTTTGATCATCTTGTTATATAATTTTCTATTGTAGAAATCTTCACCTTTTTCCTTTGCAAGTTGGCAATTATAATGTCCTAAACTTGGCATTATAAGCTTAATAAGATTGGTAAAATACCAACTCGAAGTGCAAGAAATGTCCATAGTCTTGAAATGAGCATTCTTGATTTGATATTAAACCGTCCATGAAGCTCACAACACGATCACTGGTTGCAGAATACTATTCACATGCTTTGAGGCTGCAGCTTTATTTCAAAGAGTTAAGTTCAGAATCCATTTGATACCTTTATCCTTTGGCTTATTGATTTTTCAAAGCACATGGGATTTGGTTTTCGGAGGAGCAATCACCATGCTAAAAAAAGTTATGAATGAATGTCACGTTCAACACGGACATCGGTTCTCTTGGGAGTATGAATGATGTAGTGTAGCACAATTATAGGGTTAATAACTGTACTTATGCTGCTTGAAATCACCAAGTGGAACCAATCCAAGCACTTCTTTAACAACATTTCTACCCATTCTTACCTGCACCGTGTACAACAATACTCTTGACATAAGTCAATAGATTAAATTTACTTGAAAGCAGCTGCTTTTTAAGACTTAGATTTGGTTAACATAATTTTATCCACAAATGAACGTTGTCAGATTGAACTCTTACATTTCTAAAACCAAAAGCAATAATTAATAATTTGGATTAACAAACAAAAAGGTAGTTAGAAAACTAAAATCGATTTAAATAATTACCTTAGGAACAAAGAAAGTAGTTCGACGATGGTTGTTGTGGATAAATTTTGATTCAAGACCGCTCAAATAAAAAACAAAAAAAAATCCCCAATGCCGCGGAAAACGAGATCGTGGTAATAGTGCAAAAACAACCCATCAAACAATCTCAGTCTTATCCAAGCCAATCATAATCATCAAACAATAGAAATAATAGAGCAATAATAAGAAACTAAATCATACAGGGATTTATAGTGGTTCCACCGACGTCTTGTCAGTGTACATCCACTTTGAGAGAGAAACCTTTATTAATATCAATAGAAGAGTACAAGAGATTGATTACAATGGTCAAATTTACTAGAAAAAATTGATTTTGTGGAGAAAGGAATTGAAGAAGATTAGGATTGCCTAAACCCTAATAAGAATAAACCTTGATCTAATCTCTTTATTTTGTTGTCCCTCCTCCTTTTGGATCTGATGTAGCTTATATAGACTTAGGGAAGTATATGGAAATTCCCAAAATTTCCTCTAGATCCGAAATATACGAAATATCCTCCATATCCTAAATATTCTCTAGATCTGAAAATATCCTCCAGATCCTAAATATTCGAAATATCCTCCTCAATCTAACACATAGTATCGCATACTTCAACACTCCACCTCGATACTATATCCATCTACATCACAAACTTAAATGTACCCAAGCATTTCCTTCTATCTTCAATCAAGAAAGCTTGAATGTTTCCCCAATGAACTCCGGCATAGCCACTGCCCATTGCACTTCATTAATGAGTTCAGGCATAGCCCCCACTCGTCAATGAAGTGTTGGAACATCCAACTACTAAACCAGTCTCACCAAAAGACAATGTACTCGGGAGTGAAAAAAAGTACTTACCATGAAGACAGAACACCAACCTCTCACTGATACTCTTCTACATCCAAGTTTCTCTCTCAACTGTTCCACCAGGTGGCACCTAGCATCTCTCCAAGCGAATTAATTTCGAGCAATGCTCGAACATTCCAATAGGCAATGCCTTAGTGAACATGTCCGCCGCGTTATCCTTTGTGTGCACTTTCCGAAGGCATACTTGCTTGTCTTCGTCCATGGCTACTAGAAATGACTCTCTCACTTCAATATGCTTCGTTCATGAGCTAAATGCCAAATTCTCTACCAAATGTATAGCACTTTGGCTATCACATCGAACATTGATACTCTCATATTCGAAACCCAAGTCACACAATAGTCGCTTCAAATAGAGTGCCTCCTTTGTCACTTCCACAACGACTATCAACTCCGCCTCCGTAGTGGATAAAGTAACTACGATTTGCAATCTCGATCTCCAACTAATGGCCGTACCACCAAGTGTGAAACATACCCGGAAGTTGATTTCCTCCGATAGCTATCACCGGCGTAGTCCGAGTCACAATTACCAACTAACTTGCAACTCAATCTATCACTACCACAAAAAACAAGACCATGAGATGTTGTGCTTTTCAAGTATCTCAATATAGCCTTCACGGCTTATCAATGCGATTTCCCCGGATTAGCCATATACCGACTAACCAGCTCGACGGCATTTGCAATATCGAGTCTTGTACACATCATGGCATACATCAAACTTCCAGCCGCACTGGCATATGGAACATTTGCCATATAAGCCTTGTCTTTCTCCTCGATAGGTGATCCCTTACTCGAAAGCTTTATATGCAAAGGTAAAGGTGTATTTAACGCCTTTGCATTCTCCATGCTAAACCGGCAAAGCATCTTCTTAATGTACTCCTTTTGAGCCAATCTCAACTCAAAACGCTTTCGATCTCTTTCAATTTCAATGCCCAAGATTTTCCTTGCTTCTCCAAGATCTTTCATTTCGAACTCCGCCTTTAATTTTTCTTTCATCTTGTTGATTTCTGCCTTGTCCTTAGAAGCAATGAACATATCGTCCACATACAAGAGTAAATATACCCAACAATCATTTCCTAACCTCAGTAAACGCAAGCATCCTTGATGCTTCGATGGAAGCCACTTTCAAGTATGAAATGATCAAATCTCTTGTACCATCGCCTAGGTGATTGCTTCAAACCATATAGTGATTTCTTCAACTTGCAAACTAGTTCTAACTTACCTTCTACAACAAACCCTTCTGGTTGCTCCATGTAGATGTCTTCATCCAAGTCTCCATGCTAGAAGGAGGTTTTCACATCTAGTTGCTCCAACTCCAAGTCGTAAATAGCAACTGATGCAAGTAATATCTGGATAGAAGTATGCCTCACAACCGGTTCGAAGATCTCATCATACTCCTTTCCTTTCCTTTGTACAAACCCCTTAGCCACTAGCCTAGCTTTGTATCATCCATCGTCCTTCACCTTATATATCCATTTGCACCCAATAGCACGGTTTCCTTGAGGAAGTGGAACCAACTCCCAAGTCTGGTTCTTCATCAACGATTGCATCTCTTCCTCCATGGCGCAAATCCACTTCGAGTTATCACTCGAATCCATGATGTCATCAAGGTCCATCGGCTCATCTTGGACTACATGAAGAGCATAGTCCAAATTCTCACAAAAGCTAAGATAGATCCGATCACTATATCTTTTGGGTGGCCTTATAGCACGACGACCAACCCGAGTAGCAATACCGTCACCCGGTCTTCCTTTAGCTCCACCTTGAACTGGATCTTCTATAGGCTCGTGCACATCACCAACACTACTAGAGGAATCTAGTGGACTATGTGATGTAACATCAACTGCATTCACCTCGCAAGCACCTCAAACAACTCTACTCACTCTAGGCCTGAAAGTGGGAATAACTTCCTTCTCCTTTGATTCACCATGAACCAAATCTGGAACATCCGATGAGCCTTCATTCTCCTTGAACATAGCCGACTCATCAAAAGTAACATGACGAGAAACCACAGCCTTCTTCGTTTCCGGATTCCAAATCCGATAACTTTTGACACCATCCATATAACCGAGAAAAATCCCTTTGAAAGCTCTAGGTGAGAGCTTATCATTCCCCGGATCATGCACATAAACAGGACTTCCAAATACACGAAGATAACTCAAGTTAATGCTCTTCGGCTTCCACACTTCCTCCGGAATTTTGTTATCAATAGCCGAGCACGGAATCTGATTAATAATATGCACTGCGGTTGACAAAGCTTCGGCCCAAAATCCCTTAGACAAACCCGATCTCAATCTCAAGCATCGAGCTTTCTCTAGTAGAGTTCGGTTCATTCTCTCCGCCACTCCATTAGATTGCGGATCTCCCGGTGTAGAATTTGCCTCCGAATACCATGATGCTTACAAAAATTCAAAAATTCTACGGAAACATATTCGCCGCCATTATCGGACCTAAGAATCTTCAAAGTCTTTCCACTCTCATTCTCAACAAGAGCCTTCCATTCCTTGAATCTTGCAAATGCCTCCGACTTGGCCGTCATTACATACACCCAAACCTTCCGAGAAAAATCATCAATGAAAGAAATATAATGTCTTGCTACTCGCAAAGAAGCTACAGGCGCTGGTCCCCAAACATCCGTGTGCACATACTCAAGAATTCCTCTTGAATCATGTTTTCCTTCACCGAATGATACTCTAGTTTGCTTCCCCATGACACATTCCTTGCAAAACTCCAACTTGCTGAAACTCTCACCATCAATCATCTCCCTTTGACGAAGAACATCTAAACTCTTCTCCGAGACATGACCCAATCTCAAATGCCATAGCCGTGTAGCATATAAGCCGCGAGAACTATCAACACTGACACAAGTTTCACCTTCCACGGTCACTCTTTGAAGCAAATAGATACCATGAGTTTTAGCACCCTTCATAATCATAAGTGCACCCTTTGAAACCCTCAAGCTATCACTCTCAATGGTGATCTTACAACCTAAAGAATCCAACTGTCCCAAAGAGATAAGCGACTTCTGTAGTCCCAGAACATAGCGCATATTAGTGAGAGTATGAATCACTCCGTCAAACATCCGAATTTGCACGGATCCAATGCCCTTCGACTTGCAAACTGCACCATTTCCCATAACAATTGATTTTCCTTGCCATTCAACATATGAAGAAAAACAATTCCTATTAGGCGTCATTTGATATGAAGCCCTCGAATCAAGCACCCAATCACCGCCTGAAACATCTGATGCTACTGCCGACAAAACATCTACGTCTCCCTCACCAACATCTCTCTCCACTGCAACTGATGAAGATGCTACTTCCTTCTTCCCTTTGTCTGGACAATCATTCTTCCAGTGACCGGGTTTCTTGCATATAAAGCACTTGCCATTTCTTTCCTTTGACTTTCCTTTTCCACCGGGCTTCTTAGACTTAGAACGCCCCCGGTTTCCTTTCTTCTCTGACATTTCTTTTTTCATAAATAAACCTTGACCATTACCAACACCACTACTACCATCACTCATCTCCTTCATCCGATCTTGCAATTCCTCACTAAGAAGACCCGTCTTGACATCATTTAGAGTCAATGTATCCCAGCCATAGATCAAATTGTTTGAGAACCCAGCATAGCGCTTAGGCAATGAACATAACAATATCATCGCCTTCTGCTCCTCCTCAATCTTCAAATCTACCACCTTCTTCTTCATTATCAAATCATCAAACACATTTAAGTGTGCCTTTAGCGAAGTTCCTTCCTTCATCT
Source organism: Allium sativum (assembly GCA_030737875.1). Taxonomy (NCBI): domain Eukaryota; kingdom Viridiplantae; phylum Streptophyta; class Magnoliopsida; order Asparagales; family Amaryllidaceae; genus Allium; species Allium sativum. The sequence continues at coordinate 199,852,874 of CM060909.1, read as the reverse complement.
TGTAGGTAAAGAATGTTTGCAACAAGATCGGTCGATTTGTGAGTGACTTCTTCATATACAACTCCTCTAACTTGTTCCAAATACCTTTAGCAGTCGTCTCACCGCTAATTTCGGAAATAACATTCTCCTCCATGGCAAGTTGAAGTGTAGTGAATGCCCACTCTTCCATTTATTCTCTCTCCACATCTGAGATGTCCTCTGGCAATAAATGTATATCAAACACCATCCGATATACCCGATTCCGCCTAAGAACCGCTTTCATCTTCCATTGCCACTTTTCTAAATCATTATCGTCATTCCACTTGTCGATAACCAACTGTGAACCAGCAGCTGCATACGACCCACATACATAAGGAGCTACCCCACTTGGACCAACTGTTGATGGATTATTTGAACCTGATCCCGACATTTCTACAACTATCGACCAACACCAATGCTCTAATACCAAATGTTGTGGAGAAATTTTGATTCAAGACCGCTCAAATCAAAAAAAAAATCCCCAACACCACGGAAAACGAGATCGTGGTAATAGTGCAAAAACAACCAATCGAACGATCTCAATCTTATCCAAGCCAATCACAATCACCAAACAATGGAAATAATAGAGCAATAACGAGAAACTAAATCATACAGGGATTTATAGTGGTTCCACTGACGTCTTGTCAGTGTACGCCCACTTTGAGAGAGAAACCTTTATTAATATGAATAGAAGAGTACAAGAGATTGGTTACAATGATCAAATTTATTAGAAAATTTTGATTTTGTGGAGAAAGGAATTGAAGAAGATTAGGATTGCCTAAACCCTAATTAGGATAAACCTTGATCTAATCTCTTGATTTTGTTGTCCCTCCTCCTTTTGGATCCGATGTAGCTTACATAGACATAGGGAAGTATATGGAAATTCCCAAAATTTCCTCAAGATCCGAAATATCCTCCAGACCCTAAATATCCTCCAGATCCTAAATATTCTCAATATCCCGAAATATCCTCCTCATTCTAACACATTGCATAAAGGAACATTCAACGGTATCTGGAACCCCATTGATCCCCTTCAGGAATGCATCAACATTTATAGCACCAACATAGCTGCAAAAAATTATAACCTCAGTCAACTCTACCAATAACAAATCTAGCTATGTTTCCGATAGCAAATTTTGGATACATCATTGTACACAAATGAATTGGTAATCATGTATACATTTTTTGCATAGGAAAGCTGGATGCAAAATAAGGTTATTTAAGATAGGTATATATGGAAGAATGCTAGGAATATGCGTGTTTATCCAACTTTAGACTGATTTTCTCAATTCAAAATTTGTCATATACTTTCAAACTCAAGTGAGGAACATATTTTGGTAATCTTCTTATGTAATTATGATGAATTCCATAATCGACATAGTGTATACTACTTTATATATTAGGAACATAATGGCTCATAAACCGCAAATAAACATCAATAAAAAGTGCAAATGATTTCGAACTTTTTATGCATTACGATACACAGCAGGTAGCACATCGTTGAGAATATGATAGCTTTACACACTAGAAGCATAATTTAGTGATCATTGTTTACAATGTGCTCAACCATTATTGTAACTATGATCCATTTTATTAAAAAGTAGTACACGCCCGTGTTTCATAGTCTAACTATACAATTTTAAAGATCATTTAATACTGGAGCACATAATCACTATATAAAAAAATTATAAAAGAATAAATCATGACATGGAAAAAAATATCAAATAAATATTAGTCTAACTAATGATTCTTACATCCAGCAAAATGTATTGCTGCCCTTCTTCTAATTCATTTGAAAAAATGAAATGCAAATTTCAAATCCTGGTTCAAAATAATTACGCTTACATAAAAATCAACAAAAGAGAAACCATTTCTTAGCAAGAGCATGCTTTCAATATAGACATTACAAATAAACTAATTTATTAAGGAAACAGAAAACATACACGAAATTTATTTAAATGTAGAAAAGCATGCTTTGCCTAAAAAGTTCGAAGGAACCATGTACAACCCAAAAAACATGCACTTCTGTAACTGATAAGATAACACTTATAGTTATTACAGAGGCTCAAAACTCGTGATCTCTTATCACCAAATTCCACCTCATACCTATTGAGTTGTTTATGGGTTCATAAATGTAGAATTTGTAAAACTATACATGTCCGTCAAAATTATAATACTTTTTTTCATCAGTTGAAGCAGAAACTTCAAAATGATGCAAAATATAGAATACCCGACAATAATTCTGATCTATGCGTGTTTGTGTGTGCGCGCGCGCTCGCGTGCGTGTGTGTAGCATTTATGCCTCAAAAGAGATTTTTTTTGTTGGCTAAATAAAAAATAATTAGGATTTGAATGCTAATTACTAAAAATTGATAGTTAACCCATGTGGTAATGTATCTAGTACTTTTTGGACAAACCAACAGAGTTGATGCTGATTTTTCTTGGTAATTTAATCATAAGTGTCCAACTATCAAATTATACGATTTATTCCTGTTTTTTTTTAAAAGCTTGATGGTAAGTATATAAAGCTATATGGATAAATAAAAAGGATTTTGTAGTTGCTATACAGAGAATGCTAGAAACAGCTTTAGAAAATTAGAGGAGGATAAAATAAGAATCAAAATAAGTGTTCCATCATTGAATTGTGAAAAAAGAACTAACCTGCTTTTGAGGTAGCTATTATGTTAATGAAAACAGTAGATGCAAAACAAAAAGGCTACTTGAAGTATAAGTACCGTAGGTGTATAATTACCGTGATTGCAAGGATATGGATTTTTTTTGAAATTCCAATCTTTAATGTAATTCAGAATCACATGAAAGTAGTTTATTATAACATGAAATCTAATGTAGAATTTTCATGTGAAGAAATGATATTCTAACAACCTAGTAAAAATACAGGGAAAAAGGAAATTGTTTTATCTAATAGATATAGTAATTACTCATATATAATGTAAGAAATAATTCAAAAGGTTAAAAGGATTTCCTTGTCAACTAAAATACTAAGGCAATCAAAGCTAACTATATAGTAAGTATGCGTTTTACTATAATTATATTGGATATTATGTTCTAATTGTACTGGTTTAAAATCATCTTTAATATAGTTAATTATAAACAACAAATGCACAAAAGGTTCTACATACAACATCTTAAGTACTGTAAGAGTACTGTTACGGTGATTGCAAGAATATGGAAAATTACTGAAATTCCAAACTTTGATGCAAATTCAGAAATACATGAAAGAAGTTTATCATAACATGAAATCTAATGTAAAATTTTCAAATGAAATAAGGAATGATATTTGTAACAAACCGGTAAAAATCCCAGGAAAAAGGAAATAGTTTTATTTGATTAATATTGTAAATACTCATATATAAAGGAAGAAATAAATCAAATGGTTAAAAAGGCTATCACATCAACTAAAATACTAAAGCAACCAAAGCTAATTATATATCAAGTATGTATTTTCTTATAATTTTAATGGATCTCATCTTCAAATTATAGTGGTTTAAAATCGTCTTCAATAAAGTAAATTGTTAACAACAAATGCACATAAGGTTCAATATACAACATCTTTTGCACAGTTAGAAAAAATAAATTATAATTTTGTGTTTAAAATTAGAAAAAATTCAATCCAATGCAGTTAGAGGGAAAAAACTTTAATGCTGTTAGGAAATTCATTTATGTCAAAATTTCTCTTATAGCAAAAAGTTTATTCCCTAGATAACACATATTACCTAGTATCCACGTAGACCAAAACGCACAACACATGAATGCACAAAAATTAGCTCTTCCATATAGCCAAAAAAAATCATTTGATTCGTTAGTATGTAAAATATGGGGTTTCCATGAATGGAATGTTGAAGCCCAAATTACTGTCTAGAACAAATTGAACTAATAAAACTGCTTATGAATTGAAACTATCACAATATTAATACATGATCTTTTAAAGTCCACACAATCCTCACATAAGTATCAAATTTTATACTTGAAGTAAATCATTTCCATGAAAGTTTCTTGATTTAACAAAGCGAGGAGAGTGCCACCTTAGATTTCTCCTAAGATTTCATTACCAATGGTTTAGAAGTTGCAGCATAATGACAGATAACATAGAAGAATTTAAAACCCAGTAGGGATACATCAATAGTTATATTGTAATTTTAATAGTATGAACACAGATCCAAATTCCATCACACTTTGCACTTGACACCAACATGGTATGCAGTTAAAATCTTTCATCATTGCATATGTTTTGTTCATTTTAAATATTTTATAGTGGGATATAGAAAAGATACCTATTAATTTGCCTTTCAGGTGTCTCGTCTTCTTAGCCTGTTTTCTTTTGAGAAGCATGTATAGTTGGTCGCTGTATTGTAGGAACATGCATGAATAAAAAGAAGTGCACAGAGCATGTTGAAGAATGACACGACCCGTAACTTCCCCGTGAAAGAAAGCCCAGATTGAGTTGAGAACAAGGCGAATCAGAACACAAACAGAAGAACATTTCATTTTTAATTACAACAATTCCATCAGAATATAAGAATATACAGAGTATGAATCAATATTACACATCATAAAATATCAGAGATTACATTACATTACATAGCAGCGGAAAATAATACAAAACACAACTGAAAGAGATATACGGATACAAAGCTTTTCGAATATCATTCCAGCTGTAAACCAGGATCCTGTGAATATAAATTTGCAAAACCAAAACTACTAGCTACCCGTGTCGAAAATAGGGGCACCCAGAGTTTAGGTTAAAACAATAAACTTCAGGTCAGTCATGTGACTAGTGTGAGAACTAAAACAGTTATTTAAAACTTAACTTTAAATCAGATATATCAAGGAACCATGCCGTATAACACGGAACGGGTTTCCTCCCAAGAATACTAGTGCATATAACAAAACAGGGCAATGCTTTTTGGAAAAATGAAGCTATTATAAGATCCAGGTCCTATCACACAATGCAACGCAAGCCCGGGGATAGGGTTTTCCCTTATAATAGCCAAACATGCTTGGTACGTTAAAAACAAATCATATGATACTATAATAAGTGCATAGTGTCAAAACAATTTCAATCATAAATATTAATCATAGACAGCATAAGTGCCCCATACCGCTATGTCGCCATACTTGGCTCTACAATCAAAATCGCAAAGTCTCGTATTGGAAGTTGGATTTCCATCTATGAACCGAGGCAAGGGATCGTCCTCACCGCTTCGAGACTCTCTAGCCCGAGCCTCAGGAAAGCGTGCAGGAAAGCCTTGGATCGTCAGGGCCAGTACACCCGATGTGGATTATAATGCCTGAACACTGCGTTTCCCCGAACTATGGGGCGTAAATTAGCAAAATGACTCCATCGGTCCCGGATCGACCGATATAACCGAGGCGCCTCCTATCCATCATCCACATAAATAAATGTCAGGGCGTGCAAAATGCTGACCCCCTCCTAGCTAGAAAGAAATGCATGTCCTCCCTGAGGTCCTCTCCCGTTTCTGGTTCACACCGGGGTGTGAGGCTCGCGAATTAATGCTACACAAAGCTATGCTGTATTAAAGCCATGCTTTGATTATCAACCACAAGACTCTGCTTTTCAATAGAAGACTTGATCATTTGCATCTCAGCATGCCACATAGGCAATTCATGACATGCGACTGATATCTATCGATATATAACCTCTGAGCTCGTATATCTCAGAGAAGGGCGTTAAGCAAGAGAATAAATTCTCCGCCGCCAACCAGATATATATTTATTTAATAGAAATCAATCAACACAGAATAAAATCCAATGTCAAATACACATCCATTTACAAGTTCGTTCTGGGTCTGAACGAAACCGGAGGAACCTTATTCCTCGCATATCCATCGATCTCCAAGTACATCTGGACGATCACCAACTCATTCCCTCCTCTTGGGTGTACAGCCCAATCAAGATCATCAGTAATTATCAAAATGATGTGAAGACCTCCGGTCTTCAACCACCATCTTCATCATCGACTTCTCGTCGATTCAGTTATTCAGAATGGGATAAACCCCGTCTTTCTGAATAACTCGCGTATAAAATAAACAAGTGCTATAAAAACACTATATACGCCTCATTCCAATCCAGAATATTTCTTTATCCAAATATTCATAAAATTTGGGAAACGTTCCCATTAATTTTATCAAAGACAAATTCTTTAAATTTATTCTTTAATCTTCCTTTGGATATCATTTCAACCCAAATTATGGTTTATCCAAATTAGTCGGGAATAGCGAACCTTATTGGATCTAGATTAACCCTAGAGGGGGGTGAATAGGGTTTATACAATTTATTGCTGAGTTCAAAACTTACAGGGTATTAAAATAACAAACAGATCACAGAATACAGCAGAAATAAAAGTGCAGAAAATAATTGACACACAGATATACCCAGCTTCGGCAAAACCCTGCCTACTACTGCATTCCTAAGGTTTCTACAAGGTAAAAGAACAGATCCCGCATACATGACCATGTACACTCGTGAACCCCTCGCTCCTATTCTAATCGTACGCTCAAAATCCTAGACTGACCAATATCCACTCGATTAGATTTCCCTGTTTACGACCCTGTAACCAGTAACCCAAATTTTACAGACTCTGTCAACTGTCAGTCAACACCCTGACTGAATCCCCCTAGATTTTACAGACCTAGAACTGTTCGGATTGGTTTTACAACATGAATACAATACAAAACAATTTAAACATCAAAAGAAAACCCTAATTAAAGAATCTCCTTTTTAAAGTTTTAAAAACTTGGCTTAGTCAAGGCCAAGTTGGCCGACCTACTTCCTTTTGCTCTTGCCCGATCCCCTTTCTTTTTCTTTGGCTCTAGAATAAGAAATGGAGGCAGGGATCAAATAAAAAGCTATGGTTTCCCTTTTTATTCCCAAATTGAAATTGATTTCTTCTAGAATCTGGTTCTCTAGAGATCGAATCTTCGTAGCTATGTGATTCTTCAATTTGATGATGTAGGTTGATTTCTTGATTCACTAATTTGGGAAATAATTGCAATCGAAAAACTTTGGTGAGTGAATCTGAAATTTATTTTACGATTTATGCTCTTCAGTGTTTACTTGTGGTTTTTTTCGATCTAAATAGCCTATGATGAAGATGGTGAATGTATAGGATTTAAAATCCTTTAAATCACTCTGATTTCGCTGTATGACTAGTCTGATTGTTTGGATATACCCTTTTTTGATTCCACAGCTTTTAATTAATTGATTAACCTTCTTGTGTTTTTGCTTCTTGAATAAATTTTGGTATATGCCGAGTTTAATACCTTTCCCAAAATGATTGATTGCTGTGAAAGTTGCCTTGGTTTTGATATGATCAAATTGTTTCTGTGATCCCTGGTTGCCTTGTTTAAAATACAACATCCTTGATTGAAAATGAATCTTGAATTCTTGCATTATTTTTTGGTTCGATTCTTTTGGAAAAAATATAGAATAACGGAATTTTAAAACTTGCAAAAAAATTAGATGCCGAAATTGTTTGATGATTTCTGGAAAAGGAATGTTATATCTTGCCCTTCTTTGATCACTGTATTTCTGAAATAACTTACCAAATTTGAAATGTGTATATCTACTCCATGCTATAAGTAATTTGCCATATATGTATTCTGAAAACACTTTTGCCATAAATAAAGTTTTGCTCTTGTCCAAAAGTGATGAACCTGGTCGAAATCCTTTTTTTATATGAATGTGGTGAATTAATGACTTTTAGGAAAAGAAAAACAAAGATATCTTTGCAAAAAGATTTCAGAAAAACATTTGCCAAAAAATCATCACTGATTTTGATGTTGTAATTTGATGTTGAAATGAATATTCAAGAACAATGATTGCTCTTGACACATGACCATTTTGAGAGCTAATTTCTTGCCTGGTTTTACATGCTTTTTGACTTCCTTGTGATTGTTTTCTTATGTGTGTTCATTTTTTCCTTCATGAATCTTGATCCACCTGAAACATAACCCTTGCTGCCTTGATACTGCATGTGTGAGCTCCCCTGGTACCATGTTTTGCTGCTGCACTTAGCCTGTACACCATTACACTTCTGCTTGGCTTGATTGCTTGCACATATACAGGTTTCAGTTTCTTTTATCCTTGCCATCACCATTGTAAGGTTGCTGCTATGCCATTATGTTGTTGAACCATGCACTAAGAATGAAACTGCAAAGCTTGACCAATCTGCTTCACTTATGCCATTGTTGTTTCCCTGCTGCTTGACCCATGAACTTCTGCCTGACTGTTCCTCCATTTTTAATTCTTTGCTACTCTTTTTTGTGACCTGCAAGTCTTGCTTGATTATGCATTTTGATCCATTAACCTTAAAACAGTAGCATCACTTGTATTCCATTGATGTTGAAACATGGTTTGAGCTATTGTACCATCTTGCACCATGCATGTTTATGTTTCTTTGACCATTTCACTTTGACTTTGTCCTCGGCCATTTTCTTTTGACTTTGTTCATGTTCATGAATATGTTGCGCCGAGTCGAGATGGTCCAAGTGGCTACTCCTCAGTCGCGACACTGATTGGCGAGGCAGTGCACACGTGTATACACGTGTGTATATGCAGCCATTAGTCAATTTTCCTATCCTTGCATTATAGATATATATATGTTGTATGCCTTGTTGTATTTGCAGTGTATCACTGTGAATATCACAAGCTGTCTAGACACACTCGGATAAATCAGATCAAGTCATGAAAAATGATGAGAAACACACCAGAAATCTGAGGCAAATAAAATTTTAAAATTAAAATTTATATTTGCATATATTCAGTATTATTTCTACTACAGTATACTTTGTGTTTCTGTTTCATATGACAGGTAATCAGATGAGATTGGACTGAAGTGACTGGACTGAAAGCTGTCAAGACGAAGACAAGAAGATAGTTTTGTAAACTTGTAATTGAAAATGAAAATGCAACTGAGTGAATGTATGTATATATGACTGTATACTGATTGTGAGTGTTGTAAAGAGGAACAAATGTACTGAATGTGTTGAAATGAATGATATCAGTGAAGTGTACAAATAGTGGAGTTGTAAACTTTGTACTGTTTAGATATTGAAATAAAATATTCTATTTCAATAAAATACTGTGAATATTTTAATTTCTGTACAGTCGTATTTTATTAAAATATAAATATTATATTCCTGTCTGTGATGTAAATATAGAATAGTACAGTAACAAACACATTAAAATAATATTTATTTGTTTGTTGTCATCAAACAAAAATCATATAATTGTGTATACAACTACGTCATATACAACAATCTCCCCCTTTTGATGATGACAAACAAATAAAATATTTTGAGCACAATATATGTATTTGACAGTGAATATTGAACTCCCCCTATTTATTAGCTCCCCTTACAACAGAAAACTCCCCTACAACTGTGCATGAGTGAAAAAAATAAATTTAATGAATTTTCAAAAATTAAAAATATTTATAAAATATTCACTCATAAATCAAAATCTCAACCCATTCTGCCCCTTTTGTTATCATCAAAAGGATTTAGAAATTAAAATATAGATGAAAAATGACTAAATAATATAATTTCAGCTTAAGAGGAAGAATGGTCATCATAATTCTCAATCAGTCAAACAAAAATCATAATAAACTAAGAACTAGTGGCATATTTCACATTGCAGAGAATGACGGATTTACGATGAAATTTATAAAAATGGAGAGAGTTTCAAAAGCATATATTTCCAATAATTTTCGAACAAGATTTTCAAAAAATTGATTTCAAAAGTAGTGAAAGATTTGGACTAAAATTATAAATTCAATTTAAGTGACAAAATTGTATAATCTCAAATCCCAATAGCTATCAATCAACAAATCATAATACTTCATAAGATATTAACACATTCCACAAAATAGAAGATGGATTGATCAGCTGGTTTTTACACACCAAGGAGAATATCAAATTAATTTCTATTTATAACACATATTTCCTTTTTATTTTTATTTTATTTAAGATCACACTGACCACGCATAAACAGAGCTTGGATTTTTAAATGAAGTCAGCCGCAGCTTAAATGATAAGTTGTCTCTTAACCATGCATGACCAGAGCTTGGATTTTTAAATGAGGTTAGAGACACACTTATATATTAATTATATATTTGAACATTTTCAGCTTTAAATAGAAAAACTCCTCGGTATATACAACCAATATGAATGATAGAAATGTGGTAGGTACAGAAATGGTCTCTGAAATAAATTTCTAAATTAATTATATTATGAAATATGATCAACTGTACCGAGATCATTGAAAAATTTCAATTGTCACTAATTCTGAATAATAACATAACCACAATTCCATCACAAATATTTTCACTGTTTTTTCAAGATTTATTTTTGTTAAAAAAAAATTTAACTCTCCACATTTATATAAAATTATCATGGATGGCAGAATGATGGTAGATAGAGAAGATGGTCGTGAAATAATTTCCAGTTCAAAGATATTATAATAATCGTTCAATCATCATGAAAATACAAAAAAAATCTTCTCTTGTTCTGAAATATACTGCAGTCACAATTCATCATAATTTCAAAATCTGATAATAATTTTGATGAATTATAAATACATTTCAATTTGAATATTGATTTCAATTTCTGAATGAATAATCAGTAAATAATTTTAAAATTGAAAATTAATTACAAGAGAATTATGAAGATCTATACATGCCAAGAGGGATAAATTTGTACAAGGCAAAAACAGTGTGTAGATCTATACAAGGTGAAGATTAGAATCTAAGTACAAATGAGTGAGACAAATATAAGGCACTTCTGATACCACTTGGTGTCTCTATTAATGAGGATTTTAACATGACACTGGAGACAAACCATTATATCACAAACAACAGAAATTTAAAGCCCAAGCAGACAAATTTAGCACAGAGCAATAAACAGATCAAAAATTAGCAGTTATCTAAGAACAGAATCAAAGCAGTACAAAGACAGTTTCCAAGAAGACAAGTCAAGATGATGGTCACAAAAAAAGTATTCCTTGATCCCAGATTAAAAAATATACTTTATTTTAAATCATTTGAAGAAATGTGAAAGTACTAGTATTTAACGAATAAATCACACCAGGTTATATTCCAGATTCAAAATCATGTGTGAGATTCAATAAATCAATCATTTCAAATGATTTTAAACAAACATATGTTCAATCATATAATCATGAAATAACAGTGATATTTATGACCATATTTTCAAAAGAATTTTCAAAAATATTTTTGACTAGTATAAAGAATATTCAGATCATTTACATCCAATTTGAAGGATATTCATGATCAAGAAAATTTATTTGAAATCACTTGAATAAATGTTAAGTTTTGAGATATAATGAATCAATCACACAAGATTGATAATTTCAAATTTAAGAAGTGTGTGATATTCAAAATATCAAGGATTTCAAATGATTTCAAACAAATAATTTTCAATAAAAATGATCATAAATAAAGATGAGATTCTAGATGTATCACTGATTTCAAGGCATTTAAAAAAATATTCAAGCCAATCTGAAAATAATGAAATTATCACATCTAATGAATAGCAGAGTGTTGTAATAGGTATATTATTTCAAGATTTTCTAAAATAAATTAGAAAGAACTCAAAAACAGCAGATTTGTGTAAATTTTCAATAATTATTCAGATCTTCAAGAATTTAGAATTCTAATTAACAGTGTTCAAGATATGACAAGAATACATCAACACTGTTATGAATTCGGAAATTAGAAAAATAAAATTCAAAACAATTGTAGATATTTACAAGATTAAATTCAAGATCTAGAAATAATTAAAAACATCAGACTTCTATTCAACTAAAGCGAATTTACAGAAAATATGAGTTCTACAACTGGAAGTTAATGAAGGCCAAAAAAAATATGACAGTGATAAACAAAAAAAAACTGAAGAAAAATAGAAGGGGTAGAGGAAGGAATAAATACAGAAAATAAAAAACAGAGAGAATATACAAAGGTGAGTTTAGACATCATACCAGAATCCAATGTAAAACAGAATCTCTAACTCAACAGATGTGGCTAAGGAACAGTGAATGATTCTTTGATATGTAGCAGTTTGAATCCAATTTTTCTTTAGCTATGCAGTTCCTCAGCCTCCTTTGGTACTAACTTTTAAGAGAATTGAGTGGTCTAACAAAAGTAGTAAAACCACTCACAGTTTTGTTCACATCTTTTGGTACCCAAATCTGTTTGTATAACAATCCGTTAGAATCAACTAGAGTACCCATTGGAACCCAAATTCGTTTAGTTTTTTCCAAAAATCATTTTATTTCTTTTTGGGGTCCACAACTGTTCAACTGGATTGCTATCAAACCAATTCTTGTCTCGTTTGTGATTCAAAAATCTTTTGGAATTTTCAAAATTCAAATTTTCAGAATGACCCATCTTGAAGCAGTTTGAGGGATTTTTAAAATCACAAGAATTTAGTTTTTAAAAATATTGTTTTTCCCAAAAACCAAGACCACATTTATTTCCAACAGAAATTTGGTTTTTCAACAACATATTCAAAGATTTTTCTCCATATTTCAAGTTGTTGAATTTTAGTTTTAAGATCATTGTTTTCTTTCATTAAATCTGAGCAGCGATTTTTAGTGATCTTACATCTCTCAAAATCAGATTTCAAAACCAAATTTTCATCATTAAGCAATTTAATTTTGGTTTAGGACTCAGCAATTTCGAATTCAAAATGTTTTCGACCCTCAGTTTCAAATTTCTTGAGTTTATCAATCTCAATTTCTAGCTCATTCAGAATGGACTCAGTTTTCGACAAACTTTGTCGTTCAGCAAAAATATATTTGGAATATTTAGTCATCTTAAAATTTTCAAATTCTTTTTGCAAACAATTATTTGTGCTTTCAAACTCTATCTTGTTCTCTTTTAAAATCAGGATTTCATTTTCAAGTTTCTGAATATTTTTATTGCGATGAACAAGATCATTTTTCAAATTTATACAATTTTTGCAACTAGAATTTGAAGACTTCTTAACGTTTTTGAGTTTCGATTCCAAAAGATTAATTTTGCAGATCAACTCAAACTTCTTAGATTTCAGAAGTTTATTGTTAGATTTTAGATTCTCAACAGATTCAATTAAACCATTTGAACAATGAGTTAAATGTTTATAAGAAATATTTCCTGTTGAGTCTCCAACTAAATTTCCATCTATACAACCTGTTAAGCACAAATCTGAAGCTGAGTTGACTTTCTGGGGTTTTAAGCAGTTGTCAGATTTTCCATACAGCACATTAGAGTCTATCAGATTTCCTGCGCAGTTAAACAAAAGGAAATAAGACTATATTGTACATCATCAATATAAGAATATAAAATATGAGTAGCACGTAAATTAAATTCAATATCAACCCTATTTACAATATCATACCCATTTATAATACCATTCCAACATTTAGTATCAACAGATTTTAAATAGGATTTCATTTCTAATTTCCACTTTAAAAAATATGTACCATTAAAAATAGATGGAATATGACTGGACTGACTCTCTATGGACTAACAACTAGGGATCACCATTACTCTAGAGTTAAACAGAATACCTGCTCTGATACCACTTGTTGGATCTAGATTAACCCTAGAGGGGGGTGAATAGGGTTTATACAATTTATCGCTGAGTTCAAAACTTACAGGGTATTAAAATAATAAACAGATCACTGAATAAAGCAGAAATAAAAGTGCAGAAAATAAATCACACACAAATATACCCAGCTTCGGCAAAACCCTGCCTACTGCTGCATTCCTGAGGTTTCTACTGGGTAAAAGAACAGATCCCGCATACAAGACCATGTACACTCGCGAACCCCTCGCTCCTATTCTAATCCTACGCTCAGAACCCTAGACTGACCGATATCCACTCGATCAGATTTCCCTGTTTACGACCCCGTAACCAGTAACCCAGATTTTACAGACTCTGTCAACTGTCAGTCAACACCCTGACTGAATCCCCCTATATTTTACAGACCTAGAACTGTTCGGATTGGTTTTACAACACGAATACAATACAAAAAAATTTAAACATCAAAAGAAAACGCTAATTAAAGAATCTCCTTTTTAAAATTTTAAAAACTTGGCTTAGTCAAGGCCAAGTTGACCGCCCACTTCCTTTTGCTCTTGCCCGATCCCCTTTCTTTTTCTTTGGCTCTGAAATAAGAAATGGTGGCAGGGATCAAATAAAAAGCTAGGGTTTCCCTTTTTATTCCCAAATTGAAATCGATTTCTTCTGTAATCTGGTTCTCTAGAGATCGAATCTTCGTAGCAATGTGATTGTTCAATTTGATGATGTCGGTTGATTTCTTGCTTCACTGATTTGGGAAATAATTGCAATCGAAAAACATTGGTGAGTGAATCTGAAATTTATTTGATGATTTATGCTCTTTATTGTAAGCTTGTGGTTTTTTTCGATTTAAATAGCCTGTGATGAAGATGGTGAATGTATAGGATTTAAAATCCTTTAAATCACTCTGATTTCGCTGTATGACTGGTCTGATTATTTGGTTATACCCTTTTTTTGATTCCACAGCTTTTAATTAATTGATTAACCTGCTTGTGATTATGCTTCTTGAATAAATTTTGGTATATGCCGAGTTTAATACCTTTCCAAAAATGATTGATTGTTGTGAAGTTGCTTTGGTTTTGATACGATCAAATTGTTGCTGTGATCCCTGGTTGCCTTGTTTAAACTACAACAGCCTTGATTGAAAATGAGTCTTGAATTCTTGGATTATTTTCTGGTTCGATACTTTTGGAAAAAATATAGAATAATGGAATTTTAAAACTTGCTAAAAAAATGAGATGCCGAAATTGTTTGATGATTTCTGGAAAAGGAATGTGATATCTTGCGATTCTTTGATCACTGTATTTCTGAAATAACTTGCAAAATTTGAAATGTGTATATCTGCTCCATGCTATAAGTAATTTGCCATATATGTATTCTGAAAACACTTTTGCCATAAATAAAGTTTTGCTCTTGTCCAAAAGTGATGAACCTGGTTGTAATCCTTTTCTTCTATGAATGTGGTGAATTAATGACTTCCAGGAAAAGAAAAACAATGATATATTTGCAAACAGATTTCAGAAAAACATTTGCCAAAAAATCATCACTGATTTTAATGTTGTAATTTGATGTTGAAATGAATATTCAAGAACAGTGATTGCTCTTGACACATGACCAATTTGAGAGCTAATTTCTTGCCTGGTTTTGCATGCTTTCTGACTTCCCTGTGATTGTTTTCTTATGCATGTTCATTTTTGCCTTCTTGAATCTTGATCCACCTAAAAAATAACCCTTGCTGCTTTGATAATGCATGTATGAGCTCCCCTGATATCATGTTTTGCTGCTGCACTTAGCTTGTACACCATTACACTTCTGCTTGGCTTGATTGCTTGCACATATACAAGTTTCAGTTTCTTTTACCCTTGCCATCACAATTGTAAGGCTGCTGCTATGTCATTTTGTTGTTGAACCATGCACTGAGAATGAAACTGCAAAGCTTGACCAATCTGCTTCACTTATGCCATTCTTGTTTCCCTGCTGCTTGACCCATACACTTCTGGATGACTGTTCCTCCATGTTTAATTCTTTGTTACACTTTTTGTGACCTGCAAGTCTTGCTTGATTATGCATTTTGATCCATTAACCCTGAACTAGTAGCATCACTTGTATTCCATTGATGTTGAAACATGGTTGGAGCTGTTGTACCATCTTGCACCATGCATGTCTATGTTGCTTTGACCATTTCACTTTGACTTTGTCCTCGGCCATTTGCTTTTGACTTTGTTCATGTTCATGAGTATGTTGCACTGAGTCGAGATGGTCCAAGTGGCTACTCCTCAGTCGAGACACTGATTGACGAGGCAATGCACACATGTAACACATGTGTATATGCAGCCATTAGTCAATTTTCCTGTCCCTGCATTATATATATATATATACGTTGTTTGCCTTGTGGTATTTACAGTGTATCACTGTGAATATCACAAGCTGTCTAGACACAGTTGGATAAATAAGATCAAGTCGTGAAAAATGATGAGAATCACAACAGAAATCTGAGGCAAATAAAATTTTAAAATTAAAATTTATATTTGCATATATTCAGTATTATTTCTATTGCAGTATACTGTGTGTTTCTGTTTCATGTGACAGGTAATCAGATGAGATTGAACTGAAGTGACTGGACTGAAAGCTGTGAAGACGAAGACAAGAAGATAGTTTTGTAAACTTGTAACTGAAAACGAAAATGCAACGAAGTGAATGTATGTATATATGAATGTATACTGAGTGTAAGCGTTGTAAAGAGGAACAAATGTACTGAATGTATTGAAATGAAAGATATCAGTGAAGTGTACAAATAGTGGAGTTGTAAACTTTGTACTGTTTAGATATTGAAATAAAATATTCTATTTAAATAAAATACTGTGAATATTTTAATTTCTGTACAGTCGTATTTTATTTAAATAAAAATATTATATTCCTTTCTGTGATGTAAATATAGAACAGTACAGTAACAAGCACATTAAAATAATATTTATTTGTTTGTTATCATCAAACAAAAATCATATAATTGTGTATACAACTACGTCATATACAAACCTTACCGAAGTAATCATCTGTTTTAATTTCCTAACCCCAACCTATTCATCCCATGAAGTAAAACTGGAAATACTTCATATCTAACACCACGGTGTTATCGGTAAATTCAATTACCATTTCACATTCAAATCTAATTAAAGATTTAACTATCGCTTGGAGCAAAACTGGCGATACTCCATTCTCGATCATTTCTTGAATTTGATAATTTTAGTTATCAAATTCACCTTTCAATCTATTTAAAGATTCATTAAAACTCCACTTGGCTTTTATCTTCCTTAAAATCAATATTAATGATTGTTTAACTTGGGAAATCATATCATGTCTTTAACTGGGTTAAAGAACCAATGTTGTTTAAAACATGGTTCACGATAAACCCAAAATCACATTCTAATCTATCAGCCTTTAACCGTAAATTAGCAAGTAAATAATTCCCTAAGTGTTAACCCCGAAGGCCGAAACCAACATCAGATCAATACCCAAGAAACTATCCAACTTAACTAATCCCCAATTGGTTTCTGGTTTTCTTAGCTCGTTGGGTCTAAGAACAGTATCATTAAAGATACCATTCACGACAACCCAAAATCACATTCCATTAACCATGGAATCTTCATGGAAAACAAATCGATATAAACTTCCATATCCCACTAACAATATAAATGGAATAACGGCAAATCCTTTTGAATTCCATATGTATTAGCAGTCTTCATTCACAGAAATTCACTTTGATTATTACCAAATCCAATTCCGTTCCATTCCAATTTATTTTATTTAAATTGGAAAACTTTACTTTGGAAAATCTCCTTTAAATCTTAACAAAAGATTTATAAATTCCAAATCTCATTTCACTGTAAATCGGATTAAAGAACTAATGTCATTAAAAACACAGTTCACAACAAACCCAATTCACATTCCATTAATTATCGGGTTAAAGAACAAATGTTATTTAAAACACCATTCACGATAACCCACAAATCAGTTCCAATTCGATTCCAATTAAATATTATTTAATTGGTATACTTCATTAAGTCCAAATAAAAAGATTTAATATTTTTCTCAATTGGGTTTAAGAACAGTGTTAATGAAGACACCGTTCACGACAAACCCAAATCCAATTTGATATTAAGTACAATGCTTTGAATAGAAAATATATCGACTTATATTCGATATCAAATTCGACGACAAATAAATACGTATTGGAAATAACGATATAAATATATCTTTCAAATTTCCATAACAATATCTGTATAATCACGAAATACAACATCAAAATATTCCGAAGACAATTTCGATTCAAATCAATTTCCAATTTATATATCGAAAATTCTGGTTAACTTTAAAACCATTTCAAATCCAATTTATTTATTTAAAAAATAAATGGATTATAAATCTAGTTCAAAACTAGTTCATTTCGATAAAAATCTATTTTTATCTTTTCAAATATGGGGTTTTTCATCCCAACTCTTTCCAAATCATTTCTTATGATTTTACACAAAGTATTAATATTTTTAATATTTTTATCAAGGCCCGTACAGTCGATTTCCATCAACGGCCATCGAACTGCACTTACAGCGACCTTTTCCAAATTTGGTTTGGATATAATTCCAGATCCAACTGTTAGATTTCCAATTTCTTGTATTCTTTAGAAAGCTCTTTTTGATACGAACCCAATGGTTCTGGTTTTAGGAGAATCCGACGGTCGGATCCTCCGTAATGTCCGTTCGAAGTCAATGGTTAAAATTCACGAACTACCGTAGCGCGGCGCGTTCTATTCAGGCCATTATATATATATATTTATAGTACATATATTATATATATTTCATCGATTTCCTTTTAAAACGTATTTTGTAAATCGTTTTAAATTCGTTTTCAAAACGATTTCAACTTTACATTCAATTTCAAATCAAAATTGAATATTCCATATCATCGACATATAATTGATAATATTTTCAAAACATTTTATTTTGAAATCAATTCCTTTTCAATATTCATTATAAAAATGAATAAAGTCGATATAAATATTGTTCACGTCAAAATTGCGTCGATCGAATCGACAGGCTATATATATTTAAATATTTTCGTGTCCATCCCAAATCGGACATCAAAATCATATTTTGATTCTTTTCTAAGTATTGTTTGAAAATATTCGTTATTTTAAAATATTCATTCCTTCTGAACTGGAATCATAATTACCTTATAATTTGATTATATGGATTTCACACAACAAATGTGTATAACCACAATGAAAACAGCAATCCATCATGCAGAGTGCATTCTACACTGTATAAGCATTGAATATAAATATCCAATGCTTACACAGTCTGTCAATCAATCGATCGACATACAGCTAATTATTGGGATTAGTGTATGCCCAATTTCATCCCAACACCCTTGTGGGGTTTTCAACCAACAAATAATGAATTTTATTTGTGCAGTTGGGCGATGTGTAAAATTTATTGTCCCAATCCATATCAGTCAAATGGGTGTACATAAGCAAATCATCTGATTTGCAAATGAATATTTATTTTATTCATATACACGTTAAAAATTATATTTTTAACGATGAAATATTTATTCAATTCGTTTGCACAACAAAAATGATATTTTTATTGTTTAAACATATTTTAGAAAATTTTGGCGACATAACGGCGCGATACTAGTAACGGGATAAGGCCCAGCCTTATCCCCGGTCTAATAATGGCCCGGGCCATACACATACCAATCTAATCAATTCCATTTCACCCAAATAACCAAATTCAATCCAATATTCCAATCAACTACACAACCAAACAAACAAGTCGTCCATGGTCTGTGGACGACGGGGAACAGTTCATATATGTTGTTACATTATAAATAACTGTATAAAGAAAATTATAGTGAGGAGCTCTCACCTAGAAGCTAAACCAAACGCCGCGACTCCTTTTATGTAGAAAATCTTCGCCGTGTTTCCAGCGAGATCTGTTTCACGCGATATATGTTAAAAGTCATGTTTTTAACATTGCTATATATATATATATATTTAAAAATCACATTTTTATTCTTATATCGTTCGTATGAAAATCATGTTTTTATTCTGCTATTCACATAATAAAAATCCTATTTTTAAACTAATGTTTTATATATAAAAATCCGATTTTTAGCGCAATGACATTTTCAAAACAAAGTATATGATTAAAAAAATCATATTTTTATATCGTTATACTTATAATAAAAATCGTATTTTTATATCGTTACTTCGTATATAAAAATTATATTTTCATATCGCTCCTCTATAAATAAAAATTATATTTTTGTAATACTACATCATGTACAAAAATTATAATTTTTATAATATCTCTTCAAGCATAAAAATTATATTTTTACCGTGTTAAAAATCACATCTTTGTCGTGTTAAAAATCATTTCTTTATATGATAAAAATCAATTCTTTGATTGATAAAAATCAAATCTTTGATTGATAAAAATCATATTTTTATTTCATTACATATATAAAGTTCATAATTTTATTTCTTTACATATACATATAAATCTCGTCTTTCCTATTATAAAATTTCGTCTTCCATCTATATAAAAATCAAATTTTTAATTCAAAATCATATACATAAAATGTAAAAATTTTATATTATAAACATCTATGTAAAAATCTAATCTTTATACTTTAAACAACTATGTAAAAATATAATCTTTATACTTTAAACAAAAATCTTATCTTCATATATTTCAAAAATCAAGCTTTTTAATTTCAAAAATCAAACCTTTTTCATATTCAAATTTAACAATGTTTTCATAGAACCTAAATTAATTAACGCTAGAAGAAAAAGACTCACTGCATTTCGCTTGGAATGTTTTTGAAGGGAGCCGCCACTAGGGCTCACCATTTCTCCACTGTCGAGGCACCTGGCGGAGGTGGATGCACTGATTTCTCACTTGTGGCTTGGGGTTTTTGGGGCTTTGGGCTTCGTTGTGAAGGGGAAACAGAGAGAGAGGGGGTGTGCTATGCTGGCCTATGGCGGATTGGAGGAAGAAGGCTTCAGGTGGCCGACGCGCTCGGGGGAGGGGACGTGGTAGGGCCCACTACGGCGGCGGCTAGGGCATCAGTTTGGAGAGGGGTTTGGCTTGGGGGATTCATGCACGAGAGAGGAAGATGAAGAGAAGAGATGCCCCGGGGGGCGTTGGCTCGAGCGGTGGAGGAGAGGGCCCTGGACGTCGGCGATGGCATCGAGATCCTCAGATTGGAGGCGGCCCTTTTTTTTTCTCTTTCGGTTTTTCGATTTCAACTGATAAGGAGAAAAGAGGGGATGTGTATAAAGGTTATATGTATTTTATTATTTAATTATTTCAAAAAGGTAACTTTTTTTTTCGAACCCCAAACGAGACCCACCGACTGACATCCCTAACTACTTACCCCCATTCCGAACACAATGGGATATGTATCGTAAGCTGATTCGATTGTTTCGATCAGTTTCCATCAAAATCAAAATATAAATCTATTTATTGAATTTGAATGCATGTTTCAATTTACTGGGGACACATACAGACCCTAAAAATTCTAGAAAAATATTTTCTAGCTTCGTATTGATTATACGGTTCTAACAAAACTAATTTCGTCAAATTTGAAGATCGTTTGAAAAATGGCCATTTTCTGGTCAATCCAAATTGATTGAAACTTTTAAAACACGTTTTCTTCTGCCACGCTCACATATTGGTTTCAAAAATTATGAATTTTGGAACCAGAAATAATTCGACATCCCGGATCCAACAAAAGTGGTTTCATCGAAAACAGAGGTCGTTTGAAAATTTTCCATTTTTAAGGGCCAGAATTCCATAGCGACTATTCTGAATTTTCAACTGGACCTAACTTTTTATTCCCGCTATCAAATGTATTCACTGGAAAGATATTCTCAAATAGATTCTAATATTTTTAATTTCGCTAAAATCTGGTCTATTTTGAATCCTGTACATTCATTTGAAATTTGAAATCTAATTTTCAAACTACCGCGCCATTTCCAATTCCTTTTATAATTAAAAATAAATATTTATATTCTAACGTCGATTCAAATAAATATTTCCTTTCTAATTCTATTCAACTAAATTTCTCGTTGTTATTATTTAAAATAATTCATTTTAAATATTCAAAATTCATCAAAATAGCCAAAATAAAAAAAATTAATTAGTTCGGATTTCCGGGTTATTACAATCTCCCCCACTTAAAATTTTTCATCCCCGAAAAGGAACGAAGCCGAAAGTTGTTTAACTAACCAACTCAACTTTCATTCTTTTCATTATGGCTTAAGTTCTTCAACTTTTCAGTTTCTAAAAACCTTTTAAATTTTTCAAAAATTTGGCTAACACCCTAAATTTTCGAAAAATTTCGCCATAACCTCCCCTGCACGGGAGCACCGGGAAAATCCCGAAATTGCCATATAGGCCTCTCCAATCCAAAAAGAAAAAGAAACAGCCAAGCGGCTAGCCAATCGGCTTATAAAATCATCCAAAACCCCAAGAAATACAATAAACATATACCTATTTGTCGGGCAAACAATTTTATTCCTCTCCTCTAGCCTCCTTGCTACGACCTGTTCAATGTATATACATGTACATATATGCATTTCCAAACAATTTTCAATACAGTTCAATATTTGGTACAATTTGGCTAAATGGTTCAAATTTTACTTAATCAGCCAATAATCAAACAACACAATCAGCAATCAATTAGATGATAAATTTACAATTCATACTTTGATATACGTAGAGAAAATCATGTTTTTAATGCCAAATCACAACAATAGCCCTATCTAGTTTTGGTTCTCACACCAGTCAATTGGAAATATATAGAAATCGCACCTTCGAAACTCGAACATAAACTACTGATGCTAACATGTCAATCACCAGTATCATCAGAGTCATCTCCGGGCGACTAGAGTGTGTTTCTATATCTATCCAGTATATTAAAACTTTGAAAACCCATGGATCAGACGTATATGCAAAATCTTTATATACTGGATTGTCAAAATCAATATAAAATAAATATTCAAATACGTATAATACGATTTAAATTTTCAAAACAATATTTGTTTTAATTTTTATTTTAAAAACACTACTCTTCACACTCGTTCTAGGATACTACTGATCCCATCTCTAACGAGTCATTCTCATTGGATATTGCTAATCCAATCTCGGATGAATTCTTTTATATGGTTCTAATACGTCTTGTCCTCGAGCTTGTAAACCAAAGCTCTGATACCAAACTGACACAACCCGTTACTTCCCTGTGAAGGAAAGCCCGGATTGAGTTGAGAACAAGGCGAATCAGAACACAAACAGAAGAACATTTCATTTTTAATTACAACAATTCCATCAGAATACAAGAATATACAGAGTATGAATCAATATTACACATCATAAAATATCAGAGATTACAATACATTACATAGCAGCGGAAAATAATACAAAACACAACTGAAGGAGATATACGGATACAAAGCTTTCCAAATATCATTCCAGCTATAAACCAGGATCTTGTTAATATAAATCTGCAAAACCAAAACTACTAGCTGCCCGTGTCGAAAATAGGGGCACCCAGAGTTTAGGCTAAAATAATAAACTCCAGGTCAGTCATGTGACTGGTGTGAGAACTAAAACAGTTATTTAAAACTTTACTTTAAATCAGATATATCAAGGGACCACGCCGTATAACACGTTCCTCCCAAGAATACCAGTGCATATAACAAAACAGCGCAATGCTTTTTGGAAAAATGAAGCTATTATAAGACCCAGGTCCTATCACACAATGCAACGCAAGCCGGGGGATAGGGTTTTTTCCTTATAATAGCCAAACATGTTTGGTACGTTAAAAACAAATAATTTGATACTATAATAAGTGCATAGTGTCAAAAAAAATTCAATCATAAATATCAATCACAGAAGGCATAAGTGCCTCATACCACTATGTCGCCATACTAGGCTCTGCATTCAAAACCGCAAAGTCACGTATTGGAATTTGGATTTCCATCTGTGAACCGAGGCAAGGGATCGTCCTCACCGCTTTAAGACTCTCTAGCCTGAGCCTCAGGCAAGTGCGCAGGCGAGCCTTGGATCGTCAGGGCCGGTCCACCCGATGTGGATTATAATGCATGAACACTGCGTTTCCCCGCCCTATGGGGCGCAAATGAGCCAAATGACTCCATCAGTCCTGGATCGACCGATAAAACAGAGCCGCCTCCTATCCATCATCCACATAAGTAAAATGTCAGGGCGTACAAAACTCTGACACCACTCCTAGCTAGAAAGAAACGCATGTCCTCCCTGAGGTCCTCTCTCGTTTCTGGTTCACACCGGGGTGTGAGGCTCGTGAATTAACGCTACACAAAGCTACGCTGTATTAAAGCCGTGCTTTGATCATCAACCACATGACTCCGCTTTTCAACATAAGCCTTGATCATTTGCATCTCAGCATGCTACACAAGCAATTCATGCCATGCGACTGATATCTATCGATATATAACCTTTGAGCTCGTACGTCTCAGAGAAGGGCGTTAAGCAAGAGAATAAACTTTCCGCCGCCAAACAAATATATATTTAATAGAAATCAATCAACACAGAATAAAATCCGATGTCGGACACACATTCCATTTACAAGTCCGTTCTGGGTCTGAACGAAACCAGAGGAACCTTATTCCTCGCATATCCATCGATCTCCAAGTACGTCTGGACGATCACCAACTGATTCCCTCCTCTTGGGTGTGCAGCCCAATCAAGATCATCAGTAATTATCCAAACAATGTGAAGACCTCCGGTCTTCAACCACCGTCTTCGTAGTCGACTTCTCGTCGATTTAGTTATTCAGAATGGGATAAACCCGGTTTTTCTGAATAACTCGCGTATAAAATAAACAAGTACTATAAAAACACAACATACGCCTCATTCCAATCTACAATATTTCTTTATCCAAATATTCATACTCTTTGGGAAAGGTTTCCATTAATTTTATCAAAGATAAATTCTTTAAATTTATTTTTTAATCTTCCTTTGGATTTCATTTCAAACCAAATTATGGTTTATCCAAACTAGTCGGGATTAGCGAACCCTACCGAAGTGATCATTTGTTTTAATTTCCCAACCCCAACCTATTCATCCCATGAAGTAAAAGGTAATACTTCATATCTAACACCACGGTGTTATCGGTAAATTCAATTACCATTTCACGTTCAAATCTAATTAAAGATTTAACTATCGCTTGGAGCAAAACTAGCGATACTCCATTCTCGATCATTTCTTGAATTAGATAATTTTAGTTATCAAATTCACCTTTCAATCTATTTAAAGATTCATTAAAACTCCACTTGGTTGTAATATTCCCAAAAATCAATATTAATGATTGTTTAACTTGGGAAATCATATCCTGTCTTTAATTGGATTAAAGAACCAATGTCGTTTAAAACATGGTTCACGATAAACCCAAAATCACATTCTAATCCATCAGCCTTTAACCGTAAATTAGCAAGTGAATAATTCCCTAAGTGTTAATCCCGAAGGCCGAAACCAACATCAGATTAATACCCAAGAAACTATCCAACTTAACTAATCTCCAATTAGTTTCTGATTTTCTTAACTCTATTGGGTCTAAGAATAGTATCATTAAAGATACCATTCACAACAACCTAAAATCACATTCCATTAACTATGGAATCTTCATGGAAAACAAATTGATATATATAATCGATATAAACTTCCATATCCGAGTAACAATATAAATGGAATAATGGTAAAGCCTATTAAATTCCATATGTATTAGCAGTATTCATTCACAGAAATTCACTTTGATTATTACCAAAACGAATTCCGTTCCATTCCAATTTATTTTATTTAAATTAGAAAACTTTACTTTGGAAAATCTCCTTTAAATCTTAACAAAAGATTTATAAATTCCAAATCTCATTTCACTGTAAATCGGGTTAAAGAACTAATGTCGTTAAAAACACAGTTCACAACAAACCCAATTCACATTCCATTAATTATCGGGTTAAAGAACAAATGTTATTTAAAACACCGTTCACGATAACCCACAAATCAATTCCAATTCGATTCCAATTAAATATTATTTAATATGTATACTTCATTAAGTCGAAATAAAAAGATTTAATCTTTTTCTCAATTGGGTTTAAGAACCG
This sequence comes from Allium sativum, assembly GCA_030737875.1. Classification (NCBI taxonomy): domain Eukaryota; kingdom Viridiplantae; phylum Streptophyta; class Magnoliopsida; order Asparagales; family Amaryllidaceae; genus Allium; species Allium sativum. Next base: position 199,827,032 of record CM060909.1, on the reverse strand, counting down.
TGTTAATGAAGACACCTTTCATGACAAACCCAAATCCCATTTGATATTAAATGCAATGCTCTGAATAGAAAATATATCAGCTTATATTCGATATCAAATTCTACGACCAACAAATATCGTATTGGAAATAACGATATAAATACATCTTTCAAATTTCCATAACAATATCTGTATAATCACGAAATCCAACATCGAAATATTCCAAAGACAATTTCGATTCAAATCAATTTCCAATTTATATATCGGAAATTCTGGTTATTTTTAAAACCATTTCAAATCCAATTTATTTATTTAAAAAATAAATGGATTATAAATTTAGTTCAAAACTAGTTCATTTTGATAAAAATCTAATTTTGTCTTTTCAAATATGGGATTTTTCATCCTAACTCTTTACAAATCATTTCTTATGATTTTACACAAATTATTTATATTTTTAATAATTTTATCAAGGCCCGTACAGTCGATTTCCATTAACGGCCATTGAATTGCACTTACAACGACCTTTTCCAAATTTGATTTATACATAATTCCAAATCCAACCGTTAGATTTCTAAGTTCTTATATTCATTAGAAAGCTCTTTTCGATACGAACCTAACGGTTGCAGTTTTAAGAGAATCCGACGGTTGGATCTCTTGTAATGTCCATTCGAAGTCAATGATTGAAATTCACGAACTGCCGCAGTGCGGCGCGTTCTATTCAAACCATTATATGTATAATATATTTATTATATATATTTCATCGATTCCTTTTAAAACGTATTTAATAAATCATTTTAAATTCATTTTCAAAACGATTTCAACTTCACATTCAATTTCAAATCAAAATTGGATATTCCATATCATCGATATATAAATGATAATATTTTCAAAACATTTTATTTTGAAATCAATTCCTTTTCGATATTCATTATAAAAATGAATCAAATCGATATAAATACCTTTAACATCAAAATGGCGTCGATCTAATCAACACAGCTATATATATTTAAATATTTTCGTGTCCATCCCAAATAGGACATCAAAATCATATTTTGATTCTTTTCTTAATATTATTTGAAAATATTCGTTATTTTAAAATGATCATTATTTTAAAATATTCATTGCTTCTGAACTAGAATCAGACACAGTCAAGTACCATATAATTTGATTATATGGATTTCACACAACAAATATGTATAACCACAATGAAAATAGCAATCCATCATCCAGAGTGCATTCTACACTGTATAAGCATTAAATATAAATATCCAACGCTTACACAGTCTGTCAATCAATCAATCGACATACGGCTGATTATTGGGATTAGTGTATGCCCAATTTCATCCCAACACCTGTGTGGGGTTTTCAACCTAAAAATAATGAATTTTATTTGTGCAATTGGGCGACGTTTAAAATTTATCGTCCTAATCCATATCAGTCAAATGGGTGTACATAAGCAAATCATCTGATTTGCAAATGAATATTTATTTTATTCATATATACGTTAAAAATTATATTTTTAACAATAAAATATTTATTCAATTCGTTTGCACAACAAAAATGATATTTTTATTGTTCTAACATATTTTAGAAAATTTTGCCGGCATAACGGCGCGATACTAGAACGGGATAAGGCCTAGCCTTATTGTGACAACCCGAATTTTAACAACGTGTTAAGACAAGAATCAAGGCAGGATTAAATGTTAAAATCTGAATCAGGGAAAACGGATTGCGCCATTGCGTTCGTCTCGGAAAAATACGCGAAATAGAGTCCGAAATTTCGTAAATCGGAGTCCGTATGACCGAGATATGGCCTCGTGAAGTTTGACGAAAAATTCAAATTCAAAACAGATTCAAAATTTCAGAAAATCAGGGTAGGCGGGAAAAATCCCGCCCAGACCAGGTCGACCAGGGGGTCGACCTGGGTGTCGACCTGGGTGGGACCAGGTCGACTGGGGAGTCGACCCCAGGGTCGACCTGGGAGTCGACCTGCCTGGTCGGACCCAGGCAGCCTGGTGCACCTGTTTTGTTGTTTGGCTCGGTTTTGGAGGCTTGTGACGATTTTTGAGGGCTTGGATCTATCGTAGGTTTAATCTAACGGCCTAAACTACTCCTAATCTCTATAAAAAGACCCCTAAGCTTACCCTAAACCCTCACAAATCACTCATGCCACGAAGTGCTGCCCAAATGCCAAGTGATCATGGCCTCCATCTCCAATTCCTAGAGACTATGCCTTTAAATCGGGTTCAAATCAAAAGGTGCGGGCTTTCAACACCATATCGAGGAGGGATCAATGTTGCTATGCAAATTCCATGATGATTCTTCGACAAAGGAGCCACCTTTCTTCGTCAAGATGATGCATGATCCTTTCCGAAGCCTCGCTATGTAAGTTCTAGCTACTTCGAGATGTTAACGGTAGTTTAATGATGGCATGGAATAAAATGCGGTTAAACATAAGTGCTATAACCTATGTGAACCTAGTTTTGCCTCTTATCTTGAATATATGACTTGGAACTATGTTTTAGCGACTATATCATGTCACTCATGTTATGTTTAGCCTAGTCTATCATGAAAGATTGAACCTTTAACTTGTGAATGTGGGCATAAGACCTTAGAACCACTTTGGGCTTGTGAAATATGCGCATGAACTTAACTTGGGGCTTATGTAAGTATATGAACCCGAAACCCCTTATGATAATATGCAAGTTTGTGGCCAATCACCTTTTTATGTTATGCATGCTTGTGGCTAACCCCTTCTTGATTTGTCATGCATGCTTGTGGACAATCCCTATATGACACTATACATGTTGAGGCCAAAACCCCCTTATGATACCATGCATGTTTGGAGCCAATCCCTTTTGTGGCATCGCACATGTGTTGGGGTCTATATGTAGCCATAGTATACCTACTATGTTGACTCGCTTTCACTCAAGTGAAAACACGATTTTGGGGTAGTTAGATAAACATGAACATGACGCGAAACCTTGACTTGAATATGACATGAAAACTTGACTTGAGGTTACATGTGAACACGACATGTAAGTTGAACCAAAATGGGGGCATGACACGTGGGGTAAACATGGGACTTGAAATTAGACACGTATGGGTTGTAGGTGTAATATGACACTAGACCAAACATGAAAGTGGCCAACTCGAGGTTCGGTTGAGTTTGTAGCATAAATCTACCCGGACCCGCCCGGCTTAACTAGTGGCTAAAAACAATAGGATCCAATGTGAGAAGTTGGTCATGTCGCGCTTAAGACCCGAGGTTAGACTAGGTTGTGGTGTAAAACTACCCGGACCCGCCCGGCTTAACTAGTAACCACAACGAGGTCTAATGTGAGAGGTTGAGAGTGCATTAATTAAATTAATGCCACATGATAAGGTTAAGTAAATTTGACTAATGACACTTAACCGATATGACACGAATGGGTAGGTTAAGTGGGACCGGGCTTGATTTCTTAATGACACTTAACCATACAAGACAATTAGGGGATGGGGTTAAGTAATTCATGTTTAACTAATCCGACTTGGTAATTATATGGGGTTAAGTAATTAAGACTTAACTAATCTAAACACGGTAATTCGATGGGGTTAAGTTAAACACTTAACCAATCTAAACTTGGTAATTCAATGAGGTTAAGTAACCAATACTTAACCAATTTAACATGATAATTTAATGGGGTTAAGTAACTTATACTTAACCAATTATACGTGATGATTTGATGAGGTTAAGTAACCTATACTTAACCAATCTAATAGGTGGACCTGATAGGGTTAAGTCACAAGACCTTTTAAAATTAGGCTTAACCATTGTAATACGATTAGTGGATGGGGTTAAGCTAACCCATACTTAACCAATCCGACTCGATAATCTGATGGGATTAAGATAATCTATGCTTAATCAATCTAACATGATAATCTAATAGGGTTAAGACAAATAAATACTTAACCAATTTGACTTGATAAGGTTAACTCATGAGCTTCTTAGTACACTTAACCAACTTGTAGGGCTAAACCTTGAACTTGAGTACTTAGCCAATCTTGACATGATTCGTAGGCGGGTTAAATCATGAACTTGGATAACAACACTTAACCCATTTGGCAAAACCCTAGATCAGGGGACTAGGTTGAAAATCGTGGTTAACAAGGATAGAGGGAAGAGAAGCTAAGTGGTAAACCTTAGTTAAGGATAACTAAGTAATAATTCTTAGCCAAGGACATGGGACTAGTTCATAAATGATGAGTAACCTGATACGGTAGGTCATTGCTTAGTATACGAGGAGGAGCAACTTATCTGACTTGGATAAAAAGCTCCAACGAACTGGGTGGCGAAGCAGTAGCTTCGGGGGATGTGAGGGTACTCTTGGTATCCCTCTGTGAGGTGGCAGATGGTCCATGAAACCCGGCCTTACAGGGGTTAAGGTCTGCGGTAGAAGAGCCAAGAGTATGCCTTGGTTGCTATGCGAGCGACCTAAAGACTGGGATGGATTAGCGTGGAGTCGACGATACTTGATTTTGCCCTGGATAGCATGTCGCCGACTACCTACCATCTTTAGTCAATCGTATACGCACGGAAAGGCAGGGAACTCCCAACAGACCATATACTTGCTATCGAGTTATGGGTGAGGTTGGCTATCTGGGAGTGGGCATCGATGGGCCGTAGTGTAGTTCTCATACATGATTTTTCTTGGATTGCCTTTCAGTAGTTGAGGGAGGGGTCACGTGGGACCATAGCCACGGGTACAAAAACAGACCTTGATATCTGCATCAGCAGACGACTTAAAGCTCCTGACCGAGTTCCGTATTTCTTGATTTGCCCTGGCACGGAACTCGGATGGCACATTGAGGAACATGTGCGTCTAGACATGGAAAACGATTCACGATACATACGCGGGATAAAGGGCGCGGTTGACGGGTGGCATAATCCCTAGTGGCCCTAGGTGGCTGAACCCAAACCGAGACATGGAAACGTTCATTAGGTAGCATAATCCCTAGTGGTCCTAGGTGGCATAAATCCTAAGTGAACGCGCGATAGTTCATGGTAAGGAAACATAACTAGATCAAGGGTAGCAGTCCAAAATAACCTCAAGGATAAAACGTTTACATGGGAAAGCCCGTATGGCCTACGGCAAAGGACTGAACTTATACATGGAAAGAAACATACGAGTGGGGAAAACCTACATATGCTATATATTAGGTTGACATGGACCATTACATGACATTGGGCAAGGGACATTCATAGTTAACACATGACGCGGGTTGGGATACTAGTACAAGAGGTGCAGAGCAAACATACATGTTAGAACCATGAGAAATATACATGATAGATACCGTGGGATGTTATACAGGATAGATACCTTGGGATAGTATACTTGATAGAAACCTGACGATGTGATACCTTGATTTATCATGACACCGTAGTTTATCATGATATCTTAGTTTACCTTGCTACAGTAGTTCAGCCTGTTACCCTGGTTTAGTTTATCTATCTTGTCGTCATCCTTATGTTTACCTTCAGTTTATGCATCTCATGTTACCTTTACCTGTTTTTATACTGGAAGTAGATAGGACTTACCAGTCTTTATGACTGACCCCGTTTTGTTTCGCCTCTTTGTCTTCCGTTTCCCCCCCCCCCCCCCCCAGGTTTCAGGGAGGAAACACTGTTATCTAGTTCGGACTTCTTCTGCCTGAAGATCATCACGCATGGCTTGGACTTTCCTTGGCTATGGCTACTTTACTGTTTTACTTGGGGAATAATTTATGAAATGGTTTTATGCTTCTTTACTATTGCAAGACAGGTTTTGATGTATTCTGATGTAAAAGGCTTTAGACCTTATTTTATAAGGTAATGAAATTTGTTTTACTTCCGCTGTTTTATATATGTTCTGTCTTGTAATATTTCTGTGCATGTTTACCTCGATAATGCTTCACCAAACCTAGTGCATTCCCTTTGTGAGTGACCCTAGCGGAGGTGGGGTGTTACATTTGGTATCAGAGCAGAAGGTTACCAGACAGGGCAAAAGTTTTTAAAACCTTCTGAAAACTATTTGAAAAAACCGTTTACAAAGAATCATTTTCAAGAAAAGTTTTGTTTTAAAAGGCTATTCCCCGAAGGCCATTAGCATTATCCTTTGATTCCTTGATTGAATCTCTTTTCCTTTCTTTCCTCCATCTGTAGTCACAGTAGTTCTGACTATGACTAATCTTTGTCTAGACACGTAGGTGTTTTCCGTACGATGGAGGTAGTTCTCGAGAGACCTGTTGTCGTGGTACAAGGAAGGATAATAAGAGTAAGGATAAAGGACGCGAGCTTAAGGATAAGCAACTGTTGGTATGGGTTAGTCCATCAAGGAGGACAAGGACAAAATCATCTGAGAGGGCAATTGTACGCTCCCATTTCTAGGGTACCTAAAAGAGATGGTACCGTTTCTGTTAAAGGTTTAGTCGTTCTTTTCTATCATCCCGTCCAGACTTTGTCTTGATCATCGTATCATTTAAGTCTGCTTGGATAGTTGAGTCTCTGCACCTTAGTACTAGCATGGTAAAGGATCCCAGTTTTTGTCCCAAAAATCTGGTTGGAGAGTTGGTCCATTTCTTCATAACTTGTTTGGATTTGAGAATGACATGTCTCGGCTATGGATGGATTCTAGGGATAAAGTGGTTATCCAGTAAGGGATGCCATTCTCGGTTTTGAAAGGAGGGTGGTTAAACTCTTAACTTGCCTTGGTAATACCCTCGAAGTCTTGTATAACCTTTTGGGTTCTGTCATGGTTAGTTACCTAGAATCTCTTGATGTATTTATCGGAAATCTCTGATCCAATCGAGTAACATTCGCCAATAAGGCAGATGGTTCATTCCGCTTGAGCATGGGTTATAAGAATCACCCTAGTAAGTGCACGTGGTAACATGGATTGACATCGGTAAACGAGATCCAGAATTCACTAGTGAATTTTGGAGAGCTTGCATGAGTACGCAGATATGGTTGAGCCAAGTATACTAGGGAAAGAATAAGTGAAAGTGGAACGAGAGGCGACAATGAAATGAGTTCCGACTCATACCTTGGAAATAGGAATCAAGGAGCTACGAAATCATAAAGTCAAAAGGCGGTCAAGGCACAATGGAATTAAGCTCAAGGAATTGCGGCTTAGACGCGCGCATCATGTCTCTTTTTAAGAGTACATCTTTGATCCTTGGTCCACCTGTAGAGCTTGCTTGCATGCTATCGCTTGGTGGATATCCTCTCGGTCCTGTTTCTGTTGCAAACTCCGTAAGGAGTTTGTCTTGTTTATCTCCTCGATCTTATCTTGGGAACCTTAGATAGAACTCTATGGATGTAAACATGTATTTGAAACATGTTATGATTGATATGGTTGCAAATGGTTGCAAGTGGTTGCTCGTGGATGCGTGAGTACACAATAGATACTAGATTGACGCGGTCACGTCTCATGTTGCATATGCACGAGTATTTATACTTGTTTATGGATGAAATTGAATGTGTTATCATGCGGATGTTGCATATGAATGAATGTTTGTGCACGCATATAGTACTTGTATGACTAGGACTATTTGCATACATGTTGGACTCATGGCACTAAACATACTTTGCATCAGAAAGATCATTCAGGCCTGATCATTAGCATTAGCTAAGGAACATATACACACACGTTCTGCATGTGTTCAAAAAGCATTAGGAGTCTTTTAAGGACCATGGTTGCCTGTGGATGATGTTTTGAGTAGATGGAAGATGGATGGTAGGATATGTTCTTCCTAACTTGGAGATTTCGGGGACGAAATCCTTAAAGGAGGGGAGAATGTAACAACCCGAATTTTAACAACGTGTTAAGACAAGAATCAAGGCAGGATTAAATGTTAAAATCTGAATCAGGGAAAACGGGTTGCGCCATTGCGTTCGTCTCGGAAAAATACGCGAAATAGAGTCCGAAATTTCGTAAATCGGAGTCCGTATGACCGAGATATGGCCTCGTGAAGTTTGACGAAAAATTCAAATTCAAAACAGATTCAAAATTTCAGAAAATCAGGGTAGGCGGGAAAAATCCCGCCCAGACCAGGTCGACCAGGGGGTCGACCTGGGTGTCGACCTGGGTGGGACCAGGTCGACTGGGGAGTCGACCCCAGGGTCGACCTGGGAGTCGACCTGCCTGGTCGGACCCAGGCAGCCTGGTGCACCTGTTTTGCTGTTTGGCTCGGTTTTGGAGGCTTGTGACGATTTTTGAGGGCTTGGATCTATCCTAGGGTTAATCTAACGGCCTAAACTACTCCTAATCTCTATAAAAAGACCCCTAAGCCTACCCTAAACCCTCACAAATCACTCATGCCACGAAGTGCTGCCCAAATGCCAAGTGATCATGGCCTCCATCTCCAACTCCTAGAGACTATGCATTCAAATCGGGTTCAAATCAAAAGGTGCGGGCTTTCTACACCAAATCGAGGAGGGATCAATGTTGCTACGCAAATTCCATGACGATTCTTCGACAAAGGAGCCACCTTTCTTCGTCAAGATGATGCATGATCCTTTCCTAAGCCTCGCTATGTAAGTTCTAGCTACTTGGAGATATTAACGGTAGTTTAATGATGGCATGGAATAAAATGCGGTTAAACATAAGTGCTATAACCTATGTGAACCTAGTTTTGCCTCTTATCTTGAATATATGACTTGGAACTATGTTTTAGCGACTATATCATGTCACTCATGTTATGTTTAGCCTAGTCTATCATGAAAGATTGAACCGTTAACTTGTGAATGTGGGCATAAGACCTTAGAACCACTTTGGGCTTGTGAAATATGTGCATGAACTTAACTTGGGGCTTATGTAAGTATATGAACCCGAAACCCCTTATGATAATATGCAAGTTTGTGGCCAATCACCTTTTTATGTTATGCATGCTTGTGGCCAACCCCTTCTTGATTTGTCATGCATGCTTGTGGACAATCCCTATATGACACTATACATGTTGAGGCCAAAACCCCCTTATGATACCATGCATGTTTGGAGCCAATCCCTTTTGTGGCATCGCACATGTGTTGGGGTCTATATGTATCCATAGTATACCTACTATGTTGACTCGCTTTCACTCAAGTGAAAACACGATTTTGGGGTAGTTAGATAAACATGAACATGACGCGAAACCTTGACTTGAATATGACATGAAAACTTGACTTGAGGTTACATGTGAACACGACATGTAAGTTGAACCAAAATGGGGGCATGACACGTGAGGTAAACATGAGACTTGAAATTAGACACGTATGGGTTGTAGGTGTAATATGACACTAGACCAAACATGAAAGTGGCCAACTCGAGGTTGGGTTGAGTTTGTAGCATAAATCTACCCGGACCCGCCCGGCTTAACTAGTGGCTAAAAACAATAGGATCCAATGTGAGAAGTTGGTCATGTCGCGCTTAAGACCCGAGGTTAGACTAGGTTGTGGTGTAAAACTACCCGGACCCGCCCGGCTTAACTAGTAACCACAACGAGGTCTAATGTGAGAGGTTGAGAGTGCATTAATTAAATTAATGCCACATGATAAGGTTAAGTAAATTTGTAACGACCCGCATTCTACGCATCATAGGATCGTAGAATATTTATTTCTTTCACATATGAAGTCGTATGGTCGTGTAACTTTGGGAGACGACTATTGGGGTCATTTCCCATGTTCATGATTTTTCCCGATTTTTAAATGACCATTTTACCCCCAGTTGGCACTGTTTTGGCCATAACTTTTGACTGGAAATGAATTTTGACCTGAAACCACTTCCATTGGCTTTGAATGATAGTTTCTCTTTCCGTAGAGTGGTCACATTAGCCGAACGGACTCACCGTTTGGGAGATATGGCTGAAACAAGTTTCAGATAGTGAAAAACAGCTTAATTGGGCTTAACCGGGTGATTAGCAGCTAGGCCCAAGGGGAATTTCGGGTTTAGAGGTATAGGAGGACTGACTAGGGTTAGGTTATCACTTTCATTTCAGTTTTGAGCCGCCACAAACCTCCTTGAGACCTTAGTAATGGCTTCCTACATCTAAAACACCCCAAATCACTCTCTAATTGAAGATTAGGCTTAGCAACACCAAATTAAGGAGAAAAAGCACCAAAGCAAGGTTAGAGCCGCTGTTAGACATCAGTATTCGCCCCAAATCAGAGGAGTTTCAGTTCTGAGAATTTCATTTGTGGCCAAGGTGAGTGATTTGCATAGTTTTTGCACTAATTACAGTGATTAAGGGTAATTGGTGAAGATTAGCGAATTTATACACCAATAAATTCTGGAAAAATTGTTAAAATTCTAAAATAATGTTTTGAGGCTCTGTTAGAAATTTGAGGTAATTTCGATGTGTTTTGCTAATTGTATGCTTAAACATGATTAAGAGGGATTATAGGAAAATGTGAGGTTTTGGGCACATTTGATCCATTTTGACATAACAATTCATTGTTTTGGTGTTTGTGGTTAGTTTGCTATGTTGTTATGACTATTTGACATGAATTGTGATTGATTAGAATAGTTAGATTTGTCAAAAACGTCGTCGAACGGCGTAAACAAGTTGCTGGAAAAGTTGCAGAAAGTTGTGCAGGGCTTCGGATCGGATCGGATGGGGGGCTCGGATCGGAAATGTGAACTGGGCAAGAAACCCGACCCGAACTGGAGCTTGGCACATGAAAGACTTGGCAAAAAGGAAGGCCGTTTACTTAGAGTTGGAGTGGACAAAGGGGATCGGATCGGAGTAAAAGGAAGCGGAGCGGATCAGACTGAAGTAAAGCGAAGTGATCGGATCGGATCGGAGTAGAAGGAAACGAGGGAGCTGATCGAAGAAGAAGCACGAGCTGGAAGGAGGATAGCAACCCGACCCGACCCGGAGGAGGACACCGACCCGACCCGGAGGAGGACACCGACCCGACCCGGAGTGAAGAAACCCGAACCGAACCGACGAGGGCAATGACTACCGAACCGAACCGAACTCCAGGACTGTTACTGCGCGACAACTCTTTTGAAGACCCACTCCAATTCGACCAAACCCGAGATGCAAAGGAAGCCCAAATGAGAAGTTGGAGCTTAAGATTCGGATGGGAATCAACGAGTTCACTTCATGGTTGGGCTTTGCTGCGGGACGCGTGCTAAGGAGTTGTCGGCACCTATAGCTTTGGACCACTATGGTAGGAGGTACGAAGGCGGATTCAGGGCCATTATGGCATTGGTAGAACCAAGGGCTATGACCAATGAAGTGGGTCATTGAAATGTTTGGTCATGACTCCAAGTGTTTGGCTTGGTCACAGCAGGGTTTCTACAAGTCGGGATTCGTCGTTGCCTCAGTTTGTCTAGTGTTCCAAAGTGGTAGATGTCGTACGCTTTACGCACTGAGTGAGAGATGTGAGGATGGTTGCTATGGATGGTTTATTTGCTATCGTTGTGACATGCACACCCCACCCCCGTATTCTTACACTATTTATTATGGCACCTTGGAGTATTGTACGGTATGTGGTACTAACTCTTTGGTTGCAGGTCCAGGTTCAGGTATGGCTTAGTATACCTGTTATTATTCTGTTTAGATGCTTATCGCTCATACCAGGCTTTATGTCTGACCCAGAGTTTTATGTCTCCTCTTATTACTCTGGGTGCTCACACGAGCAGACTAGAGACAGGTTAGCTGGTGATGCACGGGTAGATGATCCGGAGACGAGCAGGAGGCTTCCACGTACTATATACATAATATTCTCCCTGTGTTGTTGAAGATCACTGCTTGGGCATTGTTGGTGTATCTTCTATTTTAGCTTTCTTTTGTTTAGAGACAGAAAATTTGGAAAGTTGTAATAAGCTGTATTTGGATTTCCGCTGCTTTGATGTTGACATTGATTATTAGTTATCAGCTTATGCACTGTCTCACCTGTTTTATGTCAAGTATGTTACTATTATATTTTATCCCATGCGCTGTGAGACATTCTACAGGTTCCTTGATTAGTTCATTCCCTTCTTTCCTTTCTTCTGACGACCGTCTTGTGCTAGTCAGGCATGTGCACAGCGCACTTTTGGAGGAAATGCAGGCTGGTGCGAGGCGGGTCGCCACACTTGGTATCAGAGCCAGGTTGCGTAGTTAACCTAGGGAAATTATCAGGGAGAGATAGTATACGTATACGAGAGAGCGTATTTGTGATTATTTTGGTTTTCAAAAGCTATATATATATATACTATTAGTAGTATAAGGATGAAGTCGTACTGCACTAACACCACTATGGAGTCGTTAATCATTTCCTTTTTCAGATTGACGATGAGCCGAGATACTAGAGGTGCTGGTAGGGGAACCAATAATGGGAATGCTGCTGACATGAGGACGATGTTTACTGACCTCATGAGAGAGATGCTTAGAGATGTTCAAAGGGCAGCCCCCAATGGTGGAAATGGTGGTGGTCCAATAGTGCAGGCGCCAAGAGTCGACTTCGCCAAGCTGAATAAGGATTATACTAGCCTTGGTGGGAAGCCGTTCCATGGAACGGAGTCGGCTACAGATGTTCAGGATTGGGTGGATAGTTGCGAACGTATCTTCGAGGATTTGGGTATCGAGGATGCGATGAAGAGAAAGTTAGCGTCCCGTCAGCTGCAAGGGCGGGCAATGAATTGTTGGAATGCTATAAAGGCAGCTACTCCCGAAGATCAGATTACTTGGGAGCAGTTTAAGGCTCGCTTTAGTGAGAAGTTCATCCCAGCTGCTCAGAAGTCAATGTTGTTTAAGAAATTCTTGGAGCTCAAGCAGAATGGCAGGGCTGTCTCGGAGTATATTGCTGAATTTGATACTTTGGCAAAATATGGGTTATCTCTTATTGATACTGCCGAGAAAAAGAATGAGAAATTCATAACTGGTTTGGATCAGTACTTGGGGGAAAAACTTATTAACCACATCGATGAGACGTTTGAGTCGATTGTGGGGAAAGCGTTAAGGTCAGAGAGTCTCTACCCTAAGTCGAAGACTGAAGTTGCATCCGCAGATGAGCCAAAGCCACAAGCTAGTGGTGGAGGCAAAAGTGGTTCTCAGAATAAGAGAAAGCAGAATCAGGCTAAGGATGGCCAGAAGAAAAAGAATAAGCAAGATGTGGAGTGCTTCAGCTGTGGTAAGAAGGGCCATTATGCTAGTAATTGTCGGGCCAAGCCAGCGGATAGGAAGTGCTTCAATTGTGGCCAGTTGGGACATCACAAGGACAAGTGTCCACAGCCCCCTAAGGAAAAGCAAATGGTGAAAGCATATGCTCTTAATGCTATTCCTTCTTCGTCGAATGCCCCAACAGCGGCGGAGAAGGGAAAGAATGTCGTCATTCAAGGTATGCTTTCTGTTTATGATGTTCCTGTTAGAGTTTTGTTTGATACCGGAGCTTCCAGTTCTTTCATATCTAGTGACCTGGTAGATAGGTTGGGATTGGAACCCGAGATTGTCGATAGACCTTTAGTAGTGACGAACCCGATTGGTGGTTCTACTAGCCTTAGCATGATTTGTCGTAATGTGGTCTTATCGAGTCATGGATGCATGTTTGTTTGTGATTGCTTTGTTTTGGGCTTTACTGGGTTCGGCATTATTTTGGGAGTAGATTGGCTCCAAAGATACGGGGTGGTGGTAGACTGTGAGGGCTTGTTGGTGACAGCTAGAGCGGATGATGGGCGGAGGATAGTGTTTGGTGGTCTACCCAGTAAGGGGGTATTGGCTAGTTTTCTAAACTCCCTCGACATTCCGCATAGTGAGTTGTCAGGTTTGCCCGTGGTTGGCCAGTATCCGGATGTTTTCGAAGAAGTGACCGGACTTCCACCACACCGAGAGATTGAGTTCCGCATTGATTTGGTAAAAGATGCCAGACCTATAGTGATGCCACTTCGTCGTATGGCACCAAGGGAGCAGCGAGAGCTCGAGGTGCAAGTCAGCGATCTTTTGAAGAAGGGATTTATCAGAAGGAGTGTTTCTGAATGGGGAGCACCAGTTGTGTTTGCTACCAAGGCGGATGGTTCCCTTCGTTTGTGTGTAGACTACCGCGAGTTGAATAAAGTGACGAGGAAGAACAAGTATCCTCTACCGCGGATAGATGATTTGTTTGATCAGTTGAGTGGCGCGAGAGTATTTTCTCAGTTGGACCTCGCGACAGGTTTTCATCAGCTTAGAGTGGAAGCTGAGAGTATAGCTAAAACGGCATTTCGGACGCCGTTTGGGTTTTATGAATGGTTGGTTATGCCATTTGGGCTGACTAATGCCCCAGCATATTTTGTGGACCTTATGAATAGGGTATTCAGAGATCAGCTGAATAAGTCTGTTCTTGTGTTCGTGGATGATATTTTGGTCTATTCGAGGACAGAGGAAGAACACAAGAAACATTTAAGAGTAGCGATGGAGGTGTTGAGAAAACACCAATTGAAAGCAAAGTTTTCTAAGTGTCACTTCTGGAAGAGGGAAGTGAGGTTCTTGGGTCATGTTGTATCAGAGAATGGTATTGCCGTGGACCCAGCAAAGGTGGCTACGGTACAAGATTGGCCTACGCCCAAGAATGCAACAGATGTAAGAAGTTTCTTGGGGTTAGCGGGATATTATCGTAAGTTTATCCAAAGTTTCTCCAAGATAACAGCACCATTGACCCAGTTGACCAAGAAGAATCAAGCTTTTATTTGGGATGAAAGGTGCGAGAATGCATTTAAAAGCCTAAAGGACAAGTTGACAAGCGCACCAGTGTTAGTCATTCCTAAGGGAGATGAAGAGATGACGGTATACACGGATGCCTGTGGTACCGGACTGGGTGCTGTATTGATGCAAGGCGGTAGGGTTGTAGCTTATGCAAGTCGGCAATTGAAACCGCACGAGAGAAGATACCCTACCCATGATTTAGAATTGGCAGCGATCGTGTTCGCGTTAAAGATGTGGAGACACTATCTCTTGGGAGAAAGATTTGAGCTGTTTACAGATCATAAGTCATTGAAGTACCTGTTCTCCCAGAAGGATTTAAATCTCCGTCAGCAGAGATGGTTAGAGTTTTTAGCTTCCTATGATTTTGACATCGCATACACACCAGGAAAGGGCAATGCGGTGGCTGATGCATTGAGTAGAAGACATGCCAGCTTAGGGGCCATGTTCCTTGAATGGAAGCAACTGGAGTTTATCGCGGGGTTTGATTTCAGACCAAAGTGCGAATTGGATCCAGAAATGTTAGCAAGTTTGACGATCAGACCCACTTTGATTGAGCGGATCGGCTCTAGTCAGAGGGACGATCCTAACCTATTGGAAATCATCTCCAAGTTAGAGATGGGTATCGATGAGGAGGTGAACAAGTATGGGCTTGATCGAGATAGATGGCTTAGAAAGAATGGAAAGCTCGTTGTACCCAATGTCAATGGATTGAGGGATGAAGTGCTTAGAGAATGTCATCACTCAAAACTAACTATACACCCCGGTGGTAATAAGATGTATCGAGATATGAAGCAGACCTACTACTGGGAAGGGATGAAAAGAGACGTTGGGAAGTTTATATCCAAGTGCATGAATTGCCAGCTAGTTAAAGCCGAGCAAAAGAAGCCTAGTGGGTTGTTACAGCCCTTAGAAATTCCCGAATGGAAATGGGAGCAAGTCTCGATGGATTTCATCGATGGGTTACCAAGGACTAGATCGGGATATGACAGCATTTGGGTAATTGTAGATCGACTGACTAAGAGTGCAAAGTTTATACCAGTCAAATCGACTAGAACGGCAGCTAAGTTAGCAGAATTGTATATGAAGTGGGTAGTGAGATTTCATGGAGTACCTAAAAGCATTGTGAGCGACCGAGACCCGTTGTTCACTAGTGGGTTTTGGAGGAGCTTGCAAGAGGCGCTAGGGTCAGAGTTACATCTCAGTACCGCATATCATCCTCAGACCGACGGTCAGACGGAGAGGGTGAACCGTATTTTGGAAGATCTCTTGAGAGCATGTATATTGGATTTTGGTGGATCATGGGATGACCATTTGCATCTAGTAGAGTTTGCATATAATAATAGCTACCAATCCAGCATCGGTATGGCTCCATTTGAAGCTTTGTATGGAAGACCGTGCAACTCACCATCATGTTGGATAGAGACTGGCGAGAAGTTTATGCTTGGACCAGATGTGGTGAGGGAAACTTCAGATAAGATCAAAATCATTCGGCAACGAATGAAGGCAGCCCAAGATAGGCAGAAGAGTTATGCTGATAAGAGGCGAAGAGACTTAAAATTCTCCGTTGGCGACTTGGTGTTTGTCAAGATTTCTCCGTTGAAGAGCGTAATACGATTTGGCAGGAGAGGCAAGTTGGCACCAAGGTTTGTTGGCCCATTCCCTGTTCTTGAACTAGTCGGGAATTTGGCATATAGAATTGACTTACCAGAGAAGATGGCGGGAGTTCATAACGTATTTCATGTTTCCCAACTAAGGAAGTTCGTTCACGACTCAGATATGACTATTTCACCTGATCAGTTAGAGGACTTCGAAGTAGAACCCGAGGCAGTTGGGAACCGCAAGCCGGCCCGTATTGTCGAGTACGACATGAAGCAACTTCGAAGGAAGGCGGTGAAGCTAGTCAAGGTACAGTGGAGCGAGGACGAGAGTGATTGTACTTGGGAAACAGAGGAGGACATAAGGAAGAAGTATCCAGAACTCTTTGTCTGGTAAGATTTTGACTTCGATTTAGTTTTTCCGCATGCTAGGATAGGCTTGTTTGCTTGTTTTGCATGTTTGATTGTTGTTGTATATGGTTGTTAGGCATGCGGGATCCTTTGTATGTTTTGGGTTAAGGAATTTCGGGGACGAAATTTCTTAAGGGGGGAAGAGTGTAACGACCCGCATTCTACGCATCATAGGATCGTAGAATATTTATTTCTTTCACATATGAAGTCGTATGGTCGTGTAACTTTGGGAGACGACTATTGGGGTCATTTCCCATGTTCATGATTTTTCCCGATTTTTAAATGACCATTTTACCCCCAGTTGGCACTGTTTTGGCCATAACTTTTGACTGGAAATGAATTTTGACCTGAAACCACTTCCATTGGCTTTGAATGATAGTTTCTCTTTCCGTAGAGTGGTCACATTAGCCGAACGGACTCACCGTTTGGGAGATATGGCTGAAACAAGTTTCAGATAGTGAAAAACAGCTTAATTGGGCTTAACCGGGTGATTAGCAGCTAGGCCCAAGGGGAATTTCGGGTTTAGAGGTATAGGAGGACTGACTAGGGTTAGGTTATCACTTTCATTTCAGTTTTGAGCCGCCACAAACCTCCTTGAGACCTTAGTAATGGCTTCCTACATCTAAAACACCCCAAATCACTCTCTAATTGAAGATTAGGCTTAGCAACACCAAATTAAGGAGAAAAAGCACCAAAGCAAGGTTAGAGCCGCTGTTAGACATCAGTATTCGCCCCAAATCAGAGGAGTTTCAGTTCTGAGAATTTCATTTGTGGCCAAGGTGAGTGATTTGCATAGTTTTTGCACTAATTACAGTGATTAAGGGTAATTGGTGAAGATTAGCGAATTTATACACCAATAAATTCTGGAAAAATTGTTAAAATTCTAAAATAATGTTTTGAGGCTCTGTTAGAAATTTGAGGTAATTTCGATGTGTTTTGCTAATTGTATGCTTAAACATGATTAAGAGGGATTATAGGAAAATGTGAGGTTTTGGGCACATTTGATCCATTTTGACATAACAATTCATTGTTTTGGTGTTTGTGGTTAGTTTGCTATGTTGTTATGACTATTTGACATGAATTGTGATTGATTAGAATAGTTAGATTTGTCAAAAACGTCGTCGAACGGCGTAAACAAGTTGCTGGAAAAGTTGCAGAAAGTTGTGCAGGGCTTCGGATCGGATCGGATGGGGGGCTCGGATCGGAAATGTGAACTGGGCAAGAAACCCGACCCGAACTGGAGCTTGGCACATGAAAGACTTGGCAAAAAGGAAGGCCGTTTACTTAGAGTTGGAGTGGACAAAGGGGATCGGATCGGAGTAAAAGGAAGCGGAGCGGATCGGACTGAAGTAAAGCGAAGTGATCGGATCGGATCGGAGTAGAAGGAAACGAGGGAGCTGATCGAAGAAGAAGCACGAGCTGGAAGGAGGATAGCAACCCGACCCGACCCGGAGGAGGACACCGACCCGACCCGGAGGAGGACACCGACCCGACCCGGAGTGAAGAAACCCGAACCGAACCGACGAGGGCAATGACTACCGAACCGAACCGAACTCCAGGACTGTTACTGCGCGACAACTCTTTTGAAGACCCACTCCAATTCGACCAAACCCGAGATGCAAAGGAAGCCCAAATGAGAAGTTGGAGCTTAAGATTCGGATGGGAATCAACGAGTTCACTTCATGGTTGGGCTTTGCTGCGGGACGCGTGCTAAGGAGTTGTCGGCACCTATAGCTTTGGACCACTATGGTAGGAGGTACGAAGGCGGATTCAGGGCCATTATGGCATTGGTAGAACCAAGGGCTATGACCAATGAAGTGGGTCATTGAAATGTTTGGTCATGACTCCAAGTGTTTGGCTTGGTCACAGCAGGGTTTCTACAAGTCGGGATTCGTCGTTGCCTCAGTTTGTCTAGTGTTCCAAAGTGGTAGATGTCGTACGCTTTACGCACTGAGTGAGAGATGTGAGGATGGTTGCTATGGATGGTTTATTTGCTATCGTTGTGACATGCACACCCCACCCCCGTATTCTTACACTATTTATTATGGCACCTTGGAGTATTGTACGGTATGTGGTACTAACTCTTTGGTTGCAGGTCCAGGTTCAGGTATGGCTTAGTATACCTGTTATTATTCTGTTTAGATGCTTATCGCTCATACCAGGCTTTATGTCTGACCCAGAGTTTTATGTCTCCTCTTATTACTCTGGGTGCTCACACGAGCAGACTAGAGACAGGTTAGCTGGTGATGCACGGGTAGATGATCCGGAGACGAGCAGGAGGCTTCCACGTACTATATACATAATATTCTCCCTGTGTTGTTGAAGATCACTGCTTGGGCATTGTTGGTGTATCTTCTATTTTAGCTTTCTTTTGTTTAGAGACAGAAAATTTGGAAAGTTGTAATAAGCTGTATTTGGATTTCCGCTGCTTTGATGTTGACATTGATTATTAGTTATCAGCTTATGCACTGTCTCACCTGTTTTATGTCAAGTATGTTACTATTATATTTTATCCCATGCGCTGTGAGACATTCTACAGGTTCCTTGATTAGTTCATTCCCTTCTTTCCTTTCTTCTGACGACCGTCTTGTGCTAGTCAGGCATGTGCACAGCGCACTTTTGGAGGAAATGCAGGCTGGTGCGAGGCGGGTCGCCACAAAATTTGACTAATGACACTTAACCGATATGACACGAATGGGTAGGTTAAGTGGGACCGGGCTTGATTTCTTAATGACACTTAACCATACAAGAC
Organism: Allium sativum; assembly: GCA_030737875.1. Classification (NCBI taxonomy): domain Eukaryota; kingdom Viridiplantae; phylum Streptophyta; class Magnoliopsida; order Asparagales; family Amaryllidaceae; genus Allium; species Allium sativum. The sequence goes on along the minus strand of CM060909.1, from coordinate 199,807,631 downwards.
AATTAGGGGATGGGGTTAAGTAATTCATGTTTAACTAATCCGACTTGGTAATTATATGGGGTTAAGTAATTAAGACTTAACTAATCTAAACACGGTAATTCGATGGGGTTAAGTTAAACACTTAACCAATCTAAACTTGGTAATTCAATGAGGTTAAGTAACCAATACTTAACCAATTTAACATGATAATTTAATGGGGTTAAGTAACTTATACTTAACCAATTATACGTGATGATTTGATGAGGTTAAGTAACCTATACTTAACCAATCTAATAGGTGGACCTGATAGGGTTAAGTCACAAGACCTTTTAAAATTAGGCTTAACCATTGTAATACGATTAGTGGATGGGGTTAAGCTAACCCATACTTAACCAATCCGACTCGATAATCTGATGGGATTAAGATAATCTATGCTTAATCAATCTAACATGATAATCTAATAGGGTTAAGACAAATAAATACTTAACCAATTTGACTTGATAAGGTTAACTCATGAGCTTCTTAGTACACTTAACGAACTTGTAGGGCTAAACCTTGAACTTGAGTACTTAGCCAATCTTGACATGATTCGTAGGCGGGTTAAATCATGAACTTGGATAACAACACTTAACCCATTTGGCAAAACCCTAGATCAGGGGACTAGGTTGAAAATCGTGGTTAACAAGGATAGCGGGAAGAGAAGCTAAGTGGTAAACCTTAGTTAAGGATAACTAAGTAATAATTCTTAGCCAAGGACATGGGACTAGTTCATAAATGATAAGTAACCTGATACGGTAGGTCATTGCTTAGTATACGAGGAGGAGCAACTTATCTGACTTGGATAAAAAGCTCCAACGAACTGGGTGGCGAAGTAGTAGCTTCGGGGGACGTGAGGGTACTCTTGGTATCCCTCTGTGAGGTGGCAGATGGTCCATGAAACCCGGCCTCACAGGGGTTAAGGTCTGCGGTAGAAGAGCCAAGAGTATGCCTTGGTTGCTATGCGAGCGACCTAAAGACTGGGATGGATTAGCGTGGAGTCGACGATACTTGATTTTGCCCTGGATAGCATGTCCCCGACTACCTACCATCTTTAGTCAATCGTATACGCACGGAAAGGCAGGGAACTCCCAACAGACCATATACTTGCTATCGAGTTATGGGTGAGGTTGGCTATCTGGGAGTGGGCATCGATGGGCCGTAGTGTAGTTCTCATACATGATTTTTCTTGGATTGCCTTTCAGTAGTTGAGGGAGGGGTCACGTGGGACCATAGCCACGGGTACAAAAACAGACCTTGATATCTGCATCAGCAGACGACTTAAAGCTCCTGACCGAGTTCCGTATTTCTTGATTTGCCCTGGCACGGAACTCGGATGGCACATTGAGGAACATGTGCGTCTAGACATGGAAAACGATTCACGATACATACGCGGGATAAAGGGCGCGGTTGACGGGTGGCATAATCCCTAGTGGCCCTAGGTGGCTGAACCCAAACCGAGACATGGAAACGTTCATTAGGTAGCATAATTCCTAGTGGTCCTAGGTGGCATAAATCCTAAGTGAACGCGCGATAGTTCATGGTAAGGAAACATAACTAGATCAAGGGTAGCAGTCCAAAATAACCTCAAGGATAAAACGTTTACATGGGAAAGCCCGTATGGCCTACGGCAAAGGACTGAACTTATACATGGAAAGAAACATACGAGTGGGGAAAACCTACATATGCTATATATTAGGTTGACATGGACCATTACATGACATTGGGCAAGGGACATTCATAGTTAACACATGACGCGGGTTGGGATACTAGTACGAGAGGTGCAGAGCAAACATACATGTTAGAACCATGAGAAATATACATGATAGATACCGTGGGATGTTATACAGGATAGATACCTTAGGATAGTATTCTTGATAGAAACCTGACGATGTGATACCTTGATTTATCATGACACCGTAGTTTATCATGATATCTTAGTTTACCTTGCTACAGTAGTTCAGCCTGTTACCCTGGTTTAGTTTATCTATCTTGTCGTCATCCTTATGTTTACCTTCAGTTTATGCATGCCATGTTACCTTTACCTGTTTTTATACTGGAAGTAGATAGGACTTACCAGTCTTTATGACTGACCCCGTTTTGTTTCGCCTCTTTGTCTTCCGTTTCCCCCCCCCCCCCCCCCCAGGTTTCAGGGAGGAAACACTGTTATCTAGTTCGGACTTCTTCTGCCTGAAGATCATCACGCATGGCTTGGACTTTTCTTGGCTATGGCTACTTTACTGTTTTACTTGGGGAATAATTTATGAAATGGTTTTATGCTTCTTTACTATTGCAAGACAGGTTTTGATGTATTCTGATGTAAAAGTCTTTAGACCTTATTTTATAAGGTAATGAAATTTGTTTTACTTCCGCTGTTTTATATATGTTCTGTCTTGTAATATTTCTGTGCATGTTTACCTCGATAATGCTTCACCAAACCTAGTGCATTCCCTTTGTGAGTGACCCTAGCGGAGGTGGGGTGTTACACTTATCCTCGGTCTAATAATGGCCCGGGCCATACACATACCAATCTAATCAATTCCATTTCACCCAAACAACCAAATTCAAACCAATAATCCAATCAGCTACACAACTAAACAAACAAGTCGTCCATGGTCTGTGGACGACGGGGAACAGTTCATATATGCTGTTACATAATAAATAACTGTATAAAGAAAATTATAGTGAGGAGCTCTCACCTAGAAGCTAAACCAAACGCCGCGACTCTTCTTAGGTAGAAAACTCCTCCGTGTTTCCAACGAGATCTGTTTCACGCGGTATATGTTAAAAGTCATGTTTTTAACATATATATATATATATATATATATTTAAAAATCACATTTTTATTCTTATATCGTTCGTATGAAAATCACGTTTTTATTCCGCTATTCACATAATAAAAATTCTATCTTTAAACTAATGTTTCATATATGGAAATCCGATTTTTAGCGCAATGACATTTTCAAAACAACATATATGATTAAAAAAAATCATATTTTTATATCGTTATACTTAGAATAAAAATCGTATTTTTATATCGTTACTTCGTATATAAAAATTATATTTTTATATCGCTCCTCTATAAATAAAAATTATATTTTTGTAATACTACTTCATGTACAAAAATTATAATTTTTATAATATCTCTTCATGCATAAAAATTATATTTTTACCATGTAAAAAATCACATCTTTGCCGTGTTAAAAATCATTTCTTTGTATGATAAAAATCAAATCTTTGATTGGTAAAAATCAACTCTTTCATCATTAAGGATCATATTTTTATTTCATTACATATATAAAAATCATATTTTTATTCTTTACATATATATAAAAATCTCGTCTTTCCTGTTATAAAAATTTCGTCTTCCATCTATATAAAAATTAAATTTTTAATTCAAAATCATATACATAAAAAATCAAATTTTTATATTATAAACATCTATGTAAAAATTTGATCTTTATACTTTAAACAACTATGTAAAAATATAATTTGTACACTTTAAACAAAAATCTTATCTTCATATATTTCAAAAATCAAGCTTTTTAATTTCAAAAATCAAAGCTTTTTCATATTCAAATTTAACAATGTTTTCGTAGAACCTAAATTAATTAATGCTAGAAGACAAAGACTCACTGCATTTCGCTTTGAATGTTTTTGAAGAGAGCCACCACTAGGGCTCACCATTTCTCCACTGTCGAGGCACGTGGCGGAGGTGGATGCACTGGTTTCTCGCTTGTGGCTTGGGGTTTTTGGGGCTTTGGGCTTCGTTGTGAAGGGGAACGGAGAGAGGGGGCGTGCTATGCTGGCCTACGGCGGATTGGAGGAAGATGGCTCCAGGCGGTCGATGCGCTCGGGTGAGGGGACGTGGTAGGGCCCACTACGGCGGCGGCTAGGGCATCAGTTTGGAGAGGGGTTTGGCCTGGGGGATTCATGCACGAGAGAGGAGGAAGAAGGGAAGAGGAGCCCCCGGGTGGGGGGGGGGCTGGCTCGAGCGGCGGAGGGGGCCCTGGACGTCGGCGATGGCGTCGAGATCCTCAGATTGGAGGTGGCCCTTTTTTTTATTTTCTCTTTCTGTTTTTCGATTTCAACTGATAAGGAGAAAAGGGGGTATGTATATAAAGGTTATATATATATATATATTTAATTATTTAATTATTTCAAAAAGGTAACTTTTTATTTCGAACCCCAAACGAGACCCACCGACTGTCATCCCCAACTAATTACCCCCATTTCGAACACAATGGGATATGTATCATAAGCTAATTCGATCGTTTCGATCAGTTTCCATCAAAATCAAAATATAAATCTATATATTGAATTTAAATGCATGTTTCAGTTTACTGGGGCCACATACGGACTCTAAAAATTCCAAAAAAATATTTTTTAACTTCGTATTGACAATACGGTTATAACAAAACTAATTTCGTCAAATTTGAAGACCGTTTGAAAAATGGCCATTTTCTGGTCAATCCAAATTGACTGAAACTGTTAAAACACGTTTTCTTCTGCCACACTCACATATTGCTTTCAAAAATTATGAATTTTGGAATATAGCAATAATTCAACATCTCGGATCCAAAAAAAGTGGTTTCGTTGAAAACAGAGGTCGTTTGCAAAATTTCCATTTTTAAGGGCCAGAATTCCACAGCGATCATTCTGAATTTTCAACTGGACCTAACTTTTTGTTCCCGCTATCAAATTTTGACTTTTCGGATTCATTGGAAAGATATTCTCAAGTAGATTCTAATATTTGTAGTTTCACTAAAATCCGCTTTATTTTGAATTCTGTACATTCATTTGAAATTTGAAATCGAAGTTTCAAACTACCGCGCCATTTCAAATTCCTTTTATAACTAAAAATAAATATTTATATTCTAACGTCGATTCAAATAATTATTTCCTTTCTAATTCTATTCAAATTAAATTTCTCATCATTATTATTTAAAATAATTCATTTTAAATATTCAAAATTCATCAAAATAGCCAAAATAAAAATTTTAAATTGGTTCGGATTTCCGGGTTATTACAAAGAAGTTGCTCTTCCAAATTAGATTACCCTAATTCTAAAGATTTGCTTCCACTTCTTCTGAAAAACGTAGAATAAAAACTATAAATGAAAAATTCAAAATCATCTTAAACGTTATATGACTGCAAATTAGAATTAATAACCACATAATCATAGAATGAGTGTTACTTATTTTCATTGCAACTTCATCTTGGAAAGCTACAAACTGACCTTCCCAAGCTATGTTCTTTATACTATAATTACATCTATACACTATTCACAGCCACAGAATAAAAATATTGATTCTTAGATCCGACATGTGTGCTTTGTTAACTATTTTACAATTTTAATAGCATTTATACAGTTATTCATATCCAATATATTAAAAATTAATAATTATTATTTTCTATAATGCCCAACCTGGTAGACGTATACGAATAACCTATACAGCAACTGATATTTCAACCTGCAAGGTGCTTACAACCATATAATCAACAAAACTTAATCTTAATGTGAAAACTTCTGTAAGTTAGACATGCTCATAGTACAAACAACAAACGTTGAAAGGATGTATGAAGTAAATGTTGGGTTTTTACCTGATACCGAGCAATCAGATGCCATCTCGCGAAATGACAGAGCCTGCGATAATCAGTTAGACGGAGACAGAAGATCAAGAGGAAAAATGGATGGGGATTTGATTGGGAACAACTGAGGTTAAATCGACTGTCAGCAATTCGGGGTGCGCTGTTCGTCGTCAAGAGTGTCAATTTAATTTAGGGATTGCCAAAGAGAAGAAAAGTAGTACATGAAACAAAAAGAAACAAAGAGGAGAAGAAAAATGTGATTTTTTAGTTTATAAAACTCAAATGCGATTTGGGAGAAAGTAAAGCTGAGACACTTGAGTAAACAATTCTAGGTGGGATGCTGAAATCCATCAGAGATTGGAGGATGCTTGTGAGCCATTTAAAAATAACTCAGGTTTAATAGTACAGTATTGATATGTGTGTGTGTGTATATATATATGTATATATAATACATAACTTATTTTGTGTACCTAGATTTTGCCGTGAATAACTACTGAAGTTAGAAGACTGGCTTAACTTATTTTAGTTTAGCTTTTTCCAGCCATTGAACCAAAACAACACGTGCATAAACCTGGTAGTAAAGCTCAAACTAGGAAAACAATATACCTTCTATTTTAACATTCAAGCATTTTTACCATGTAGCTAGCTAAAATCCTAAAACCATGCGAAAACAGTTGTACATTCAAGACAGTTTAGTTAAGGCTAGGTATTAGATAAAGTGTATATTGGAAGAAAGTTGAAAGACTTATAACATGTACGTAAACAATATATTGAGCCACTATGTATGGATTTTTCCTATTCAATGGTCAACCCATATAAGCATGTCACCATGATGATCAGTTATATCACAGTCCCAAGTTTTTTCATGTTATATGTATTCACTATGGTAATGGATCTATAATTAATTGCCTAAAATGCAAAATACGTTAAAATGAAACTAATTATATAAATATATAAATGACACATCTATTTGAAATATGTTTTTTGACCGCAGCTCTAAAGAAGCAATGTCTTAAACATAGTAAATTATCTAATAAATGCAAAATGTGGATGTGAATACATGGAAACTAAGTGGATCTTAATTAACCACATTTTATACCTCATGTTAATTAGAGCAAGTTACTCAATTCTATGTATAATCATTACTCATTGTAAATCCTCCTTAAGTGTTGATCAACATAGCATTTTAATTCTATATATTCAACGAGATCGGTGAGGTATGGGGAGAAAAGGTTGGGGGAAAAGGGATGGTATATTATTATTTTTGGCAAAGCAACCCGGATTATAGTTGTGATATATTGTACAGATCATAAATAATTATCTTTTAATTGCAATGTTGTTTCTGGAATAAGGAAAATAATAGTCTTATAAAAGGTTGTAAGACTGTCCACAAATACCAAATCTTTTTGGGGAACATCTTATGATACATCCATATACGTTGTAAAACGGCTAATTACACATATGGCATTAATCCAAATTCTTTGAATTAATTATTCAAAATGACAAAAGTGCTTAAAAGAAGAAAATCACGTTTAGCACATAAAAATCATTTCTATTGCCAGTAAACATAACTAATACTCTCCACAAATAATGAATCATTTCTTAAGAAATTATGTGGCAAGATCACTGCTTGATAAAAAAATTGCAGCTAGAGATCAGGGCCATGGTATTCTGGATTATGCTTATTAGTAAAAAAAAAATTAGTTTTTCTTAGCTAAAACTAAATATAATTTTAGGTCTTTAATCTTTTTACCCTTATGCACCAAAGTTAGCATGATAATAAACTGCAGTACAAAATAATTATAAGATGGAATTAGTATTTCTTGTTTTTTATTTTCATCATTCAACTAGCAGAGAATTATTATTACCACATATAACTAAAATTTCAATTACCATACATAGATGACCAAATAAAATAAATGCTATTAATGTAAGGTTTGATTTTTGAATGTTGATAGTCAGGTAAAGAAAGCACCAATAGTAAATCATGTACTCGATGTACTTGCTAGTTATTTGTCTAAACTTGTAAGATTCATTTTTTCCACATCAGAAAGTTGATGAGATATTCCGGCATACGTGGTAATGAAAGAAATCAATTCATTTCTTTTTTACGATGTAAGATCCAAATCCAAGCTCGAAATTTCAAAAAAAGGAAAAAAGAAATCAAACCTACTTAAATTCAAATCAAAATGACAGTCGCTTTAGTATGTCAAATATATTATGAAAAAAATGGGAACGTTGAATGTTTAAAATCTACCTTACAAGGAAGCATAATTATGTTTACAATTTGAGGCGTTTAGTAAAAGTAATTGATTCAACAAATATTTGTAAAAGCACTATACTCAAGGTATATTAAAGCCTTTTACCAAATCTCTTATTCAAAATAAGTTAGAAAACAGAATATCGAGGTCATTTATTAAGAAAATCATAAACCAAATCATTATGCCACTTTGTATACTGAAAATGGTGAAGCATCAGATATACATAAAAATATGGAATTTTACATTGATGGAAATTTGACATACATAACCATAGACTTCTTATTATAAGTCACAACACATAGTTTCTATAGGATATACAGTTTGTTTGTTATAAACTTGATAAAATAAGAAATAGTCCGTAGAGGAAACTTTGAATCAAAGCTTTCATAATCCAACCATAAAGTTCACAGCTAAATCGAGGGAAAAAGACATCTTGGTTTTAACAACTCAATGCCAACATTTACTAGGATGATGAAACTACTGTATATAAGATGAAATATTACTTCGGATAATAATATTTTATATTATTTTCAAAGACGGAATCAGAAAGAATTTCAATTTAATATAAAAACAAATAAATCGTTTTTGAATGAATATAAAATTCATGATAAAAGCAATTCGAATAGATGGCATCTTTAGAATCCAAAGTTGGACATTTAATAATTTTATATTTGCCTGCTAAGTTTATTTCCATAGAAAAAAAGATAAAGCCACCGATTTATAAAATTTTGCTAAAAGATAACCAAATAATATTTTTTTGACTATAACTGAAGTTCATGTCGCAGACCTATTGGAAACTCCAGATTATATTTACAACTGGGTTAACTACTAAAGTTGGAAACTTGTAAAATTCACATTCGCACCAACCTGTAAAATGAAGATGAGCAGAAAAAACGCAAAGATAGATGATCCGCTTACGGTGTTTAGGAGGTGGCTTGTTAAGAGAAAAATGGATTAAGCAAAAAATTCGACAAAGAATTGGAACTTTAAATAAATAGCAAGGAGTAAAACGGGTTATTTAGATCTATAACAAAAAGGAAAGAAATCTAAAACCACGCATTGAGGATGAAACATAATTCGAGGAAGAAACAGTAACGTAGAACAAGTACCGACAATTATTCACGAAATCATCGGAGAAAAGATTCAACCATACCTGAGCAACTGAATAGATGCGGAGAAGGCTGACAGAACAAGGTGAGCTAATGGCGAATTAAACGTCCGCGGCTGAAGAACAAGGAGGAAATAAACCCTAGCAGTGGCGTCAAAGATTTGGGGATTTCTGTTAAAATGGTTTACAGGGGAAATGGAAAAGCGTGAATGCGTTTGGACACGAGAATAAAGTAAACTTCCTCTCTCATCCACGTTACTTCAACGTATTTACATTATTACCAAATGTTATAACCATGATGATAAATTATAACGGAAATAAACTAGATTAGTTAATAACGGATATAACCGTTACTACATGAAGTCGGGAAAGTGTGACAAAATGGGTTGTTTGGTGTTGTGTAAATATAGTATTTCATGGAAAAAAGGAAATAAGAATATATTAATTAAACTTTAAATACTTCATGTTGAAGTATATGAAAGGATATGACTTTAAATACCAAGATACAGCATAATTTTATTTGATTGGAATAAATATACAAACATTTATGGTTTGAAAATTCTTAGAAACTAGGTATTGGGATATTCAAACCTTTAGTACATTCTACCAAAGGTTGTACACATATGTACATTTTATTCTAGCTACAAGAAGGAGCTTGACCATGACCCTAGAGCTAGTTGAAAAATGACTAAACATCTTAGCACATACTATTCTAATAGGCTGCCTATATTATCAAAGAACATGACATTTCATTTCAATCACAATGCACAACAACTATCACCTCGGCATTCTACCCTATATCATACTACTGCACATGGCTATATAGGTACATGTTTGTACCTCATGGATGTTGCCATGCCTTGGCATATAGGAACAACACACAACTATTTAGGCAACATTCTTCGTTCAATCAAATTTGCATGGCTATAAGCTACATATCAGTATAGCTCCATTTCTATTCAAAATAGGCTGCATGCATTTATTATTTCAATCTATGATGTTTATATCCAACTAATGTCCTATTCAATCAAAACATAGCTGCATGTTTCAATCAATAAGACAATAGCAGCAGCCTAAAAGTACCCCTACCAAAGCTAAGCTAAGCGTTATTTACACTAGTTTCCACCTATAAATACACCAAGACACTTGCCCATTTCATTCACACATTTCAACCAAAAGCCTAAAGCAAAACTGAAGGTAATGACAGTGAGGAGTAAAAAATGAAATAGGAAAACCTACGAACTATAAACAAAAGGCAGGAAGCATGTTCGGTGAGTAAACTTCACTGTTTAGTTATTTGTTTTACATATTATGATGTAGATATTTACCAGCATGCATGTTTGGATGATTTATATTACATAACAGTGTATACTTTTCAAACCTGGAAACTTGTGTCATGAAACTAGGGAACAAATCCAAAAGCTGAAAACCTGAAACCATCTGTAATTTGGTGACTAATCTTAGTGAGTGAACTTCCTCTAACTATTTTATATGATATATATATATATATATATTTATATATGCATGCATTGTGGTCTGTTTAGCAGTGTAGTTAATCATATATATATATATATATGTATATATATATATGTGTGTGTGTGTATGCATATAATCAAAAAAAAGAATTAGACTATGTTTTGTGTATAAGCTAGCGCCTCGAACTCCAAAAATAAAAAACTCTCATCCTAATGTGTTATAGGAGGTAAGCTGAAGATAAAAGTAGTTTATTATTATCTAGAGTAAATTCTAAAATAGTTTCAACAGAATAATATTTATATATTCAGGAATAAATAAAAGTGTAACAACCTGGAAAATCTGAGCCAATTTAAAATTTTTAATTTGGCTATTTTAGTGGATTTTAAATATTTAAAATAAATTATTTTAAATAATAAATGACGAAAAGTATTTTTGAATCGATGTTTGAAAATAAATATAATTATTTTTAATTATAAACAAGGCCTGAGATGGCGCGGCAGTTTCAAAATTTGAATTCAAACTTTGATTGACTGTACCGGGTGCAAAATAAAACGGATTTTAGTGAAACCAAAAATACTTAAATCTGTTTATGAACATCTTTCTAACGAATCTGAAAAATTGAAATTTCATAGCGGGAATCAAAAGTTATGGCCAAATGAATTTTCAGAAAGGTCGCTATAGAGAATATATAGCCCTTGAAAATAGACATTTTGCAAACGACCTCAAAATTCGACAAAACCACTTTTGTTGGATCCGGGATGTCAAATTATTGCTAGGTTTCAAATTCCATAATTTTTGAAGTTGGTACATGAGTGTGGTGAAGGTAAACGTGTTTGGTTGATTTCAGTTAAATTGGATTGACCAGAAAATGACAATTTTTCAAACGGTCTCAGAATTTGACGAAACTAGATTTGTTGGGACCGTATCGTCAAAACATAGCTAGATTTATTTTTCTGGAATTTTTGAGATCAGTATGTGGCCCCGGAAAATTGAAATGTACGATCAAATCAAATATTGAATGTTTTATATTTTAATTTGAAGAATAACTGACTGTAACAGTTGAATGGGCATGCGAAGCATATACCATTGTGTTCAGAATGGGGGTATTTAGCTAGGGGCGATAGTCATTGGGTTTGTATTGGAGTTTGTATGGAAAAACACTATTTTAAAAAAAAATTAAATAAAGCACAGGCCAATAGGATTATCCCTTTCATAAATAAAAAATATAAAAATAAAAATAAAAACCCGACTGTCTGCTCTCGACAACGGAAGGAACACCATCGTTCCCGGCCACTTTCACGTGATTCCGTTCATCTTTAGCCCCTCCCCCTTTGCAACTTTTTAAAGCCCTCTTCCTCCTCTTTAAATCCATACTTGTGGCACCCCTCCTCGTCTCGTATTGCGTGCGAACGACTTCCCAAAAGTTCCAACCTTTTCGTCGCCGCCACCATCGCCAGAGGCGATCGAACTGGCTATGACCACCAGGCGCGGAAACCCCTCTCCTTCCTCTTCGACGTGGTATAAGCCGATCCTCCTATCGTGCTACGGATTTCATGAAAATTCAAAACCTAGTTTTGAACGTTCAACTGAAGGCAACGGCCTTGGCTATTTTAAATTGATTTTTACACTTTTAAGTGTTCAAACTTCTAAAAATCGTATATTTTTGCTATTTTGACGAAATTCGATGAAACAGGAGACATCGGACTCGTAAGGACGCTCTCTACATTCTAGAAGAGTCTAGGGTTTTTTCTGAGCTCGCTACTATATTTAGCAAAGCAACAAACCAATGTGAGATTTCTAAACTGAAATGTGAAAGGAAATGCGTTGTATAAGTTATATAAGCGAAGTATAAGTTATATACGCGTTGTTACCTCATGTACATGTATTGTATAAGTTATATGAGCGATGTATAAATTATACATGCATTGTATAAATCATATGTGCGTTGGAATGGAAATGAAATATACTTATATATATATATACACTCCCTCATCCACAAACCATGGACGATATTTATTAATTGTGAATTGGCGTGAAAAATTTGGTGAATAATGTGAATGGTTGATAAGAATGTTTGTGGTTGATATTGTTGGATTTTGGTTGAAAAATACCCGCTTGTGGTCGAAACAAATTTAGAATAGTTTGTAGAAAAGAAAAAAACATACTCGCATGCGTACGAACTAGCGGTATGAAATCCTCATTGTCAAAAACCGCGAAGTTTTAAGGTAGAGCAAGGAGCCGTACTCGGGACGGTGCCGGTTTTAAATACCCTGCCGTTATGCTGCCGAAATTTTCAATAATATTCATGTATTGAAACCATATTCATGCATTGAATAGAAATTCATGTGTTGAATAGAAATTCATGTGTTGAATAAATTCTTTGAAAGATAAAAATAACATTTTATCACATATATAGACTATATAAATTATTCGTGTTTTAAATAAATTGTTTTAACAATAAAATCACATTTTTATTATATATATAAACTATAGAAAACATTCATGTGTTGAATAAAGGACTAGAACGATAAAAATCATATTTTTATCGTATGAGTGAAGTCGAAAACATTCATGTGTTGAATATATGAATTGAACAATAAAATTTACATTTTTATTGTGAATTTGAAGTGATAAAAACATTCATATGTTGAATAAATATTTCTGATGATAAAAATATCATTTTTATCATGTATACGACTCGCTAAAAATACACAAGTGTTGAAATAAATATTTGTTTGCTATGAATATTATTTTTAACATGTATATGAACTAAATAAAATAGTCATGCGTTGAAATATATTTTTGTTCGCTTAAAATATCATTTTTATACGAAATATGAAGTGTTAAAAATAACCACTTGTTCAAAATAAATATTTGTGGGTTGAAAATATTATTTTTAACATGTGTAGGAAGTGTTAAAAATAACCATGTATAGAATTAAAACTTTGTTCACTAGAAAGATTATTTTTAGTTTATTTCAGTCGATTCGGTTTGGCTTTCAAAATAAATCGATTTGAATTCGGTTTGTAAAATAAGTTTGTTTGGTTATCGGTCTAACCGAATTAACTGAACTTTTACTGTATTATCTAATGTAATGGTATTTTCGTACTTTAAATAATTGGGTTAGCGATAAAATACAAAAACATTTGTTAAAGATAAGTCAAATTTTATAGCAAATATAATATTTAATGGATAAAATTTCTCCAAACATAAATTTATGTTTTTCTTTGGCTGAATTAATCATTTGAACAATAAGATATCCTTTAAGTTCGGTTAAATAAGTTAATGATCGAATTAACCGAAATCATTTCAGTTCGATTCTGTCCGGTTTTGAAATTTTTTGGTTCTAATTCAGTTTGAACTTTTTTACTCCAAAACCAACCGAACCGACCGAACGCTTACCCCTTGTGGCCGTCTGATGGCCAGAGAAGATGTGCACATGCATCATTGTATAGTGGTCCACTTGAAAGAAACAAGAGAAGAAAGGAGTAACAGCAGCAGAACTTGCATGAAATAGAAGAAGGAGGGAAAAAAGAGGGGAGTCATTCAGTTCGATTCAATGTTTTTACTGATTAACAAAGAGGTGATAAATGAACTCACGCAAGCAATAGGAAAAGGGAAGTAAGACAGAGCAGAAAATAAGGGAAAGAAACAAAAAAGTGGAATGGGAAAAGAAAATTCAACTGAGTTGAGTCGATCGATGATATATGTAAGTAACTCGACGTTATTAGATATTAAAAAATTCAATTTAAAAATAAATTGATTTAACGAATAATTAAATATAGTTTTATTACTAAATATCATTTAAAATTAATCGAACATAAATTTAGTCGTTAAACTAAATTAATATATAAACTATTGATCAGTAATGATCTATAGCCCAGTAAATTCTAAATTGGTTATTCAATTAATTGATTTATTTAATTAAGTTGCGTTTAATTATGTTAATCGTAATTGTATGTTTGTATTGACATCTGCCACTTCTTCCTTTACATTTGGTAACTTCGATTATGCATAGAACTCTTGGATTCCCCAATTAATATACTGGGATAGATAGAGCGAAGGTTAGTGGCCCAGATATAGAATAGATAGCCTTGTTCCATTTCTACTATTTCTTTTTCTTTCACCTAAATCCAGAATGCAGGGGCCTAGTATATTAATTGGGCAGGAAATACCTCCCGTCTGCTCTCGCATTGGTTAATATATTTTATCTTTAAATATAGGTTGTTGAGATGTTATATTCAATTGATAATATTGAATTTTATTTACATGGTTGTTTGTGTAAATTGGATTAACAACTTGAATTTCATCTGAACTACTATATACCATTGGACCTGCTAAGTTATAACTTCCGTAAAGTAAATCAGAAATTAACTCAAGTTGTTAATAGTTGGATAAATTGTTCTGAGAAACCATTAAAAGCAATTATTTTAAATTAATTATATTATTACTTAATTTAAAATGGGAAGATTAATTATAATCAATTATTGTTTTAGGGTTGTATCAAATCAACTGGTTTAAATGGAAATGGGTTATTAAATTATCATTGAGTTCAGGTCATTTAGATATGATATTTGCTATGTTAGAAATTATGTAATGTTATCTGTGTTATGCATGAGCGCAAATGACCATGTAATTCAATCACTTCCCTGCATGAAAGTTCTTCTATTAGTTGATATGTTTACTTCATATCATTTGAGCTTTGTTGTATCTTTTATTTTGTAATAAATAAAAGAGTGTTACGAATCACTATAAAACTGGTCATCCTTGCCAAAAAAATTCTGTTTTCGATTAATTTAATGGAAATAGTTTTTGACAAATAATTGTTAAATGTATAAATGTTTTTATTAAATTTTAATTAATATTTAATTAATATATTTTGGTAAGATAATTGTGTAGTTAAGTATTACATTACTAATAATCAAGTCATCCAATAAATATGTTTTTAACTTAATAAATCTCTAAATTTAGTTAGTTTCCAAGGTAATTTGAATATTAAATGGATAATGGAATTAAGTCGATTTATTTACCCTGGTATTAATATTCAAGTTAATTTGATGAATATTTTCAAAACAATAACATTGTTTTGAAATAGTTTGAAATCAAATAGATTTAAAAATTATGGTTGGTCGAATATTTTGTATATCAGACTTCTACGAATCTTGATGATAAGAATTATTTCGACTCAAGGTCTGAGAGGTAATTCAAATACCCCAACTTGAACGATTTTACTATTATCCGATGGATAATATTTGTGTGTGATGAAAATAAGTTTGAGAATTGAATATTGCTTTCAACTATGAAACATATATTCAAGAGAGAGATTATTAAGTAAGATTGATAATATGAATTTTCTAAGTTAAATTATATGTATGTTTTCAGATATGTATAAATAAACAGGTGTTTGAAATGATTATTTAAATAAGACTTAGCAGATCTAGTGTAAATAAATCTGTTTATTTTATTTTATATTTGATAGTTAAATAACCGATTATCAAATCTAGACCTTATCATTGTTGTTTCGATGAGAGTAGAATCTAAATTCCACTTCGATATGATATATAAGTTGCGAGTCAGAGATTTTTGAAGGCTATTGAAGAATGAGAGATGCAAGGGTTGTTCTGTCAATCCTAGGTAGAAATTGCCTAACATGGGTTTACAGGATAGTGCCTTCGATTTGTCCAGTCCTAGGACAACTTGTATGGACGACAGTCCGACAGAGTATGCCTAACAGATCATACGATTGATCTCTTCAAAATATGTCCGGTGGCGGAGGAATTCGTTTCTCTAAGCTTTATACCCATGGTATTGTGGATATCAATTTGTGATATTGATGGGTTTGACGATATGACATTCGAATTGAATGAAGATGTGGTATATCTAAAGGTAAGTTCTAACCTCGAGCTTCACAATCGGGAAATGACAAAAATCGGGCAGGCAACATGGCTAAGTGGGTTTCTCCTAATTAGGGTGTATTGTCATCGTCTAGAGAAATTCATATTTGTTCTTTTGCGTTTTTTTATATCCTCCGGGAATGGTTATGTCGGTACCAACCGTATAGTGGCAATATATTCGATGCACTTTAGAGAAATGAATGGTCGATCATGTGTGGTCGGGTTGCAAGATGTTCTTGTTGAACCTAGTGTATTCCTCTCTAGAGATACACTCTCGGAAGCTGGTTCCATACATGGACATTGATGGAAATCCGTTATCCAATAAGCTCTTGTGGTTTTGATTATATACTATGTATGTAGAGCGTGAGATGCAAGAGTTCTGCTAGATTGTTGTTTATTTGATTTAGACACTATTATAATATCAGAAGAGTTTTGACATAAAATTGTTTTAGGTTATCATAAGGTAAAAACCATCGATTTTTATGTGTGGGTCGATCTTACAGTTATCTTTTCTTCAAGAAGATTTTTAAAAGTTAAACCAAGTACTTGAGATTCTCATAAAGGAAAAACCCGTTCCGTTTTTACAACGTGGTCTTATGAGATATCCTTTGTAAATCAAGTTGTTTTAAAATTGTTTACTCACACCAGTCCCATGACTGGCCAAGAGTTTATTTTTTTGTGTTTTCCCTAAACCCTTGGGTGCTTAAATTTGTACGGGCAGTCAAGTAGTTCGTGATTTTACAGATTTAATGGAGCAGCTTGGGGCAGAATGCTTCAAAATTATGTACTTAGAGTTTATTTCCGTTGTGTTGTATATGTGATGTACTCTGATGATGTATGTAAGTACTGATAAGGTTTTGTAATTTCAAAAGTTATGTTGAATAATATATTTGGTTCATTCCGCTGTGAGATCTTAATTGTTCTATTGTTATGGTCTTCTTTTTCTTCTATTCTATATTTTCTATCTTATCTATTCTCGTCTTCTAATTTCTTTCTTCGACATCTGGGTTTTAATGTTCTTTGGGTTGGATTTGGATTGTATTTGGTCGACTCGAAAGGTACCAAAATTCAGGTCGTCACAGGCAGAGTTGCTTCGATTGTGGAAGTCTCCCGCGATGTGGGCATGTTATATAAAATCATTTTTAATATCTGTTTTGTTTCAGTTTCGTATATCAATTAAGTTAAGGGAATATTTATTTATATCCACCAAATTTGTTAGTTCATCCACATAAGTTGACTTTAATAAGTTAATCCACCAATCTATTTGTATGTTAAGTCACGGTGGATTAACTAATAAATGGTGGATTAATTAACGAAAAAACAATATTTTGCTCCTTCCTCTCCAAAAAAAAATACACTGCTGGAAGTACTATCATAGATATACATCCACACATCACTAATAATATAGACCAAAATCCAGAATACTTCTTAAGCATATCAAGTTCTTGATAACATTAGCATCCAAATGTTTTACTTCTGTTATCAAGATAACAATAGCCTCAATTGGGCACCTTAAATTAGCAGCCCTGTGTTGTCAGTTCTCGATGTTTCTCCACTTCGTCTTACTAAAGCGTTCATTAAAGATGCTAATCATATGTGACTTGATCTACTTTCACAAAGATGGTTAGCTTCTGCATGAAAATAAGAACAAGGTACAAACTTGTAGGGTCGCCCTGACTTATTCTGTTGGTGCCTTGGAAAAAACCCTCAAATCTCCCATTTACGAGTATTGAGAATTTGTCTGACTTAATGAATATTTTAGGCCACGAATTAAAGGTAGACAAAGAAGGGAAATTCATTTATACTACAACATAGATTATAAGACTCGAATTTGTTGAATCATAGGCCTTATTTATATCTATTTTTAAATAGCATCTTGGGCTAATGTTTACATTGTTGTACTCTCTGACAAGCTACTACAACACTGATATTTTGCCAATTATGAGCACCTATCTTTAGCCTTTGCGCTAGTATCTTTGATATACATTTGTACACTATATTACAGCAGCTGATAGGCTTAAATTGGCTGACATCCTTTTGATTATTAGTACTGGGTTTAAACAGACAGTGGTGGCATTAAATGTTTAATTTTGATGAAAAATAAATTTTGATTGGTAATAATATTGTTGTAATATTAATAGTATGATAGAAATGATGTCATCTTTGTACCCTTGCACTTTGTATCCTTGTTATATTCTGGTTTAAAAATATACAAAAATCTAATGCCCTTATAGTTTGATTATTGAATGAATATCATAAGTGCATATAACTAATAATTATAGCCATGAAGTCCATATAGAAAACCACATTCATCTATTAAATATAGAAAACCACATTCATAAGTGCAAAAGCAAGGCAGTGTGTGTTGTTCTCTTCACCAATAACTTTCCATGCAATAGCTTGGTCATACGTTGCATGTCGCTCCATTCCTGACATGCACACCCCCCGGTAAGTAGTAATAGCCCTGATCTATTGACTTGGTGAAGTCAGAGTAAAGTGCCCTCTATCCAGGTTCGTCAAAAATCTTATTGAGAGTTACGTCTTGTAAACCGGTAAGTGTTGTTCCTAACATATCAAGCCCAGATTGGTTTGCAAATGTAAACACTGGTTGCACCTTAATTGAATAGCAGAAGATAGCATCCTGATGACCCCATAAAAGTTTTAGCAACTGTTCTCCCGAGTCGTCAATGGATCTTAACAAATCCAAACCCAAGTGATAATTGTAACTATGACAAATCTATCGAGCAAGAGTTGTAGCTTTAAGAGATCCATGAAGCAATCTGAAAACACTGTTACATAGGTAGATGATAATGCAATAGTAAATACTGTTTCTTATTATGCGCACTAGCTTTATTACCTTCCTACATTGTCGTCAGCTAACTCTCCATTCACACTACCCTTCCATTTCATATAAAAACACTAATCACACATGATTACCACAAAGATGTTCAAAAACTAAAACTTACAACAAGGGTTTTATTCACATGAAGTACCAAAACTCAGCAATATCAAATAACAGGAATAAAAAAAACAAAACATAATATCAAACCATTTATATAACCAATAAACCACTTATGTAAACAACAGTCATAATTTATTCCTAAAATACTACTACTAAACTATAAATAAACATCAACAACATGAAATCTTGTGAACATTGTTCCTCTCCATCCTTTATTTTGGCCCCGCTGCATGAATAAAATTGTAATATGTTAATTAAAGCTCATGTATTAAACCACTTTTGTAAAAGCAATAATATGAAATTTGCATATTTCAAGTGCATATATACAATAAGAAGAGATCTAAAACATGTAAATGTAGTTGATATTTTACCTAGTGAAGAGAACTATGCAGTCATTAGTGTGTTCCATTTGACAATTCTTTTTTTAACTACATCAAACCATTTCTGCGCATCCGAATAACGTTGTTTCTCCCAACCTGCATAAATATGTGGTAGTGATGCTTCTTCTTTCAAGTAAACTATCATAAAGTGGTTTCTGGCCATCAAAACAATTGAGATGACTTTGTGTTCATCATTTGGACCTACACTTAAAGGAAAGTATCTCATGCATTCTTACGGAGAATATACACAAAGTATACAATTGAATGATGTTGCAAATAAGCAGCCCATGTCCGGAAAACTCAACCAATATTTCTTGCCTTCATATTACCCAAAATGTGCCAATAACGATTCAACTTGTTGATATCTCTTCACATCACCCAACAAGTTAGTATATTGTTCCTTATGCAAGTGTAATTCCTCTAACATGGTTAGTCACATAGTTTTCCATGAATCGTCATCTTTAAAACCCAGTGGTCGCGCACGACAACAATACACGCAATGTCCATCTGGTGGAACATCTTCCACACTTTCAAAGACGTGCTCGTTAAAATATGGACTAAAATACTTGAAAGCAAATTCAGTAGATGACAACTCGTCATCTGAATTAGTAGGCCTGTGCTTATTTTTCTTCTATTTGTCATTAGTAGCAATTGATAATTTTCTTTTATTGAGCTTATTTTGTACTTTCTCCATTTTTTGTGTGTATTCAAAAGCAGATTTATCACGCATTGTACTATTGATTTTTGTGAAGCCTTCATTTTTTTCTTCGGGTGTACTTTGAGCTTTGTATTTTTCTTTGATGGTTCCATATTTTTACTTTCAGGATAGTTAACCTAGAACAAAAAGTACTATTGACTTAAGATGCTGACAAAGAAGCAATGAAAAAAGAAATCTTAATACCATGCATACCTCTTTTATCACCTTCCGCATTTTTAGTTTTTGCTCCTCGGTAGAACGATAAAATTAACAAAAAATATGGAGATTTCTAGAATAGCATCAAGTGGACTTCTACTCTCCACTGGTCAAGCATTTGAAGTTTAACTCCTTTCAATAAGAAAGGGCATCCACATGTCTTTGTTCCAGTCTTCTTAGCCTTCACTTGTTTATCAATAGATGTCTTTTTTTAACCCTAATATAAGATCCACTTCTCTCACACCAATAAGATATTCGACCTTTACGTTCGTTTTTCGGATTTTAACGTTGTTTAATAGTGACAACTGTCCCACATGACTTTCCAACATTTTTGCACTATTCGGTAAGTTCATCACGTGAGTTAAAGATCTGTGATATATATGAAAAATTAATTAGTTATATATCCATTTTCAAATGTTAAAATAAAAAAAATTACATAACTTACTGGTTCGGAATGCAAAAGTGCAATCTCATTCCAATACCTGATCTTTAGAGAAAATTAGTGGACTATCCTGAATGACATAATATCAAAGTAAAAATAAGAAAGCAAAATAAAATTATATATACAAAAGTAAAAAAAATTAATTTACCATAGTAAAAATTGATTTATCTTGATTGACTGCACACTGCTTCACAACATCAGTGCTATGTGTACCCTGCTTTTCTACTACAACAAATGCGAACCCGTGCTTCACACACAGGAGTAGCAAAAAAACTAACATACGATGTAACACCTCGTGATTTTAAATATTAAAAATTAATGAATTTAAGAATACTTAATTTCAAATGTGGGAATTAAGGGAAACGGGTTACGCCATTGTGTTCGTCTCAGAATTTTGCTTGAGATAGAGTCCGAGTTTGCATGAATTGGACTCCATATGAAGAAGATATAGCCTTTCGAAGTTTCAGAATTTAAAATAGCTCAGGTTAAGAAAATTTGAAATTCAAATTCAAACAGGGGAGCAGGCTGGGCGGGAATTCCCCCGCCCAAGGGCCAGGTCGACCAAGGGGTCGACCTACCCATACAGGTCGACTAGGGGGTCGACCTAGGGGTCGACCTACCCATACAGGTCGACCAGGGGGTCGACCTACCCATAAATGTCGACCAGGGGGTCGTCCTGCCCCCCCCCCCCCCGGCAGTTCTGAAAGATGACGATATTTTTACTCACTGCTGAGTCATTAGGGCTTAGGTGTTATTCTATCTTGACTAGATGGTCTTGATTGCTTCTAAGTTAATCGGACGACTCTAAATTAATTAAAATTCTATATAAGCAACCTAACTCTCAGCCTAAAATTACACTAATTCATACCAAGAGCCGCCATGCCATCAATGGAGAACCTAGAGTAGCCGTCATTCCCTTTGAACTCAAAAACAAGATAGAAGCAAGAATCGAAATCAAATCTAAATCTAAATTAGAATAACAATTAGTCTGCATCAAAGGCGAGCAATTCAGTTTCAGAATACAAATCCCATAAAAACAAGACCGTTCTTTTGTTTGTGAGTATAATTTCTTTCATAAAATAATTAATTAATTTAATTGTGATAAGTTATAATTGGGATTATGAGAATATGACTTTGAATCATGTGATGTTATCGTTGATAGTTTTGTTGTTGTGGATCTATTTCATATGTTGAATTGTACATGTTTGACTTGATTCATCTTATGCAAGTTTGGGATGTTAAATCATATGTATATGAATCTTATGCAAGTTTGGGATGTAAAATCATATGCTAGTTTATGAATCTTATGCAAGTCTGTAGGTGGATTATACACAAGTTCATATGTGAATCATGTAGATACATATGCTAGTTTATATGCAAACATGTGACATTAATTTACATGTTTAGATCCATATGCAAGTTCAAATATTTGTGTTTAGATCTATATTTAGATCCATGGCAGTACATAGTTATGCAAATTTATGTTATATATGCCCATTGCCTATGCTAGTTTTGTATGTGAATCATATGCTAGTTTGAATGAAATTCATATGCAGGTTATAGGAAAACCGTATCCATATGTGCAAGTTCACATCTTTATGTTTAGATCTATATTTATATCCATGATAGTTTATACAAATTTATGTATACCCATTGCCTATGCAAGTTATTGGCTATGCAAACTTATGTCATGATTCTTAGATCTATTTTAGGTGTTATGCAAGATGTTATGTTGCTTTTCTTTTTATAAGTTAGACTATTTTCGAGTCTAACATATATTATATTAAAACGTACGAATAGCGTGGGGACGATGGGATAGTATTAAATATTAATATTGTGAATAGGCATTATTTGGCTTAAAAAGGCTTATAGTTAATTTGAGACATAAATTGGTATAATTTGTATACCGAGAATTTATGGACATAATTTAGGTGACAATTATGGACATAAATTAAATTGGAATTTATTGACAAATTTGAATAGAGATATTAATCCAATTTGATGTTAAATAATTTGTAATAATTAACTGCCTAAGACATGAGGTTAGACTCGTTTGTGGTGTAAGACTGCCCGGACCCGCCCGGCAAATCCAGCAACCACAAACGGTAGTCTAATGTGAGAGGTCAAAGGCACAAATTAAATGCGTAATAATTGTAAAGAAACGAGGTTAGGCTCGTTTGCGGTATAATACTGCCCGGACCTGCCCAGCAAATCCAGCAACCCAAACGGTAGTCTAATATGGGAGGTCTTTATAAGGTTACGGTTCTAATGAATTAAGTAACACTTAACCAGGTAAACATGTGGTGGGACATGGGGGTTAAGTGGGTGGCCTGGGTGGCATATGAAATACGATTAGAAACACTTAACCAAGTTGAAAACATGCAAGAAGACATGAATAAGAAGGGGTTAAGCGGGAAATTCTAGTGGGGGACAAGCATAGGTGGAAAGCTTGTGTCAAGTATGGGGACCCTTTTCAAACCAGTAACCCATTAAATATATTTGTGAGCTCGAGTTAGATTGAGGACGGGACACGCTTAATGGATTCGATTGTAAGAGGTCAAAACGGGTTAGCGGTGGCAACTCAAGTCCGACGGGGTCATGTGCATGCTTGGGCTCGGGCTGGTAGGTAAGACATTGTTACATCGGGTAGATATAAGTCGTGCATCTTTAGTGGTATTGGGTTTCCACTTTGGGGAGTAATACACCCCACTGTGGGATCAGCACGGGTATCTACGAGTTAGGGAGCCGATCGCATGGGGGTAGTGAGTACAAGTAGTAGAGATAGGGGCAGGCGACACCTATGAAGGCAACTAGGAGTACACGAAACTACCATTATCATTATTAAGTTCTTTAGGTGGGATAAACTTTTAGGGTAACTAGTAATGGTGCAGTATAGTAATTATCCTATAGTGATTAGGAACGAGATTAATGCCAGAATATTCCTCTTGTTTGCTGTGTCATGCCCACTTGTTTCACGATCATTCCTTGTTTTACCAGTTTATGCCTTATCATAATTACTTTAGTAATTATATTGTTAAAGTTATTATACTCGCCAGACTTTATGTCTGACCCCCTTGTTTTCACCTCTTTTCTTCCTTCCTCCTCCCCCCCAGGTTCTTAGGGTGAGACTGGTGCTAGTGGAGCTTGATCCTGGATCTCTTTCTCTCTCTTTTGGAAGTGCTTGGATTGCTGAAAGTAAAGTTCATCTCATCTTTTTTATGGCTACTTGTGTTGGGGTTATGATTTTTTACTTTGTGTACTCAGAAAACAATTTGTCAAGATGGATATTAAGTGTACTTTGTTTTACTGTTGGTTTATGAAGTTGTTTTAATCAAACTATTTCCCTGCTGCAATAAAAGCTATTTTAAATATTTCAAGTATCAATATATGTATCTGTCTTGTTATATTATGTTCTATACACTAATAATGCTCCATGAAAGTTAATGCATTCCCTTTGAGAGTGACATTAATGGACGTGGGGTGTTACATAAGATGTTAGTATAGTAATTGTTAGTTGTATAAACAAACATGAGTGTTATCTCATGCAAAAGCAGATAGGGCTAACATACATCGTCTACTTTTAGGTATTGAGAAGTTTGGGGACATGTAATAGATGTAGATTTTCATGTTTTCATTGGTAATTGTAGAAAAGTGAGTCAAAAGAAGAATGTAGAGAAACAAACGCAACAAATCATTAGCATGGCAACTAATGTTGAAACATATAGAAATGAGCCAACTATAAAAAAGGTAAAACCAATAAAAAGTTTTCCTCAAAATATCATTTTATGAAATGTTGTGATCATGATATCATTTTATATACATAGTATTTATCAATTCCACCAACAAAGCATGACATATTTGATTTAAGGACAATAACTTAGTGTAAACAATCTATTAATTACAACCTATAGTGGATGTATAAAAGTTGAGCATAAACGAAATAGTATCGACCACACAATGTTTGTTTATATGGATATCCTGACCATTAAATATCAAAAACACCAAACTGGTACCGACTACTTTTAGGTATGGAGAAGTCAGCGAATAATTGAACTTGAATTTACTACAATTAGTTTGCGTACATGATTATTTCTTCTAGCTTATTAGAAGTAGTTCTTAGTCGTTATAGCTGTCGACAACTGAATATAAATCCATAAATTTAGCAATTAATTATATAGCAAATGATTTGCAGGACGATAGTACAATGCATAAGCTTTAAACTTTATAATTGCATAGCTGAAATATTAAGGAATTATAATGACCGATAGTGATGGTGGGGTGTTTATTATGCTTTGATGAAGGTGATGAAAGTAGTCATGGTAATTTTTTTTTTACATATTGTAACCTAAAATATAGCAGAAGAATCAGCAATACATTCTCTATTATAAATAAAATTAAACCACACAACAATTTTAATTACCACAGTGGTAGTAGTACTAATAATAATAACAATAATAATAAAAGAACCTTTAAACGAATGGATAGTATCACCAATTATTGTTATGCACATGGTGTTTTCTCTATGATGGAGTTATTTAGTACATTGATTAGACATTGACCTTATTTCAAAATAAGTAAAATTTAAATTTAGTAAAAATAAATATCCTAATTGCTTATAATATTGAAGAACCTCACTTTATTCTTTCATTAAGAAGCTAACTACTTCACTAGTCACATATGTACTCATTATGAAAGACGTCGTTCAGTATTCGTTGTTAGCCATTAAGCAATAAAATAACATATAGTAAAATTTATTACCTTTTTTAGTGTCATATGTGTAATATATCCAACATTGTCTTAGAAGTCAAACCAAGGCTAATATTTATTACAATTGTTGTCAAGTTAATGTACATCACACATACACAACACAATTACTTCACTTTTGTGCTATTGGTTATCATATTTGCATTAAGGTCAACCATCTATTTTATCTTGTTCCAATTATAGTAAACTCCAAGTTAATTCATCCAAGTAATTTAATTCTTTTAAAAATACATCAAAGCGCTCTTCTCCAAACCTTTAGCACTTGTTCTATGTATCAAGGTCTTTCCTCAGGTGTATCCATGTGTCTACATGGTTTGATTTATCATCAACAATAAGAAGTTATTACTATGGATTGAATTTGTCAGCTCACCAACGAACTATAGTAAAACTCGGGCTCACAACACTTTTGTCAGTTTATGATATAACCAACTCTCTATGTACTTGACTAGTACCAACTCGATTGTTGGGTCTGTTCGACTACTAGTTTGTGTCATCATACAAAATGAGGCTATCTTTTGTGGTGGAAAGGTTTTAATGTTGATATTTCAGTTTCTTTTTTAGTGCACATGGAGCGTTAAACAAAACTTCCACACATTAGAGTTTTTGATTGAACTAAACCATAATTCCTATAAAAAAAGAGTTTAGTAGTAATGTTTCAGTCGTAAGTAGATATAGTATGATCCTTGTCCCTGTTTTATTTTACGATTTCACTGTATTTATGCATTTATGCAGTTTTCAGATTCTAACTTTGGACTTTTGGAGTCTGGCTTGTTTATACCAGATGTGACTTGGGAGTACGGGTGAGCATTTGGTCGGTTCAGTTGGTTTAAAGGTAAAAAAAACTCAAAACGACTTAAAACCAAAAAGTTTCCAAATCAAGCTGAATTAATTTCGATTAATTCGATCAGTAACCGATTCAATCGAACTTGAAGGATGTATTACAGTTCAAATGATGAATTTAGTCAAAGTAAAACATAAATTCATGTTTAGAGAAATTTAGTATTGTAAATCATATGTTTATGATAAGATTTGATCTATTAGCAACAAATGGTTTTGTATTATATAACTAAATTAATTATTTAAAATACTACAATACCGTAAAATTAGATAATAAATTAAAAGTTCAGTTAATTCGGCTAAACCGATAACCAAAAAATATATTTTACAAACCGAATTTATATTGATTTGGTTTTAAAACTGAACCAAATCGACCAAAATGAAACGGTTTAGTTAGTTAATTCGGTTTGAACCGAATATTGCTCACCCCTACTTGGGAGTACTTTTTCTCTCTTTGCTGGAATCAAAAGAGAAGTGGAGCTTTATGAACAGTTTGGTTATAAAAGTGGATAAACTATTTATATCAGCTTGAATATCAACCATTGGCTTGATTTAGTGAGTTGTGGCCCAACAGAAGTGAAAAATGATATAGCAGCAAGGACAATGTAATAAATACCACTTCTCCTGATTTGCAATGATCGACCATTCTTGTTATTTAAAAAAATAATCCCAATGAGAAAAAAAGATTAGGTGTTCCATACAAATCACACGCTGGGGAATATTTTATTGCTAGAAACAAATTGCAAAAAACCTCAAGCTATATTATCCAGTATACGTAAAGCAGAGAAACATTACAACAAAATGAACTTATATGAAACAGCGGCAATGAAAACAATTGCAAACACAGTTGCACACTGTAAATAATGAAAAAAAAAACAGAAAATGAAAGAGCAACTTTTATTAAACTGAAATCAAATTATTACATTAGCAGACTGCTTTTATTCATACTGGAAAAAAAACATACTAATAGGTGTCCTAAAATAACTCTTCTAAACAACTTAAAAAGAAATATCTAAAACTATAATATCCCAAGTACCCAGTACAGGGGAGTAGACTTATTCATAGATCCTAAAACTGGGGGAAGAAATAATCAAGAGTAATGCACTATATAGCGACACCCTCCCTTAGTGTGAACGATGATCAACAACGCCTAGTGCACTGCGAAATCCTTCAAACTTAGGCCTGCATAATGCTTTTGTGAAAATGTCCGCGACTTGATCGTTTGTTCTAACATACTACAATTCGATTTCATGACTTAACACCTTTTCTCGAACGAAATGTTGATGAACTTCAATATGTTTCGAACGAGCATGGAATACAGGATTTTCTGCAAGTTTGATGGTGCTCTCATTTTCACATTTAATAGGAATTGCATAGTCTAGTTTTGGTGTAATCTCATGTATAAGCCGCTTAAGCCAAATGCATTCCTTTGATGTCGTCGTTACTGCCATATACTCCGCCTCAGTGATTGAGAGTGTTGTTGTCCCTTGCTTTGTACTACCCCACGACATAGCTGCAGATCCAGTAAAGAAACAACAACCAATCGTAGACTTTCTTTCATTTATATCGCTTGCCCAATCCGCATCAGTAAAGCCATACAACGAGAACTCTTTTTGCTGCTTGTACATCAGTCCATAATTTATAGTTCCTTTAACATATCGCAGAATGTGTTTTGCTGCAGTAAGGTGATTCAGACATGGTTGGTGCATAAACTATGAAATGACGCCAACAGAGTAGGCAATGTCAGGTCTGGTAATGGTTAGATAGAACAAGCTACCCACCATTTGACGAAACAATGTGACCTCTTGCAGCACATCTCCTTCGGCTCTAAGGAGTTTAAGCGATGGCTCCATAGGAGTTGATACTGTTGTAGAATTCTCCATCCCAAATCGAGTCAATAAGATCTCAGCATAACTGCTTTGTGAAACAAAATATCCATCAGTTTTGTGAACATCCAACCCGAGAAAACGCTGAGTTCGCCCATGTCTTTCATTTCAAAACGAACTGCAAGTTGATCCTTAAGATGTGCAATTTCATCTTCATCATCCCCGGTAATTATCATATCGTTAACATAAAGAAGTAGGACAATATACTTCGATGATTTTATCTTGACGAACAAACTGCAATCCGCATTTGATAAAGTAAAACCACAGAAAATTAGAAATTGTCAAATTTTTCCATGCCATGCACGTGGGGCTTGTTTTTAAGCCGTACAACACCTTCTTAAGTCGACACACTCGATCAGGATACTGTTTAGACACAAAACCCGGTGTCTGCTACATATATATGTCACGGTCCAAATCACCATAAAGGAAAGCGTTTTTCAATCAAATTGCCCAAGCGACCACCTTTTGTATGCATCTAAAGAAACTATCACTCTAATAGTCACCATCTTGGCTACATGACTGAAAGTGTCCTCGTAATCCAAGCCATACTCCTGAGAGAAGCCCCGAGCTACCAAGCGAGCTTTGTACCATAGCACGCTACCATCAACATTCTTCTTCGTTTTGTACACCTACTTACAGGACATGATTCTAGCATCTTTCGGTTTTGGTACCAACTCCCATATACCATTTTTATATAGTGCTGAAATTTCTTCTTGCATAGCCATTTCCCAATTTGCATTACCTTGTGCTTCTCTGTAACACTTCGGCTCATCATCATCAACATCACCAACTATAAAACATGTTGTTATAGTACATGCCTTTAGCTGCAAATCGTAATCACATAAATAATTAGGTTTTCTGCGGTCTCTCATTGATCTTCGAAGTAGTTGATCATGAGTAGGGACATTCGCTGGCTGTGAATCATCTTCGACATCACTAGCTTCTGGCTATGAATCATCTTTTAGTGCAGATGTGACCTCAACTTCATGATCATCAAATACAGATGCATCGATATATGAATAATTAGTGGTCTAGTCTGTGGCGTAATAAGTCGATACCTTGTCAAACACCACGTAACAAGAAACAACCACCTTTTTAGTAACCGGATCCATACATTTCCAACCTTTTGTATGTGAATCCTAACCAACGAAAACACATTTGACTGCTTTAGAATCCAGTTTAGCATGATTGCTCTTAGGTACATGTACGTAACATTAAGAGCCAAAAATCCTTATTGGCTAGCATTTGGTTTAGATCTGTATAATAATTCAAAAGGTGATTTCGATGTACGTGGCCATGGTGGAAGTCGGTTAACGACATGACATGCTGAATGCATAGCAGCTGCCCATAACTCTTTGGGGAGATTTTTGTCATGCATCCATGATAGAGAAACTGTAATAAGATGCGCTAATTTGCGCTCGGCAACTCCATTTTGTTGCGGAGTGTTAGGGCACGTCATTTGATGATGAATGTCGTTCTCTTAACAAAATTGTGTGAAACTAGTAGATAAATATTCACCTCCATTATCGGTACGCAAGCATTTGATCATGGATCTAAAATCCTTTTCCACCATGAGCTTGAACTATTTAAAATCTTCAAGTATTTCACTTTTGCTTGACATAAAATATACCCAGCTATATCGAGAGTAATTATCGACCATTAACATCATATATTGTGAACCACCATAACTAAATGTCTTAGCTGGCCCCATGAGATCTGAGTGAACCAATTGAAACATGGAAGATGACCTGCTTGCAGATTTTGGAAAAGGCAGGCAATGTGATTTTCCGTATTGGCAACCCGAACAAATCACATTCGGCTGTGATGGCTTCAAAAGTGGTACTCCATCAATCACTTTATTTTTCGATATTGTTTGCAACAACTGATATCCAACATGCCCAAGCCATGCATGCCAGAGAGACACACCATCATTCTTGCTAGTTTTCTCAACATATGTTTCCCCGGCAGTAAGCACATATAATGACTCCTTCTTTTTTCCTGTAAATGCCACTTCATCATCAACTGTTTTCAAGTTTGACAAGAATTGAACATCATTAGTGCCAAATAAAACATAACTTCCATTTTCTGTTAATTGAGACACTGACATCAAATTTTTAGTCAGTCCAGGAACATGAAAAACATCGTTAAGAGACATTTCAGTTCCATTTGCCCTTGCTCCCTCGACAAGACCTTCTTGAGTTATTGGATGTACTATATTATCAGCTGTAACAATTGCACGATTTTTCTTATGTGGAAGAATATTTGGCAGTAATGTAACATCACTTGTGGCATGATGCGAGCACCCCGAGTCGATTATCCATTCCTTTTGATAATCTATGGAAACATTTGCCTCCACTTGTACATCATTCCGGCGCACCATCTCACTTTTGTTGCTTGGTTGATTTATGACTTCAATTGAGAAACACTGCTCCCATTTGCCGTCATCTTTGGCTTCATGGACAAAATTTGCACCTTCTCCCTTGAGCTTAGTACGACAGTTCCGATTTATATGACCAGGTTTTCCGCACCTGCTGCAACTCACTTTTACACGACAATCTCGCTTAACATGTCCTTGCTTGTCGCATCTATAACATGTTATAGAATTTCTTCTAGATTGCCCATTTGATTTTTCACTTCTACTTTCATTTGAAGTATGATTTTGCTGAAACTTCCCTTTCTCTTGATCCTTAGAATAAGGAACATCAACTGCTTGTGGACTTGACTGATTTAGCATCTGCTTCACTAATGCTTCTTAATTTGAAAGCAAATTTTAAAGTTCAATAATCGATGGCTGAGTTGTCCAGCCTTGGATAGAAGATATAAATGGCATAAACTCCTTCTGTAAACCACGGATGAGATACCGACGCAATCGCGCACCACTGATGGGTTCCTCCGTATCCAATTCTGTTATTTCACTGCAGAAATTCTTAACTTTCAAAAATTATTCTGAGATTTCGAGAGTACCTTGCATAACTCCTGCTAGTTCATTTTCCAAGTACTGTAGGCACATCGAGTTCTTCTGAGTGAACAACCTCTCTAATGTGTTCCACATTTCATACGGCGTCTTAGAATCTCGCACATACTCGATGTAGATTTTACTGACTGACATTCACAAAGCAAACAGGGCCTTTCCGCATTTGATTTTCCATTTTCACCTTGGTTCAACATTTTGTGGTGTGTCATTTGGAATTACTTTCTCATCACCAGTGACCATATCCCACAGATCTTGTCCTTGCAAATACGCCTCCATGCATAGCTTCCAATAACTGTAATTGTTACCAACAAGCTTATCTACCCCACTCATCTGCGAAGAACCATTGTTGTTGTTCATTTTAATTTCAGCAAACACTTGATTTCAATAGTGGCTCATACCATGAAAACAATTGCAAACACAGTTGCAAACTTTAAATAAAGGAAGAAAATAGAAAATGAAAGAGCAACGTTAATTAAATTGAAATCAAAGTATTATAGCAGCAAACTGCTTTTATTTATACTGAAAAAAAAACATACTAATAGGTGTCCTAAAATAACTCGTCTAAACAGCTTAAAAAGAAATATCTGAAACTATAATATCCTAAGTACCCAGTACAGGAGAGCAGACTTATTCATAGATCCTAAAACTGAGGGAAGAAATAATCAAGAGTGATGCACTATATTACGACTTCCAAGGTACAAAAATTTAGTATCTCAAATTCATATACAGGTAAATTTAAATACCTAAACTCTATTTTGTTGCAACCCTGGGCCACGGGAATTTTCTGGCACATGATTGGCTTCACAACTTTTCTGTCATCAATCATCCAAGAAGCATGAAAACCCAAGCTTGAATTCAAATTCCTATACGTATGAAAATTAGAAGTAGTTAACACTCCTATTAACAGATAATCTTAAAGGGCTTCTCATAATGCATTCTAGTTCTGTAAATAATCAACCATTGGTTATATAAACCGTTGGTTATTTAGGCAGCAGGTTAAATATAGCATGTGTGTCTGTGTCTCCCTCTGTGTATATGCGCGCGCGCGCACACACACACACATACATATATATACATATATATATATATATATATATGTATATATATGTGTGTGTGTGAGCGCGCGCGCGTGCGTATGTACATATGTATATAGATGTGCATGCCAATGCACTTGCGCATAGGGTAGTTTTTAGTGGAATATGCAATGTTATTGGTAAATTTCCTTCAGTTCCTATACAGATTTGAAGTTAAAGAAGCAGTTCTAGAAACAAACCACCTCGTAGTAACTACCTAACTACAGAAAAATTTTATGGTCAAGGGAAAGTATATCATGATAAAACCTTTAACATGTTATTATAAATAAATGTGAAATATATTCCATTCAATTTGAGTTATCACGCAAGTGTGCTCAGGTCAATTATAAACATGTTTTTCTCCTTTTTTGTTTCTCCCCATTTTCCCTTTCTCCTAATTTACTTTTTACTTTATTCAAAACACTCTTTTATGCTACCTGGCCCTTTTCACATAACCCAAAAATACCTTACTCTTCCACTACATAAATTTTCCAGTCTTTGTATCAGTAGAACTGCAAATATTAAATCATTCCATAGATGAATACAAAGAGAAACTAAATCATGCTCAACCAATATAAATATATCCATCAAAACAGGAAAAAACAACTTGCAAAATATAAAGTGCTTCTTGCATTGAGTCAAGCTCAAATATATATATATATATATATATATATATATATATATATATGTTATTTCGTAATAACTGAAACTGTTTTATTTTTGGATTGTTATAAGCAAACTATTCCAACTTTACGACTATGTTTGCACCTAGAACATTGTGTCTACACACTTTGAAAGAAGGTAGGGATTTTTTTTTACTGTTCAGTTAAGGTAAAAGTTTGGAATGTAATGAAATCACCAAAGCTGAAATCTTGAAAGTGAAGAGGTATCCCTCCCTTGAATATGTTCAAAAGTGCTGACTCTTGGTTATATGATGTCAGAAAGGATATGTAAATTTAAAGGGGTCAAGTAACTCCTATTTTATTTCTTACACTGGTTGAATGCACTAATGGATAGAACATAATAAACATGATTGACTTGTCTATTAATTTTCAAAATCTAGAATACATTGGCGCAAACTAACCCAATATTTATAAGTACTCGGTCATACATGTACCCAAAAAGAATAAACCCCAACAACTGATCACATCTCAAAATAATATCGGTAGAACAACAATAACTGAATTAAGTCATTTGATTCTCTATCTAATTGCAATGAAATAAACTTCAACCACCCAAGATAATTCAACGGCATCTAATCCCCTGCTACGGTTTCATCTTCCACTCCCCACACTTCAAACCCTCCTTATCGAATGACCTGTGTGCGTATGAAGCAGTTGATTCAGTCCGAATCATTGACGATACATGTTGTATCTTCGCCGTCATCATTGAATGAAACACTGTCGTCTGGTATTGCCCGAGTTGTAACATGTTATTGTATGTTCTAAGTCGTTAATGAATTATTGTTAGTTTTTAAGCTGATATTCAGATTTTGTATTAGAACATAATTACATTTTGTGTATATAAAATTTTTTGCAAAAGAAATATGAATCAAAGAAATATATATTCCCCTTAGATTATTTAATGTTGTTTATCGATAAGTTGCGCACAGGTATTTAAGTTTATATATGTTGTATCTAATTTTCTATTAACAAAAGCTAGTTCATGTTGATAACTCGAAAAGCATGTTACAAAAAAATTTATATAGAACATAATAAAGCATTAATAGCAATTACCAATAGAGATATAGACTCAAGTTGTAAGATCTATGACATATAGCCATATGCATTTCTAGTGGCAATCACGTATACTTGGCTTTCAACATTTAACTTTATCTTGAACAATTTACATTTTAAATCCTTTTGACACAGAATATCACGGTAGAAAAGCTGGCACTTCCACCTAGGTGTCGACCTCCAATCCTATTAGCAACATAAGGATTTTTTCACAAATCGTTGCTGACATAAAATAATCATGGTTTTATTTGTAAATGATTGAAAATAAAATAGTTTATGTCAAATCAGAACTATTAATTGAACAAACCAAATATAATAATAAACTAATCTTGATAAGCATAAGTAGACATAACCTGTAAGATTTTATTTTTGGTAACCATACCTTTAATAAACCCAATAAAATAAAATGTGTACAAATTTAGTATAGAAAATAAATAAATACTTTTTCATTTTTTACTCCATAATTTATTTCTTCTTGAATTCATCGAAATTGTGGTTAATACTTATCTATAATTTTTACCATTAGATCTTTCCTAAAATGATCACGGAGAGGAAATCAAAAGTAAATTCACCAACAAACCACTTCATTTTGGTTTTGGATTTATAATAATTTTGATTCTCTTAAAATTAGTTTGTCCATTTTTGGAATTTGTAGAATTAGATTGAAAATTTATTTAAGTTGATTTCATTGAAAAGAAACACA
Source organism: Allium sativum (assembly GCA_030737875.1). Taxonomy (NCBI): domain Eukaryota; kingdom Viridiplantae; phylum Streptophyta; class Magnoliopsida; order Asparagales; family Amaryllidaceae; genus Allium; species Allium sativum. The sequence continues at coordinate 199,772,615 of CM060909.1, read as the reverse complement.
TCTAAAAATGGCAAATTCAGTTATTTTCTGTTGAGATTTAAGTTTAGGAAGTAAAAAAACATTTTGCTACAGATATGTATATGGCTTAAATAGAAAACATTTTTTTAGCTGAGACGGTAAAGAAAATTAAAGCGGGTTAGTAAATAAATTTTTAACCAATTCATACTTTTAATATCAGCGAAATCATGTATCAGTATACGCTGCTGTAAAATATCAAACTATGAATATTAATACCAAACATCAAAAGAAACATTGAGGCATTAACATGATTTCTACCATCTACGTATAGTAGAAATTTAATATTTACTATATAAGTTTGACTGATTTTTAAATTGGTAGGTGCTTAAATCAAGCTATATTAGGAGAAAACCATATATAAAGCTAAAGCAAGAATCATTGTGGATCAAAGAGGTCGTAAAGAACTTATTCTAACTCCTTTAATGAGCTTATCCTCTTCGCAAATAGTCCCTACAATTTAGAAAACATTCCAAATTTCATATATCAATTATTATCTTTGTATAAATGTGACTTAGTAGTACAAAATAAAGGACGTATAATCATCGCCAGCAAAAACAAAAGACATTAGTCAATCAGACGACATATCTTGTGATTAGTGGAAAGAGATGTCTATGGTACAACGACGTAGGTTTATTCAATGCACTGTATTATTCATTTTGTTAAATATGCATAAGAATAATGCACTGGTTTTATAGTTGCAAAATAAAGATACATTGTTTATATTATTTCTACGATTGCTTTGAAGCAGATGATTCTATATTCAATAGAAGAGTAACTTAAACTTCTTAAGCTTAGGATAAGCTTCAATAATCTCAAAAATTCAAAAGGTAAAACATAATTAATGTTGTAGAATCTCCATTAGTTAAGTGTCACGTTTGGTGAATTGTGCATAATATTATGGTTTTTGGTTAATTAACAAAAATATTTCAGTTAATATAATCTGAATTCCTTACAAAATATTAAAAAAGACATGCTTTAAACGGTTGTGTGTTTTGGTATCATATAAAAATAGAAATGCTAAAGGGAATAACACTGAGATATGAAGCGCCAATGAATTACTATCTGGGAGGAAAAAACATAAATTGTGAAGCACTGAATAATGTTTATTTTCCTTTTAGCAAAAGTGATAAATATTACACTCTCAACCTTTTAGGAAATATCCTCAAAAGTAAATACTTTAAAGATAAACAAAAGCTTCATTTCTTTAATTGTGGAGACTTCCAAAACAAAAATCAAATTAATTTTTTGAGGTTGCATACAATTCTTCTTATATAAACTATAATTTTCAATATTCTATTTTTAATAATCAGAGCATAAAAGAAAAAAAGTTTGGGTTGTTTTTCTACTATGGTCTATAACATTTCATTTCTAAATTATTACAATTTTGTTTGTCCCTAAATTTTCGTATTTTAATTTTTTTTCTGTCTAGTCATATAAAAGAAAATGTTGTAAGGACAATTTAGTGAATGCAACACATATAAATAGAAACTAATTTTACTTTTTCGCCTTGTCAAAAAACAACCCTCCTCCTCATCACCCTCCTCCTCCTCTTTCAATGTTGCTTTCCCACCTCTCCCTTCACGCTCTTCTCCACCCATTTTGTAACACCCCGTAATTTTAAATATTAAAATTAACGAATTAAAGAATACTTTATTGTTAAAGTGAGAATTAAGGGAAACGGGTTAAGCCATAGCGTTCGTCTCTAAATTCTGCTTGGAAAAGAGTCCAAGTTTTCAAAAATCGGACTTCGTATGAAGAAGTTATGGCCCTCAGAACTTTCAGAAATTTATATAAAACAATTCAGAAAATTAAATACTAAGGCAGGTCAACCTGGGGGTCGACCTACCCCAGGCCAGGTCGACCAGGGGGCCGACAAGGTGGTCGACCTCCCTATATACAGGTCGACCTAGGGGTCGACCTGGGGATCGACCTCCCCCTCGGGCCAAATATGAAACCTGACATGTTTCTTTGTGTGAAGATTTTCTAACTCATAGGGCTTGTGTGGCAAGTTCTGGTTGGTTCTCTTAGGTTTGAATGGATTTGATTGGTACTAGGTTTATCTAAAGGCTTAGTTCGATTTAAACTTCTATAAAAGAGTACCTAGACTCAAACCCTAAACAAAAACAAAATTTGTCTCTTGGCCACCATACTGCTACTAGGATAGTTCTCTTTCCTAAAGCTTAGGGATTAACAAGTCAGAATTCTAATTCAAAAGACGAACAAATCATTCTCTTCTCTAACCTATCTTTGTGAGTACTATTCCTTTCACAATATAATTAATAAATTAATTATGATGGGTTGTAATTGGATTATGAGAACATGTCTGTTGAATCACGTGATGTTGTTTAACTTTGTTATCTTATGTTGGTAGATCTATTTCAAATTTAACTTGATTCATTTTATATGTGAATTTTATGCAAGTTTGGGATTTTAAATCATATGTGAATTTTATGCAAGTTTGGGATGTTAAATCATATGTGAATTTTATGCAAGTTTGGGATGTTAAATCATATGTGAATTTTGTGCCAGTTTGGGATGTTAAATCATATGTGAATTTTATGCAAGTTTGGGATGTTAAGTCATATGTTAATTCATACGTGAATTTTATGCAAGTTTGGGATGTTAAATCATATGTTAATTTATATGTGAATCTTATACAAGTTTGGGATGTTAAATCATATGTTAATTTTATGCAAGTTTGGATGTTAAATCATATGCTAATTCGTATGTGAATTTTATGCAAGTTTGTGATGTTAAATTATATGTTAGTTTGAATATGAATCTTATGCAAGTCTATATGTGAATTGTACACAAGTTTATATGTGAATCAAGTATATACATATGCTAGTTTATATGCAAAAACATGTGGTAAATTCATATGCAAGTTGTAGAAATCCATATGCAAGTTTGGGCGCAAAACTATATTCACATTTTTGGGTGAAAATTATATTCACATATGCAAGTTAAGTGAGACCCATAATTTATATATGCAAGTTCACAATTTCATGTTTAGATCTATATTTAGATCCATGGTAGTTTATGCAAAAATATGATTCTATATGACCATTGTCTATGCAAATTATTGGCTATGCGAATTTATGTTATAATTCCTATTTGCAAGTTAGATCTATTTTTATGTGTTATGCAAGTTGTGATGTTTCTTTTCTTTTTATGAGTTAGACTATTTGCAGGTCTAACATATTTCATACTAAACGTACGAACGACGTAGGGGCCATGGGAAAATATTAAATATTAATATTTTGAATTGGCATAAAAATGGCTTAAAAGCATATAATAAATTTGAGACATTAATTGGCCTAATTTATATGCATAGAAATTATGGACATAATTTAGGTGACAATTATGGACATAGATTAATTTTGAAGTTATTGACAATTTGAAATGGAGATATTAATTCTAATTGGGGTCGAATAATAATATGTAAAAATAAATGCCTAAGACACGAGGTTATACTCGTTTGTGGTGTAAGACTGCCCAGACCCGCCCGACAAATCCAGAAACCACAAACGGTAGTCAAATGTGAGAGGTCAAAGACATAAATAAAATGCGTAATAAACGCATAAGACACGAGGTTAGACTCGTTTGTGGTATAAGACTGCCCGGACCCGCCCGGCACATCCAGCAACCACAAACGGCAGTCTAATGTGAGAGGTCGTAGGCATAATTAAAATATGCTTAGACACGATGTTAAGTCTGGCTTGTGGTGGAAGTCTTCCCGGAACCGCCCGGCATATCCAGTGACCACAAGCAATCAACTTAATATGGGAGGTCTGCGCATTAATAATTAATTAATGCTGATCAAAGACGAATATAAATGACAAACAGAAGTTTGGTTGAGTGGAGTAAATCTCTAAGTACCAATCTGATGTTGATTTCGATCTTCGGGGTTGATACTTAGGGAGTTATTCTCTTAACCAATGTATTTGTGAACTAAGATGTACTTAATCATAAATTAAGTAAAACATGGTATATGATATATATATATATATATATAATACATAACATGATAAGTGGATAGGGTTAAGACCAGCTTAACCAATAATATATTAATCTGATAAGGGAATAGGGTTAAGACAAATTTAACCAACATTGATTTGATAAGTGAATAGGGTTAAGACAAACTTAACCAATATCGATTTGATAAGTGGGTAAGGTTAAGACCAGCTTAACCAAAAAAATATAAGTAGGTAGGGTTAAGACCAGCTTAACAAATAATATATTAATCTGATAAGTGGATACGGTTAAGACAAACTTAACCAACATTGATCTGATAAGTGGATAGGGTTAAGACCAGAATAACAAATAATATATTAATTTGATAAGTGGATGGGGTTAAGACCAACTTAGCCAATAATATATAAGTGGATAGGGTTAAGACTAGCTTAACCATATATATATATATTGATCTGATAAGCGGAAAGGGTTAAGACAAGCTTAAGCAATAACACATGTTGATTTGATAAGTAGGTAACATGGGTGACATGTGGGATATAATCATTAACACTTAACCAAGATAAACATGTGGTGGGACATGGGGGTTAAGTGGATGACATGGGAGACATGTGAAATATGATTAGAGACACTTAACCAAATTGAAACATGTAAGAAGACATGAATAAGACGGGGTTAAGTGGAAAATTCTAGTGGGACCAAGCATAGGTGGAAAGCTTGTGTCAAGCATGGGGGACCCATTTCAAACCAGTAAACCATTAAGTATCTTAGTGAGCTCGAGTTAGATCGAGGACGGGACACGCTTACCGGGTTTGATCGTAAGAGGTCAAAAACAGGTTAACGGAGGCAACACAAGTCCAACGGGGTCATGTGCGTGCGTGGGCCCGGGCTGGTAGGTAAGACATTGTTGCATCGTGTGGATATAAGTCGTGCATCTTTAGTGGTATCGGGTTACCACTTTGGGGAGTGATACACCCCGCTGTGGGACCAGCACGAGTATCTACGGGTTAGGGAGCCGATCGAATGGGGAAGGTAGTGGGTACGACTAGCAGAGATAGGAGCAGGCGACACCTATGAAGACAGCTAGGAGTCCAACTACCATATTATGAATAAATATTGTAATTAGAATGGGGAGGGTAGTGGGTACAACTAGTGGAAATAGGAGCAGGAGGCACCTATTAAGACAACTAGGGGTACACGAAACTACCATTATTATTATTTTTTGTTCAGTAGACAGGATTGATTTTTAGGGTGACTAGTGATGGTGCAGTACAGTAATTATCCTATAGTGATTAGGAGCGAGATTAACGCCAGAATATTCCTCTTGTTTGTTTTGTCTTGACCACTTGCTTCACAGTCATTCCTTGTCTTACTAGTTTATGCCTTATCCTAATTACTTTAATAATTATATCATTAAAGTTATGGTACTCGCTAGACTTTATGTCCGACCCCCCTTTGTTTTCGCCTCTTTTCTTCCTCCCCCCCCCCCCCCAGGTTCTCAGGGTGGGACTAGTACTAGTGGAGCTTGATCTGGATCTTTCTCTCTCTTTTGGAAGTGCTTGGATTGCTGAAAGTAAAGTTTAGCTCATCTCTTTTATGGCTACTTATGTTGGGGTTACGCTTTTTACTTTATGTACTCAAAAAACAATTTGTCAAGATGGTTACTAAGTGTACTTGGTTTTTCTATTGGTTTATGATGTTGTTGTAATCAAATTATTTCTCCGCTGCAATAAAAGTTGTTTTGAATTTCTCAAGTACCAATATATGTATCTGTCTTGTTATATTCTGTTCTATTCACCAATAATACTTCATGAAAGTTAATGCATTCCCTTTGAGAGTGACATTAATGGACGTGGGGTGTTACACTTGGTATCAGAGCTGAAGGTTACAAGATCAGATGAGAGATGTTGAAAAACTGTTTTTCAAAAGCATTTTTATAAAGAAATACTTTTAAGAATATGTCTTAAGGAGAGTATTTTTAAGAGAAAAGTTTATTTTGAAAAACGGGAGACAAGATGCGTACGTTGTATGTTTTTTAACTTCTCATTTTCTACTGCTTTGTTTGTGCTTGTCCTATTGTTTAGTATGTCTTCGCGATTGTGTCTTCGATCTTTAGTGAGGAAACACCCTATGGTTGTAAACATGCGTTTGAGACATGTTATGTTTGGTGGATGCAAACGGATGCAAGTGGTTGCTAGTGGATGCCCGTGGATGCATGTACACACATTGGGCACTAGATCGGCTCAGTTACTGTCATATTGCATATAAATATGTGTGCATATTTAAATTAATGGATGTATAATGGTTGTGTTATCATATGGATGCTGCATTTAGATGAATGGTCATGCAAGCATGTAGAAATAATATGTATCGTTAGGATTCTTTTGCATACATAATGGACGCATGGCACTATCATGATTTGCATTAAGGAGGTCAACTGAATCAGTAGACCGTCTGATTTTGCATTAGATAAGGAACATATACGCACACTTTGCATATGTTCATACGGTGTTAGACCAAAAAGTGGTTCTAACACCCAAATTAACTAAAATCAGAATAAAATAAGATCAAAGGTAAAATAGAGACACAGAATTTATAGTGGTTCGGCGTTGAAAAGCCTACGTCCACTTGTCAATCACTATTCTCGATGATATAGTTGCAATTACAATGAGATATTCACTCAATTTCACTCACAACTCACATACATTCACTAAATTGTCTCAAAACAAATGTTAAAAGACGATTTGGATTATCTGAGAGTGCTGGAATTCGGTTTATGAAAGTGGTTGAACTCTCAAAGTGCCAAAAAGAAGATCCCTTCAATTGTCTCCAGACAGGGTATTTATAGGTGAAAATTTGCTCAGAACCCGATCCGGATCGGAGCCACGTGTCTTCCATCCCATCGTCCTCGGGTTCAGACGGATTCTAGTGCTGACAGCGCATCAGAGTAGTGGTTATTGTGGGTAGGAACTGGTCATAACCGCTCCGCATCTTCAGGCGATCGTGGGGGGAAGTGACGTGGGTTATAGGTTCGGTTCGGAGGAGCCTGCAGAGAGGGTTCGGATCGGAGCATCCGATCCGACCCGACTTAATGCTGAAACTAAATCCTTATCCGTTTCGATCTGCTCCGTTCCAACCTGGTAGTAGGTAGCCCTCCGATCTGAATAGCAGCGTCTCTTCGATCCAAATCGTAACAGCTCTCCGATCCGAACAGCAACATCTCTCCGATCCGATCCGCTATGATGCTTTCTAAGTTCTTCAACGTTTCACATCTCGACTTTGTGTTGCCCAGTTCACAAAGTGGGCTAACATTTTGCCCCCTCAAAGGATGCTTCTGTTGGAGACGGAGCATGCTTTGATTATCATTGCACAGCGCCTTCTAGGTAATTTTCCCTTTGATTTTCCTTGTGCTTTCATCCTCTTCTTCGAATTTTAATTTAACTTACTGCTGAGTTACAACATTCTGTTCGGTTCGGATTCCGACCCGAACGGATCCCCTTCTTCTTCTATTTCGCATTGGACTAGTGGGCCAAGCCACGCTACTGGGCCTTCGAGCCGGTCCGAACGGGGAGACGAATAGTCACCATGTTTTTATATAAATTCAGCCTTCATCTTCCTCCCACTTTCTTTTTACTTTATCGTTTTACAAGTTCTGCTCCGAAACTTTAGGATTCAAAAGAGAAAAAAGAACTTTTTACCATTCTCGTGCGAATCTCCAGCTTATCCACCTTGGTAGGTCTAAATCCCTGATCGACCTCATGACAATAGGTTTTAATTGAAATTTATGGTCAACTCGATCGATCTGAATGTGATTTCCACGCTACAGCATCCTCTTCCTTCGTTATTGTTGTTGGTGGCTTCGTTGCTACTTCGAGACGTTGGAAGAGGGAGTCGTAGTTTGTTCGGTCATGACTGGGGCGTCGGAGATGATATTGGGTCTAAGACTAAAGAAGAGGAAGAAGAAGAAGATCACAGGGAGTCGGTTCGGGCGATGGAGTATGGAAAGTGGAGGAAGGGAAAAAGAAGAGAAATCCAGAGGGTCGGATCGAGTCGGGGCAAGTAGTTAAAGAAGGGGGGAATGGAGCTCACCTAACCGGATCGGGTCAGACTGTAAGATAAAGGAGGAGAGGCATGACTGCGTGATCCGACCCGAACCGTTCGGGGAATCTACTTCCGAGCCGATCCGATTTTGATTCCTGAGCTTCATTGTTTATCCGAGCCCAAGGTAGGGCTATGCCCCTGATCCGATCCCAATGAATGCGCCCGAACCAAACCGAAGTGCAGTCCATCTTAAGGCATAAAAACTCGTTTAACTGGCCCAATCAACTTTTGGCATAATCTTCAATTAATGGACAGTTAGGATAGTGCCTTGCGAACATAACTGGACATCAAGAACTGCCTCGATCCTTTTTTACTTTGCCAAAATTTTGCGTCGCACTTTCAAACATTAACTTTACACTTTCCGCATACACTGTTTACACTTTAGTTTGCACACATGCACGGGGGGATACGGGCTAATTTACTCTAACTTGTCCTATTGCTTCTTCAATAGTTTTGTGACCATGACATCCAGACGCTCCTCTAGACTAGCAGAGAAGAAGGAGGCCTCAGAGACATCCAACAAAATTACTCTTGAGGACATATCTTCTTCCTCGGATCCAGAATGGAATGACGAGGGCTCAGACTACGAGGTTGGAACTCGTGAAAGCGACAACGTGTCTTCGGAGGGTGGAGTTTCTCTAGGTAGTGAAGAGGAAGAAGGATTGGTGATAACCGAGCTCCTGATGAATTTGAATCTGCCGTCATATTGGAATCACCTCAAGATTCCGTTGAATCGACGATCGACAATGACAGACTTGCCCGCATCTGTCTAAAGTACGGGATACTAAAAAGGGACACCCTGGTGCCTTCGAGAACTGACCGTCCCCGCAACCCTCCAGAAGGGTATATGGCAATTACTCGGTTGATGTGCATGGTCGGTGCTATCCCTCCATTTTCTCCTTTCATCGTCGATTTTCTAAGACAAATGCGGATTGCCCCCATGCAGCTGCACCCTAACTCTTATGCTTACTTGTACACCTTATATGTAGCTTACCGTGAGATCTTAGGCATAGAGCTCACTTTTGATGACGTTCATTTCTTCTATAACTTCAAGCATCGGACTCGAGAGACTCCTTCTTTCTGTTACTTTGAGTCTGTCCCTAAGAGGAAAATAATTCCAGCGCCATTCAGTAGTAAAGCTGGGGATTCCAGGCTGAAATGGTTTTATGTGAAGCGACAACCAGGGTATGCTAGGAGGTGGACGAAATCAAGTAAAGCACTGGTTTTCTAAATCTTGACTCTATACATTCAAGCCATCGCCTTAACTCGTTTTTCTTTTTGTTTGCAGTCGATAACCCAAAACAAATATCAGACCAAGTATTCTTTGACCGGATGCACCAGCTCCTTAATGGCGATCAGAAGTTTTTAACTATTGATGAAGTCCTTAAGGACGAATATCTTCATTTTCATGGGTTGCTATCTGTTACTCGTAGCAATGATCATGGGACGGTTCCATATGTATATATTCCCCCAGTGGACGTAATCCCTGAAACAGGAGAAGGTTCGAGAGCTCCTACAGTGCCTCTTCCGGCTTCACCCTCTCCTTCTTCTACCCAAGATGATGAATTGGCGAACATGGCCGCCAAGCATCGCGAAGGGTATACTGTTCCTGAGGATGCCATTTCTCCGGAAAGGTCAATGTCTTCCAAAGAGTCATCGATCGATGCTTCTGAGGGAGATGTCCCTAGCACTGATGACCCACTATTTCAGGGTTTGGGGGATCTCCCCTTACCTGAAACTATTTACACTTTAGAGGATTTTAGGAAGAATCCTTTAGTTTTCACTTCTTCCGAAGAGACCACTCCTGCTAAGGCCAAAGAGCCCGCTCGTACTAGTCTAACTTCGGACTCGGGTTTGTCGGGGGGAAAACACCACTTAGGACGCACTTTACACAATAACACCACTATTCACAGCATCTCTCTTTGTGAAAATATTTATCCTGAATTTCATTTGTTTTGTTGTGCAGGCACGATGTCCCGATCTTACTATGATATCAGGAAACTTCACCGTAGCATGTCAAATCCGCCCTATGATACTGAGCATGATTGCCGTGAAGATCGCGGCAGGGAGGACAGAAGGCCCTATGATCCTCATCGTTCGCGAACCTCGCGTTCTCGCTCTCCTGTCCGGACAGACCCAGAACGATATAAAGGTTACCAAGGTCGTCGGGAAGAGGACAGGCCGCAATCAAAAGACTCAACCTCTTCTCAAGAAAAACGCAGCAGGGAGAGGAGACCGCCAAAAGATACTGCATCACGAAGCAAGCGTAAGGTCCCTGCTACACGATCTAGAATGGATAAAGAGGCTATTGAGTCCTCCACGCACAGGGATACTGAGCTGACGATTCCTGCCCCTCCGCCGCTAGACGCTGAAACTGCAGTTAAGCGGGCGTATCTGGAGAAGCAATTTCCTGAACATTACTTCGAAAACTTGACTTTTTTACCTACCCTTGAGCCTGTTTCTTCAAGGTGGGCAGATGAGGCCAAAGCAAAGATAGATGCGGTCGAGAAACAGTATTCTGAAATGTTCAAGTATTCACGCAACCTTTCCAGAATCATCCGCACTTTAATCACGAATGCTGACTCGATGCAAAAAACCGCAGAAGACGATGCAAAGGCCTTAAAGAATCTAGGAAAAGACTTGGAGGATACACAGGCCCAGCTTGCTGTTGCTCAACGGGATGCTACTAGCTTAAAACAACAATTTGAAGATATGCAAAAACGCTATCATGATTTGCTTGAGTCCCATACCTAAGAGCGTTCGGAGCTGAAAAAGCAAGCTGAAGATGCCAAGTCAGATGCTGCCCAAACGCGACTTGCATACGCTGACCTTGAGCGGAAGAATACCGAGTTAGCAAGGAGGAACGCTGAACTGGAAAAGAAAAATGCTGACTTGGCTTCTAAGCTAGTGGAGGCGGAGAACATGGCTGCTCTAGCGGAGGGTGACGTTGAATGTGCTATCAAATCCGCTGAAGAAGCCCGCAAACAACTGTCGGAGGCTGAGGTTCAGAGTTTCGGCGAATTAATGATTGAATTCTTTGCGCACATCATCCGCCGCCGAAACATTTCTTGGATTGAAGATTATCCATCTACTCTAGTCCAAGTATGGAGTCAAATCGTTGAGTGGGAGAAAGAGGAGCTCAAGGTTGATTCCATTGACGAGGACAAGCTGATGGAGAAATATTTAAGAGATGATGAGCCAGAACGCCTAGCTGAAGGGCGCCGCCTCATTGCTGCTGCTATGGACGAAGAGAGGCGGAGGACTAAGCAAAAGAACATTCCCGAGGCTGGTTCCTCTTCTACTGCCCCGTAACTTCTGAAATAGAGGGATATGATCCTGAAAACCCGAGGATCCCTCGAACAACTCTTTTATCCCCTATTCCCGAGACGGCATCGGAGACAGCAGTTACTCCAGCTGAGAAGTCTTCGGAAGGTATATCTACCTTTTCACCTCAATTTGTCAAGGCTATCTCTACCTTTCGCCACGTGATTGAGCAATCGATGAAAAACCCATTATTTTCTCCTGAGTTGATAACTGTTGCTTCTCACTCTATAGGTATTGAGCTGTCCGGAAAGACAGATGTGTCCCAGGGAACCGCCTCTGGGGCGGAGCCTACGGAGAAGGCAAAAGGGGGAAAGGACAAGGCTGCTCCCATAGATTTGGGAGAGGGAAGCGAACCGTCTAAGGCTGAATCTCCTCGTGATGACGAAATGATAGATGCCTTAAAGGACGATTGCGGCGATGGGGGACATGAGGAAGATCCGGAGGTGGCAATAGTCGGGGAGTCGAAAAGCGCTGATGATGTTACCTTAGCTGCACTGAAAGCTGACCAAGATAAATGCATGCAGCTTAAATCGGAAGACTTAGACCCTGAAAGCCTTAAGCCCCTCGCAGTAGTGGATGCGGGATCAAGGTTAGTTGTTAAGCTTTCGACTAGATCCATTACAGAGGAACTTGCTAAAAAGTCTCCTCTTGATTCCAGCGCTCCGCCTTCCGGGAAGAAGTCGACTGATTCCAGCACCTCAGCTTCAGGGAAGAAAAAGTCAAAGCGCATCCTGACGGAGGCCGAGAAAGAGGCGAGAGATGCGGAAAAGGCTGCTAAGAAATCCAAGCCCTCTTCAAAGTCCAAATGATGAAGTATCTTGCGTTATTTTAGCGTTTGATTGACCAATAATTATTGCTGTAAGGGTGGCCCTTGCACCTTCTTTTTGCCTGTTTTCCTGTACAAATTCATTCATTTGTAAATAGAAAATAATTCATTTTCTGCAATGTCTGTTAGTCATTAGTTTTGCACTTATGTAAGAATGCATGTCTTACTATAGTTGTGTAATGAAGTTATGGTGGGGGGAAATATGTGTATACATATATGCCCCCAGTCAATCTCAAAAAACTATTCAAGACTTAATCAAGTAGTCTAAATGTCCCCGATTTTTCGACGGGATTGCATTCTCTGTGCCGTCAATGCCTGTCGTTTTTTCTGGCATTTTTTATACTCTCCTGCCTTATACTCAGGTTAGAGTTCTTACTGAGGCGGTCTCTTGTCTGGATGCACCTTCACGCCTCAGAGGACGTCGTCTTCCCGTCCTTTATACTCTCTCTCAATTCTTGAGAGTTAGAGTTAAGAATGTCGTCTTCCCATTCTTTTATGTCTTATCGCACAAACAGTCGTTGTGCTTTTTCTTGCGTATAAACTGTTTTCAACCTTTCAGGTTTTAAATCATCTTATATTTCATAATCGCAACAGAATAGTAGATGGAGGTATATATATAATGCATGAAAGTAAATGACACACGATATTTTTATAGTGGTTTGGCTATGTCGTAGCCTACATCCACTTTATAGTTCTTTATTCATATCATCAGACTTTCCTAAGGCAAGTCGTGCCTTTTTACAGAGTTCATAAGAAAAATAGCAAAGAGTACAACATTTCTAATCCAAATATCGCATCAAGTGTTGGGCATTCCATGCTCTAGGTACCTCTTCGCCATCTACGGTCGTTAACTTGAAGGTTCCTGTTTCAAGTTTCTGTTGGATGACAAAGGGTCCTTCCCACTTTGGACCGAGGTGAGGAAGGGAGGGAAAGACTCTCTTTAGCACCAAATCCCCTGGTTCAAAGGTCCTAAGGCGAACTTTTTTGTCGTAATAGCGTGCCATCTGACGTCGATATCTTGCCGCGCGCAAATCTGCTTCGTCCTTTTTTTCTTCGATTTCATCGAGAGACTCGAGTAAGTGTGCCCGATTCGTCATCGGGTCATAATACGTCACCCGGTGGGAGGGAACCTCAAGCTCTACTGGAATTACTGCTTCTGAACCAAAAGAGAGAGAGAAAGGGGTATGACTAGTAGCTGTCTTAAATGTTGTTCGATATGCCCACAAAGCTAAGGGCAATTCGTCAACCCATTTTGCCTTTGCGCGCTCTAACCGTTTCTTGAGGATAGATTTTATAACTTTGTTTATTGCTTCTACTTGCCCGTTCGACTGCGGATAGGCAACCGCAGTGTACCGTTTGTCGATCTTATATTTCTGGCAGAAATTTCTGAATTCAGCACCATCGAACTGGGTTCCGTTATCAGTTATAATGGTCCTTGGGATCCCGAATCGGCATATAATATTTCTAACCACAAAACTTATCACCTTTCTCGCCATGATTTTGGTTAGGGGCTTAGCTTCCACCCACTTCGTAAAATAGTCCACAACGACTATTGCATATTTCGCCCCTCCTTTAGCAATTGGTAGAACTCCGATGATATCAATTCCCCACGTGGCAAAAGGCCAAGGACTCACCATCAATTTGAGTTGGGTCGATGGAGCTCTGGGGATTTTGGCGAATCTCTGGCACTTATCGCAGCGTCGTGAATAATCATCCGCATCTTTATTAATTGTGGGCCAGAAGTATCCATACCGCAGTATCTTTTTCGCTAAAGTTTGACCTCCTGTATGATCTCCACACTCACCTTCGTGTACTTCTCTTAGTACACGTTTGATGTCGTTGTGTGCTATACATCGTAACAGGGGCATAGAAAATCCTTGTCTATAAAGAGTATCATCTTGTAGGACGTATCTGGTAGCCTTGCGAACTGTAGCCCGTCTCTCACTCTTCTTTGATGGGAGTATTCCATTCTTAAGGAAGTTCTTAATTGGGATCATCCACGACTCCTTCTCTGGTTCTGCTTCGAAAGTGAACTCAATTTCCATCGACTCAAAGCTTGGCGATTCCAACGTTTCAATTGGAATTATTTCAGTTTCTTCCGGGTTATCGGAACTAGCTAGCTTTGCCAGCCTGTCTGCCTTCTGGTTTTCGGCTCTTGGGATATGCGTTATGTTATACCTCTCCAGGTTGCTCAATAGCTTTTCCACTTTCCCGAGGTAGGCGATAAGTCGGGGTCCCCGAGCCATAAACTCCTTTCGCACTTGGCAAACAACGATTTTGGAGTCGCAGAATATGTCCAACGTTTTTATTCCGAGGTCTTTAGCAAGCTTCAGCCCGGCAATCAAAGCTTCATATTCAGAGTCATTGTTAGTCGCCGAAAATTCTAATCGTAGAGCGTAATATAACGACCGTCCTTCAGGAGTGACTAAGACGATTCCAGCTCCGGACCTTCAGTCGTTCTTGGCTCCGTCTGTGTATAGCTTCCATGGATCTATCTTTAACTCATCTTCGGACTTGACCACTCTGTCATCGATTATTTCCTCCTCTGGGATTGTGAACTCTGCTAAAAAGTCTGCCAGAGCTTGCCCCCTGATCGACCTCCGTGGCTGAAAATTTAAATCAAACTGACTTAATTCAATATTCCATTTGGTCAACTGTCCCGATGCTTCGGGTCTCTGCAACACCTGCCTCAGAGGCTGGTCAGTGTATATGGTCATTGGATGAGCTTGGAAATAGTGACGAAGTTTTCGGGAGGCGATTAGGAGGCTGTAAGCGAGCTTCTCAACCTTTGGGTAGTTGCGTTCTGCCGCTGCCAATTTCTTGCTTACATAATATACTGGTCTTTGCACTTTGTCTTCTTCTCGAACCAAGGCTGTGCTAACAGCGTGAGCCGAAACTGCCAAGTAAACAAATAACTCTTCGTGGTCCACTGGCTTTGACAAAATCGGTGGTTTTTCTAGCAATTCCAATAAATTTCGAAAGGCCTCAACACAGTCCGGAGTCCACTCGAAGTTCTTCTTTCCCCTTTTAATCAAATCAAAAAATGGGACGCATTTGTCCGTGGCTTTGGAGATAAACCTACTCAACGCGACTACTTTCCCCGCAAGACTTTGGAAATCTTTAATTCTCCTCGGTTCTTCAATGTTTCTAATCGCTGCTATTTGGCTAGGATTGATTTCAATCCCTCGGGAGCTCACAGTGAAGCCTAGAAACTTTCCCGATGCCACTCCAAATGAACATTTCAAAGGATTCAACTTCATCCGATACTTTCGCAGGATACCGAACATTTCTGCCAAGTCTTGCGTATGGCTGGAGGATTGTTTCGATTTGACAAGCATATCATCCACATAAACTTCCATAGTCTTCCCTATTTGATTATAAAACATCCTGTTCACCAAGCGCTGATAGGTGGCTCCAGCGTTTTTCAATCCGAACGGCATGACCACGTAACAGTATAACCCCAAATTTGTAATGAAGCTCGTGTGTTCTTGATCTGGCACGTGCATAGGAATTTGGTTGTACCCGGAATATGCGTCCATAAAAGAAAGAAGTTCGTGTCCCGCTGTTGAATCTACAAGCTGGTCAATCCTGGGAAGTGGGAAACTATCTTTCGGGCAAGCTTTGTTCAAATCTGAAAAATCAATGCAAGTCCGCCACTTTCCATTCGGCTTCTTTACTAAGACGGGATTCGATATCCAGTCGGGATATGTCGAATCTCTAATAAATCCGTTCTGTTTCAGTTTCTCCACTTCTTCTTTCAGAGCAGCCGACCTCTCTGGGCCCAGCATACGTCTCTTTTGCTTTACAAGCGGGTGTTTCGGGTTTACATTTAGTGAATGACTTATGACGGCTGGCGATATCCCACACATGTCGGCGTGGGTCCAGGCAAACACGTCCAAGTTTGCCTTCAGGAAGTCAGTTAGTTCTTTGGCCCGACGTGGATCCAACTGGGATCCAATCTTCAAAACTCTCGTTGGATATGCTTCATCAATGGGAATGTCCACTGTCGCTTCATTAGGAGTTGCATTTCTAGTCTCTGGTTCCTCGTCTTTTCTGGGATCCAGGTCTTCAGGCGTTCCTTTGGGCAACTCCTTCGGGGCCGATCCCTCTAATTGCTACGCCGAGCCCTCCTTTGGAGGAGGCGAGGCACCTTTACTCTCGATGTTAAGTCCCTTCATCAACATCTTTAATTCAGCAACATAGCAGGCCCGTCCGGAGACTTGATCTCCTCTCACTACTCCAGTTCCGGCTTCAGTTGGGAACTTAAGCAATAAACACCAAGGGGCGATGCAAGCCCTGAACTCAGCAAGGGCAGGCCTTCCCAAAAATGCATTATAAGGCGAATCTACGTCCAATACTACAAACTGAAGCATCCGTACTCTTCGACGTTCTCCTTGCCCCAAGGTTACGGGCAATTCTATGTACCCCATTGGAGCGGTCGATGCTTCGTTGAAGCCTCGGATCCAACCTTCACATGGCTTCAAATCTTCAGATTCAAGCTTCATCTGATCGAATGACTTTTTAAATAAAATATTAATAGAGCTTCCATTGTCTACTAACACCTTATGAACCAAGGCCGGCCCAATGGTGGTGGTAATGACCAACGGATCGTCGGTGGGTGACTGGATCCCGGTATTATCTCTGCTACGGAATACCACGTCGTCAAACATTGTCTTCTGTTGCTTTATTGGGGCGATATCTTCCAAGTCATCACATTCATCCACATCTACGTGCTTAGCTGCATTTACATATTGATCCATTGCTCTAAAACTGTGGATCGCTGGGTGGGGTCCACCCACTATGGAGTTGATAACAATTCCCTTACCTTTCTGCTGCGCTGTAGGCTTGGGAGCACATTGGATCTGTTTTGGAGCCTGTTCTCCTTGCCCCCTGTCTCTTGGGGCAACCTTATATTCATCCAATTTCCCTTCGCGCAGCAGCTTCTCAATCACGTCTCTCAAATGTCGACATTCATTGGTTGAATGCCCATGAGTTCCATGAAACAAACAAAACTTTCCAGTTGCCATTTCTTTCTCCGTTGAGTCGCGAGGTGGCGGTCTTTTATATTGCAAAACATTGTATGTATCCAAGTAAATGTTCTCCAGAGTGTCGTTCAATGGTGTATAATTCTCATAAGTCTGGAACCGGGGTCTTTTGTTAGGATCACTTCCCCTATTTCTATTTCTTCTGTTACCATTCGCATTACGGTTGTTGTTGTTGCCCCCGTTTCCATTATTGTCGTTTCCACTCTTATTTCCCACATTCACCTCAACTTTTCCGGAACTTTCTCCAGACTTCTTCTGTAACACCCCACACCCGCTACGGTCACTCACTAAGGGAATGCCATAACATCGGTGGAGTATTTTAAGTGAATATAGAACAGAAAAATTTCAACAAGACAGATATAAGTAATACTTGAGAATTTAAGACATCATTTCATTTCAGCGGAAAGTAAAACATGTTTGGTTACACCAAAACCATAAATAAGAGTCAAGTACATAATATCCATCCTGATTAAAAACAAAAGTACATAATCCCACTACATAACCTAATAGCCATAATAGAAAAGATAAACTGAGCTTCACATCCACGATCCAAGCTCCAAAAGATAGATAAAGCAGTCTGATCAAAGCCCACTAGTGGTAGGCCCACTCTGATAACCTAAGGGTTGGAAAAAGATAAAAACAACGGGGTCAGACATAAGTCTGAGTGAGTCCTATAACCCTAACAATACAATCATTAAAGTAATTAGGGTATGATATAAACAAGGTACGGTACCTCTGGGAATAATGACTACACTAAGTAGCCAACTAAACACAGGATGTACTAAGATAACCGAAAGGACGCATTTATCCACCCAAGGATGATTACTAGATTACACCACCCCAGATCTACCCACCCAAGGGTAATTCCTACACTGCACCACACCAGTCATTCCTAACTTAAAGGTTGATCCCACCTATGGACTTATAAAATTTACTTAATAGTTCTCGCGTACCCCTAGTTGACTAAGTAGACGCCACGGGGCCCTACAATCCACTAGGTGTACACACTACTCCCCATTCGATCGGCTCCCTAACGTAGATACCCGTGCTGGCCCCACCGTGGAGTGTACCATTCCCCAACGTGGCAACCTGATAAAACTAACGGTGCACGGCTTATATCTACACGATGCAACAACGTCTTATTTACCAGCCCGGGTCCACACACGCATATGAAACCCGTTGGTCATGCGTTGCCACCGCTAACCCATTTTTGCCTCTTATAGTCAAGCCCAATATGCGTGTCCCGTCACTCGACTAGAGTCGAGCCCACTAAGATACGTTTGGGATATTGGTTGAAATGGGCCCCCACAAGCTACCACCTAAGCTTGTTATTTTATCTAGTGTATCCCACTTAACCCCTGTTATAATCGTGCCCACCTACATGTTAAGGTTTGGTTAAGTCATCTAATCATATATCAATTGCCACTTAAGGCACCCACTAGATTTCCACATGCCACCCAAAGCACTTACTTAACCCTTTACCCATGTTTAATTACATGTTCCTCTTTGGTTAAGTATTCTAATCGTATTTTCTATTGCCACCCAAGGCAACCCACTAGATTCCTCATGCCACCCAAGGCACCCACTTAACCCCTCATGTCCCTCTACATGCTAATATGGTTAAGTGTTTCTTAATTAATTAATTAAGATCATGACCTCATAAAGACCTCTCACATTAGACCGTCTTTTATGACTGCTGGATATGCCGGTTGGGTCCGGGCAGCCTTACGTCATAAAAAGGGTCTAACCTCGTGTCTTTACTTTAATCACGTATTTAATTTGTGCCTAAGACCTCTCACATTGGGCTAACATTTGTAGCAACTGGTTAAGCCGGTTGGGTCCGGGCAGTTTTACGCTACAACTGAGTCCAACCTCGTGTCTTAGTCGATTAATTACACCTAATTAATCACCCTCCTAATTTATATTAATTATCCCTAATTAATTAATCATGTTTTCCAGAATATGGGTAGACCTAACTCAATAGGTAAATTCCCAACTCCGTAGTATGGGTAGACCTAACTCAATAGGTAAATTCCCAACTCCATAATATGGGTAGACCTAACTCAATAGGTAAATTCCCAATTATGTCCATTTAATTTGTGTTACTCTTAAGCATACCCATTCCACATCATTTTATTAACATGCATATTAACCCCATCGTTCCCCACGTAATTCGTTCTCATAACATAATAAAGGGAAGATTCATCACAAATGTCATGGGTTTAGCCAACATAGCATATAACTTTATCATGGGTTCAAAAGGTGTCAACTTGCATATATGAACATACATTAAACCCAACTAGTATTTAACCCAAACTTGCATTATGCATATCATAAAAGAGACAACTTGTATATGAACTTGCACATAAACTTGCATCATAACTTGCATATGAACTTGCATCATAACTTGCATATGAACTTGTATCATAACTTGCATATGAACTTGCATCATAACTTGCATATGAACATGTATCATAACTTGCATATGAACTTGCATCATAACTTGCATATGAACTTGCATCATAACTTGCATCATAACTTGTATCATAACTTGCATATGAACTTGCATCATAACTTGCATATGAACATGTATCATAACTTGCATATGAACTTGCATAACATGCCATACTTAGAGACAAACTTGCATATATTATGCATATCATAAAAGAGACAAACTTGCATAAAACCAAACACTTAGCATGCATAAAACCAAATACTTAGCATGCATAAAACCACATACATAACATGCATAAAACCAAATACTTAGCATGCATAAAACCAAATACATAACTTGCATAACATGTTACATATAGACTTGCATATAATCTCCCATATAGCTTGCATAACATGTTACATATGAATCAATGTTCAACATAGTGTTTTGCATCATAAAACATAGCATTAAACTTGCATATAGCACACAACATACACTATACTAAACTTGCATAAACACATTGATTCCACAAACATAGCCATATCTTATCATATCCTATCATAATCAATTTAACAATTGATTGTTAAGTCTATAGAAACTCACCAAAACCAAGATTAGCAAACTTATGAAGTAGAACTAGTTGCTATTCAAGAAGGAGATGATGATTAGAGGTTGATTAGCTTGCAACTTTCTTCATAAACTAGTGGAGGCTCCTCTCAAGTTTGATTTTGGCGGCATGATGGCATCATTTCTATTTTTAGTAGGGATTAGGCTTGCATTAGGGTGTATTTATAGGATTAGGGTGTGTTTTAGACCATAGGATTAACCCTAGGTTAGATTAGGTCCGTCAGATTTAGGAAGTCTCTAGAACACAGCCCAGCCCTAGCCAGAAAACCAGACCTGGTGCACCCAGGCCAAATGGCTCGACACCCTGTGTCGACAGGCAAGTTGACAGGGCAGTCGACTCCCCAGTCGACAGGCCTGTCGACAGCCCTGTCGACATGAGTAGGACGGGAAGTTTCCCGCCTGGCCCCCTGCTGGCTCCAATTTCGAAATCTGATTTTTAATTTTTAAATCTTTTTTTAACTTTGAATTTTCTGCAAACTTCATTGGGCCATAACTGGGCCATACGGACTCCGATTTACAAAATTTCGGACTCTATTTTGCGTATTTTTCCGAGACGAACGTAATGACGTAGCCCGTTTCCCCCAATTCCCAAACCTGAGATTATTTGTTCTGTAATTAGTGAATTTTAACATTAACCAAAATTCGGGGTGTTACATCTTCACGGCAACATTACTCTGAACATTTTCTTTTGAAGCCGCCCCAGACTTTCTCTTTCGGTTTTCCCTGGCCTCCTCTCGTCTTAACTGAATATCGGCCTTATCATAGAATAACTCTCTCGTGGGGGGTGGCTTCCCAGAAAGGTAATCTCCAAACTCGGAGTCAGGATTGACTCCTTCCATCAAAGCCATCAAGATGGTGGGCTCGTGCGGGTCACTAACTTCAGTCACAGCTAAGTTGAAACGGTCGAGATATGACCTCAAAGACTCTCCCGGCGCCTGCTTAATTCTTGATAATTCAATAACACTCTTAGACTTTCGGGTATGGAGTCGGAACTGATTCATAAAACGTTCGCTCAATTCCCTATAATTCGATATTGACCGAGGGGGAAGTCGGGTAAACCATAGCAGCGCCACATCTTCTAAGTAGATCGGGAATGCTTTACACTTCACTGCGTCAGGGGCAGCAGCAGCATTCATGAGCCATGAGTATCGCATCAAATGCTGTCCCGGATCGGTTCTCCGATTGTACTTGTCCATCTGCGGCAGGTTAAAACGTCGGGGAAACTGAAAGTTGAGGATGTCGTCAGTGAAAGGAGTATGGCTTCGCTCAATGCCATAATCTTCATTGGTGTAGTTCCGGCTTTCGGACATAATCTGGCGTACCATTGCCCATACGTCAGCATTAGTCAGGGGCCGTTCAGGCTCCCTGGCCCTGGTATCCGGGTTCCTTCTGGGCTCTTGTTCAGGAGATGCCCTTCTTTTGATGTTTGGGTTGCTTCTGCTCTGCTTCGTTCCCTACGCTCCCGGTCGATCTCGGGAGGAAGGGGCTGGAGCATCTGCCCCTGAGTGGGATTGGTAAGGTTAGGGTCTCTAGGCAATACATGGGATCCTTGCATCGGTAACAACATAGGCTCTCTCAAGCTTGGATCATTGGGTCCTAGTACTCGTGCAGCATCCTCACGGGACCCCAGAGATCCGAACGTCAGCTGCTCCAAATTCTGAGGTCGTTCGAGCGGCCTTCTTTCACGGGGTCGTTCTTCCTCGGAAGAAGAAGACTGATCCATTGGTGTGTGACGAACCGCGGATGGGGTTCTCTGTCTATGGAGTTCTCTAATTTCCCTGCTCATGTGTCTCATGTTTTCTTGCATCATGAGATTGGTGCGTTCGTGGATTTTCATAGCCTCCCTAGTACTCTCAAGCATGTCAAGCAGGCGCGAGAAATCTCCTTGAGTAATAGGCGCAAATGGATTGACCTGATCATTGACCCTGGTGGCTGGAGTTGGAGCATTTGAAGGGGCTCGAGTAGAGGTTCCAACATCACCAAGTGACAGGTCGGTTCGGAGATGGGCAATCAGGTCGGGTCGGAGCTGGGAGACCTGTTCGGGTCGGAGCTGGGAAGCCAAGTCGGATCGGTGTAGGGCGAGTTGCTTGGGTCGGTTCAGGTTGGGGGAGTGCACTGCTTCAGAATCTCCTACCCGGATCGGATCGGAGCTCTCCCCTTGAGTGCGGTTCGGATTTCCTGTATCAGTCTGTTCCACTACCGAGCTCTGCCCACGAGACCTTGTCACAACCGCATTTTGCATATCTTCACCAACTCCGTTCCCTCGACTAGTTTGAACATCCTTGCCTTTTCCTTTGGCCATAGTTTTTCAACAATCAATCAACAAATATTCAGGAGCGTCGAAACTTGAGGATTAACTTCTTTGAACTCGGCGGTCCAAAAGGTAGAACGATAATCCCGAAAACAGAGAATTCAGATGTCTCTCAGTGAAAGCACCAAAATGTTAGACCAAAAAGTGGTTCTAACACCCAATTTAACTAAAATCAGAATAAAATAAGATCAAAGGTAAAATAGAGACACAGAATTTATAGTGGTTCGGCGTTGAAAAGCCTACGTCCACTTGTCAATCACTATTCTCGATGATATAGTTGCAATTACAATGAGATATTCACTCAATTTCACTCACAACTCACATACATTCACTCAATTGTCTCAAAACAAATGTTAAAAGACGATTTGGATTATCTGGGAGTGCTGGAATTCGGTTTATGAAAGTGGTTGAACTCTCAAAGTGCCAAAAAGAAGATCCCTTCAATTGTCTCCAGACAGGGTATTTATAGGTGAAAATTTGCTCAGAACCCGATACGGATCGGAGCCACGTGTCTTCCATCCCAACGTCCTCGGGTTCGGATGGATTCTAGTGCTGACAGCGCATCAGAGTAATGGTTATTGTGGGTAGGAACTAGTCATAACCGCTCCGTATCTTCAGGCGATCGTGGGGGGAAGTGACGTGGGTTATAGGTTCGGTTCGGAGGAGCCTGCAGAGAGGGTTCGGATCGGAGCATCCGATCCGACCCGACTTAATGCTGAAACTAAATCCTTATCCGTTTCGATCTGCTCCGTTCCAACCTGGTAGTAGGTAGCCCTCCGATCTGAATAGCAGCGTCTCTTCGATCCAAATCGTAACAGCTCTCCGATCCGAACAGCAACATCTCTCCGATCCGATCCGTTATGATGCTTTCTAAGTTCTTCAACGTTTCACATCTCGACTTTGTGTTGCCCAGTTCACAAAGTGGGCTAACATACGGCATTAAAAGTCTTTCAAGGACAGTGGATGCATGTGTTTGTTGATTGAGTTGATGGATGATTGGATGGTAGGATATACATTCTCCTTAACATGGAGATTTCGGGGGCTAATTCCTTTAAGGAGGGGAGAATGTAACACCCCATAATTTTAAAAATTAAAATTAATAATTTATAGAATACTTGATTGTTAAAGTGATAATTAAGGGAAACGGGTTACGCCATTACGTTCATCTCGAAATTCTGCTTGGAATAGAGTCCAAGTTTTCGAAAATCGGACTTTGTATGAAGAAGTTATAGCCCTCAGAACTTTCATAAATTTATATAAAACAATTCAGAAAATTAAATACCAAGGCAGGTCGACCAGGGAGTCAACCTACCCCAGGCCAGGTCGACCAGGGGGTCGACCTCACTATATACAGGTCGACCTGGGGGTCGACCTCCCCCTCGGGCCAGATCTGAAACCTGACGTGTTTCTTCGTGTGACGATTTTCTGACTCATTAGGGCTTGTGTGGCAAGTTCTGGTTGGTTGTCTTAGGTTTGAATAGCTTTGATTAGTCCTAGGTTTATCTAACAGCTTAGGTTGATTTAAACTTCTATAAAAGAGTACCTAGACTAAAACCATAAACAAAAACAAATTTTTTCTCTTGGCCACCATGCTGCTGCTAGGATAGTTCTCCTTCCTAAAGCTTAGGGATTAGCAAGTCAGAATTCTAATTTCAAAAGACGAACAAACCATTCTCTTCTCTAACCTATCTTTGTGAGTACTATTTCATTCACAATATAATTAATAAATTAATTATGATGGGTTGTAATTGGATTATGAGAACATGTCTGTTGAATCACGTGATGTTGTTTAACTTTGTTACCATATGTTGGTAGATCTATTTCATATTTAACTTGATTCATTTTATATGTGAATTTTATGCAAGTTTGGGATGTTAAATCATATGTGAATTTTATGCAAGTTTGGGATGTTAAATCATATGTCAAATCGTATGTGAATTTTATGCAAGTTTGGGGTGTTAAATCATATGTTAATTCATATGTGAATTTTATGCAAGTTTGGGATGTTAAATCATATGTTAATTTATATGCGTATCTTATACAAGTTTGGGATGTTAAATAATATGTTAATTCATATGTGAATCTCATGCAAGTTTGGATGTTAAATCATATGCTAATTCGTATGTGAATTTTATGCAAGTTTGGGATGTTAAATTGTATGTTAGTTTGAATATGAATCTTATGCAAGTCTATGTGTGAATTGTACACAAGTTTATATGTGAATCAAGTATATACATATGCTAGTTTATATGCAAAAACATGTGGTAAATTCATATGCAAGTTGTAGAAATCCATATGCAAGTTTAGGTGAAAAACTATATTCACATTTTTGGGTGAAAATTATATTCACATATGCAAGTTAAGTGAGACCCATAATTTATATATGCAAGTTCACAATTTCATGTTTAGATCTATATTTAGATCCATGGTAGTTTATGCAAATATATGATTCTCTATGACCATTGTCTATGCAAATTATTGGCTATGCGAATTTATGTTATAATTCCTATTTGCAAGTTAGATCTATTTTTATGTGCTATGCAATTTGTGATGTTTCTTTTCTTTTTATGAGTTAGACTATTTTCAGGTCTAACATATTTCATATTAAACGTGCGAACGACGTGGGGGCAATGGGAAAATATTAAATATTAATATTGTGAATTGGCATAAAAATAGCTTAAAAGCATATAATAAATTTGAGACATTAATTGGCCTAATTTATATACATAGAAATTATGGACATAATTTAGGTGACAATTATGGGCATAGATAAATTTGGAAGTTATTAACAATTTGAAATGGAGATATTAATTCGAATTGGGTTCGAATAGTAATATGTAATAATAAATGCCTAAGACACGAGTTAGACTCATTTGTGGTGTAAGATTGCCCGGACCCGCCCGGCAAATCCAGCAACCACAAACGGTAGTCAAATGTGAGAGGTCAAAGACATAAATTAAATGCGTAATAAATACCTTAGACACGAGGTTAGACTCTTTTGTGGTGTAAGACTGCCCGGACCCGCCCGGCACATCCAGCAACCACAAACGACTGTCTAATGTGAGAGGTCGTAGGCATAATTAAAAGATGCTTAGACACGATGTAAATTCTGGCTTGTGGTGGAAGTATGCCCGGAACCGCACGGCATATCTAGCGACCACAAGCAATCAACTTAATGTGGGAGGTCTGTGCATTAATAATTAATTAATGCTGAGCAAAGACGAATATAAATGATAAACAAAAGTTTGGTTGAGTGGATTAATTCTCTGAGTACTAATCTTATGTTGATTTCGGTGTTCGGGGTTGATACTTAGGGAGTTATTCTCTTAACCAATGTATTTGTGAACTAAGATGTACTTAATCATAAATTAAGTAAAACATGTAATATGATATATATATATATATATATACATATATGTACATAACATGATAAGTGGATAGGGTTGACCAACTTAACCAATAATATATTAATCTGATAAGTGAATCGGGTTAAGACAAACTTAACCAACGCTAATTTGATAAGTGAATAGGGTTAAGACAAACTTAACAAATATTGATTTGATAAGTGGGTAAGGTCAAGACCAGCTTAGCCAAAAATATATAGGTGAGTAGGGTTAAGACCAACTTAACCAATAATATATTAATCTGATAATTGGATAGGGTTAAGACAAACTTAACCAATATTGATCTGATAAGTGGATAGGGTTAAGACCAGATTAACCAATAATATATTAATTTGATAAGTGGATGGGGTTAAGACCAACTTAGCCAATAATATATAAGTGGATAGGGTTAAGACCAGCTTAACCATATATATATATATATATTGATCTGATAAGCAGATAGGGTTAAGACAAGCTTAACCAATAACACATGTTGATTTGATAAGTGGGTAACATGGGTGACATATGGGATATAATCATTAACACTTAACCAAGATAAACATATGGTGGGCCATGGGGGTTAAGTGGATGACATGGGATACATTTGAAATACGATTAGAGACACTTAACCAAATTGAAACATGTAAGAAGACATGAATAAGAAGGGGTTAAGTGGAAAATTCTAGTGGGGACCAAGCATAGGTGGAAAGCTTGTGTCAAGCATGGGGGACCCATTTCAAACCAGTAACCCATTAAGTATCTTTGTTAGCTCGAGTTAGATCGAGGATGGGACACGCTTACTGGGTTTGATCGTAAGAAGTCAAAACGGGTTAACGGTGGCAACGCAAGTCCAACGGGGTCATGTACGTGCGTGGGACCGGGCTGGTAGGTAAGACGTTGTTGCATCGTGCAGATATAAGTTGCGCATCTTTAGTGGTATCGGGTTGCCACATTGGGGAGTGATACACCCCACTGTGGGACCAGCATGGGTATCTACTAGTTAGGGAGCCGATCGAATGGGGAAGGTAGTGGGTACGACTAGCGGAGATAGGAGCAGGCAACACCTATGAAGACAGCTAGGAGTCCAACTACCATATTATGAATAAATATTGTAATTAGAATGGGGAGGGTAGTGGGTACAACTAGTCGAAATAGGAGCAGGCGACACCTATGAAGACAACTAGGGGTACACGAAACTACCATTATTATTATTTTGTTCAGTAGGCGGGATCGATTTTTAGGATGACTAGTAATGGTGCAGTATAGTAATTATCCTATAGTGATTACGAGCGAGATTAACGCCAGAATATTCCTCTTGTTTGTTTTGTCTTTCCCACCTGCTTCATAGTTATAGTACTCGCCAGACTTTATGTCTGATCCCCTTTGTTTTCACCTCTTTTCTTCCTTCCCCTCCCACCTCTCCCCAGGTTCTTAGGGTGGGACTAGTACTAATGGAGCTTGATCCGGATCTTTCTCTCTCTTTTGGAAGTGCTTGGATTGCTAAAAGTAAATGTAATGGCGCGTTTTGTTAGCTGTCGAATAATTAATTTATTTAATTATTAAATATCGATTGGGCGATATCGATGACTTGAATTAAATAATATTGAATATTTAATTAAAATAAATAATATAATAATATATTATAATGTCGAAATAATCGGAAATCACCGAATTCACAATACTGTGTGAATTGGATTAGCTAAAATATTTAATTCAGTTTAGAATTTGATTTGAATAACGAATCGATTTAATAATCGACGTTAAAACGTATTAATTATATTATAATTAAAATAGAGCGCGTAACGACGCGACAGTTCGTTATTTGGCGATTTAGACTTCAAGTGGATGTACAGGGTTCGTTTTAAATCGGATTGCTATGAAACAAGAAACGTGTGGAGCTGGTGAAGTATATCTTTCTAGTGGAAGAGAAAAATCGAGATTTCGTCGTGTAGATTTTGATGTACGTCCAAATCAAATTTAAGAATTGTCGCTATAGAATCGTTTATCGACCGTATCGGTTTATTCGATATAACTAGAGATCGGGTTTGAATTTAGATAAGGTTCTTTTGGGGAATAGTGATAATTTAATTTTTAGAATTTTACTATAATTTTTAATTAATTAAATAAGCAACTTTTTATTTGGAGTGTTTCGCACCCTGAAATCAACATTTTGAAGTTTCAAAATATGAGTCCATCTACCGGTATTATTACATTTTTGGGATCACGGCACATTACTCGATTTAATGATATTTTTATATCAGTCCGTGGAAAAACAGAGTTTCGCATAATGGGGTACTCTCAAACGTAAAACAAATATCTTAACTGATTTCAGCAACCAAACAAAGGCCACGTTCATTTCTCCTCAACCGTCAGTACTCCTTGGTCCTCAAAGAAAAATCGGGGCTCTCACAATGCAACAAAACAAAAGTGGGACGTCGTCCTTAAAATATCCACAAGAAAGCCACTTTATAATCACCTCAAGTCTTAAAACCTAATTCAATTCCTTCAGACAAAGGCGCCGCTGATTTTCTTCGTTCAGCAAAGAGTTTCGATCTTCTTAAATCGAAATAAAAACCCAACCAAATGCCATAAATCGCAAAATCGATATTTCTGAATTCCGTATGATGAGTGCTTCGTTTCCATCGTAGTATTTTTGGGTTCCTCTCACCAGGCTCTTCATCCTCGCGTTGGATTTAATTGGTTCTATTACAGCGAACTCGAGGTCGATGGTATAGGAGTTTAAAGATCCGATTTAGAATTTTGGGTGCTGGTTTTGTGAGTGTAGCATCGATAAGAGTGGTTTGATTTTTGGGAGTTCACTGAAAAACTGGCACACCATTTCTGTTGTATGTGAGGTCGCGATCTGAGAGGAGAGTCGCAGTCACCATGGCGATGACAAAAGGAGGGGCACGGGATTTAAAAGGGTTGAAAGAGGAAGAATTCGGTGTTGATGGGGTTACTGTAGGCTTACAGTTTGGAGAATGAAGTTGCGAGGCAGATAAATGAGTTGTGCGTCAAGGGTGTTAGATGGGAAGAGTTGTAATGATTTTAGTTGATTTTGTATGTGAATGTTTTGGTAAAAGTGATGATCCGCTGAAATCTTGTTTGGGGATTCTCGAGAGAAGGTGGGAGTACGAGTACATGGAGTGGAAATCATATGAGAGGAGGAAGAAGGCTGGTATATCTGTGGACGTGGAGCTATGGTTTTGTTGGGCCGGGGTTTGTAATGTAAGCCCAACTATATTGTGTTTTAGTTACATTTTAAAATTTAATAACGTACAAATTGTAAACACTATATCTTATTCATACGTAATCGAAATTCAGCGAAACTAATCGCGTTAGGATCATGGGGACGGTGGCTACACCATGGAGCTGACTGGGAGTGGATTCGGGCTCGTTTGAATTGATGGCGAAATAAATTGTTTGATTCAAATCAAATAATCAGTTTATCGTTCTTTAACGATGAACTGCCAAAGTGAGTAAATCTCACTAACTCTGAACAGTTTATAATTTCATGTTGTATTGTTAGAACTGTTAAAATTGTCTGTTTGACTGTATGTTGACTGTTTGATTGAACTGCTAGTCAGTTAGTAGAGATTATATATATATATATTTACGTATGTATATATATATATATAAACCGTCAAATAGTTATATGTTGATTCTGTTTATCAGAATATTATGCTGGTGTTGTTTAACATCTGTGGATGCAGGGAAACAGGTTGGAGGAATCCAACAGGATTTCTCAACAGTATTTTACTGTGATTTTTATAGTGTGATATATAATGTGAAGTATATAATCTGTATGACTATGTGTGGTGGGACGATATTTATCGTCGTTATATGGTGTGTTGAAGACCATGAGAAATATCAGACTGTAGGAGAGGGGTTTTCAAAGTATATTTTGAAAATAGTTTATTTATATAAAATCAAGGGATTTTATATATATATATATAAGAAAAAGGATTTTTGAATATTAAGGAATATAGTTGGTAAAACAAATATAAAAGAGTTTTATTTGTAAATCAATATAAGGGAATATATATGTTAATCGAATATAAGAGGATATATTTGTTAGTCAAAATATAAAGGAATTATATTCGTTAGAACAAATATGAAGGATATTTATTTAGAGATTAAATAAATAGAATATTATAAAGGGTATTTTTTTAGAGATTAAATAAATAGAATTAAACTAAAGAAGATATTTATTTGTTAAATAAATAGGAGTTAACCAAGTGAATTGGTCGAGTTAACCAAGTGAATTGGTTGAGTTAAACGAAGTGAGTTAGTTAAGTTAAACTAAGTGGTTAATCAAAGTGAATTAGTTAAGTTAAACTAAGTGGTTAACCAAAGTAAATTAGTTAAGTTAAACTAAGCGGTGAATCAAAGTGAATTTGTTAAGTTAAACTAAATGATTAATCGATGTGAATTAGTTAAGTTAAACTAAAGGATTAATCGATGTGAATTAGTTAAGTTAAACTAAAGGATTAATCGATGTGAATTAGTTAAGTTAACTAAGTGGTTAATCGAAGTAAATTAGTTGAGTTAAACTAAGTGAACCGGCTAGAGTTAATCAACGTGAATTAACTAAGTTAAACTAAGTGGATTTGTTCAGTTAATCAAGACGAGTTAACCAGTTAGAGTTAATCTGTTAGAGTTAACCAGTTGAGTTAACCAGTTAGAGTCGACCAGTTAGGGTTGACCAGTTAGAGTTGACCAGTTAGAGTTGATCAGTTAGAGTTGTCCAAGTGGAGTTAATCGAGTAGAGTTGCCGAATATCACCTATTCGAAGTAGAGTTATCGAATATAGTGTATTCGAGGGAAGAGTAATCGAATATAGTTTATTCGAGTGGAGAAATCAAATGTTATTCATTTGAGAAGAGTTACCGAACATTATTTATTCGAAGAGTAGTTATCGAATATTGGTTATTCGAAGTTAGTTAATCCAAAGGAGTATTCGAAGTTAGTCAATCCAAAGGAGTTATTCGAAGTTAGTTAATCCAAAGGAGTTATTCGAAGTTAGCTAATCCAAAGGAGTTATTCGAAGTTAGTTAATCCAAAGGAGTTAGTCGAAGAGTTAATCGAATATAGTTATTCAAAAGAAGGTGTTAATCGCATATAGTTATTCGAGTAAAGTTAAAAGAGTTAATCGAATTTAGTTATTCGAAATGAGTTATTCGAATTAGATATTTGAATAGAGTTAAACACATTAGAGTGATTCGAATTACTTATTCAGATAGAGTTAAACACGTAAGAGTTAATTGAATATTAGTTATTCAATTAGAGTTAAATCGAATTTAGTTATTCGAAAGGAGTTAATCAATTTGAGTTAAGTTAATCGATTTGAATTAAGTTGAATCGAAATGGAGTAAACCGATTAGAATTAAGTTAATCGAGTTAGAGTAAATCGAATATTGGTTATTTGAAGGTAAGTTATTCGAATTAGTTATTCGAGGGAGTTAATCAAATGAGTCGATCCAAAGGAGTTAGTCGAATATTAGTTATTCGAATAGAGTTAAAGGAGTTATCGATTTTAGTTTGATCGAAAGGAGTTATCGATTAGTAAATCGAAGGAGATTTTCGAATATAGCATATTCGAAAGAAAGAGATCGAATATTGTTTATTCGAAAGAGAGAGATTTCGAATATGAGTTATTCGAAGAGAGATAATCGAATCTAGGTTATTCGAAGAAGAGTTAATCAAATAGAGATTTCTCGAAAGAGAGTTATACGTCGAATTCGATTATAGCGAAGTCGGGAAAGTACTATTTACTTTCCAGGGTTTAAATCAAGATTTAGTTATTGATTTAGGAATTAGGTGTCTGTTAAATTATTCGAGTTAGGAGATAAAGTTATAATTTAGGAGATATTGCAGAAGTAGGAATTATAACGTTATAGTTATAATCAAACGTTTTCATTTAAGAAGTGGATTCGTAACCTGAATCCGAGAATTTGCGTAAACAGATGATTGGAAAAAGTGAGTGATGAGCTTCATCCATTTCACAGTAAAGGACGTTGTTCAATTAAGGTCTGCGAGGTAATTATACCCCAACTTGATTGACTTCAGAATTGACAAAGGAATAGTTGTGGTTCGATCTAAAAGGTTGATTAGGAATAAAGCTAAGTAATAAGCGATTAATGGATTAAGCGTAACGATGTTTTATACAACGTTCATTGGAAATCCGTAAATGAGTTTTGGAAACGTTTTCCAAATATAGTCAGATATGTTTTCTAAACATAGAAAATGAAATGTTTTCATGATAAGAAGTTAAGAAATAGAGTTAAGCAAATTCAGAAACTAACTGGAGAGGGTAAGTTGAACGGTTTTCTAAGTGACGATCTGATGTTGGTTTCGACCTTCAGGATTGATACTTAGAGAATTGTCCTCATACTAGTTACAGTTAGGGACTGATAGTTGCGAAATAATAGTGATGTGAAAATAAGCTATGGAAATGTTTTCCAATGATTAATAACATATATTTTCTAAATATATGAAATAAGGAAATATGAACATATGATGATTGATCGATCGAATTTCCATTTGGAAATAAGATCGTTGTTTGTACACCGACATGTTTTCATTTGATAGTTGAATCACAGACTATCAAAGTTTTTACCATTTTAACGTTGTTAATATGGAGAGACCGGTTGGATTATTATCCAAAGAACCACTCTGTATCGGCATAAGCGTTGCGAGCAATATATGCCAAAGATAAATTGAAGACGGAGTAAAGTGCAAGGGCTGTTGTATAAGTCTTAGATAACAGTGACTAAGATGGATATATTGAATAGTGCCTTCGGTTTGTCCAGTCCCAGGACAACGTATATGGAAGAAGGTCTGACAGAGTATATCCAATGGATCGCGTAAGTTGATATGTTCAAACGTATTCACGTTTGGTGGCGGAGGAATTCGTTTCTCTTAGCCGTATACCCGTGTTATTTTTGAATAAGTCAATTTGTGATTTGGCGGGTATGACGATGTGGCATTCAAAGTGAATGGTGATCAGATGTTCTGAAGATAGACGTAGTTTCTAGCCTCACACCCGGAAGTAACAAAAGTTGGGCTAGGCAGCATGGCTAGTTGGGTCATTCCCAAGCAGGGTGTATTGTCACCGATCTAGGGAATATCCATATTTATACTTCTTTTTGATTCTGTATCTTCGAATGACGGTTTGATGGCCTATAACCGTGGTGGCAATATATTCGCGACACTCAAGCTAAATGAGTGAGCGGTCATGTGTGGCCGGGTTGCAAGACGTTCTTGTTGAACCCTGAGTGTATCACCTCTAGAGTACACTATTCAGAAGGTGCTCCCATACCTTGTCTGTTGGAATCCATTCTCCGATAAGCGCCCTACGGTTTATGATTTTATACTATGTATGTAGAACGTGAGATGCAAGCGTTTCTGCCAGTTGATATCTATTTGTACATAGACATTATTATAATATCAAAAGGTTTTTGATATAAAGATATTTTGGATTCTCATAAGGGAAAAACCCGTTCCGTTATGCGGCGTGGTCTTATGAGATATCGTTTACTTGTTCATATACATGTTTAAATTGTTTTACTCATACCAGTCCCATGACTGACCCGGAGTTTACTTTGTTGTTTTCCCTAAACTCTTGGGTGCCTAAATTTGTACGGCAGTCAAGTAGTCGGGATTTACAGATATACTTGGAGAGCTTGGAGCAGGAGACTTCAAGATTCTATAGCTATAGTTATTTCCGCTGTGTTGTAAGTGTTGTACTCTGATAAGTGTTATTGTATATATATAACTATTTACTTCAAAGTTATGTTATATATTATATGTTATTCGTTCCGCTGTGAGATTCGTGTTACTCTGATGATTCTGATGTTCTTCTTCTTCTTCTATTCTATTAGTTCTATCTTTTCTTTCTCACCTTCTAAATTCTTTCACTAACGTCGCGGAATTTCTGACTCTCGAGGAGTCGGAAATTTCCAACCGTTACAGTTGGTATCAGAGCTTAAGTTAAGAATTACTTGGCTCTGTGGCATAACTCGATAGAGATGGGATTAGTAATATCCTAGATTGAGTTTGAATGTATATATATATGAGCGCGTAATTGTTATTCAATATAAAATGGTTTTATATTGTGGAGACTCATTGGTTGAGTGGCTTGTGAATTCTGGTCGATCAGTTGATCCACTGTATCGATAAGGGTTACTAAACACTCGAATACGATGAACCATCATGGTATGTTTTGAAAGAGGGTAAATGAAATAATTTTTCCCAAAATATATTTGTTTATAGAAGGAATATATATCTTGAAATTATTATAGTATATTGATTGTGTTGGTTGTTATTATAATCGAATAAGATTATAAATGGGTGAAATGGTTATAAATGACCAATCAGAATTCATATGAATGTAATATATGAAATAGTTTGAATTAAATATGAATTTAAATCAGAATTTGGAATTTAAAATAAGGAAATTTTAAGTTCCTGGGAGATTTTGAAAATGTTTTTCGAATTGAAAATGATATAGTATTGAACTCACGTCGATAGCTGGAAAATAGATTCTGATGATGAATCTAGACATCATCAGTGTTCATTTTCGAGTTCTAAGTGACGGATTACTACCAAAGGTTTTGTTTTTGAATTGTTTTGAGAAGACAAGTTGTTTAGAAATTCAAAGGTTTTGAATTGGCATTATGATTTCAAATTGATTTGAAAGAAACCCAGGAACTTAAGTTCTGGAATTAAAATTTAACTAATGAAGTTAAATAAAATGAGATGATAAAAAAATAAATTGAAATTTAACTTGAACCGAGTTAAATAAAATTGAATTGGATTAGAGATAATCTAGAATGGAACCAAATTGATAAGTCAATAATTTGGAATTTGATATTAGAGTTCGAATGAAATTCGATTTGGGTTTGAGGATGAAAACTGATGGGAGATTGGTTGAGATAACATTGGGATATGTTGGGTTGATAACAGGTGAAAGTGATAAGGTTAATATGCCCGACAAAAAGGTACAAGTTTATATTTGATATAAGCATGAGATTTATGAGCCGATTTGGCAAGCCGCTTGGCTGTTTGATTTTCTTGTGGGTTGGAGATGGCCTAGAGAGGCGAGTTGTGGTTTTACCGATAGGGCTGTACAAAGGAGGTTATGGCAAAATTTTCCGAAAATTTAAAGTGTTTGAAAATTTTCAGAATTTTTGAAAATTTTAATTAGTCGGAAGAATAAATATTTCAGTCGATATTAAGTGGTTCGGTTGAAATCAGAAATAAGGGGTAAACCAATCTTAGGAGTTCCAATATATAGGGTCAACCTCTAACTTGGCAATTTCGAGGACGAAATTATTTTAAGGGGGGAAGTCTGTAATGGCGCGTTTTGTTAGCTGTCGAATAATTAATTTATTTAATTATTAAATATCGATTGGGCGATATCGATGACTTGAATTAAATAATATTGAATATTTAATTAAAATAAATAATATAATAATATATTATAATGTCGAAATAATCGGAAATCACCGAATTCACAATACTGTGTGAATTGGATTAGCTAAAATATTTAATTCAGTTTAGAATTTGATTTGAATAACGAATCGATTTAATAATCGACGTTAAAACGAATTAATTATATTATAATTAAAATAGAGCGCGTAACGACGCGACAGTTCGTTATTTGGCGATTTAGACTTCAAGTGGATGTACAGGGTTCGTTTTAAATCGGATTGCTGTGAAACAAGAAACGTGTGGAGCTGGTGAAGTATATCTTTCTAGTGGAAGAGAAAAATCGAGATTTCGTCGTGTAGATTTTGATGTACGTCCAAATCAAATTTCAGAAAAGTCGCTATATAATCGTTTATCGACCGTATCGGTTTATTCGATATAACTAGAGATCGGGTTTGAATTTAGATAAGGTTCTTTTGGGGAATAGTGATAATTTAATTTTTAGAATTTTACTATAATTTTTAATTAATTAAATAAGTAACTTTTTATTTGGAGTGTTTCGCACCCTGAAATCAACATTTTGAAGTTTCAAAATATGAGTCCATCTACCGGTATTATTACATTTTTGGGATCACGGCACATTACTCGATTTAATGATATTTTTATATCAGTCCGTGGACAAACAGAGTTTCGCATAATGGGGTACTCTCAAACGTAAAGCAAATATCTTAACTGATTTCAGCAACCAAACAAAGGCCACGTTCATTTCTCCTCAACCGTCAGTACTCCTTGGTCCTCAAAGAAAAATCGGGGCTCTCACAATGCCACAAAACAAAAGGGGGACGTGGTCCTTAAAATATCCACAAGAAAGCCACTTTATAATCACCTCAAGTCTTAAAACCTAATTCAATTCCTTCAGACAAAGGCGCCGCTGATTTTCTTCGTTCAGCAAAGAGTTTCGATCTTCTTAAATCGAAATAAAAACCCAACTAAATGCCATAAATCGCAAAATCGATATTTCTGAATTCCGTATGATGAGTGCTTCGTTTCCATCTTAGTATTTTTGGGTTCCTCTCACCAGGCTCTTCATCCTCGCGTTGGATTTAATTGGTTCTATTACAGCGAACTCGAGCTCGATGGTATAGGAGTTTAAAGATCCGATTTAGAATTTTGGGTGCTGGTTTTGTGAGTGTAGCATCGATAAGAGTGGTTTGATTTTTGGGAGTTCACTGAAAAACTGGCACACCATTTCTGTTGTATGTGAGGTCGCGATCTGAGAGGAGAGTCGCAGTCACCATGGCGATGACCAAAGGAGGGGCATGGGATTTAAAAGGGTTGAAAGAGGAAGAATTCGGTGTTGATGGGGTTACTGTAGGCGTACAGTTTGGAGAATGAAGTTGCGAGGCAGATAAATGAGTTGTGCGTCAAGGGTGTTAGATGGGAAGAGTTGTAATGATTTTAGTTGATTTTGTATGTGAATGTTTTGGTAAAAGTGATGATCCGCTGAAATCTTGTTTGGGGATTCTCGAGAGAAGGTGGGAGTACGAGTACATGGAGTGGAAATCATATGAGAGGAGGAAGAAGGCTGGTATATCTGTGGACGTGGAGCTATGGTTTTGTTGGGCCGGGGTTTGTAATGTAAGCCCAACTATATTGTGTTTTAGTTACATTTTAAAATTTAATAACGTACAAATTGTAAACACTATATCTTATTCATACGTAATCGAAATTCAGCGAAACTAATCGCGTTAGGATCGTGGGGACGGTGGCTACACCATGGAGCTGACTGGGAGTGGATTCGGGCTCGTTTGAATTGATGGCGAAATAAATTGTTTGATTCAAATCAAATAATCAGTTTATCGTTCTTTAACGATGAACTGCCAAAGTGAGTAAATCTCACTAACTCTGAACAGTTTATAATTTCATGTTGTATTGTTAGAACTGTTAAAATTGTCTGTTTGACTGTATGTTGACTGTTTGATTGAACTGCTAGTCAGTTAGTAGAGATTATATATATATATATATATATATTTACGTATGTATATATATATATATATATAAACCGTCAAATAGTTGTATGTTGATTCTGTTTATCAGAATATTATGCTGGTGTTGTTTAACATCTGTGGATGCAGGGAAACAGGTTGGAGGAATCCAACAGGATTCCTCAACAGTATTTTACTGTGATTTTTATAGTGTGATATATAATGTGAAGTATATAATCTGTATGACTATGTGTGGTGGGACGATATTTATCGTCGTTATATGGTGTGTTGAAGACCATGAGAAATACCAGACTGTAGGAGAGGGGTTTTCAAAGTATATTTTGAAAATAGTTTATTTATATAAAATCAAGGGATTTTATATATATATATATATAAGAAAAAGGATTTTTGAATATTAAGGAATATAGTTGGTAAAACAAATATAAAAGAGTTTTATTTGTAAATCAATATAAGGGAATATATATGTTAATCGAATATAAGAGGATATATTTGTTAGTCAAAATATAAAGGAATTATATTCGTTAGAACAAATATGAAGGATATTTATTTAGAGATTAAATAAATAGAATATTATAAAGGGTATTTTTTTAGAGATTAAATAAATAGAATTAAACTAAAGAAGATATTTATTTGTTAAATAAATAGGAGTTAACCAAGTGAATTGGTCGAGTTAACCAAGTGAATTGGTTGAGTTAAACGAAGTGAGTTAGTTAAGTTAAACTAAGTGGTTAATCAAAGTGAATTAGTTAAGTTAAACTAAGTGGTTAACCAAAGTAAATTAGTTAAGTTAAACTAAGCGGTGAATCAAAGTGAATTTGTTAAGTTAAACTAAATGATTAATCGATGTGAATTAGTTAAGTTAAACTAAAGGATTAATCGATGTGAATTAGTTAAGCTAAACTAAAGGATTAATCGATGTGAATTAGTTAAGTTAACTAAGTGGTTAATCGAAGTAAATTAGTTGAGTTAAACTAAGTGAACCGGCTAGAGTTAATCAACGTGAATTAACTAAGTTAAACTAAGTGGATTTGTTCAGTTAATCAAGACGAGTTAACCAGTTAGAGTTAATCTGTTAGAGTTAACCAGTTGAGTTAACCAGTTAGAGTCGACCAGTTAGGGTTGACCAGTTAGAGTTGACCAGTTAGAGTTGATCAGTTAGAGTTATCCAAGTGGAGTTAATCGAGTAGAGTTGCCGAATATCACCTATTCGAAGTAGAGTTATCGAATATAGTGTATTCGAGGGAAGAGTAATCGAATATAGTTTATTCGAGTGGAGAAATCAAATGTTATTCATTTGAGAAGAGTTACCGAACATTATTTATTCGAAGAGTAGTTATCGAATATTGGTTATTCGAAGTTAGTTAATCCAAAGGAGTATTCGAAGTTAGTCAATCCAAAGGAGTTATTCGAAGTTAGTTAATCCAAAGGAGTTATTCGAAGTTAGCTAATCCAAAGGAGTTATTCGAAGTTAGTTAATCCAAAGGAGTTAGTCGAAGAGTTAATCGAATATAGTTATTCAAAAGAAGGTGTTAATCGAATATAGTTATTCGAGTAAAGTTAAAAGAGTTAATCGAATTTAGTTATTCGAAATGAGTTATTCGAATTAGATATTTGAATAGAGTTAAACACATTAGAGTGATTCGAATTACTTATTCAGATAGAGTTAAACACGTAAGAGTTAATTGAATATTAGTTATTCAATTAGAGTTAAATCGAATTTAGTTATTCGAAAGGAGTTAATCAATTTGAGTTAAGTTAATCGATTTGAATTAAGTTGAATCGAAATGGAGTAAACCGATTAGAATTAAGTTAATCGAGTTAGAGTAAATCGAATATTGGTTATTCGAAGGTAAGTTATTCGAATTAGTTATTCGAGGGAGTTAATCAAATGAGTCGATCCAAAGGAGTTAGTCGAATATTAGTTATTCGAATAGAGTTAAAGGAGTTATCGATTTTAGTTTGATCGAAAGGAGTTATCGATTAGTAAATCGAAGGAGATTTTCGAATATAGCATATTCGAAAGAAAGAGATCGAATATTGTTTATTCGAAAGAGAGAGATTTCGAATATGAGTTATTCGAAGAGAGATAATCGAATCTAGGTTATTTGAAGAAGAGTTAATCAAATAGAGATTTCTCGAAAGAGAGTTATACGTCGAATTCGATTATAGCGAAGTCGGGAAAGTACTATTTACTTTCCAGGGTTTAAATCAAGATTTAGTTATTGATTTAGGAATTAGGTGTCTGTTAAATTATTCGAGTTAGGAGATAAAGTTATAATTTAGGAGATATTGCAGAAGTAGGAATTATAACGTTATAGTTATAATCAAACGTTTTCATTTAAGAAGTGGATTCGTAACCTGAATCCGAGAATTTGCGTAAACAGATGATTGGAAAAAGTGAGTGATGAGCTTCATCCATTTCACAGTAAAGGACGTTGTTCAATTAAGGTCTGCGAGGTAATTATACCCCAACTTGATTGACTTCAGAATTGACAAAGGAATAGTTGTGGTTCGATCTAAAAGGTTGATTAGGAATAAAGCTAAGTAATAAGCGATTAATGGATTAAGCGTAACGATGTTTTATACAACGTTCATTGGAAATCCGTAAATGAGTTTTGGAAACGTTTTCCAAATATAGTCAGATATGTTTTCTAAACATAGAAAATGAAATGTTTTCATGATAAGAAGTTAAGAAATAGAGTTAAGCAAATTCAGAAACTAACTGGAGAGGGTAAGTTGAACGGTTTTCTAAGTGACGATCTGATGTTGGTTTCGACCTTCAGGATTGATACTTAGAGAATTGTCCTCATACTAGTTACAGTTAGGGACTGATAGTTGCGAAATAATAGTGATGTGAAAATAAGCTATGGAAATGTTTTCCAATGATTAATAACATATATTTTCTAAATATATGAAATAAGGAAATATGAACATATGATGATTGATCGATCGAATTTCCATTTGGAAATAAGATCGTTGTTTGTACACCGACATGTTTTCATTTGATAGTTGAATCACAGACTATCAAAGTTTTTACCATTTTAACGTTGTTAATATGGAGAGACCGGTTGGATTATTATCCAAAGAACCACTCTGTATCGGCATAAGCGTTGCGAGCAATATATGCCAAAGATAAATTGAAGACGGAGTAAAGTGCAAGGGTTGTTGTATAAGTCTTAGATAACAGTGACTAAGATGGATATACTGAATAGTGCCTTCGGTTTGTCCAGTCCCAGGACAACGTATATGGAAGAAGGTCTGACAGAGTATATCCAATGGATCGCGTAAGTTGATCTGTTCAAACGTATTCACGTTTGGTGGCGGAGGAATTCGTTTCTCTTAGCCGTATACCCGTGTTATTTTTGAATAAGTCAATTTGTGATTTGGCGGGTATGACGATGTGGCATTCAAAGTGAATGGTGATCAGATGTTCTGAAGATAGACGTAGCTTCTAGCCTCACACCCGGAAGTAACAAAAGTTGGGCTAGGCAGCATGGCTAGTTGGGTCATTCCCAAGCAGGGTGTATTGTCACCGATCTAAGGAATATCCATATTTATACTTCTTTTTGATTCTGTATCTTCGAATGACGGTTTGATGGCCTATAACCGTGGTGGCAATATATTCGTGACACTCAAGCTAAATGAGTGAGCGGTCATGTGTGGCCGGGTTGCAAGACGTTCTTGTTGAACCCTGAGTGTATCACCTCTAGAGTACACTATTCAGAAGGTGCTCCCATACCTTGTCTGTTGGAATCCATTCTCCGATAAGCGCCCTGCGGTTTATGATTTTATACTATGTATGTAGAACGTGAGATGCAAGCGTTTCTGCCAGTTGATATCTATTTGTACATAGACATTATTATAATATCAAAAGGTTTTTGATATAAAGATATTTTGGATTCTCATAAGGGAAAAACCCGTTCCGTTATGCGGCGTGGTCTTATGAGATATCGTTTACTTGTTCATATACATGTTTAAATTGTTTTACTCATACCAGTCCCATGACTGACCCGGAGTTTACTTTGTTGTTTTCCCTAAACTCTTGGGTGCCTAAATTTGTACGGGCAGTCAAGTAGTCGGGATTTACAGATATACTTGGAGAGCTTGGAGCAGGAGACTTCAAGATTCTATAGCTATAGTTATTTCCGCTGTGTTGTAAGTGTTGTACTCTGATAAGTGTTATTGTATATATATAACTGTTTACTTCAAAGTTATGTTATATATTATATGTTATTCGTTCCGCTGTGAGATTCGTGTTACTCTGATGATTCTGATGTTCTTCTTCTTCTTCTATTCTATTAGTTCTATCTTTTCTTTCTCACCTTCTAAATTCTTTCACTAACGTCGCGGAATTTCCGACTCTCGAGGAGTCGGAAATTTCCAGCCGTTACAGTTGGTATCAGAGCTTAAGTTAAGAATTACTTGGCTCTGTGGCATAACTCGATAGAGATGGGATTAGTAATATCCTAGATTGAGTTTGA
Source organism: Allium sativum (assembly GCA_030737875.1). Lineage (NCBI taxonomy): Eukaryota > Viridiplantae > Streptophyta > Magnoliopsida > Asparagales > Amaryllidaceae > Allium > Allium sativum. The sequence goes on along the minus strand of CM060909.1, from coordinate 199,730,655 downwards.
ATGTATATATATATGAGCGCGTAATTGTTATTCAATATAAAATGGTTTTATATTGTGGAGACTCATTGGTTGAGTGGCTTATGAATTCTGGTCGATCGGTTGATCCACTGTATCGATAAGGGTTACTAAACACTCGAATACGATGAACCATCATGGTATGTTTTGAAAGAGGGTAAATGAAATAATTTTTCCCAAAATATATTTGTTTATAGAAGGAATATATATCTTGAAATTATTATAGTATATTGATTGTGTTGGTTGTTATTATAATCGAATAAGATTATAAATGGGTGAAATGGTTATAAATGACCAATCAGAATTCATATGAATGTAATATATGAAATAGTTTGAATTAAATATGAATTTAAATCAGAATTTGGAATTTAAAATAAGGAAATTTTAAGTTCCTGGGAGATTTTGAAAATGTTTTTCGAATTGAAAATGATATAGTATTGAACTCACGTCGATAGCTGGAAAATAGATTCTGATGATGAATCTAGACATCATCAGTGTTCATTTTCGAGTTCTAAGTGACGGATTACTACCAAAGGTTTTGTTTTTGAATTGTTTTGAGAAGACAAGTTGTTTAGAAATTCAAAGGTTTTGAATTGGCATTATGATTTCAAATTGATTTGAAAGAAACCCAGGAACTTAAGTTCTGGAATTAAAATTTAACTAATGAAATTAAATAAAATGAGATGATAAAAAAATAAATTGAAATTTAACTTGAACCGAGTTAAATAAAATTGAATTGGATTAGAGATAATCTAGAATGGAACCAAATTGATAAGTCAATAATTTGGAATTTGATATTAGAGTTCGAATGAAATTCGATTTGGGTTTGAGGATGAAAACTGATGGGAGATTGGTTGAGATAACATTGGGATATGTTGGGTTGATAACAGGTGAAAGTGATAAGGTTAATATGCCCGACAAAAAGGTACAAGTTTATATTTGATATAAGCATGAGATTTATGAGCCGATTTGGCAAGCCGCTTGGCTGTTTGATTTTCTTGTGGGTTGGAGATGGCCTAGAGAGGCGAGTTGTGGTTTTACCGATAGGGCTGTACAAAGGAGGTTATGGCAAAATTTTCCGAAAATTTAAAGTGTTAGAAAATTTTCAGAATTTTTGAAAATTTTAATTAGTCGGAAGAATAAATATTTCAGTCGATATTAAGTGGTTCGGTTGAAATCAGAAATAAGGGGTAAACCAATCTTAGGAGTTCCAATATATAGGGTCAACCTCTAACTTGGCAATTTCGAGGACGAAATTATTTTAAGGGGGGAAGTCTGTAATGGCGCGTTTTGTTAGCTGTCGAATAATTAATTTATTTAATTATTAAATATCGATTGGGCGATATCGATGACTTGAATTAAATAATATTGAATATTTAATTAAAATAAATAATATAATAATATATTATAATGTCGAAATAATCGGAAATCACCGAATTCACAATACTGTGTGAATTGGATTAGCTAAAATATTTAATTTAGTTTAGAATTTGATTTGAATAACGAATCGATTTAATAATCGACGTTAAAACGTATTAATTATATTATAATTAAAATAGAGCACGTAACGACGCGACAGTTCGTTATTTGGCGATTTAGACTTCAAGTGGATGTACAGGGTTCGTTTTAAATCGGATTGCTGTGAAACAAGAAACGTGTGGAGCTGGTGAAGTATATCTTTCTAGTGGAAGAGAAAAATCGAGATTTCGTCGTGTAGATTTTGATGTACGTCCAAATCAAATTTCAGAAAAGTCGCTATATAATCGTTTATCGACCGTATCGGTTTATTCGATATAACTAGAGATCGGGTTTGAATTTAGATAAGGTTCTTTTGGGGAATAGTGATAATTTAATTTTTAGAATTTTACTATAATTTTTAATTAATTAAATAAGCAACTTTTTATTTGGAGTGTTTCGCACCCTGAAATCAACATTTTGAAGTTTCAAAATATTAGTCCATCTACCGGTATTATTACATTTTTGGGATCACGGCACATTACTCGATTTAATGATATTTTTATATCAGTCCGTGGACAAACAGAGTTTCGCATAATGGGGTACTCTCAAACGTAAAGCAAATATCTTAACTGATTTCAGCAACCAAACAAAGGCCACGTTCATTTCTCCTCAACCGTCAGTACTCCTTGGTCCTCAAAGAAAAATCGGGGCTCTCACAATGCCACAAAACAAAAGGGGGATGTGGTCCTTAAAATATCCACAAGAAAGCCACTTTATAATCACCTCAAGTCTTAAAACCTAATTCAATTCCTTCAGACAAAGGCGCCGCTGATTTTCTTCGTTTAGCAAAGAGTTTCGATCTTCTTAAATCGAAATAAAAACCCAACCAAATGCCATAAATCGCAAAATCGATATTTCTGAATTCCGTATGATGAGTGCTTCGTTTCCATCTTAGTATTTTTGGGTTCCTCTCACCAGGCTCTTCATCCTCGCGTTGAATTTAATTGGTTCTATTACAGCGAACTCGAGCTCGATGGTATAGGAGTTTAAAGATCCGATTTAGAATTTTGGGTGCTGGTTTTGTGAGTGTAGCATCGATAAGAGTGGTTTGATTTTTGGGAGTTCACTGAAAAACTGGCACACCATTTCTGTTGTATGTGAGGTCGCGATCTGAGAGGAGAGTCGCAGTCACCATGGCGATGACAAAAGGAGGGGCATGGGATTTAAAAGGGTTGAAAGAGGAAGAATTCGGTGTTGATGGGGTTACTGTAGGCGTACAGTTTGGAGAATGAAGTTGCGAGGCAGATAAATGAGTTGTGCGTCAAGGGTGTTAGATGGGAAGAGTTGTAATGATTTTAGTTGATTTTGAATGTGAATGTTTTGGTAAAAGTGATGATCCGCTGAAATCTTGTTTGGGGATTCTCGAGAGAAGGTGGGAGTACGAGTACATGGAGTGGAAATCATATGAGAGGAGGAAGAAGGCTGGTATATCTGTGGACGTGGAGCTATGGTTTTGTTGGGCCGGGGTTTGTAATGTAAGCCCAACTATATTGTGTTTTAGTTACATTTTAAAATTTAATAACGTACAAATTGTAAACACTATATCTTATTCATACGTAATCGAAATTCAGCGAAACTAATCGCGTTAGGATCGTGGGGACGGTGGCTACACCATGGAGCTGACTGGGAGTGGATTCGGGCTCGTTTGAATTGATGGCGAAATAAATTGTTTGATTCAAATCAAATAATCAGTTTATCGTTCTTTAACGATGAACTGCCAAAGTGAGTAAATCTCACTAACTCTGAACAGTTTATAATTTCATGTTGTATTGTTAGAACTGTTAAAATTGTCTGTTTGACTGTATGTTGACTGTTTGATTGAACTGCTAGTCAGTTAGTAGAGATTATATATATATATATATATATATATATTTACGTATGTATATATATATATATATATAAACTGTCAAATAGTTATATGTTGATTCTGTTTATCAGAATATTATGCTGGTGTTGTTTAACATCTGTGGATGCAGGGAAACAGGTTGGAGGAATCCAACAGGATTCCTCAACAGTATTTTACTGTGATTTTTATAGTGTGATATATAATGTGAAGTATATAATCTGTATGACTATGTGTGGTGGGACGATATTTATCGTCGTTATATGGTGTGTTGAAGACCATGAGAAATACCAGACTGTAGGAGAGGGGTTTTCAAAGTATATTTTGAAAATAGTTTATTTATATAAAATCAAGGGATTTTATATATATATATATAAGAAAAAGGATTTTTGAATATTAAGGAATATAGTTGGTAAAACAAATATAAAAGAGTTTTATTTGTAAATCAATATAAGGGAATATATATGTTAATCGAATATAAGAGGATATATTTGTTAGTCAAAATATAAAGGAATTATATTCGTTAGAACAAATATGAAGGATATTTATTTAGAGATTAAATAAATAGAATATTATAAAGGGTATTTTTTTAGAGATTAAATAAATAGAATTAAACTAAAGAAGATATTTATTTGTTAAATAAATAGGAGTTAACCAAGTGAATTGGTCGAGTTAACCAAGTGAATTGGTTGAGTTAAACGAAGTGAGTTAGTTAAGTTAAACTAAGTGGTTAATCAAAGTGAATTAGTTAAGTTAAACTAAGTGGTTAACCAAAGTAAATTAGTTAAGTTAAACTAAGCGGTGAATCAAAGTGAATTTGTTAAGTTAAACTAAATGATTAATCAATGTGAATTAGTTAAGTTAAACTAAAGGATTAATCGATGTGAATCAGTTAAGTTAAAATAAAGGATTAATCGATGTGAATTAGTTAAGTTAACTAAGTGGTTAATCGAAGTAAATTAGTTGAGTTAAACTAAGTGAACCGGCTAGAGTTAATCAACGTGAATTAACTAAGTTAAACTAAGTGGATTTGTTCAGTTAATCAAGACGAGTTAACCAGTTAGAGTTAATCTGTTAGAGTTAACCAGTTGAGTTAATCAGTTAGAGTCGACCAGTTAGGGTTGACCAGTTAGAGTTGACCAGTTAGAGTTGATCAGTTAGAGTTATCCAAGTGGAGTTAATCGAGTAGAGTTGCCGAATATCACCTATTCGAAGTAGAGTTATCGAATATAGTGTATTCGAGGGAAGAGTAATCGAATATAGTTTATTCGAGTGGAGAAATCAAATGTTATTCATTTGAGAAGAGTTACCGAACATTATTTATTCGAAGAGTAGTTATCGAATATTGGTTATTCGAAGTTAGTTAATCCAAAGGAGTATTCGAAGTTAGTCAATCCAAAGGAGTTATTCGAAGTTAGTTAATCCAAAGGAGTTATTCGAAGTTAGCTAATCCAAAGGAGTTATTCGAAGTTAGTTAATCCAAAGGAGTTAGTCGAAGAGTTAATCGAATATAGTTATTCAAAAGAAGGTGTTAATCGAATATAGTTATTCGAGTAAAGTTAAAAGAGTTAATCGAATTTAGTTATTCGAAATGAGTTATTCGAATTAGATATTTGAATAGAGTTAAACACATTAGAGTGATTCGAATTACTTATTCAGATAGAGTTAAACACGTAAGAGTTAATTGAATATTAGTTATTCAATTAGAGTTAAATCGAATTTAGTTATTCGAAAGGAGTTAATCAATTTGAGTTAAGTTAATCGATTTGAATTAAGTTGAATCGAAATGGAGTAAACCGATTAGAATTAAGTTAATCGAGTTAGAGTAAATCGAATATTGGTTATTCGAAGGTAAGTTATTCGAATTAGTTATTCGAGGGAGTTAATCAAATGAGTCGATCCAAAGGAGTTAGTCGAATATTAGTTATTCGAATAGAGTTAAAGGAGTTATCGATTTTAGTTTGATCGAAAGGAGTTATCGATTAGTAAATCGAAGGAGATTTTTGAATATAGCATATTCGAAAGAAAGAGATCGAATATTGTTTATTCGAAAGAGAGAGATTTCGAATATGAGTTATTCGAAGAGAGATAATCGAATCTAGGTTATTCGAAGAAGAGTTAATCAAATAGAGATTTCTCGAAAGAGAGTTATACGTTGAATTCGATTATAGCGAAGTCGGGAAAGTACTATTTACTTTCCAGGGTTTAAATCAAGATTTAGTTATTGATTTAGGAATTAGGTGTCTGTTAAATTATTCGAGTTAGGAGATAAAGTTATAATTTAGGAGATATTGCAGAAGTAGGAATTATAACGTTATAGTTATAATCAAACGTTTTCATTTAAGAAGTGGATTCGTAACCTGAATCCGAGAATTTGCGTAAACAGATGATTGGAAAAAGTGAGTGATGAGCTTCATCCATTTCACAGTAAAGGACGTTGTTCAATTAAGGTCTGCGAGGTAATTATACCCCAACTTGATTGACTTCAGAATTGACAAAGGAATAGTTGTGGTTCGATCTAAAAGGTTGATTAGGAATAAAGCTAAGTAATAAGCGATTAATGGATTAAGCGTAACGATGTTTTATACAACGTTCATTGGAAATCCGTAAATGAGTTTTGGAAACGTTTTCCAAATATAGTCAGATATGTTTTCTAAACATAGAAAATGAAATGTTTTCATGATAAGAAGTTAAGAAATAGAGTTAAGCAAATTCAGAAACTAACTGGAGAGGGTAAGTTGAACGGTTTTCTAAGTGACGATCTGATGTTGGTTTCGACCTTCAGGATTGATACTTAGAGAATTGTCCTCATACTAGTTACAGTTAGGGACTGATAGTTGCGAAATAATAGTGATGTGAAAATAAGCTATGGAAATGTTTTCCAATGATTAATAACATATATTTTCTAAATATATGAAATAAGGAAATATGAACATATGATGATTGATCGATCGAATTTCCATTTGGAAATAAGATCGTTGTTTGTACACCGACATGTTTTCATTTGATAGTTGAATCACAGACTATCAAAGTTTTTACCATTTTAACGTTGTTAATATGGAGAGACCGGTTGGATTATTATCCAAAGAACCACTCTGTATCGGCATAAGCGTTGCGAGCAATATATGCCAAAGATAAATTGAAGACGGAGTAAAGTGCAAGGGCTGTTGTATAAGTCTTAGATAACAGTGACTAAGATGGATATACTGAATAGTGCCTTCGGTTTGTCCAGTCCCAGGACAACGTATATGGAAGAAGGTATGACAGAGTATATCCAATGGATCGCGTAAGTTGATCTGTTCAAACGTATTCACGTTTGGTGGCGGAGGAATTCGTTTCTCTTAGCCGTATACCCGTGTTATTTTTGAATAAGTCAATTTGTGATTCGGCGGGTATGACGATGTGGCATTCAAAGTGAATGGTGATCAGATGTTCTGAAGATAGACGTAGCTTCTAGCCTCACACCCGGAAGTAACAAAAGTTGGGCTAGGCAGCATGGCTAGTTGGGTCATTCCCAAGCAGGGTGTATTGTCACCGATCTAGGGAATATCCATATTTATACTTCTTTTTGATTCTGTATCTTCGAATGACGGTTTGATGGCCTATAACCGTGGTGGCAATATATTCGCGACACTCAAGCTAAATGAGTGAGCGGTCATGTGTGGCCAGGTTGCAAGACGTTCTTGTTGAACCCTGAGTGTATCACCTCTAGAGTACACTATTCAGAAGGTGCTCCCATACCTTGTCTGTTGGAATCCATTCTCCGATAAGCGCCCTGCGGTTTATGATTTTATACTATGTATGTAGAACGTGAGATGCAAGCGTTTCTGCCAGTTGATATCTATTTGTACATAGACATTATTATAATATCAAAAGGTTTTTGATATAAAGATATTTTGGATTCTCATAAGGGAAAAACCCGTTCCGTTATGCGGCGTGGTCTTATGAGATATCGTTTACTTGTTCATATACATGTTTAAATTGTTTTACTCATACCAGTCCCATGACTGACCCGGAGTTTACTTTGTTGTTTTCCCTAAACTCTTGGGTGCCTAAATTTGTACGGGCAGTCAAGTAGTCGGGATTTACAGATATACTTGGAGAGCTTGGAGCAGGAGACTTCAAGATTCTATAGCTATAGTTATTTCCGCTGTGTTGTAAGTGTTGTACTCTGATAAGTGTTATTGTATATATATAACTGTTTACTTCAAAGTTATGTTATATATTATATGTTATTCGTTCCGCTGTGAGATTCGTGTTACTCTGATGATTCTGATGTTCTTCTTCTTCTTCTATTCTATTAGTTCTATCTTTTCTTTCTCACCTTCTAAATTCTTTCACTAACGTCGCGGAATTTCCGACTCTCGAGGAGTCGGAAATTTCCAGCCGTTACAGTAAAGTTCAGCTCATCACTTTTATGGCTACTTATGTTAGGGTTATTCTTTTTTACTTTATGTACTCAGAAAACAATTCGTCAAGATGGTTACTAAGTGTACTTGGTTTTTCTGTTGGTTTATGGTTGTAATCAAACTATTTCTCCGCTGCAATAAAAGTTGTTTTGAATTTTTCAAGTACCAATATATGTATCTATCTTGTTATATTCTGTTCTATTCACCCATAATACTCCATGAAAGCTAATGCATTCCCTTTGAGAGTGACATTAATGGACGTGGGGTGTTACACATTCCCCATGATCCACCACCTACTCGTGTTAGTCCATCATCTACTAACCCCTCTGATTTAAATTTGGGAGCGACCTCATCCAATTTAAGTCTAGGTACTTCCAATTATCGTACTCAAGGTGAATTTGCGGTTAATCTAAATGCCAATCTGAATTCCTCTAATTCTTCCTATCCCTCTTTCACCAAGTTTGACTATGCGTCACTTTTTAGTTCACTTCCTCGAAATGCAGGGGTATTAATGCTAATACATTTCGATATTGAGAGGGATGGCAAACCAAAAAAACGGCCAGATCTGGTAAGGGATGAAGGCATGAAGTACTAGATAAATCACCTCGTTGGCTTCTTCCTAGATGGTATTATGTCTTATACTTATGTTGTTACTTTTCTAAACCGATATTGGAAATTGGATGGCGAGGTTGATATAAAATCTGATGGTATACATTTTATTTCAAATTTTCAAATGAATTGGATAGTGAGAAAATACTTAAATCTGATCTGATTTTTATTAGAGGTCGAATGTTGATAATTACACACTGGGATCCTTCCATTGGAAATTCCCAAGCACAGATTTGGAAAGTGCCAGTGTGGTTTCATTTCTATAGAATTCCAAGCATGTTTGGAAACTTGTTGGGATTAACTGGCTTGCCTATAACATTGGGAAGCTTATATGCTTTGATAAAAGTACTGAAAGATTGCAAGTATTTCGATACGCTAAAGCTTTGATTGAAATTCCAGCAGAATTTGAATTACCTGATAAAATAGAGGTTGATGGCCTAGGTGATAATTGTCCTTTTGTTAAATTAACTTATGATTGGAGACCTCGGATTTGTACATTTTGCAAAGTTTTCAGCCATGACACTAATAAATGTGAACACAATCCCAAGCTATGAAGGATAATGATGCGCAGGAACAGGTTGCCACACATGTTAGGAATCATGCTCCTATAGATCAAAAATACAATAAAGTTTTTTCTAATGCAAATCAAAGTAACTGGACAACAGTGAATTCAAAAGCAAGGAAATATTGGAAAAGAAAAGGGGAGAATAACAATAAAGAAGATGTTTCTTCTAAGGAGGATAAGAAGGCAAATGTGAATCCATTCGAAGCTTTAGCTACTGAAAGCACTGATAAGACCAATGGGGATGATATAGTTTTGCCTGAACAGGCAACTCAGATTATTACGGAAGTTGAGAATGATGGATCTTCAAATCAGGACATTTTAATTAATACATCTTCAGGCCGAATTCATGGAGCTTCTATACATGGAAAACGATTACAATTGGAAACCAAGATTGACTGAATACAACTGGTATTGATTTGAATGATAAATTCCTTGGAAATTTATTTTGTGATAGTGAAGAGGGTTTGATTAATACACATATAGCTGCTGCTGATTTGGGAGCGTCCATTTCTTCGTCGCCTTCTTCCTTGAGCAAATCTTTCTCTTTTGTCTTAAATGCTACAATGTCTGCTCCTTCTTTTGTTAGCACGGCCAGTACATCTTAACTGCTATGTCATCAGCATCACCTTACTCTCACCTGGCACCTCCTTCTCACTTTATCCTTCCTCTACCACCCAATGTTAGACCATCTACTGCCTCACAACTTATGTCATCATCAATGAGTGGTAAGAAAAAGGGAAGCAAGAAAAAGCAATAATCTGATGACGATGATTTGAATGATGGGTTAGATTATGAACCAGAAGACGTTATGCCAGCAACTAATTCAAGGAAATCTGGAAGACATACCAAAAACAATCCCACTTATATGCTTGAGTCTCTTCAATTTAAATGAGCGAGATTTGTTATTCTTATCATGGTGCAGTTGTTTTAGATATTTTAATTTGTTTAGGTCATTTTTCTACTGGCGGCTAGAGTATTCTTAGCAATGCTGCCTCTTTTGGTGGTTTGCTGCACATTAAGGGATTCTGTCAGTTGTAATACGGTTACTGTTTTGGTGGTCTAAGGCTAGAAAATGTCAAAAGTCTGTATTAAGCTTTATTTGTATTCTTTGGATGTTACTCTTGAAGTAGTGAATAAAAACTTCTAATTGCCTTCTAAAATAAATAATTTTTTTTCAAATATATAGCCAAACAATCATCCCCTCTGTCCATTTTTTTTGGGGAATATCTCCCATAAAAAACGTGTCCAAAGTAATAATTCAAATAAAAAATAAATAAAGTCATCCAATGAATATTCAATAAGTGCAGAGTCTCAATTTTTCTTCTTCCGATAAAGAAAAAGGAAAGTTAGCATTATTCCCCAAACAAAAATTTCACAGTCAACTTCTCAAAAATGCTAATGCCTTGTGAAGTTTTTTTTTCTTTTTAATGCAAACATCATTCTTATTTAAAATTAGAAAAGAAAGAAAATTAACATTACACAAAAGATTTAAATAAAATATATAACAAACAGCTTCAAGTGATGGCATTTGGAGCTCATTGATACTAGAAAGTTGTATGGAGAAAACGAATGAGGAAAAAAATAATCATTAGGCAGAGAAAAGGTAAATAGTAAAAGAGGAGAAAATAAATGTGTACATTATGGCATTTTTGGTAAAATGAACATAAGAAGGGAAAATAGAACTCTATAAGAGGATATAATGCAACAGTAGTCTTTATAATAGAACTACGTAAGTGGTTTCTTAAATTATTTTAAATAAGTGTTGACATATAAATCTAGAATTATTTATTTACCTTATCCAAAAATGTAACCTAGGAAAAAATTATATAAAAAGTGTGAACTTAAGGATACGGCTTAAGATTGGATTGAAGTTCCAATTTTACAAATAGAAATATAACAATAAAGCTATATTAATCATTAAAAATGGGTCAAATGATTTACAAGGTTAATATGAGGTTTAAGATGTGTTTCCACAGTCATATTGTAATCTAAACATTAAAATAATAATGGTAGAATTGCAAACAAATAAAATTTAAAAAATATATTATAAAATTCATATTTTACTATTTATGACGTCCATGGTGAATATTGCAAAGTGAGTAATGTACATAAAATTGATACATTGCCATTTTTAGTCATTTGAACAACTTCATCAATTATGAATATGGCTTTGGAAAAGATATGAAGAACCATGTGTAATTACCAAATATGAGTAGCTTCCACCCTTACGGCAAAGGAGAGCAAACAACAAAAGCTAGCCCTTGAGTGAACAACCATGCAGTTTCAGGCGAGAAAAAAATTAGAGCAGCACGCCAGCACCCAGTGCATCAGCATAGATTGAACTATATTAGTTTAAGATTACAAATGTATGTGTTCCATATGATTATATAATATACTAGTATTTTTTGCCCGCTTTGCTGGGCATTAAATTTTATTTTATTAAAAAAGATATTATAGTGATTAAATATCAAAAATAAAAGAAACTAAAATAACGTAATTAATATTAAGTAGTTACATATATATTTTTAAATATTATAATTTATGCGGCAACAATAATAAATTGTTCTGTTGTTCATCCAAAAATAATTTTACTATGGATGATTATTTTGAGTAATTGTTCTGTTATCCATTTAATAATTTATGCACTAACAATAATTAATTATCATGTTGTTCACCGAACAATAATTTTTTCGTGGATGATTATTTGATTAATTATTCTATTATCCATCTAAATTTTTTGTTATGAATGGTTATTTTTTAGCATAGATTAAAAAAAATTGATTATTTGTGATTTTATTTTGAAAACATGTTCTTAATTCACTACAATTTAAACTTATTTTGTGATCTTTAAATGTGAAAAATTGAACAAATAGTCTTATGTTTTAAGTTCAACACGTATACACTTCACAATACGGTTATACCATTACATGCATATATACAACACATTTCAACACTAATGCACTCCCCTTTCAATTCACAAACCCATAAACCTCTGCTAAACAAATCACCATCCCATAAAATTTAAAAGGAAATAAATAAGATTAAGGATGCCCCATACAGGACATAGTATCATTAAGTACAAAGGCAACAACTTGTTTGTGACTCCTGTCATTCTTGACGCTCAAGTATGGAATCAGGTTGGATGAATGTCTTCTTAACAAGTCACAATAATTTAAAAATTCAACTATGCATATAATCCAATGCTCCTTACGGCATGCACAGAAAGAAGTCATGCATAAGTAGATTTTCTAAGCAACTGCATTTCCCGTACATCAAATTGCAATCTAGAATCCCATTCTAGCAAACTCTCTTTTCACCCTTATAAAATGGCTTTAAGGTGGCCTTGTGGAAAACAAATATAAAAGCATGCTAATTTACAAAGTATTCCTAGCCCTGTAGAAGTAGAAAACATATGTATATAACCATTTTGTATAAGCATCTATACCTAACACTCTTATAACCATGGATCATGCTCAGTTTCATCTTCATGTAACTGCAGATTGTAACTGCCTCATGTGCAAGAAGAGCCGCCTCACATGCCGTGACTGTAACTCATCACTGGACATTACCAATTTCCCCGTTGTTTATGGATGAGTTGTCAGCACTGCAATCTCCAAGAAAGTAAGATTGACTTTTGTTGTCCTGCCTTCTTAGTATTGTGAAGCAACCCTGAGAATCGCACTGTTAGCTGATTGTATACATCCACATGATTAAACTCATATATGATCATCAACCCACCACTTACGACCAAATATCTTGTCAGCTATATAAATGACAATGAGTCAAATGAAAAGTACAAGATGTTTGAAACATGCCTAATTTTATACATTGTGAACATCCCAAATATAAGTTTCACCAACTCAAATTACCCAAAAACTATATGCAAATCACAGTTTTGAACATGATTACCATTTTACACCACTCTTATCTATGTCAAAGCCTGAAACAGTGAGTGAATCAACAAATTTCATAAATCTATTGATTAAATTAAATTATGTTCCATTTTGCAACTAAGTATGAAAAATAAATGTACATAATGAAACCTCTATATGAGTCCATATGTTAACAAATTTTACATCTGCGTCAGAAAAATGAGCATATGCTCCATGATTAACTTCTTCAATAGTCAAAAGCAAAGCCTACAATAACATGTGAAATTATAAATTGCATAAATGGATAACATATGTACATCTGTATTTTTCTTTGATTTCGGCTAAAATTAATTAATTTTCAATTGTGTTATATAGCAGGAAAATAATAGAAATAATATTACCAAAATTTATGACCTGAAAATTTATTATAGATAACAATCAAATAAAATCATTAAGAAATTGAATGCACATGCCCTATAGTTTGACTTTAATATCCTGTACAACTTTGTGCTTGTCTCTCTAAAAATGAAATTTTTATATTTTTGGAAGCAAGTGTAGTAAACTGAAAGCAAATCATCAATTTATGTCAGAATGGTATGATCAAATACCAGAGATGTTGGACTTGTGGCGACGTCTTCTACATTCTAGAAGAGACCAGAGAATTTTTAGAGTTTCTTACAATTTTTGGAGGAGTGGAACCCAATGTGAGATTTCTAAATTCAAAACGATATGGAATGGCGATGTATAAATTATATAATCGATGTATAAGTTATATAAGCGTTGTACACCTCATGTATAAGCATTGTATAAATTATATGTGCGATGTATAAGTTATATATTCGTAGTAAAAATCATATGTGCGTTGAAATGAAATTGAAATGAAAGTGAAGTGTGTGTGTATATATATATACACACTCCCTTCGCCCACAGACCATGGACGATATATATTGGTTGTGATTGTTTGGATTTTGGTTGATGTGAAATTTGGTTGATAAATGAGAATGATTGATAATGATTGTTTGTGGTTGAAAAAAAAATTGGAATTGTTTGTGGAAAAATCCATTGTGATATGAAAATGAATCGAAATATTTAGATTATAAGGATAAGCCCCTTAGGGAACGCCATGAGGCGTAAGGTAGTGCGAGGAGCCGTACTCGGGACGGTGCCGGTTTTAAACCCCTTGCCGTTATGCTGCCGAAATTTTCTGGAACATTCATTTGTTTGATTTATATTCATGTGTTGGAAAAATATTCATATGACGAATAATTTGTTTGAAAGATAAAAATCACATTTTTATCATGTATATGAAGTATATGAAATATTCATGTTTGAAATAAACTGTTTTAACAATAAAAATCACATTTTTATTATATATATGAATCGCTAAAAATATTCATGTTTTGAAATGAATTGTTTTGACAATAAAAATCACACTTTTATTATATATTTGAAGTGTTAAAAATAGTCATGTGTTGAAATAAATATTTGTTGGGTAAAAATATTATTTTTATCAACTATATGAATGGAAAAGGATTTGGAAATCAAGGAATGGATTATATTTCTATATATATATATAAAATTAAAATAAAATGAATAATGACGTTGTAGTTCGTGTTTTGAAATCGTGATTTTAAACGACTGTACTGGGAGATCCGATCCCGAAACTGAAACCGTTGGGTCCGCTTCGAAAATATCTTTCCAACGATACCAAATTTGTAAAGATCCAACGGTTAGATGGTGAGAAATGTTTAATTCAAATCTGAATAAAAACAGCGCCAGAATGGATTATATTTATATATATATATATTTAAAATAAAACGAATAACGACGCTGCAGTTCGTACTTTGAAATTGTGATTTTAAACGATTGTACCAGGAGATCCGACCGTCAGATTTTCCCAAAACTGGAACCATTGGGTCCGCTTTAAAAAGATCCTTCCAATGGTATAAAATTTGTAAAGATACAATGGTTAGATTTTCAGATATGTGTAAATCAAATTTGAAGAAAAACCGCGCCATGGCCGCGTTATGGCCTGAAGCGTCATTTGAATAAATGGGCTATTTTTAAATAAATAAAAATTACATGAATATGTTTATTGGATAGGAAATGGAAATAAACCGCATTTACTCAGTTTATTGGATATTTGATGGTTGAATGTGTTTGATAGGAAAATTACATGAATGAATTGAATTATGGATGTCAAATAATTTGACTATGGAAATGAATTGATTTGAATTCTAAATATACATGAATTATTTGAAAAGGCCGAGTTAAATCTCATTTCAAATAATTGGTAGACGATTAGAAGTCGAAGATATAAAGACGGTGCAAGACCAATGATCTTCACATCGAATGGATGGCTACCGATGCCTTTGATAGGAGTTGCTGCCCTGAAAGGGTTACAGTGGTGGTTGTTCGGACGTACTTTTTGATCGTTCGGATGTGCGAGGACCTCTCTCTTGTATTGGACATATGGGATGAGCAATAAGGTGCCTCTGGTTTCGTTCAGACCCATAACGGACTTGTAAATGGACTGTGTGTCCGACATTGGATTTCCTTCAGTGTGATTGATATACGTCAGTTGCATGGCGTGAATTTCCTGTGTGGCATGCTGAGTTGCTGTGATCAAGGCTTTTGTTGAAAAGCAGAGTCTTGTGGTTGATGATCAAAGCATGGTTTTAATACAGCTAGCTTTGTGTATAGCGTTGATTCGTGAGCCTCACACCCCGGTATGAACCAGAAACAGGAGAGGACTTCAGGGAGGACATGCGTTTCCTTCTAGCTAGGAGTGGTGTCAGCGTTTTGCAAGCCCTCACATTTTACTTATGTGGATGATGGATAGCGAGGCGCCTCAGTTATATCGGTCATTCCGAGGCCGATAGTTTGGTTGGGATATGACCAGTTTATGCCCCATAGGGCGAGGAAATGCAGTATTCAGGCATTTTAATCCACTCCGTGTGGACCGGCCCTGACGATCCTAGGGCCCACCTAAGTCTGGGTCCTGAGACATGGTAGGCTAGATTGTCTCAAAGCGGTAAGGACGATCCCTTGATTTGGTTCATGGCGGAAGTCCAATTTCCAAATACGACATAGTGCGGTTTTGATTGTAAACCTATATATGGCGACATAGTGGTATGGGGCACTTATGCCGTCTATGATTGATACTTATGATTGAAATTGTTTTTGAAACATATAAACACTAGTAACAATATCAAATGCTTTTTTTATACGTATCAAGCATATTTTGGCCATTATTAGGTAAAAACTCTATCCTCCGGCTTGCGTTGCATTGTGTGATGGGACTTGAGTCTTATGATGACTTCATTTTTGTAAAAAGCATTGCAATGTTTAAATGATTTACTTGTTTTGAGTACTGGCAATCCAAGGGGGTAAACCCGTTCCGTGTTAGCGGCGTGATCCTGTGATTGGCTTTATTACAAGATAAGTTAAGTAGATTTCTTATACCAGTCCCATGACTGACTCATAGTTTGTTTCACTTGCAAACTCGGGTGCCCTATATTCTACACGGGCAACCTTGTATTCAGGTTTTAGCAGCTCTATCTAGATAGCTATGGAGCTGAAGATGGATTCTCTCACTTATTTTTATGCTGTTTATGAAACACCCCACCTCTGTTAAGGTCACTCATAAAGGGAATCCCTTAACTTCAGTATAGCATTTTAGGTAAAAGATACAGATAATTTACAAGACAGACATATAAACAGCGGAAAAACTAAATTTGTTTCATAAGTGCATAGTTTAGTCAAAACATTATAACAACTGTCTCAAACCAACTTCCAAATCATTACAACAAAATCTTTGTCTTGATTAAAACATAAAGAAGCATAAAATAACAATAAGGCAGCATAAATCCCCAATAAGAGAGTATCCAAAGCCATAGCCCAAGGAAAGAGAATCCAAGCAATACATCTACTCTCTTCAAGTTGGAAATGGTCCGAACTAAGCTGAAGTATTCCCTCCCTGCGGACCTGGGGGGAAACGAAAGAAAAGAAGACGAAACAAAAATGGGTCAGACATGAGTCTGGTAAGTCCAATGATTATTTAGCATGTAAACAGGAAAAAGGATCATGATATGAATAAACTGAACATAGGATAGCACCCTAGAAATAAGATAATAAAACTGAATATGCTATTGCACTCATTACTATTTCTCTGCACCCACTTACAAGTGTTTCAACTAGCACCATGTGTTCAAGATAAATGTTCCCCTTTATCGATCGACTCCTACTCGTGTATATATATATATATTCACTACTTGTGTCATTCGACCTCGCTTGATTATAGATATCTGTGCTGGTCCCACCATGGGGTGTATTAAATCCTATAGTGGAAACCCGACACAATTCAAAATGTACCATGTATAACTACAGATGCCCAATGCCCGCTTTTTCCACTCCGGAGTACGTGCACGCTCGTACTCCGTCGGAACCTACACTGACGCATAAGCTGCCATTGTTTTGACCGCTTATAATCAGCCCAATAATCGTGCCCGACCCTGCCTAGTTCAGGGTACCATGATGCATCTATAAGGTTACTGTTGAAATGGGTCCCCGTTACTAGGGTTTCCTAATCAACATGTTAAAATGGTTAAGTGTTCTCAAATTAACCTAGCTCCACCCATCAGTTTAGTTAACATGTTGTATTGGTTAAGTGTTGCCTTAATTAACTTAACCCTACCATTGCTGTCTTATCTTTAATTCATTCATTAAAGCACTAACCATTCACATTAGATATGTATTGTTGTGGTCGCTGGATGTGTCGGTCGGCTCCGGGCAGTCATACACCGCAACTCAATCTAACCTCAGGTTCTTTTGGGCTTGATGCGCTAACCTCTCACATTAGATCTATATTGTTACGGTTGCTGGATGTGCCGGGCGGCTCCGGGCAGTCTTACACCGTAACTCAATCTAACCTTGGGTTAGGCATATTCGACTTTTACTTAATTTACACATTTACCCTTCAAATATATATATATATATGTAAATTATCCATAATTATTACCATTCAAGTCAGGCCCCATTTACCCACTAAATCATGTTCATAATTTTTAGGTATATAAATTATACCACTTTATGCCACTAATCATTTATATGATTATGAGCCAAACTATGCCAATAATTTGAAATTTAAGGTTTTTCCCAACGTTACCCCCATCATACGTTCGCAAAATTCACATAGAATGTTAGGCTCGCGACTTAGCCTAACTTATATACAAAAGGGAAAAGAAAGGAACATGTACCATTCCTATAACATAAAATAATAAGGATCTAACTAAACATATGTCATATAAATTTGGAATAAGACAATGAATTTGCATTTTAACATAAATCATAAGCATGTGAACGGGGACTTACATAGAATTACACAAATCCAATCAGGCATGTAAATGTGAACTTGCAATTTGGATCCAATTAACTTGAATCTTAAGCATATAAATGGGGACTTATATAGAATTACATAAATCCAATTAGGCATGTAAATGTAAACTCTTATTTCAGTTGGATCAAACATAGATCTAAACATATGAGAATGTAGATCTAAACATAATAGGCATATATGACTTAGCCTAAAAACTTGCATGTAACATAACATGGAAGAGTCACCAAATTTATATAATACACAATCAGTTTAACATACAACATAATAAGTCCAATAAACCACAATAGTCTCATAGGCATGTATGATAGAATCGTTACAAGAATAGACATGAATCAGCATCGCCATTATCTTACAACTTTGGCACAAATTTAATTTTCACTTTATTACAAATCATAACTTTTAATTGTTCACATCTAAATAATAACAGGACTTACAAACAAAGAAAAATCTTGTTTTCTGGGATCTGTTTTCTAGAACTGAAAAGCAATCCCTTGACATAGACTATCGATTCTCTGATCTAAATTTGATTCGTAGCTTCTAACTTGCTTTCTAGTTTGCTTCCTAGTTGGGGAAGAATGGTGGCTATGCTAGGTTGACCATGGACAGCATGGTGGCTCCTTGGAATGAAATTGTGTGATTTAGGGTTGAGGATTAGGGTTGATTTTATAGATGTTTAGACTTATGTGATCCGTTAGATCAACCTAGAAGCAATCACAACCATCCAGACTAGATAGAGCTATCCAGAAATTGCCACCTATGCCCAGCTGCTTTACATGATTTTGAAATTCGAACTATTTTGTGTATTCAATTATTTAATTATATAATTTTCTGTTTAAACATGAAATCTTCTGAACTCCATAACTTTTTCATACGGAGTCCGATTCTTGCAAACTCAGACTCTATGTCGAGCAGAATTCCAAGACGAACGCAATAGCTTAACCCGTTTCCCTTAATTCTCACTTTTAAAATTAAGTATTATTTAATTCGTTACTAATATAAACATAGAAATACAGGGTGTTACAGTTCAGCTCCTGTTATGTATATTATGTTTGATTCCACTGTAGATATTTTATATAAAGCTGAACCGTAATTTTTGTACTAAGTATGATCCTATATACTGTGTAACTCTGATGATTATTGTTGATCCAATGTATTCTGTTGTACATTATCTGGTGTATTTATATATTTCTGTTCTATTGTTATTTGTTTATGTGTTATATTCCAAAGATTACCCTTGCCACTGTGGAATGGGGGTTTTGGGTCGTCACACATGCTATCAATTTATGCATGAGCGCTTGGGTATTTTACGATCAAAACATGCTATCAATTGTAAAAGTTAATTTTTTTTATATGAGCTAATAATTTTCTAAACTAATGGTCAAAACATGTTATCAATTTATGCATGAGCTAATAATTTTTTTATATGACCTTATATACCATTTTACGGTCAAAACATGCTATCAATTGCATGGGAAGATAATATCATCCAGTGTATGCCATGTTCTTTCTTTTGTCATCGGTGGTTGTCTAAACTATTTCATCAAGCACATTAACATTTGAATATGCATGGGCATCTTCGATTTTATCTTCTTGAGTAGGTTCATCAGCATTTAGATATATTGGAATGGCTTACTTCCTCAACCTGAAGTATATATAGAATGGGTACTGTAGAGATAACGAATATGGCACGTAAACTGCATTATTGCTAAACATTAAAAATCTAGCAACATATATTTTCTAAGAACTTACGAGAGACAAAATTAAGTCCTTGCCAAATATGTGACCTACAAAATTCACTAAACATATCATGGTTAAAAAAAGTGAAGCAGTAAATAATTAAAACATACCTCCAAACCAGTCGTTCTTCAAAACAGGTGATGAAGAAAGCATGTAGACTGACGGAATATAAAGCAGTAAAATATTGCAGAATATATATATATATATATATTTAAAGTGGAGTTTACCTGAAGCCAGAAGCTTCTGCAAAGTAGTTATAAAGGGATAAAAAGAGAGAGAGAGAGAATTGATCTGTTGATTGAGGAATAAAAGAAGGCCTGTGTATTTATAAATGAGATAATACAGGATTATAATATAAGTATTGACCAAGGAAATATAATGATTTAGTATTCAATGAGGAAACATATATATCAGCGAAAATAATTAAATAACCTTTTGTAATAATAAAAGGTATAATATATTATTTTCCCTAAATAAGTATAATATAAATTCTAATAGATGAGTATGCGTGGAAATTGCTATGATAGGCGCGGTTTCCATGTTCAAGCAAATCTTTTTATTTGAATTGTTATGTTATATCATGCGCCAATGCTAATTTTTTGGATCTGAATTCTTTAGGTGCTGAAAGACTCCTTTTATAAATTCTAATATATATATATATATATAGTTTGGTCAATATTCTAATAAATGAAAGATTTCTTTAGGCCTAATTTATAGAAACGTTATTTTTTAGGAAAATCGTTATAAATGGCTATAAGTGAATAAAAACATTATAAATAAAAGATTTCTTTATAAATGGCTATAAGTGAAAGATTTCTTTATAAATGGCTATAAATGAAATATTTCTTTATAAATGGCTATAAGTGAATCGTTGAAGATGGCTATAAGTGAAAGATTTCTTTAGGCCTAATTTATAGAAACATTATAAATGAAAGATTTCTAATAAATGGTTTGGGTATATTCTAAACCAATGGTCAAAATAGTTGTAGTATCCTAAAAGCATTAAAGTAATAAAAACTACACATTAAATTCTAAAATAAAATTTAATTTCTAGAAGGTAAAAAATAGTTGTATTCTAATTATACTAATTAAAACATATTAATAACTTTACAAAATTCGAGAGGTTATTTGGTACTAATAATTGAATAGAAAGGAAAGAAATCAGGGAAGATAATTGTAGGTACACGCATATATGTATATGTTGATAGATTTTACACATTTAAACAATTAAAATTAAATATACAGAGGTAGCTATATCCGAATTTTATGAAACTAATTATGACATCTGCATTAGAAATGTTCTAGTATTTAAAAAGGGAAATATTTAAATTTAAAAAATATTTTATTTTCAAAGAATTTATGGATTCTTATTAAAATCTCGCAAATGAATGAAACTTGCGTATTTTACTATGATAAGCATATATATGCAAAGGGCTAAGAAATGTTAAAATGTAGAAATATTTTATTTAAACTATAGAATTCCAATTAAAATTATGCTCCTTTATTAGTTAATATGTTTCATATAATTAGTTTTTCATTCCTTAAATAAAATTGTGCTCCTTTATTAGTTAAATAAGTTAAGAGAAAGGAAAGGAAGGTTTCCTTCTCTGAATAAATTTAATAGTTAATCACCTTGCACAAATATGTATATAAGAGTATATTTGATACAATCAAATTTATATACACATTAAACTATAATAAAAATTTATTTGTGAAACTAAATAAGATATTGCTTTTATTTAAACGAAACTTAGAAAAGTTCTAAATGAATCTAGATTAATTAATTATTATATCGATATATGTTATGTTATTTTAATCTGTTTAGGATGATGTAAGTAATGTACATAAGTTAAAATTTGAAACTAATATGATTTAATTAAATAAATAGATTAACGGGCATTTCATGTCTCATATAAATCGATCGTTAATCAATTAGTCAATTTAATTAAAGGGAAGGAAATGTAAAGTTTTCTATCTCCAATTAATATCGTTTGCCATCCTTGTCAGTTTGAAATAAATTAAGTGAAGAAAACAAAAAATTTCATTCCTTAAATAAAATTATCCTCCTTTATTAGTTATATAAGTTAAGAGAGAGGGAAGGAAAGGTTTCCATATCTGAATAAATTTAATAAGTAATCACCTTGCACAAATATGTATATAAGAGTATATTTGATACAATCTAATTTATATACACATTAAACTATAATAAAAATTTATCTGTGAAACTAAATAAAATATTGCTTTTATTTAAACGAAACTTAGAAAAGTTCTAAATGAATCTAGATTAATTAATAATTATATCGATATATGTTGTGTTATTTTAATCTATTTAGGATTAATAAGTAATGTATATAAGATAAAATTTGAAACTAATATGATTTATTTAATTAAATTAATAGATTAACGGTTAAATAATTTGAATCATTATATCAAACCTTTTAGACTTTTTTGTTGAATATTTATTTATGTATTTAATATTTGCATGTGCTTGATTAGTTAGAATAATTGTTCCTAATTTGTAACAATACATGTAATTTTTTTAATATATTGTCATTCGTATGTAGTTTCAAATAATTTAAAAAACTACAATAAAATAATATTTTTAATCAATTTTATAGCATTACAATGTTGGAATAATAATTAAAGATTAGTGGGAATAATTCAAGGTCAGACCAAAGGTTAGAATAATTAAATGACCTTGATAAATATGGGCAATTTGGGTATTTTACGGTCGGACCAATTAGTAATCATTAAAGATTAGTAGGAATTATAATACAAAAGATTTGTTGATAACAAACAAACCCATCAGTTTCTACATACCATTGCTCAGGATCATCCGGTCCAACACTAAATTCTGCGCTTCTAATTATCATTAAATCATTAGTTTTATTACAAATTAATTATCATTTAATAAAATTCATTTACGATATTACACGTATATGAGAGGCATACTGTCAAACCTGGTATAAGTAATGTAATATGAAATATGTATCATCATTGATGGGTATACATGAAACGAATAAGAAGACTACTAACTAATTTGGTCATAGAGATTATGTAGCTTGTTATTAATATGGAAGTATTTTTAGAATTTTATTTCTATTTTTTAATACATTTCTTAGTTCTAAGAGATAAAGATTAAATTTTACATGACTGCTGAAACTTTATTAGAAAAGCTGCTCTTTGATTATTTGTTAATCAAAAGTGCCTTAAAAAGAATTAAAAGTAGTTAGAGATTTCGTAAAATTGATTTTAATAAGCTAGACCTAATGCAGAAAATACGTTGTAAGTTGCTGGTAAGGAAGACCAAGATTTTCTGGGCATTGTTATACCTGTATTAGGCATTTCTGAACATGTAACCAGTCGTCATAACACTGTACATTAGCGTTGCAAGACTTTCAGCAACCTGAACTCAACTCCATGTATACTACCCTCAATAATAACAGATTTATAAATTTAATCATGTTTTTAAAAGTAGTAGATGATGTTGAATGCAATGAATGCACTTACTGATGTAATAGTCATTGCAAAAAATTAAGGGCGACGTGTTCCAATCATATTAGCCACAGTTTGGTACATTGCATAACAACCATCAATAATGGAGTAAATCCAAGTTGTTTTTTTTACTTACCTCTTATCAAAATAGAATACCTAAAATAAAGCAATCAATAGAAGTTGTTTGAGCTAAAAACTTCAGTGGCAATATTTGGCTGTTTCTTAACAGCTCAAGAATCATATAGTAAGCTCCATGTGGTTGAGTTAAAAGCAATTCATAACATGATAATACAATTTACATGAAATGTTTTATTTTATATATGCTATCAGAGGCTTCAATGAGGCTTTATAAAATCAGCCACCTCAGAGTTGAGTCACGGCCATTGCAAATACCAAAACAGTACAAATGCTTTTAACAAAATAGAAGAGGTCGAATGGAAAGGTAATATAGAAATAATATACGAAGTGAACCTGTTTGATGCTTAGGAAATTACTCTACAAACCAGCTAATTATTTTTGACATACTCCAAAAGAATTTTTTTCCCCTTATTCTTGGGATGCCAATTGCCAAAATCCACTCTGTAAAATAATAATAAAGATTTGTATAGTTGTTGTGTAACACCCCACCTCCGCTAGGGTCACTCACAAAGGGAATGCACTAGTTTTGGAGGAGCGCTATCGAGGTAAACAATCACAGAGATATTACAAGACAAAACATAAATAAAACAGCGGAAGAATCAAAAGCTAAATTTCATTACTTTCAAAAAGAGTCAAAACCTCTTACATCCAAAGTACCAACTATCATTTTCCATTACAACAAGTTCTGCCTTGAATAAATAAATAAGCATAAAACTTGATACAACAAAACTAGCTTAATTCCCCAAAGGTAGCAGAAATGCAGCATAGCTCAAGATCAAACCGTACATGAGCTGAACCGAAAGCAAGTGAAATCCAAGCTAAATGCTAGAGTTTCCTCCCTAAGAACCTGGGGGAGGGGGAACGAAAGAAAAAGAGGCGAAAGAAAACGGGTCAGTCATAAAGACTGGTAAGTCCTAGTGACTTTCAGCATAAAAACAGGTAAAGGTAACATGACATGTATAAACTGAAAGTAAACATAAGGATGATGACAAGATAGGCAAGATAGACTAAGATAGCATGATAAATCAAGTATAGCATCGCATGCCCAAGATTCGCTGCACCAACTGTACTAGTATCCCAAACCCATGTCATATATTAACCATGAAGTGATCCCTTGGCCCAATGTCATGAAATGACCCATTTCGGGGTCCTACAGAACGATCCATTAATCGATCGGCTCCCTACAAGTTCTATCTCATCGTGTGTCTGTGTCATACGGCCCTATCACAAATGTAGTCACCTGTGCTAGGTCCACCATAGGGTATATCAAGCCCTAGGGTGCCAACTACTGACACGAATCAAGCATGCACAGTGTAAACCTACTGATGCCCAATGCATGCTTTTTCAACTCCGGACTAGTCCGCCTGAACCTAAACTGGCGCACCAACTCAGCCGTCGTTCTGGTCGCTTACAATCAGCCCAGTAATTGTGCCCCACCCTGCCTAGTTCCAGGGTACCATGATACATCTAAGTGGGTTACTGCTGAAATGGACCGCGTAATTAGGTTTTCCGTCCAATAGATTAAGTGTTTTCATTTAAATTCGTGACTTAACCCTTATCAGTCTAGCATTTCAGGTTGGTTAAGTGTTGTCTTTCAATTTCATGACTTAACCCCACTAATCTTGTGTCAAGTTGGTTAAGTGTTGTCTTTCATGTTCATGACTTAACCCTATCATGTGGCATTAATGCACCCCGACTCTCACATCAGACCTGTTGTTGTGGTCACTGGATATGCCGGGCGGTTCCGGGCAGAATTACACCACAACTCAGTCTGACCTCGGGTTTCAAGCGCGATATGACCAACTACCCACATTGTATCCTATTGTTTGCAGTCACTGGATTTGCGGGGCGGTTCCGAGTAGAATTACACTACAAACTCAACCCAACCTCAAGTTGGCCATTTTCAAGTCCATTATAGTGTCATGTCCATGTTCAAATTTCATGTCAAGTTCGTGTCAAGTTTCATGGCAAGTTTCATGTCAAGTTTCATGTTTCAACTTATGCCTATTATCAAGTTCCTGATTCATGTTCATAACCAATTCATGTTTTGCCTAATCTACCCAAATCGTATTCCCATCGCATGTAAACGTGAATCGATCTAAATTACAATTAATCCAAATCCAGAAACAAAGGGAATAACATCAAAACTATGATAGGCCAAAAGGAAGAGCATAAAGTGATAAAAGGGATTACACGACTAGCGTGATATAACTTGAGATAATTGGTTACAACATCATTGGCATATAGAGAATAATAGGATCTCAAATCTAACATAATAAGGTGATAGTCATGGCATAAGGTGATAGTCCCAAACTTGTAAATAATAGACTGATTTAACATCACAGGCATGATAATGTTATGGACATGAAAGAGTTTGATTTACAACACGAATAGGTCCAAACTGATTTCATAGCAATATTCCCAAATGTCAAGATCCAAGATGGAAACTAGAATAGATGTGAATCGATTATCATACTTAAGTCCAATTTCACTTTATCTCATGTGCAAATTACAATTAACAAGTTTAAATCTCAAAGTAACTAGAACTTACAGATCATGGACTAAGAATTTAGAAAGCAGAATCGAAGCTCTAGTTGAACAACCCCAATATGCAATTCTAGCCGTAGTCTTCAAGAAATAGTCTTCGAGTTTTATTTTAATTTAATTAAGAAGAAGAAGCCATGTCCATCAAGAATTTGTGCAGCATAAGGTTAGAGAAGAATGGAGTAAAGAGAATGGGGCTAGGGGGCTGCTTATATAGGATTAGGCGGACGAATCTAGACTGAAAACGGAACCAGAAACATCAGAATGAACCCAGGCTCAAAACTGGGTTTCAGCACCAGGTCGACCCCCAGGTCGACCATAGGGTCGACATGGTCCTAGGAGGTCGAACATATTGTCTACCTGGTCCTGGGCGGGAAAATCCCCGCCCAGTCTGCGCTGGGGTTTGAATTCGAATTTCGAATTCGAATTTGAGATGTTTTTCTATTTTGAAAATCCTTGAAACTTCGGAGGGTGATATCTCCCTCATACGAACTCCATTTCTCGAAAACTCGGACTCGTTTCCAAGAAGAATTTCGAGATGAACGCAATGGCACAACCCGTTTCTCTTGATTTTTGTTTTTAAAATTAATTTTTCCTTGATTTATGGTTTTAACATGTTATTAAAATACAGGTTGTTACATTCTCCCCTCCTTAAAGGATTTCGTCCCCGAAATCTTCATGTTAAGAAGAATGAATCCTACCATCCAATCAACCATCCACTCAACCATCATCCACAAGCAACCATTGTCCTTAAAATATTTCTAATGCTGTATGAATTTATGCAAGAGTGTGTGTATATGTACTTATCTAATGCAAAAGATCAGGCGGTTACTGATTCAGTAAACCTCCTTAATGCAAAATATGTTAGTGTAATGAGTCCAACATGTATGCAAATTCCTATCATACTTTATAATCTCTAAATGAGTGTACAAACATTCATTCATATGCAACATCCAAATGATAGCATATCAAGTTTCCATCCATATACAAGTATAAGCACCCATGCATATTCAACATGAAAAATGTGACTGAGCCGATCTAGTGCCTAATGTGTGTTATGCAACCACGAGCAACCACTTGCAATCATCAACCATAACATGTTTCAATTACATGTTTACATCCAAAAGGGTTCTACCTAAGGTTCTCAAGATAGGATCGAGAAGATAACAAGACAAACATGGATAGCAAAAGCATGTACATGATACGAAGGTATGTAAACTTATAAGAAAAAGAGATCGAGAAAGTACCCTAAAAAAGAAATGGGTATAGCGAGCGTATCTTCTCTTCGGTTTCCAAAGTTGCATCTACTTGGGCTTCACTCCATTGTACTTTAACTAGCTTGACTTCTCGATTCCTTAGCTTCTTGATATCCGTTCCTAAGATACGAATTGGAACTCGCCTCAATGATGCTTCTCTTTCCACTTCTACGCCTTCAAGTGTAACAACCCATGTTTTTATAACGTGTAATAACCATAAATCAAGGCAGAATTAATTTTTAAAATGAAAATCAAGGGAAACGGGTTACACCATTGCGTTTGTCTCGAAATTCTACTTGGAAACAAGTCCGAGTTTTCGAAAATTGGAGCACGTATGACCAAGTTATGACCTTTCGAAGTTTTCAGAAGTTTTCAAGTTCAAAACAGCTCAATTCGAATTCAAAATTCGAAATTCAAACCTCAAAATGGACTGGGCGGGAAATTTCCCGCCCAGGACCAGGTCGACCTGGGGGTCGACTATGTAGTCGACCTACCCACGACTAGGTCGACCATAGTGTCGACCTGTGGGTCACTTGGTGGCCGAGTCCACTTTTGAAGTTGGATTCACTTTGATGTTTCTGGCCTCGTTTCTGTCTAAATTCGTTGACCTGACCCTATAAATATAGCCCCTAACACTAGTCTCTCTACACACAATTCTTTCTGACCTCATGTTGCTCTAATTCTGGTTGAAAAGTTAGAGAGACTACTTCTTCTACGGTGAAGCTACGTTGCTGATTTGGGGATTTCTGTTAGGACTTGACTAAAGCATATAAAGATTCAACATCGACTCTCTTTTTCTAATTCTCGAACCTCGATCTGTAAGCCCTAGTTATTTTTAGATTTAAACTGTAAATGTAATCTGAATATGATGTAAATTGAAATTGGACCTATGTATGATGACTGTGTTACATCCGTTCTTGTTCATCTTGGATCTTGACTTTTGGATATATTACTATGACATTGATTTGGGGCCTATTCATGTTGTAAATCAAGAAGAAAAACCCCTCATATTATCATGTTGAATCTGCTATTAGTCACAAGTTTATGACTATCACCTTATGTCAATCGTTACCATGACTATACTATCACCTTATGTTAATCGTTACCATGACTATACTATCACCTTATGACAACTGTTATCTTGACTAGTATGTTATTTCGTTAGATTTGAAATCTTTATGTTTGAAGCCAATATTCCACATGCCAGTAATGTTATATCATTTATCTCAAGTTATACCATGCTATGTTAGTAATCACTTTTGCCACCTTATACTCGTCCCTTTTTATGTTATTCCCTAATTAGACTCATTTGTATCGATTCGAGCTTATGTGCGATGGGAATACAATTTGGGTAGATTAGGTAAATCATAAATTGGCTTTGAACATGAACGTTATTATAACTTGAACCTGGATATGGACATGAACTTGACACGATTTGACATGAAACATGACATGAAAAACTCAACATGAATTTTGACATGAAAACTTGAAAGTGGGCATGACAATTAGATAAACTTGAAAATGGCCAACTCGAGGTTGGGTTGAGTTTGCAGTGTAAATCTGCCCAGAATCGCCCGGCAAATCCAGTGACTGCAAGCAATAGGATCCAATGTGAGTAGTTGTTCATATCGCACGAAAAACCCGAGGTTAGACTATGTTGTGGTGCAAATCTACCCGGAACCGCCCGTCAAATCTAGTGACCACAACCGTTAGTCTAATGTGAGAGGTTGAGTGAACTAATGAATTAATGCCACATGATAGGGTTAAGTCATGAACTACTTGAATACACTTAACCAACTTGACACGAGGATTTGATAGGGTTAAGTCATGAACCGCTTGAACACACTTAACCAACTTGATACATGATTTGGATAGGGTTAAGTCACGAATTTGAATGACAACACTTAACCAATTAGAAACCCTAGTTACGCGGTCCTTTACAGCAGTAACCCACTTAGATGTATCACGATACCCTGGGACTAGGCAGGGTGGGGCACGATTACCAGGCTGATTGTAAGCGACCAGAACGACGGCTGAGTAGGTGCGCCATTGTAGGTTCAGGCGGACTATGGTCGTGCACGTAGTCCGGAGTTGAAAAAGCAGGCACTAGGCACCCGTAGATTTACACTGTGCGTGCTTGATTCGTGTCGGTGGTTGGCACCATAGGACTTGATACACCCTATGGTGGACCTAGCACAGGTAACTACATTTCAGGTAGGGCCGTATGACACAGACACATGACGAGCTAGAACTTGTAGGGAGCCGATCGATTAGTAGATCGTACTGTAGGACCCCGTACTGGGTCACTTCATGATATTGGGCCAAGGGTTCATTTCATGATTAATACTTGACATTGGTTAGAACACTAGTACAGTTGGTGCAGCGAACCTTGAATATGCGATGCTAGACTTGACTTATCTTGTTATCTTAGTTATCATATCAGTTCTGTTATCATCCTTATGTTTAATTCCAGTTTTCACATATCATGTTACCTTTACTAGTTTTCATACTGAAATTCACTAGGGCTTACCAGTCTTTGTGACTGACCCTTTTTCTTTCGCCTCATTTTCTTTCGTTTCCCCCCCCCCCCCCCAGGTTCTCAGGGAGGAAACACTAGCACTTAGCTTGGATTTAGCTTGCTTTCTAACGGCTCATGTACGGTTTGATCTTGGGCTATGCTATGGCTGCTTCTGCTATTTATGGGGAATAATCTACTTTTGTTATCTTAAGTTTATGCTTCTTTATTTGGAACTTGATGTAATGAAAAAATTTGTATTTTGGATATATGAGGTTTTGACTCTTTTCTTGAAAGTAATAAAAATGTTAATTTTTAATTTCTACCGCTGCTTTATTTATGTTCTGCCTTGTGATATCTCTGTGCATGTTTACCTAGATAATACTCCACCAAAACTAGTGCATTCCCTTTGTGAGTGACCCTAGCGGAGGTGGGGTGTTACATTTGGTATCAGAGCAGAAGGTTACCAGGCTGGGCAAAAGTTTAAAAAAAAAACTTCTGAAACTATTTTCAAAACCATTTATAAAGAAGCATTTTTCAAGAAAAGTTTTATGTTTAAAAAGGCTATTCCCCAAGAAGCCATTAGCACTTTCCTTTGTTTCCTCATTTGAATCTTTTTCTTTTCGTTTTTCAGCATGGATGATCTTAACCTTCCTGAGGGAATACCCGTGCCTGGATGGTTCCGAAGGTACTTAGAAGCCAGGGCCAACGGCGCGGGCCCAGCAGACATCCCTTCTCCTCCTCCCCTAGTGGCCGCGGTTCCTCCTCCTTCTGGTACCGCCTTTGCCAAAATATGCAAAGACTTAAAAGCAATGGGCGGCAAGAACTTCGTTGGAACTGAAACCTTTGTTGAGGCACGAAACTGGCTAAAGGAAACTGAAGACTTGTTCATTATCTTTGATGTTGAGGACCATAGGAAAGTTCAGTTGGCAGCATGGTTGTTGAAAGAGGAAGCTGCATTTTGGTGGGAAGTCACCAACCCTACCAGGCTAGTTGAGACTTAGGCAGACTTTAGTGAGAGGTTTGGGCTTAAATTCTTATCGTCAGCAGAAGAGAACCTTCAGATGGAGAGGTTCCTAGCACTTAAGCAAGGGGACATGTCTGTTAGGGAGTACGTGAATAAGTTCAATCAGCTTGCTCGGTTCGGTTTGGATTTGGTCAACACAGCCCAGAAAAAGGCTGTACGCTTTGCTCGAGGATTGAACAAGCCACTGCACAGTTTGGCCATAACTCATATACCCATGGGGGCGACCTTTGAAAGCTTGGTGGATATGGCTCTACTTCATGAGGAAGACAAGAATAGCAAGAAGGAGGTTAAGCCTAATGAGACTCAGAATAAGAAAGTTGACTTCAAGAAGGGGGGTAACAAGAATAACAAGAGCAACAACAAACCACGTGAGACGAGGAAGTGCAACTTCTAAGGTATTACTTGACATCTAGCTAAAGACTGTAGAAAGAAGAAGAGGAAGTTGGGTGAATGCTTTCATTGTGGAGATACTGGACACATCAGCAAGGATTGCCCTAAGAAGCAAGGATAAGGGCAAGGGCAGACCCAGCGAGCAGGACCTTCGGGAGGGCAGTTGCATGCTCTCAACACCAATCCAGCTCCTGGCCAAGGTAGTAATATTTTCGTAGAAATCCTTATTTACATTTCTGACTTTCCTGTTCGAACCTTATTTGACTCTGGCGCATCGCATACTTTTATTTCTTCTGATATTGTTGAAAGTCTGCACCTAAGTACTAGTCTGGTTGAGGATCCCGTTATAGTTTCAAATCCAATTGGGGGCTCCGCCCATTTATCTATGATGTGTGTGGATGTAAGGATCTCTATCTTAAGCGTAGAATTCACGTGTAATGCTTATGTTCTCGGATTTATGGGATACGGTTTGATCCTAGGTATGGATTGGTTGTCCAACTATGGAGCCATTCTTGATTGTGAACAAAGGGTAGTGAGGCTCATGACTCGCCTTGGTAATACCCTTGAAATTTCTTGTAACCCTAAGGGTCCGGTCATGTTGTGTTATCTTGAATACCTTGACTTGTCCGACGATAATTTGCAATCTGTAAGAGTGGTCCGAGAATATCCAGATGTCTTTGATGAGGTGAGGGGGTTACCTCCTAAACGCGAGATAGACTTCCGAATTTATCTTGTTGATAATGCCAAGCCAGTTTCATTGCCCGTTAGGCACATAGCCCCGCCAGAAAGAGGAGAGCTCAGTAAACAAGTTAACGAGTTGCGTGAGAAGAATTTCATAAGACGAAGCATTTCTGAATGGGATGTTACGGTGGTATTCGCTACTAAGGCAGATGGATCGCTTCGTCTATGCGTAGATTATCGTGAGTTAAACAAGCTGACAAAGAAGAATAGGCACCCACTACCAAGAATCGACGATTTGTTTGACCAGCTTGTGGGAGCATCTGTTTTCGCTCAACTCAATCTAGCCACAGGATTCCATCAGCTCAGAGTGGCTGAGGATAGCATTGACAAAACTGCGTTTAGGACTCCAGATGGGTTCTTCGAATGGCTCGTCATGCCGTTTAGGTTAACGAATGCACCCGCGTACTTTGTAGATTTAATGAGTAGGGTGTTTCGGGAGTTCCTTAACAATTTTGTGGTAGTTTTCATGGATGATATTTTGATCTTCTCAAAAGATGAAGAAGAGCATGCTAGACATCTCAAGGAAGTCATGGAAACGCTTAGAGCACACCAGTTAAAGGCTAAGTTCTCCAAATGCCATTTTTGGAGGAAGGAAGTTCGGTTCCTTGGACATGTAGTTTCTAAGCAAGGCATAGCCGTGGACCCCGCAAAGGTAGTTGCGGTGCAAGACTGGAAAATTCCTAAGAATGCAACGAAGGTGAGTAGCTTTCTCGGTTTGGCGGGCTACTACAGGAAGTTCATTAAGGACTTCGCTAAGATTTCAGCCCCTCTTACTAAGTTAACAAAGAAGAACCTATCTTTTACATAGGACATAGAATGTGACGCTGCTTTTCAGAAACTTAAGAGAGCCCTCACCACAGCTCCAGTTCTGGCATTACCCGATGGAGGTAAGATGTTTATGGTGTACACAGATGCGTGCGGCACGGGATTAGGCGTTGTCCTAATGCAAGAAGGAAGAGTAATATGCTATGGGGGCAGACAACTTAAAGTTCATGAGAAAAACTATCCCACGCATGACTTTGAGTTGGCCGCGATTGTTTTTGCACTTAAAGCTTGGCGCCATTATCTTCTAGGGGAGAGGTTCGAGCTGTATACCGACCACAAATCGCTTAAGTACCACTTCTCACAGAAAGATTTGAATCTGAGACAACAGCGGTGGATGGAGTTCTTGGCATCATATGACTTCGATATAGCTTATACCCCTGGCAAGGGCAATGTGGTGGCGGACGCGCTAAGCAGAAAAAGGTTGACTTTGAGCCCCTTGTTTGTTGAAATGAAAAGCCTTGAGTTTATAGCAACCTTTGATTTTACACCTGCTGTTGAGTCATTGACTACTACATTAGCATCTCTTGAGTTAAGACCTACACTTCTAGATCAAATAGGGATTTCACAGAAGGAAGACTCACAGATAGTCTAAATCATGGACAAGCTGATTAGGGGTGAGACGTCAAGTCACCTCAGTAGGTGCACTATAGATGACAAGGGATGGCTAAGGCATGATGGAAGGCTATGTGTCCCACAAGTGGTAGACTTAGTAAGGAGAGTTCTCGAAGAGGCGCATCACTCGAAGATGACCATACATCCTGGAGGGGATAAGATGTACAGAAATATGAAGCGCATTTTCTTTTGGGCTGGAATGAAAAAGGACGTGGTAGAGTTCGTTTCGAAGTGCATGGTGTGCCAACAAGTAAAGGCCGAGTCGAAGAAGCCCGGTGGGCTATTACATCCTTTAGAGGTTCCGCAATGGAAATGGGAGAGTATCTCGATGGATTTCGTGGATGGACTGCCTAGGTCAAGGAAGGGAAATACTAGCATATGGGTCATAGTTGATAGACTCACGAAAAGTGCTCACTTCATTCCAGTGAAAAGCAAGAGGACTGCATCATGGCTAGCGCCTATTTACCTTCGAGAGATAGTACAGTCGCATGGAGTTCCTTCTAGTATAGTTAGTGATCGTGACCTAATTTTCACTAGCCAGTTCTGGAACAGTCTGTAAGAAGCAATGGGTACACGACTGAACTTGAGCACGGCCTATCACCCACAGACGGATGGACAAACCGAAAGGGTAAATAGGGTACTAGAAGATCTCCTGACGCTATGCATTCTTGACTTTGGTAGCACTTGGGAAGACCATCTTCCTCTCGTGGAGTTTGCATATAATAACAGTTACCAAGCTAGAATCGGAATGGCACCGTTCAAAGCCCTGTATGGAAGACCGTGCAAATCGCCAACTTGTTGGTGGGAGATGACAGATAGACTTATGCTTGGGCCCGACATGATAGGGATACTTGTGAGAAGATTGAGTTGATAAGAAGACGGATGAAAACGGCCCAAGATAGACAGAAATCTTATGCGGATCAGAGAAGGACAGACCTAGAGTTCGAAGTCGGAGATATGGTCTTTATAAAAGTTTCTACGTTACGCAATGTAGTTCGTTTTGGAGCAGTTGGAAAGCTAGCACCAAGGTTCATAGGACCGTTCCCCATCACTGAGAGGATTGGACGGATGGCCTATAAGGTAGAATTACCCGAGAAGCTGGCTAGGGTGCACAATGTCTTTCACGTCTCGCATCTCCGGAAGTGCTTGCATGAGTCCGCCGAAGTGGTTGAGCCAAACATCCTTGAAGACGTAGAAGTGGAAAAAGAATCAACATTGAGGCGAGTCCCGATTCGTATCTTAGGAACGGAGATTAAGAAGCTAAGGAATCGAGAAGTCAAGCTAGTTAAAGTGCAGTGGAGTGAAGCCCAAGAAGACGCAACTTGGGAAACCGAAGAGAAGATACGCGCGCTTTACCCATTTCTTTTTTAGGGTACATTCTCGATCTCTTTTTCCTATAAACTTGAGAACCTTTTCGTATCATGCTTATACTACCTACGTTTGTCTCGTTATCTTATCGATCTTATCTTGAGAACCTTAGGTAGAACCATATGGATGTAAACATGTGATTGAAACATGTTATGGTTGATGTTTGCAAATGGTTGCAAGTGGTTGCTAGTGGATGCATGACACACATTAGGCACTAAATCGGCTCAGTCACATTTTCATGTTGCATATGCATGAGTGCTTATACTTGTACATGGATGGAACTTATCGTGCTATCACTTGGATGTTGCATATGAATGAATGTTTGTGCACTCATGTAGAGATTATAAACTATGTTAGTAATTTGCATACATATTGGATTCATTACACTAACATATTTTGCATTAAGGAGGTTTACTGAATCAGTAACCGCCTGATTTTTTGCATTAGATAAGTACATATACACACACTTTCTGCAAATGTTCATACAGCACTAGAAGTCTTTTAAGGACAATGGTTACCTGTGGATGATGCTTTGAGTAGATGGATGATTGGATGGTAGGATATATTCTCCCTAACTTAGAGATTTCGAGGAAGAAATCCTTTAAGGGGGGAGAATATAACAACCCGTGTTTTTATAGCGTGTAATAACCATAAATCAAGGCAGAATTAATTTTTAAAATGAGAATCAAGGGAACCGGGTTACGCCATTGCGTTCGTCTTGAAATTATGCTTGGAAATGAGTCCGGGATTTCGAAAATCGGAGCCCGTATGACCAAGTTATGACCTTTCGAAGTTTTCATGTTCAAAACAACTCAATTCAAATTCAAAATTCAAACCTCAGAATGGACTGGGCGGGAAATTTCCCGCCCAGGACCAGGTCGACCTACGGGTCGACTATGTAGTCGACCTACCCAGGACAAGGTCGACCATAGTGTAGACCTGGGGGTCGACCTGGTGGCCGAGTCCACTTTTGAAGCCGGATTCACTTTGATGTATCTGGCCTCGTTTCTGTCTACATTCGTTGACCTGACCCTATAAATACAGCCCCTAACACTAGTCTCTCTACACACAATTCTTTCTGACCTCATGCTGCTTCTAATTCTGGTTGAAAAGTTAGAGAGACTACTTCTTCCACGGCGAAGCTACGTTGCTGATTTGGGATTTCTGTTAGGACTTGACTAAAGCATATAAAGATTCAACATCGACTCTCTTTTTCTAATTCTCGAACCTCGATCTGTAAGCCCCAGTTATTTTTAGATTTAAACTGTAAATGTAATCTGAATATGATGTAAATTGAAATTATACCTAAGTATGATGACTGTTTTACATCCGTTCTTGTTCATCTTGGATCTTGACTTTTGGATATATTACTATGACATTGATTCGGGGCCTATTCATGTTGTAAATCAGAAAGAAAAAACCCTCATATTTCATGTTGAATCTGCTATTAGTCACAAGTTTATGACTATCACCTTATGTCAATCGTTACCATGACTATACTATCACCTTATGTCAATCGTTACCATGACTATACTATCACCTTATGACAACTATTATCTTGACTAGTACCTTATTTCGTTAGATTTGAAATCTTTATGTTTGAAGCCAATATTCCACATGCCAGTAATGTTATATCATTTATCTCAAGTTATACCATGCTATGTTAGTAATCACTTTTGCCACCTTATACTCATCCCTTTTTATGTTATTCCCTAATTAGACTTATTTGTATCGATTCGAGTTTATGTGCGATGGGAATGCGATTTGGGTAGATTAGGTAAATCATAAATTGGCTTTGAACATGAACTTTATTATAACTTGAACCTGGATATGGACATGAACTTGACACGATTTGACATGAAACATGACATGAAAAACTCGACATGAATTTTGACATGAAAACTTGAACGTGGGCATGACAATTAGATAAACTTGAAAATGACCAACTCGAGGTTGGGTTGAGTTTGCAGTGTAAATCTGCCCGGAACCGCCCGGCAAATCCAGTGACTGCAAGCAATAGGATCCAATGTGGGTAGTTGGTCATATCGCACGAAAAACACGAGGTTAGACTATGTTGTGGTGTAAATCTGCCCGGAACCACCCAGCAAATCCAGTGACCACAACAGTTAGTCTAATGTGAGAGGTTGAGTGCACTAATGAATTAATGCCACATGATAGGGTTAAGTCATGAACCACTTGAATGTACTTAACAAAATTGACACGAGGATTTGATAGGGTTAAGTCATGAACCGCTTGAACACACTTAACCAACTTGATACATGATTTGGATAGGGTTAAGTCACGAATTTGAATGACAACACTTAACCCATTAGAAACCCTAGTTACGCGGTCCTTTACAGCAGTAACCCACTTAGATGTATCACGATACCCTGGGACTAGGCAAGGTGGGGCACGATTACTGGGCTGATTGTAAGCGACCAGAACGACGGCTGAGTAGGTGCGCCATTGTAGGTTCAGGCGGACTATGGTCCTGCAAGTAGTCCGAAGTTGAAAAAGCAGGCATTGGGCACCCGTAGATTTACACTGTGCGTGCTTGATTCGTGTCGGTGGTTGGCACCATAGGACTTGATACACCCTATGATGGCCTAGCATAGGTAACTACATTTCAGGATAGGGCCGTATGACACAAACACATGACGAGCTAGAACTTGTAGGGAGCCGATCGATTAGTAGATTGTACCGTAGGACCCCGTAATGGATCACTTCATGATATTGGGCGAAGGGATCATTTCATGGTTAATACTTGACATGGGTTGGAACACTAGTACAGTTGGTGCAGCGAACCTTGAATATGCGATGCTAGACTTGACTTATCTTGTTATCTTAGTTATCATATCAGTTCTGTTATCATCCTTATGTTTAATTCCAGTTTTCACATATCATGTTACCTTTACTAGTTTTCATACTGAAAGTCACTAGGGCTTACCAGTCTTTGTGACTGACCCTTTTTCTTTCGCCTCTTTTTCTTTCGTTCCACCCCGGTTCTCAGGGAGGAAACACTAGCTCTTAGCTTGGATTTAGCTTGCTTTCTGACAGCTCATGTACGGTTTGGTCTTGGGGTATGCTATGGCTGCTTCTGCTATTTATGGGGAATAATCTACTTTTGTTATCTTAAGTGTATGCTTCTTTATTTGGAACTTGATGTAATGGAATAATTTGTATTTTGGATATATGAGGTTTTGACTCTTTTCTTGAAAGTAATAAAAAAGTTGGTTTTTAATTTCTACCGCTGCTTTATTTATGTTCTGCCTTGTGATATCTCTGTGCATGTTTACCTAGATAATACTCCACCAAAACTAGTGCATTCCCTTTGTGAGTGACCCTAGCGGAGGTGGGGTGTTACATTAAGGATGCTTGGATCAACCACTTCGGCAGACTCATGTAAGCACTTTCGGAGATGCGAAACGTGAAAGACATTGTGTACTCTGGTCAACCTCTCGGGTAACTCTACCTTATAAGCCATCTGTCCAATCCTCTCGATGATAGGGAACAGTCCTATGAACCTCGGTGATAACATTCCAACTGCTCCAAAGCAAACCACATTGCGTAAAGGAGAAACTTTTATAAAGACCATATCTCCGACTTCGAACTTTAGGTCTGCCCTTCTCTTGTCCGCATAGGATTTCTGTCTATCTTGGGCCATTTTCATCCGTCTTCGTATCAACTCAACCTTCTCAGAAGTGTCCCTTATCATGTCGGGTCCAAGTATGAGCTTGTCTGTCGACTCCCACCAAGTTGGTGACTTGCACGGTCTTCCGTATAAAGCTTCGAATGGTGCCATTCCTATGCTAGCTTGGTAACTATTATTACACGCGAACCCAACGAGAGGTAGGTGATATTCCCAAGTACCACCAAAGTCAAGAATGCATAGTCTCAAAAGGTCCTCTAGTACCCTATTTACCCTTTCGGTTTGTCCATCCGTCTGTGGGTGATAGGCCGTGCTTAAACTTAGTCGTGTACCCATTGCTTCTTGCAAACTTTTCCAAAATTCGCTAGTAAAAATCGGGTCACGATCGCTAACTATACTAGAAGGAACTCCGTGCAACCGTACTATTTCTCGAAGGTATATAGACGCTAGCCATGATGCGGTCCTCTTGCTCTTCACAGGAATGAAGTGAGCGCTCTTCGTGAGTATATCTACTATAACCCATATGCTAGTATTGTCCTTCCTTGACCTAGGCAATCCATCCACGAAATCCATCGAGACACTCTCCCATTTCCACAGCGGAACCTCCAAAGGATGCAATAGCTCACCGGGCTTTTTCGACTCGGCCTTTACTTGTTGGCACACCATGCACTTAGAAACGAATTCCGCCACGTCCTTTTTCATCCTGTTCCAAAAGAAAATGCGCTTCATATCCTTGTACATTTTATCCCCTCCGAGATGTATAGTCATCTTCAAGTGATGCGCCTCTTTGAGAACTCTCTTTACTAAGTCTCCCACTTGTGGGACACATAGTCTACCATCACGCCTTAGCCATCCTTTGTCATCTATGGCATACCTACTGAGGTGACTTGACATCTCACCTCTAATCAACTTGTCCATAATCTCGACTATCTGCGTGTCTTCCTTCTGCGAAGTCCCTACTTGGTCTAGAAGCGTAGGCCTTAACTCAAGAGATGCTAACGTGCTAGCCAACATCTCAACAACAGGTGTGAAATCAAAGGTTACTATAAACTCTAGGCTTTTCCTTTCAACAAACAAAGGACTCAAAGTCAACCTTTTCCTACTTAGCGCATCTGCCACCATGTTACCCTTGCCAGGGGTATAAGCTATATCGAAGTCATACGATGCCAAGAATTCCATCCACCTCTATTGCCTTAGATTCAAAACTTTTTGCGAAAAGAGGTACTTAAGAGATTTGTGATCAGTATACAACTCGAACTTCTTTCCTAGAAGATAATGGTGCCAAGACTTAAGTGCAAAAACAATCGCGGCCAATTCCAAGACATGTGTGGGATAGTTTTTCTCATGAACTTTAAGTTGTCTACCCCCGTAGCATATCACTTTCCCTTCTTGCATTAGGACAGCGCCTAATCCCGTGATGCACGCTTCTGTGTACACCGTAAACGTCTTACCTCCGTCAGGTAATGCCAAAATTGGAGCTGTGGTAAGGGCTCTATTAAGCCTTTGAAAAGCAACATCACACTCTATGTCCCATGCAAAAGCTAGGTTCTTCTTCGTTAATCCAGTAAGAGGGGCTGAAATCTTAGCGAAGTCCTTAATGAACTTCCTATAGTAGCCCGCCAAACCGAGAAAGCTTCTCACTTCCGTCGCGTTCTTAGGAACTTTTCGGTCTTGCACCGCAGCTACCTTTGTGGGGTCCACAGCTATACCTTGCTTAGAAAATACATGTCCAAGAAACCGAACTTCTTTTCTCCAAAAATGACACTTGGAGAACTTAGCCTTTAACTCGTGTACTCTAAGCGTATCCATGAATTCCTTGAAATGTCTAGCATGTTCTTCCTCATCCTTTGAGAAGATCAAAATATCGTCCACGAAGACCACCACAAACTTGTTAAGGAACTCCCAAAACACCCTACTCATCAATTCTACTAAGTATGCGTGTGCATTCGTTAAACCAAACGGCATGACGAGCCATTCGAAGAAACCATCCGGAGTCCTAAACGCAGTCTTATCAATGCTATCCTCAGCCACTCTAAGCTGGTGGAATCCTGTAGCTAGATCGAGTTGAGAGAAAACATACGCTCCTACAAGCTGGTCGAACAAGTCATCGATTCTCGGTAGTGGGTGCCTATTCTTCTTAGTCAGCTTGTTTAACTCACAATAATCTATGCATAGACAAAGCGAACCATCCGCCTTAGTACCGAATACCACCGGAGCACCCCATTCAGAAATGCTTCGCCTAATGAATTTCTTCTCAAGCAACTCCTTAACTTGCTTACTAAGCTCTTTTCTCTCTCGCAGGGCCATGTGTCTAGCGAGCAATGTAACTGGCTTAGCATTATCAACAAGATATATACGTAAATCTATCTCGCGTTTAGGGGTAACCCCTTAACCTCATCAAACACATCGGGATATTCTCGGACTACCCATACTGATTGCAAATCATCGATAGATGAGTCAAGAGATTCTAGATAACATAACATGATAGGGCCCATAGGGTTACAAGAAATTTCAAGGGTATTACCAAGGCGAGTCACGAGTCTAACTACCCTTCGTTCAGAATCGAGAATGGCTCCATTATTGAACAGCCAATCCATGCCTAGAATCAAACCGTATCCCATAAATCCAAGAACATAAGCATTACACGTGAATTCTACGCTTAAGATAGAAATCCTCAAATCCACACAAATCATAGATAAATGAGCGGAGCCACCAATTGGATTTGAAACAATAACGGGATCCTCAACTAGACTAGTACTTAGGTGCAGAGTTTCAACAATATCAGAATAAATAAAAGTATGCGATGTGCCAGAATCAAACAAGGTTCGAACAGGATGATCAAAAAGATAGACTAAACATTCGACAAAAATATTTCTACCTCATTCTTGCGGAGGTACCTTGAGAGCGTGGACTTGTCCTCCAGAAGAAGGTTCAGCTCCCTGCCCTTGCTTCCTTAGGCAGACCTTAGCCATGTGTCATGTCTCACCACAGTGGAAACAACCACCCATCTTCCTTTTCTTCTTCCTGTAGTCTTTGACCAGATGTCCAGGAATGCCACAGAAATTACACTATCTCTTTTCATGGGTTTTGTTGTTCTTCCCTCCTTTCTTTGGATCAGCCTTCTTGTTCTGTGACCCTTCCCCCTTCTTATCTTGAGGCACTTATTCCTTTTCCTCATTCTTTCCCTTGTCTTCCTCATTTAAGAGTGCCATGTCTACTAACCTTTCGTAAGTAGCCCCCATAGGTATGTGGGTCATAGCCAAGTTGTGAAGTGGCTCATTCAATCCCTTGACAAAACGGAGAGCCTTCTTATGAGGAGTATTCACTAAGTCCAGTCCAAACTGGGCCAGCTGATTGAATTGATTGACGTGCTCCTTGAACGTCATACTTCCTTGCTTAAGAGATAAGAACTTTTCTAGCTGCAGACTTCGTTCAGCTTGTGAGAGGAATTTCATCTCAAACCTTTTCCAGAAATCCATCCATGTGTCAATAGGTCTTTCAGCGTTAGTGACTTCCCACCAATAGGAAGCTTCGTATTTGAGCAACCATACTGCCAACTGTACCTTCTTCCTATCGTCCACCTCGAGGATAACGAACAGATCCTCCGTTTCTATGAGCCAGTTCCTCACTTCTACGAATGATTTAGTTCCCTTGAAATCCTTTCCACCCATGGCCTTAAAATCTCTACAGATCTTTGAGAAAGCATTTGCACGAGGAGGGGGAGGAGGAAGAAGAACCACTGCAGCTGGAGGAGGAATATCTGCTGGGCCTGCATCGTTGGCCCTAGCCTCTAAGTCCCTCCTGAACCATCCAGGTATTGGCACGCCCTCCGGAAGGTTAAGATTCCCAGACATGCTGAAATGAAAAAGAAGAGATTCAAACAAGGAAACAAAGGATGGTGCTAATGGCTTTTGGGGAATAGCCTTTAAATAAAACAAGACTTTTCTTGAAAAATGCTTCTTCGTAAACGGTTTTGAAAATAGTTTGAGAAGATTTTAAAAACTTTTGCCCAGTCTGGTAACCTTCTGCTCTGATACCAAGTGTAACACCCCACCTCCACTATGGTCACTCACAAAGGGAATGAACTAGTTTTGAAGGAGCGCTATCGAGGTAAACAATCACAGAAATATTACAAGACAGAACATAAATAAAATAGCAGAAGAATCAAAAGCTAAATTTCATTACTTTCAAAAAGAGTCAAAACCTCTTACATCCAAAGTACCAACTATCATTTTCCATTACAACAAGTTCTTCCTTGAATAAATAAAGAAGCATAAAACTTGAAACAACAAAAGTAGCTTAATTCCCCAAAGGTAGCAGAAATGCAGCATAGCTCAATATCAAACTGTACATGAGCTGAACCGAAAGCAAGTGAAATCCA
The DNA here is from genome assembly GCA_030737875.1 of Allium sativum. NCBI lineage: Eukaryota > Viridiplantae > Streptophyta > Magnoliopsida > Asparagales > Amaryllidaceae > Allium > Allium sativum. The sequence goes on along the minus strand of CM060909.1, from coordinate 199,687,748 downwards.
AGCTAAGTGCTAGAGTTTCCTCCATGAGAACCTGGGAGGGGGGAATGAAAGAAAAAGAGGGAAAAGAAAATGGGTCAGTCATAAAGATTGGTAAGTCCTAGTGACTTTCAGCATAAAAACAGGTAAGGTAACATGCATGTATAAACTGAAAGTAAACATAAGGATGATGACAAGATGGGCAAGATAAACTAAGATAGCATGATAAATCAAGTATAAATCAAGTATAGCATCGCATGTCCAATATTCGCTGCACCAACTATACTAGTATCCCAAACCCATTTCATATATTAACCATGAAGTGATCCCTTGGCCCAATGTCATCAAATGACCTATTTCGGGGTCCTACGGAACAATACATTAATCGATTGGCTCCCTACAAGTTCTATCTCGTCGTGTGTCTGTGTCGTACGGCCCTATCACGAATGTATTCACCTATGCTAGGTCCACCATAGGGTGTATCAAGCTCTAGGGTGCCAACTACCGACACGAATCAAGCACGCACAGTGTAAACCTACTGATGCCCAATGCCTGCTTTTTCAACTCCGGACTACATGCACGACCATAGTCCGCCTGAACCTATACTGGCGCACCAACTTTGCTATCATTCTGGTCTCTTACAATCAGCCCAGTAATCGTGCCATACCCTGCCTAGTTCCAGGGTACCATGATACATCTAAGTGGGTTACTGCTGAAATGGCCGCGTAACTATAGTTTCCGTCCAATAGGTTATGTGTTGTCATTTAAATTCGTGACTTAAACCTTATCAGTCTAGCATGTCAGGTTGGTTAAGTGTTGTCTTTCAATTTCAGGACTTAACCCCACTAATCCTGTGTGTCAAGTTGGTTAAGTGTTGTCTTTCATGTTCATGACTTAACCCTATCATGCGGCATTAATTCATTAATGCACCCCAACCTCTCACATCAGACCTGTTGTTGCGGTCACTGGATATGCCGGGCGGTTCCGGGCAGAATTACACCACAACTCAGTTTGGCCTCGGGTTTCAAGCGCGATATGACCAACTACCCACATTGGATCCTATTGTTTGTAGTCACTGGATTTGCCGGGCGGTTCCGGGCAGAATTACACTGCAAACTCAACCCAACCTTGAGTTGGCCATTTTCAAGTTCATTCTAGTGTCATGTCCATGCTCAAATTTCATGTCAAGTTCGTGTCAAGTTTCATGTCAAGTTTCATGTTTCAACTTATGCCTATTATCAAGTTCATGATTTATGTTCATAACCAATTCATGTTTTGCCTAATCTACCCAAATCGTATTCCCATCGCATGTAAACATGAATCGATCTAAATTACAATTAATCCAAATCCAAAAACAAAGGGAATAACATCAAAACTATGATAGGCAAAAAGGACGAGCATAAAGTGATAAAAAGGATTACACGACTAGCAAGATATAACTTGAGATAATTGGTTACAACATCACTGGCATATAGAGAATAATGGGATCTCAAATCTAGCATAATAAGGTGATAGTCATGGCATAAGGTGATAGTCCCAAACTTGTAAATAATAGACTGATTCAACATCACAGGCATGATAATGTCATGGACATGAAAGAGTTTGATTTACAACACGAATAGGTTTAAACAGATTTCATAGCAATATTCCCAAATGTCAAGATCCAAGATGGAAACTAGAATAGATGTGAACCGATTATCATACTTAAGTTCAATTTCACTTTATCTCATGTCCAAATTACAATTAACAAGTTTAAATCTCAAAGTAACTAGAACTTACAGATCGTGGACTAAGAATTTAAAAAGCAGAATCGTAGCTCTAGTCGAACAACCCCAATATGCAATTCCTAGCCGTAGTCTTCAAGAAATAGTCTTCATGTTTTATTTTAATTTGATTAAGAAGAAGAAGCCATGTCCATCAAGAATTTGTGCAGCATAAGGTTAGAGAAGAATGGAGTAAAGAGAATGGGGCTAGGGGGCTGCTTATACAGGATTATGCGGACGAATCTAGACTGAAAACGAGACCAAAAACATCAGAATGAACCCAGGCTCAAAACTAGGTTTCAGCACCAGGTCGACCTGGTCCCTGGGAGGCCAACCATAGTGTCGACCCCCAGGTCGACCTGGTACTAGACGGGAAAATTCCCGTCCAGTCTGCGCTGGGGTTTGAATTCGAATTTTGAATTCGAATTTGAGCTGTTTTTCTATTCTGGAAATCCTTGAAACTTCGGAGGTTCATATCTTCCTCATATGTACTCCGTTTCTCGAAAACTCGGACTCGTTTCCAAGCAGAATTTCGAGACGAACACAATGGTGCAACCCATTTCCCTTGATTCTTGTTTTAAAAATTAATTCTGCCTTGATTTATGGTTTTAACATGTTATTAAAATTTGGGTTGTTACATGTTGCATAGCAAAGAATGTTGGCCAATTGTATAATGAAATGTAAATCTTAGTTCATAGGATAAAACATGCAACCATCATGATCCATATCATAGTTTGTAAACCATAGTTAAATAAGCAAATAGGGAACGAAGAAAAGAAGCAAAAAAGATAAGCTTCAAAATTGAGCTTCAATATTAAATATATGTATGTGTACCTTTTTAGGCTACACTGTTCAAACTGTTGACGTTCAAAATTCAACTTGCCAATAACAAAGTTGAAAATGCAAAAGAAGAAGAAGCTATACTATAGAAATCTTGTCTCATTTAAAATAGTTGATAATTTTTTTAGTGAAATTAATAAAAGTTAATGTCATATCGACAACAGTAAGGATTAAAATTGCAGAGTATTATTGAGCTGTCACAATGAATTTGCAGAAAGAAGTAAAATTCATATATATAATTTAGTTCCAGTTAATCTAATGATAAATACAGTAAAACATTTGATTGTATACTAAAGTCTTTCTAACTATTTATTCCCTCAGGTAAGAAGGATCAACCCACTGTTAAAAGAATCTAATGATAAATACAGTAAAACATTTGGCAGCAAAATTTGTTATGTTTCATAATCGATTTTTTTTGTATAGATACTACAATAGGCTGTAAAAGAACGATTCATATTTTTCGTTAAATAAATTTCACTCTTTCGGGAACACACACTCTCTCTCTTCTCTTCTTTTCTATTCTTAAAATTCTCTATTGATATTTTTTGGTCAATTCATCAAGATTAACAAGATCCTTTAGGATCCTGTTACATTGGTATCAGAGTGGCTGCCCCTGCCTAAGATTCGCCATTTTTTTTCTTTTCCGATGACCTAATTTCAATTCGGCAATTAGGCCATTAGAGATATTGGAAATTCTGGCGCCAGCAGTAACTAGAGGAGTCGAAGCAATAGAGGCTCAGTTTCAAAGTTTGGAAGGTCGGGTTATTACGCAAGAACAATGGAATGCTGATCCTTCTAGGAGGTTGGATGAGCAAGCAAGATTAAATGCAGAAATCACCAAGAAGCTGGATGATGTGATCAAACTGATGCAAGGAGATAGATGCGGTTCTGGGAGACAGAGCAGTTAGTTCATACCAAAAGATTTTCCAAGAAGTAGCAATGAAATGACAAATTCCACCAGACCCTTAGGTATGAACCAGAAACTAGAATTTCTAAAGTTTAATGGGCCAAATTCTGGAAACTGGATTAAGAAATGTTGCAAGTACTTTAATCTTTACAAGATTCCGATGGAATAGTGGGTGGATTTGGCCTGTTTACACATTATTGAAAAAGCTGAGACATGGGTAAACAATTATTTGTCAATAAAGAGGATTATAGTGATTGATTGGAATGATTTTGCTAGTGATGTTAAAAGTAGATTTAAAGATGAAACTGCGTACAATGCAGTAGAACAATTTAATATATTACAAGAAACTGGAACTTTGGATGAGTATTTTGATGCTTTTGAAGAACTGAGGGCCAATGTTCAGTTGAGTGGTCATTTCTTACCTGATTCTTTTGTGTTAGACAGTTTCAGTAGTGGCTTAAAGGGGGCCGTGAAGCCATTTGTTAAAGCTTTCAATCCTAAGTCTATCTCTGAGGCAGTGAAGTATGCACGATTTCAAGAGGAAGCTTTATCCCATTCAGTTCAAAATAATAAAAACCATAAGCAAAATTGTCAGCCTTCTGTTTCATAATCGAACAGTCATCCATTACCCCCATTATTGCCTGCACCTCAGAATAATTCAAATCTGCATCTGTTTCAAACAAAATCCCAAATAAATTCTCCAAGAATTACAAGTACATACCTGCTGATATTAGACAGGAGAAGATAGCAAAGGGGCTTTGTTACTACTGTGATCAACCTTACCCAAAGGGGCATAAGTGTTAGTTTAAAGAACCACAATTATTCACAGTAGAGATTCCAGAATATGACGATGATGATGATGTATAGAAGGAAGCAATTAAGGAGGTGGAAGAGCTGCATATATCAGTGAGTGCTTTATCTGGGGGACAAAGTTTCCATACTATGAGAGTTCAAGGGGTAGCACAAGGGAGGCCATTGCATATATTGGTGGATTCCAACAGTACTCATAATTTTGTTGATTTGGCTTTTGCTCAGAAATTGGGGTGTAAGTTGGAGTTCATTTCACCAAAAGTTATTGTAGTGGCTGATGGAAACCATTTAGCTTCAATATGGTTGAAAATATTCCAAGTGGGAGATGCAAGGCAGTGTGTTTGAGACTGAGATGATGTTGATTTCCTGGGGAAGTTGTGATATGGTGCTAGGCATCCAATGGTTGAGTATTCTAGGGCCAATTTACTGGGATTTCAATAAATTAAGGATGGAATTTGTATTGAATGGTGAGAAGTTTGTGTTAAAGGGAATTGCACCAAAGAAGATGAAAATAATTGAAGATGAGCCGTCAGCAAAACTGTTTGAGAATGCAGCTCATTTATGTTTGATACAAGTCTTTGATAAGTCTTGTTGTCTGTTAGAATCAGAATCAAGAGAAGAAAACCTGAAAGGTAATGACCATCAGCAATTGTCGCAGTTGAAACAAACGTACAGCAAGGTGTTTGAAGATCTGACTGATTTGCCACCTCCAAGGGGTGTTTTTGATCATACTATCCCAATGATTCCAGAATCTGGTCCAGTGAATATCAGACCCTACAGGTAACCCTTAAAGCAGAGAGATGTGATTGAACAATTGGTGCAGGAGATGTTAGATCGTGGAATAATTCAGAATAGTTCAAGTCCCTTTGCATCACCTTTTGTGTTAGTAGGGAAGAAAGATGGTACATGGAGGCTATGTGTGGACTATAGGGAGCTAAATAACAGGACTGTGAAAAATAATTTCCCAATTCCAGTGATTGATGAGCTTATAGATGAGTTGGCAGGAGCATCCGTGTTTAGTAAGTTGGATCTGAGGTCAGGGTACCATCAGTTAGGAGTCAATGAAGGTGATGCGCATAAAACTGCTTTTAAGACTCACATGGGTTATTATGAGTTTCTTGTTATGCCCTTTGGTCTTACAAATGCACCCTCATCTTTTCAAGGGTGGATGAACAATGTCTTTAAACCTTTGCTAAGGAAGAGTGTTTTAGTATTTTTTTGATGATATACTGGTGTATAGCAAGTCCTTAAAGGATCATTGGCAGCACTTGGAGGAAATTTTTCAGCTTATGCAACAGAATAAAATGTTTACTAAGGAGAGTAAATGCATTCTTGTAACTGATAAAGTGGAATATTTGGGTCATTATATCTCAAAGAAAGAAGTCCACACGGGCAGTCGAATAGTTTTATTTTGCAGATATATGAGCAAGATTCTGAATTGAAGCTTTAAGCTGTGTCCAGGCATTTACAGTCTTCCGCTGTGTAGTTATATTTCCGCTGTGCATTGTATTAAATTTATGTAAATTTATCTTCCGCCGTGTATTATTTTCGATATACTCTGATATTATGTACTCTAGTGTAATATTATTATGATGTTTATAAAAGTCTTCTGTTATTTGTTCTGATGTGTTGTATGCCCAGAGTTAGCGTATACGGGATTCGAACAGTCTTGGTTAATTTAGCGATCGATTAGGTTCGAGCGAAATCCGTGTCGTTACAGCTGGTATCAGAGCACAATCCAAACAATCAATCAATCAAATTTGAGGAGAATGATAACAGGAAGATTGCGGTGGTAGATAGTTGACCTGTACCTAGAAATGTAAAGGAGCTGAGGAGTTTTCTAGGGTTAACTGAATACTATAGAAAATTTGTTAAGGGTTATGCCGCGCTAAGCAAACTTTGACTGAATTATTGAAGAAAGGAGGGTTTCATTGGCTAGATAAAGCACAAGAAGCATTTACAGCACTCAAAATGGCATTGGCGACTACACCTGTGTTAGCTATTCCCGACTTTGAGAAGCAATTTGTTGTAGAGACTGACGCATCTAAAGATGGCATAGGGGATGTTCTCATGCAAGAAAATCACCCGTTGGCTTTTATTAGCCGAAGTCTAGGAACAAAATGGAAGAAATTATCTGTATATGAGAAAGAACTTGTAGCAATAGTTTTTTCTGTGCAAAAACGGGAACAATGTTTGATGGGAGTCACTTTGTGATCAAACCTGACCAAAAATCACTCAAATGGCTTCTTTAACAAAAGATTAACACCGTTTCAGCCGTTGTGGTTGTCCAAACTCATGGGATTTGACTATGAGATTGTGTATAAGAGTGGAAAAGAGAATGTGGTAGCAGATGCACTGTCCAGAATACAAGGAGCAGAAATGTTATGTATGGCAATTCCAGTGGTGGAATCTGACCTTAAGACAACAATTATGGGTAGTTATCAAGAGGATGGAAACTTGACTACCATTTTCTCTCAGCTGCAGAACAATGAGATAGTTGTTGGTTATCATTTGTTGGATAGACTGTTTAGAAGGAAAGGAAGAATTGTTGTGGGATCAAGCACTGCAGTCAGGAGTAAAATCTTGAATCGGTTACATGCTTCCTCGGAAAGTGGCCATTCCGGTAGGAAACTAACCTTGAAAAGAGTTAAACAATTTTTTTGGTGGAAAGGATCATCTAAAGATGTCAGGCAGTTTGTGATAAATTGTGTAATTTGTCAAGCATATAAACATGAAACTACTGCTTATCCAGGGTTATTACAACCATTACGAATTCCAGAAGAGATATGGATGGATATCTCAATGGGTTTTGTGACGGGTTTGCTGGTTTCTGTTGGTAAGGATGTGATCTTTGTTGTGGTGGACAGATTGAGCAAGTATGCTCATTTCATGGCTATCAAACATCCTTTTACTGCAATTGAAGTGGCATAATGCTATTTGGACAATGTATTCAAGCTCCATGGATGGCCAAGAAGCATTGTGAGTGATCGAGATCCTGTTTTCCTAAGTCAGTTTTGGAAAGGGCTCTTTGCTCTTCATGGAACTGAGTTTATGCTTTCTTCAGCATATCACCCGGAAACGGATGGTCAAACGGAAGCTGTTAATAAGTGTTTGGAAACTTATTTGAGATGTATGACAGGAGAGCATCCTAAAGAGTGGAGTTTATGCATGGCTTCCTTTAGCTGAGTGGTGGTATAATACCCACTTTCACTCATCTGCAAACATGACTCTCTATGAAGTGGTTTATAACCAGCCACCTCCTTTACACTTGCCTTATCTACCCGGAGAATCGTCCATTGAGGTAGTTGACAGGAACCTTCCGAGGAGGGAAGCAATGATTGCACAACTGAAATTTCATCTGGATAGAGCTCAGAATAGAATGAAGTCACAAGCAGACAAGCATAGGACTGACAGATCATTTTCAGAAGGCGAATGGGTTTGGTTGAAACTCAAGGCATATAGGCAACACTCAGTACACCTAAGAACAAATGAAAAGCTAGCTTATAGGTTTTATGGCCCTTTTCAAGTTGATAGTGTAATTGGGAAGACAACTTACAAACTGAAACTGCCTGATTCAACGAAGATACATAATGTCTTTCATGTTTCTCAGTTGAAAAAGTTTAGAGGAACATTGCCAATTGCTGCACACATTTCATCATGGTTCCATGGTAAAGATGCAGAGAAGGGAGAAGCAAGGCCTGAAGCAATTATTGACAGACGAGTGGTGAAACATCATAACAAAGCATAGGTGCAGTACTTAGTTCAGTGGAAGGTTTTCCAGCACATGAAGCATCCTGGGAAAATGCAAAATACTTTGAGGCTCAGTGGCCATCATTTGCTGTTAACTTGGACTTGAGGTCTAGTCTTTTTCAAGAGGGAAGATATGTAACAGCTGGCTTTTGACAACAAAATTTGTTATGTTTCATAACCGAATTCTTTTATATAGATACTACAATAGGCTATAAAAGAACGATTCATATATTCCGTCAAATAAATTTCACTCTTTTTGGAACACACACTCTCTCTCTTCTCTTCTTCTCTACTCTTAAAATTCTCTGTTGATATTTTTTTGTCAATTCATCAAGATTAACAAGATCCTTTAGGGTCATGTTACATAATGAGTAGAATTACATGAAGGACTTGCGATCATAGGCCATCTCAGATCCAGCAGAGAACAGAGACGGAAGGCAAGATGTGGGCAGACATAGATATGAAGAAGACGAAAAAGGGAGATTGTTATTTTGTTCCGCCAAGAAGAGAGATAAAATCACGATTGAGTCGGCAATAAAGTGGAATAGGGAAGTTGAAAACGTGAAAGGGAAGAGAATAATAATAGAATTTATTGTTTCGGTAGGGAATGGGTACAAAACGAAGTGAAACGCTGATTTTTTGCTATGAGACTTTCGGGTTCCGTGGCTCTTGACTTTCAAAATGTGAGGAAGGTTGAGAGCAAAGCATTTCATACTCAGTAATTATAATATAGTATAGATTGCATTTAGCCACTCCCCATCTGTCCCAGTACTTAGAAATCTTGAATACTCCAACCACCGTTCACTTTAGTTTGTACTAAAAAAGTTGATATTCTCATTTATATTAGAAGAATTACTCTTTTCAGACATACTCCCGTTGAGCATACATCAAAAGTCATATAAAAATAAGTTAAAAAAAGTAATTTCCCCCCTTTTTTGACTACATTTTCAACGGTAAACATTGTAATTTAGTGTTTTTTTTTTCACATTGCTTTGAATTGTTAGTATATTTACATTTGATCTTGTTTTGTGATATTACTTTGATAAATAACTACACTTACAATCAAAATACAAAGAAAAAAAAAAAAAATCAAATTTTCTACTTTCTATTTCAATTAAAATCTCAGAAGTAAAGATTGTAATTTCATGCGTTTGTTTCATGATGCTTGGAAATGTCAATATATCAACAATTGTCCCGCATCCTGATATTAATTTGACAAATAACAGCACATCAAAAGACATAAAAAAAACCAAATTTTCTACTTTCTTTTTCAGTTAAATTTTAAGAAAGAAGCATTGTAATTTCATGCATTTGTTCACATTGGTTTGATTTGTCAATAAATCAACAATTGATTTTGCATGGTGGTGTTTTTTTTTTTTTTTTTTTTTTTTTTTTTTTTTTTTTTTTTGTTGAAACCAATTACATCACAATCAAAGCTCCTTTGCATATAGAATCATGTCAAGGGAAAAAAAATATTGTTTTGAGAATAAGACATCTTAGCTCAATCTTCTACTTTTCTATTTCAGATTTGCATTCAGTCCTCTTCTTCACAATATATTAAAATGAGAAAAAAAAATCAGATTTGACAATATTTGTTTTGCGTTTCTGTTTCAGACGTAGTTTAGATTTATAAACCGAAAGAAAAAGAAAGAAATATGAGAAAGTAGAACTAAATTTGTGAAAGCAATAACTTAGGCGTTGTGGATTAACTAATCAAAATTTAAAATTTTAAAAATCCATAAAAGTAGGTAATTTTAGAGCAAAACCGGGTAGATCGACATAAAAATCCTGCTCTGCACTATGGTGGTTCTAAGTCCTTATCAGGACATCAAGGGGAACTGGTATATATGTATCGTAAATTGCATTTATAGGTTGTTGTAACATTGTTCAATCATATTTAATCTTATTATTGTTCAATCATATTTAATCTTATTAGTAACATTGTTCATTTGTGCAAGTTCAGAAGTCGACTTTACAACGGTAGCATGCACTTGCTGAGGTGTTTACCCAGACTCGCAAACCGACAAGGAGGGTAATACCTCCAATAAGTCTCAGCATATGATGATAAGCATTCTTCATATTTTCTATTTCACATATTGAATATGCGTCCATACGTCTGTTGAACACACTAAGTTTGGAGATCGTTGGACGAAACCAACAGCTAAATTTTTGTATTGTATTGGTAAAATAGACGTCACAAAATCGTTAGAGATGCTCTTAACAAACGTTGTGGCATTATAACTAGAGGCCAAAAGTGGTAATAGAATGAATACAACTTTAAAAATCTTCGTCAAAACTTCTGATAATATTTGATCAAAATTGCAATCGTTCTTGACTGTGACAACTCTTCCACGTCTTGGTCAAAATGGTTACTGTAAGTTTTATTAAAATTTATCAAACATATATTATGACCTTTTAAAACTTGCCTTCCTAGCTGCTCCCACTATAGCACCTTGCTATTGCAACGTTTGGTTTTATTTCTTTAATGAGACGGGACAAATTGGCCACCCTAGCGATAAAGACTACTCATTCTCTTATTCCTGTACAGAAAGAGAACACTCATGATGCAAGTTTGTATACATCTTACCTTCTACCACATCGACCTTTCATTTGGTTGGATAAACCGAAATGCCAGATAACTTACGTTGATATTTACGTGGAACTACTTTTACAGTAAATCTTACAAAGGAAATGCATCATGCATGACATGTCCTCTATGCTTCATCCTGTAACGACAACATTTGCAATTGTTTGTACAACGATTGGAGTTGCAGTACACAACGTTATGCACATGCAGTACTGTTTGCAAAAAAATATGAAAATCAGAGGATTCTGATTTATTGAGTACGTGAAAATGGAGGACTTAGATACGGATGATTTTCTTTTTCTTCTACAAAGTTGCTGGAAGATATGCCAACTTAAAAGTCAGGCTGGTAAGCAAAAAAAACATATGAAATCCATAAATCATGTGAATTCTGTGTGTGTAGTTTGTATTGCTTTGCTGCCGATACTTCTCTACACAATTAATTTGCTGACTTCCAGGGAAAGTGACCTTCCCATTTCATATGGGTTCATTTTTTCTACTTCATGTGTCAAGTTAATCTGAACCATTAATTTGTGTATTACCACATTATATCATCGTGCGTTTAAAATTAAAGTGGACAAAACAGATGATGTGGTGACAGAGGAATTGAGCTGCCTATATAAACACCGACACATTTCTCCGCCTCTCACTAAGCAAGTTTCTAATCAAACTAATACAGAAGGAAATAATCTCTTCTTGTTGATCAGGAAATGATAATGAAGCATTACATATTTTTCATGAGCGTCTTCTTTTTCCTTCTACAAACTTCCACCTATAGCTACCCCGACATAATCAAAGACACATGCAAAAACATAGCTATAAAAGATCCTAATGTAAACCTCACTTTTTGCATTAGCTCATTCAACATGATACCAAAGGCACATAACTCCACTTTACAGGGCCTTGGGCTCATAGCAACGCACATATCAAAGCAAAATGCATCGAATATAACAAAGAAGATCAAGAAACTACTCAAAGAGAAGAGTGCAAGAAAGTCTCCATACTTGAAATCATGCCTAGAGTCATGTTTAGAGGTGTATTCGGATGCCATTGATAACTTGAAGATTTCGAGCAAGGCTATTAAATGTGGACGATACAACGATGCTAACGTGTATCTGAGTTCGGTTATCGATGCACCGGGTACGTGCGAAGATGGATTCAGTGATGGCGACATTAGCTCTTTGCTTAAGGAGGAGAATAAAGAGTTCTATGGCCATTCGGTTATTGCTCTGGCCGTCGTTGCCATGCTGCAGGAGGAAACGGGAACAAAGCAAATGTAGCGCGTAAGGAACTATATACTCTGAAATGTATTTAACTAATAAGCAAACATATATATGTGAATAATATAGCTGAAGCAATTGTGTATCATATAGATCGATTTATTGGAGCAACTTTAGCTCATGTATATTGTGATAGAAATGCTGGAACCCCAAATTATCATAAAACCAATTGTCAATGTAAAGGAGAACTCCTCATATTTTATGGAAGATTAGATAAACAAAATATGGAAGATTAGATAAACAATTTCTCGATGTGGGACAATTCCAACACGGCTAGGCATACATATACCATAGCTCGTGGACGAATGGGATAACGTGGGTAGAAGAGGAGAATGATGAAGTTTTTTTTTTTTTTTTTTTTTTGTTAATGAGAACCGTTGAAGAAGAGGAGATCAAGACTGAAACCATGATAGAAATGTTGAAGCCCCAAATTATCATAAAACCAAATGGCAATGTAAAGGAGGAACTACTAATATTTTACGGAAGATTAGATAGATAATTTCCCGATGTGGGACAATTCCAAAATATTGTATAACTGAACTTATATATTGTAAAAGAAAAATGCTTCTAATATTTGGGAAACTGTATTTATAATTTTATATTCAAGGGTGAATATGTAGAGCTCTTATGAATCGTTTCTGTTGGCCTTAGTATTTGTAGTCAGCTAGAAATGCCTGGAACAATGCTTAGAGCCATAACAACATTTTCGTTGTGATTATTTCTAGGAATTTGTGATGATTTAGCCCTATCCCTGAAACTAAAACAAATATTCTCGGTAATTGCTCCCGAATACGTGGATTAAAACTATGCTTAATTAGGGCCATAACTGCTCTCATCGCTGTTTAACCAATCAACCGAATGCATTTGAATATAATCTTTATGATGACCGTCTTTTGAAAACGTTGCGGGAAAGAAATTGAGCTTTCAATTTGTTCAAAGATTTTATAAACCCAACATAATTGTGTTCCACGGTGACAATGAAGATCATGTAGGGTTGGAGGCAAATGGATATAGACCTTTTATTTGAATTTTGGTTGGTGGAGGCGTGTAAGGTACAAGTCTAAAATAAGTCCCTTTGTTTCATTCTATGTGTAAGGTGATTTTCTGACTCACAATCACACATCGGAACCCATAACCCAGTGTAGAAAACTATAATACAATTTCCTAGTATAAATCCAAAAATAATCCCTGTACCCAAATCCTCCGTCCCTTGTATCCAACCAATGAACACCCTCTGATTTCCATCTTTTGCAGTTAAATCAAAATGTCATGGTCCCCTGGACCCAGCCAACTAAAAAGTAATGATTTCAACATTTTGCAATTAAACCCAAGTTCTTTCAGAGGTTTAATTGCAAAATAAAAAAATTAGGCTTTTTGATTGGTCGGATCCAGAGGACCATGATAAATTAAGTCCAGTAATCTCGCCTCCATTTTACTATATTGGTGTTATTCATCTTCCAAAAAACTTTAATCTCCTCCAATCCTGTCCTAACTGGAATCCGTCCTCAATTTCTCTTCATTTTTTCTCCTTCTCTTTTAAAGAAAAACCTCCTAATGTTAGTAATTCTAAATTTCAACAAATCAAAAATCGTAAAAAGTACCAGAATGTTAAATTGCCAAAATATGCTCTTGTTTCTATTGTTAATCTTCTTTAATCTAATGCTTCTAGAGAAAATCCTCTTATGGCTTCTTGTCCTAATCAGAAATTTGCTGCTAAAAAATCTGCTGAGATCAGATCTAAGAATAATCAAGCGAACAGTCTTTCTTCTAGCATGTATAATTTTAATCTGCAGTCGATTCAAAGATCCTCAACCTATGTTGATCTTCTAAAAAATGCTGACATGCAAACTTCTTTTGGTCTCGACTTTATTGCTCCTATCAAATTAAGTGAAGGTATATTATTGCTATTAAAGAAGCAGTTAGAAAAAGAACAGAAGTAAAGTGGAATTTCTTCCTTTTGGCATACATTTTTGGTCCTGGACCTTATTATCATCATTTTAGGGCTTCTGTTACCTAAATATGGAATCCAACGTTTAAATTTGAGAACTACATAAGAGACAATGATTTTTTTCATTATTAAGTAGCTTAATCCTACTGACTACAATAAAGGTGATCAATAGTGGTTCATATTTTATCAATGGAAAGATTATTATTCCAAAGAAGCAAACTAAATGTTTAAACTTAGACAAAGATCTTTTAACATCCATCCCAATTTGAATAAAAAATACCTGATTTAAAGTTAAAGCTTCGGATAAGGAGACTCTTAGTATCATTGCTAGCCTAGTTGGCACAGCTCTCAAGTTAGACGAATCTACAACAACTGAAGCTAGGCTCAATTTCGCAAGGATTAGTTGAAATTAAGGAAAATTCTGACTTTCCAAACGTATCTTTCATTACAATATATGATGGAAAAATATTGTGCAAAAAATAGTTTGTGAATGGATTTCACCAAAATATACGAAATGCCAATGCTTTGGTCATTCGACTGTGGCATGCTTATCGAAACATGTTTGGAAAGAAAAAACGGTTCAAAACTTAATGACAGAGTCTTTCATGAATCAAGAACGTGTATCGACGGAAGAAATCAACTTAGATGAAAATCCTCTGACAAATGTGGTAAAAGAAATCTCTGAATCACAAATTAAAGAAAATCAAGAAAATGGTCTTATAAACAGCGAGACAGGCACAGTTATTATTCAAGAAATCAATTTGGATAATTCTTAAAATGACATCACTAGAAAAATACAATTTTTTGAAAAAATGGGATCGGATTCAGCTTCGAAAATCGAAAATGTTAGTGCATTCGATCAAATCAAAGATAAATAAGCCTCAGATTCCCAAACAACCACACATAGTGATGAAATTTCCATCAATTTGGACACTATCATGGCTCGGAAGAGGCATGAAGAAGCCATCTTTGAAAATGGCGACAACGAAATGTCCGAATCTGACGTCAATGCAAGCAGTGCCAATGATATGCAAACGTGCATGGGGGTAAATGAAGAACATGTCTTGATTCACGCCCTTCGCTTCCATAGATTGAACCCGAATTATTTACATTTCAGATACATAAATTACAAATCTTGAAAAGATAAAGCCCAATGACGTCAAACTTGGCAAACTGGGTATTGAAAAGAACGCTCCAATCAACTCTACTGATCTGACAGAGAGTGCTGCTCTCCTATTTTCTTCCAAATCCTCTACTATAAGTAACATAAGAAAAAAAGGAAGAAAAATATACATGATATACTGGAAAGAAACAATTTTAATTGTAGCGGTAAAATTTTGAAGAAAGGTATATAATACAAAATCCATATTGGGTGGATCACCTCAAAACTAATGAAAAGACTGCCTACAAGAGAAGGGCAGGCAAATCAATAGAGAACATTAAGACAGACTACGACAAATTTCCTTTGTAATAGAAATGATAACCTTTATATATCCTATATCATTATTTATTATTTTTATAACGACGATCGTTTCTTGAAATGTCAGGGGATTAAATTCTCCAAAAAGGGAATTGTACTTTGTTGAAAATAAGAATATGATTTTTGTTTGATGATAACAAATATATATATATTATTCTCTAAATATGCTTGTAATTGTATCATTCCATATTTCATCTTACAAAAAATAAATATTTATTTTTAATAAAATGCTATTGCATAGAATTTAATATTCAAATAGTATTTTTACTCAAATTAATATTTTATTTCAACATTTGAATTGGTACATTTTTCTAACTTCACTATTGTTTATCCCTTAGAAAACCGAACATATGATTGGTTAAATCTGCATAAAGACTATAGGATGAGAATCATAAGGCTCGGTCATGCATGCTCAGATCGAACAGGCCAATGTCGTTCGCATAAACCCAGGTCAGGTAAGAAAGGGAGATCGTTCGTATGCAACAAGGTCAAGCACAAGCCAAAGGTCGAGCACGACATAAAGGTTCGTTCGCCCATAAAACAGGCTTCCATATTTACTTGCATGAAGGTCGTTCGCTCATTACTCCTCTTGATCGTTCGTACATAACTCATGGGTAAGTGATCCAAGGCACTAAGTGGTCGCCTGCTCATCCTATGCTTACCCGCACACATACTGTAATGACCCGCATTTTTCAGCGGTATAATAATTTATTTATTTAATTATTGAAATAGCGATTTAGAGGATTTAATGGTCATTAAATTAAATAAGTTTGAATATTTAATTAATATAAATAATTAAATAATATATTTAATTCTGAAATAATCAGAATTGGCTGAAATGGCGATATGGTGTGAATTGGGAAATTCAAAATATATAATTAAGTTTAAAGTTGAATTTTAATAACGAATATATTATTTAAACGAAGTTTGAACGTATAATTATATTATAACTAAAATCGAGCTTGAAATGGCGTTGCAGTTCGTAATTTGGCGATTCGAACTTCAACTGAATGTACAGGGTCCGTTTTAAATTGGATTTCTGTGAAACAAGAAACGTACGGAGCTGGTGAAGTATATTTTTCTAGTGGAAGAGAAAAATCGGGATTTCGTCGTGTAGATTGGGAGTTATGTCCAAATCAAATTCTCAGAAAAACAGCGCCATAACCATAACGATTTATTTATATTTTAAAAAGGATTTAAAATATAAATCGAATATCGATATAACCCCGATGATGAAATATCGAGATAGAAATCCATATAGGATTTTTCTGAAGTTGTATGGTATTCCACTATGAATATATACGATAATATTTATTTTTAAATATTAAATTTAATTGTTTTAAATATATTTAAAAGGGTTATTTAGGACTTTAAAAATAGCCACTTTTGCAAACGAAGTCGGAATTCGACGAAACCAGTTTCGTTGGGACCGTAATGTCGAACTGTAGCCGCATGTCCATTTTCATGATTTTTGAGTATCGTATGTGGTCATAGGAATTTTTGGAAGTCAGAACGAATATAAAATAATAAAAGAAAATATTAAAACTCATTTTTTGAGGTCAAAACAAAGGCCACCTACTACCTTCTTTAACCACACAAGAAATCTCATCCCTGTATAAAAACCATACTGTTGGCCGCCACTTTTGTTTTTACAGAAAATAAATCGCGAGCTTATAAAATCCCAAACAAATCAAAGAAAATGTTATAAATCCCAAAGTTCATGTGGTTGAGTTCCTCTTGCAATTTCCTTCACCCTAGTACAAGTTTTATTAGACTCGACACAATATATTGGAGCTCGGAAGTTCCACCGTGAGGTTAGGGTTGGGTAATTTTGGATTATGGTGTTTCGATTTGAATGTTGGATAGTATATTCGGATTGTGGAGATGAAACTGAATCTAGTATGCAAATATGGGGGATTGCGGTGATGATTTCGGTCGGAGGATTTACTGTAGGCGAGGCTTTGAGCTGAGAACGCGAGCTGGATTTTTTATGTCGGTCTTGGAGAAATTGGGATCCAGATGTAGAGCTCGCGAAGAGGGAGGAGGTTGTGAAATCGGTTGGTCATTCGGTGTTGATACGAGAGGGAAATGGAGGTGATGAAAAGCACGAAAATGGTGCTATCAACAGGAGCAGGTTTCGGTGGTAAACTGGAAGAAGAAAAGGAGGATTAGGTGGGCATATGCTTGAGTTAGTGGGCCGGATAAAAGGTTAAGCCCAAAAGTAAATTAAGTTTTATTTTAAATATAAAATAATGTATTAATTTGTAAACACTATAACTTGGCCATACAATGTCAGATTTACGAACGGTCAGATCGTTGGGATCGTAGGGACGAGGGCTACACACTGGAATTGACTGAGAGTGGATCGAGGCTAGTTAAAATTTATGGTGAAATAAATTGTTTGATTCAAATCAAACAAACAGTTTATCGTTCTTTAACGATGAACTGCCAAAGTGAGTAAAACTCACCAACTCTGAACAGTTCTATTTTTATAACGTATATTTAGAACTGATAAATGATGTCTGATTGATGTGTGTTAACTGTTTGGTTGAATTGTTTGTGTATTGATTGAAATCATAGGTAACGATATATATATATATATATATATATATATATATATAAACCGTTAATCGAATATTGATTATGTTTGACAGAATATTTTATATTCGTGCTTGTTTAACATCTGTGATGCAGGGAAACCGGTTGGAGGGGTCCAACTGGACTCCTCAATATTTATAATATTGTTCTGTTCATATATTATAATATATGATGTGATATATAATCTGTTATCGAATATGTGTGTTGGGACGATATTGGTCATCGTGATTTGATATGTTAAATACCAAAATACCAAAATGTTAAAAAAGGAATTTTCAAAACGAATATTGAAAATAAATTATTTATAAAATCAAAGGATTTTAATAAAAGAGAAAAGATTTATAAAATCAAAGAAGATTTTATAAAAGGAATTTATTTATAAATGGAATATTTATAAATAGGAAATATTTTTTAAGTGGAATTATAAATAAAGGGAAATCTTTATAAATGGAATATTTATAAAAGTAAATATTTATAAAATCATAAGATTTTATAAATGAGATATTTATTTGTTAAATAAATAGGAGATATTGAACGAATTATTTATTTAGTAAATAAATAGGATATTATAAACGAATTATTTATTTAGAAAATAAATAAAGATATACAAGGACATATTTGTGAAACAGATATAAGAGATAATATTCGTAAACCATTTACAAATAAAATAGAAAGGGAAATATTTGTAAAATATTTACAAATAGAACTATAAAGGATTTATTTAGGAAATAAATAAGTTAATCAAAATGGAATATTTATTTGAGAAATAAATAGAAGTATAAAAGAGTTATTTATTTATAAAATAAATAGAATAAAGGAATATTTATTGGGAAAATAAATAGAGTTAATGAAAAGGAGTTAATCGAATTTAATTAATCGAAAGGAGTTAATTGAACATAGTTAATCAAAATGGAGTTAAACAAAAATTAGAAACTGACTAGAATTAGTAAGTTGAATAATTTCCTAAGTATCGATCTGATGTTGGTTTCGGCCTTCAGGGTTTATACTTAGGAAGTAGTTCTCTTGTTAGTTTATAGTTAGAGTCTGATAGATGTGGAAGAATAGTGATACGTAATTAAGCCATGGAAATGTTTTCTAGTGTTAATAACGTATATTTTCTAAACATAGAAAATGAGGAAATATATATGTATATATATATACATATGTTTGATGATTGGATCGATAATTCCATTTGGAAATAGGATCGTTGTGTGTACACAGACATGTTTTAATTTGATAGTTAAATCACCGACTATCAAAGTTTTGACCATTTTAACGTTGTTAATATGGAGAGACCGGTTGGACTATTATCCGAAGAACCGCTCCGTATTGGCATAAGCATTGCGAAACAAGTATGCTGAATATATTGAAGACGGAGTAAAGTGCAAGGGCTGTTGTATAAATCCTAGATAACAGTTGCCTAAGATGGATGTACTGAATAGTGCCTTCGGTTTGTCCAGTCACAGGACAACTTGTATGGACGAAGGTCTGACAGAGTATATCTGATAGATTGCGTAAGTTGATCTCTTCAAACGTATTCACATTTTGGTGGCGGAGAAATTCGTTTCTCTTAGCTGTATACCCGTATTTCTATCACTCTTTTGCTATCAAACTTTGGGCCACCAGTTGGGCTTGTCAACTGGGCTATTTATATATATTAATATTTTGTTTAATCGGCTGTGTAGTTCCGCGCTACACATCCGTCCTACTCAAAAAATAAAAAGAAAGGGTATGACGATGTGACATTCTAAGTTAATGAAGATGTGGCATGTAAAAGATAAGCGTAGCTTCTAGCCTCACTACCGAGAAATGACAAAAATCGGGCAGGCAGCATGGTTATGTAGGTCGCACCTATTAGGGTGTATAATCACATGATCTAGAGTTTCATTTACTTTTAAAAATCTATTGTCGATACCGTCCCATTCGGGAAATGGTTGCTGATCCCAACCGTTGGTGATATACATTCGATACACCCAAGCGAAATGAGTGGTCGGTCATGTGTGGCCGGGTTGCAAGATGTTCTTGTTGAACCCACTGTATTCCTCTCTAGAGGTACACTAGCGAAAGGTGGTTCCATACCTTGTCATAGTTGGAAATCCATTACCCAATACGTGCTTGCGGTTTTGATTGTATACAATATATGTAGAACGTGAGATGAAAGCGTTTCTGCTAGATGATTATTATATTGTGATTGATAGACATTATTATAATATCAAAAGGTTTTGATATAAAGATGTTTTGGATTCTCATAAGGGAAAAACCCGTTCCGTTATACGGCGTGGTCTTATGAGATATCGTTTACTTGCTCAATCTGTTTAAACTGTTTACTCATACCAGTCCCTTGACTGACCCGGAGTTTATTTTTGTTTTGTTTTCCCTAAACTCTTGGGTGCCCAATTTTGTATGGGCAGTCAAGTAGGCGGGATTTATAGATACTTGAAGAGCTGGAGCAGGAGGTTTCAGAATCATATAGCTATAGTTATTTCTGCTGTGTTGTAAGTGTTGTACTTTGATAATGTTACTGTATACATATACTGATTTATTTCAAGGATATATTATCTATTATATGTTGTACGTTCCGCTGTGAGATTCGTGTTACTCTGATGTTGTATCTTCTTCTTCTTCTTCTATTTCTAAGCTTCTATCTTATCTATTCTCACCCTCTAACTTCTTTCTATTAACTTTCTGGTTATTTTCAATCCTTGGATGTTCGATATGTATTGTATATCGGATAACCAAGATCGCTAATTTCTGGGTCGTTACAGTTGGTATCAGAGCTTAAGGTTAAGTTTTACCTTGGCTCTGTGGCGTGACTCGGTAGAGATGGGGTTAGTAATACCCTAGATTGAGTTTGAGTGTATATATACGAGTGAACATATTTGTTATGTAATATAAAAATTGTTTTATATCATGGAGATTTATTGGTTGAGTTGTTTATGTGTTCTGGTTGATCAGTTTGATCCACTGTATCGGTAGGAGCTTCTAAACACTCGAATACGATGAACCGTCATGGTATGTTTTGAAAAGAGGGTAAACAAATAATTTTACCCAAATTATAATTTGATATAAAGGATTTATATTGGTTGTTGTTATAATCGAGTAAGATTATAAAAAGTGAAATGGTTACGTATATAACCAGATAATATTCGTATAAGTGTTATGAAATGAACTAAATCTTAATTTGAATCAGAATTGAAATTAAAACCCTGGAAATTTGGAACAAAGTTTGTAAATAGAGTTGGATTAAATATATATAAATTTTAAAATCCTGGGAGATTTTAAATTGTATTCCAAGCATTTGTGAATGATATTTTGAACCGATTTCAAAATAAAAGTGTTTAAGAATGATTTTGAAAGTGATATAGTATTGAATTCACTTCGATCGCTGGGAAATAACTCTGATGATGTTGGCCACATCATCAGTGTTCATTTTCGAGTTCTAAGTGACGGATTACTACCAAAGATTTTGTTTTTGAATTTGTTTTGGGAAAAACAAGTTGTGATGAATTTCAGAAAGGAAAAATTTATTTTTGAAAGAGGTAAACTGTTTAAAAACTCCCAGGAAGAAAATTGTTGAATTAAAAACAAATTTAAATAAAAAAAATTGTGAAAACAAATTGAGATTAAAATAAAGCCAGTTAAGTGGTAACTAAATTGGATTAGGATGATATCAAGTAAGTTGGGTTGATAAGAGTTTGAAATCAAGAATAAAACTTGAGTTGGAGAATGGAATTTGGCTTAGTTAAAAGCGAATGGTTGTGTTGGAGATAAAAGTGATTTGGATTTGATTTGAATGACATTGGTATATGCTGAGTTGATAGCATATGGAAGTGATAGGGTTGATATGCCGACAAAAAGGTACAAGTTTATATTTCTATTGGATATAAGATTTATGAGCTGAATTGGCAAGCCGCTTGGCTGTTTGATTTTCTTTTGGGTTGGAGATGGCCCAGAGAGGCGAGTTGGAGTCTGAGTTATTGACCAGTACAAAGGAGGTGCTGGCGAAATTTTTCGAAAAGTTAAGGTGTTAGAAAATATTCAGGATTTTTGAAATTTTTCGTTGATAAGAATTAATAAATAATATAATTGAAATTAAATTAGTCCAGTGGAAATTGAAGTTGAGAAGTGAACAAATAAGTCTGGCCAATCGATAAGGTGTGTTTTCGACCTTAGCAATTTCGAAGACGAAATTATTTTAAGTGGGGAAGAATGTAATGACCCGCATTTTTCAACGGTATAATAATTAATTAATTTAATTATTGAAATAGCGATTTAGAGGATTTAATGGTTATTAAATTAAATAACTTTGAATATTTAATTAATATAAATAATTAGATAATATATTTAATTCTGAAATAATCAGAATTGGCTGAAATGGCGATATGGTGTGAATTGGGAAATTCAAAATATAAAATTCAGTTTAAAGTTGAATTTTAATAACGAATATATTATTTAAACGAAGTTTGAACATATAATTATATTATAATTAAAATCGAGCATGAAATGGTGTTGCAGTTCGTAATTCGGTGATTCGAACTTCAACTGAATGTACAGGGTCCGTTTTAAATTGGATTTCTGTGAAACAAGAAACGTACGGAGCTGGTGAAGTATATTTTTCTAGTGGAAGAGAAAAATCGGGATTTCGTCGTGTAGATTGGGAGTTATGTCCAAATCAAATTCTCAGAGAAACAGCGCCATAACCATAATGATTTATTTATATTTTAAAAAGGATTTAAAATATATATCGAATATCGATATAACTCCGATGATGAAATATCGAGATAGAAATCCATATAGGATTTTTCTCAAGCTGTATGGTATTCCACTGTGAATATATATGATAATATTTATTTTTAAATATTAAATTTAATTGTTTTAAATATATTTAAAAGGGTTATTTAGGACTTTAAAAATAGCCACTTTTGCAAACGAAGTTGGAATTCGACGAAACCAGTTTCGTTGGGACCGTAATGTCGAACTGTAGCTGCATGTCCATTTTCATGATTTTTGAGTATCATATGTGGTCATCGGAATTTTTAGAAGTCAAAACGAATATAAAATAATAAAAGAAAATATTAAAACTCATTTTTTTAGGTCAAAACAAAGGCCGCCTACTACCTTCTTTAACCAAACAAGAAATCTCATCCCTGTATAAAAACCATATTGTTGGCCGCCACTTTTGTTTTTATAGAAAATAAATCGTGAGCTTGTAAAATCACAAACAAATCAAAGAAAATGTTATAAATCCCAAAGTTCATGTGGTTGAGTTCCTCTTGCAATTTCCTTCGCCCCAGTACAAGTTTTATTAGACTCGACGCAATATATTGGAGCTCGGAAGTTCCATCGTGAGGTTAGGGTTGGGTAATTTGGGATTATGGTGTTTCGATTTGAATGTTGGATAGTATATTCGGATTATGGAGATGAAACCGAATCTAGTATGCAAATATGGAGGATTGCGGTGATGATTTCGGTCGGAGGATTTTCTGTAGACGGGGCTTTGAGCTGAGAACGCGAGCTGGATTTTTGATGTCGGTCTTGGATAAATTGGGATCCAGATGTAGAGCTCGCAGAGAGGGAGGAGGTTGTGAAATCGGTTGGTCATTCGGTGTTGAAACGAGAGGGAAATGGAAGTGATGAAAAGTATGGAAATGGTGCAATCAACAGGAGCAGGTTTCGGTGGTAAACTGGAAGAAGAAGAGGAGGATTAGGCGGGCGTGGGCTTGAGTTAGTGGGCCGGATAAAAGGTTAAGTCCAAAAGTAAATTAAGTTTTATTTTAAATATAAAATAGTGTATTAATTTGTAAACACTAGAACTTGGCCATACAATGTCAGATTTATGAACGGTCTGATCCGTTGGGATCGTAGGGACGAGGGCTACACACTGGAACTGACTGAGAGTGGATCGAGGCTCACTAAAATTTATGGTGAAATAAATTGTTTGATTCAAATCAAACAAACAGTTTATAGTTCTTTAACGATGAACTGCCAAAGTGAGTAAAACTCACCAACTCTGAACAGTTCTATTTTTATAACGTATATTTAGAACTGATAAATGATGTCTGATTGATGTGTGTTAACTGTTTGGTTGAATTGTTTGTGTATTGATTGAAATCATAGGTAACAATATATATATATATATATATATATATATAAATCGTTAATTGAATATTGATTCTGTTTAACAGAATATTTTATATTTGTGCTTGTTTAACATCTGTGATGCAGGGAAACAGGTTGGAGGGGTCCAACTGGACTCCTCAATATTTATAATATTTTTTTGTTCATATATTATAATATATGATGTGATATATAATCTATTGTCGATTATGTGTGTTGGGACGATATTGGTCAAAGTGATTTGATATGGTAAATACCAAAATACCAAAATGTTAAAAAAGGAATTTTCAAAACGAATATTGATAAATAATTTTTTATAAAATCAAAGTTTTTATAAAAGAGAAAAGATTTATAAAATCAAAGAAGATTTTATAAAAGGAATTTATTTATAAATGGAATATTTATAAATAGGAATTATTTTTAAGTGGAATTATAAATAAAGGGAAATCTTTATAAATGGAATATTTATAAAAGGAAATATTTATAATATCATAAGATTTTATAAATGAGATATTTATTTGTTAAATAAATAGGAGATATTAAACGAATTATTTATATAGTAAATAAATAGGATATTATAAACGAATTATTTATTTAGAAAATAAATAAAGATATACAAGGACATATTTGTGAAACAGATATAAGAGATAATATTTGTAAACCATTTACAAATAAAATAGAAAGGGAAATATTTGTAAAATATTTACAAATAGAACTATAAAGGATTTATTTAGGAAATAAATAAGTTAATCAAAATGGAATATTTATTTGAGAAATAAATAGAAGTATAAAAGAGTTATTTATTTGTAAAATAAATAGAATAAAGGAATATTTATTGGGAATATACATAGAGTTAATGAAAAGGAGTTAATCGAATTTAATTAATTGAAAGGAGTTAATTGAACATAGTTAATCAAAATGTAGTTAAACAAAAATTAGAAACTGACTAAAATTAGTAAGTTGAATAATTTCCTGAGTATCGATCTGATGTTGGTTTCGGCCTTCAGGGTTTATACTTAGGAAGTTGTTCTCTTGTTAGTTTATAGTTAGAGTCTGATAGATGTGGAAGAATAGTGATACGTAATAAAGCCATGGAAATGTTTTCTAGTGTTAATAACGTATATTTTCTAAACATAGAAAATGAGGAAATATGTATGTATATATATACATATTTTTGATGATTGGATCGATAATTCCATTTGGAAATAAGATCATTGTGTGTACACAGACATGTTTTCATTTAATAATTAAATCACCGACTATCAAAGTTTTGACCATTTTAACGTTGTTAATATGGAGAGATCGGTTGGATTATTATCTGAAGAACCACTCCGTATTGGCATAAGCGTTGTGAATCAAGTTTGCTGAATATATTGAAGACGGAGTAAAGTGCAAGGGCTGTTGTATAAATCTTAGATAATAATTGCCTAAGATGGATGTACTGAATAGTGCCTTCGGTTTGTCCAGTCACAGGACAACTTTCATGGACGAAGTTCTGACAGAGTATATTTGATAGATTGCGTAAGTTGGTCTCTTCAAACGTATTCACGTTTTGGTGGCAGAGGAATTCGTTTCTCTTAGCTGTATACCCATATTATTTCTGGATAAATCAATTTGTGATTTAAAGGGTATGACGATGTGACATTCTAAGTAAATGAAGATGTGGCATGTAAAAGATAAGCGTAGCTTCTAGCCTCACAACCAGGAAATGACAAAAATCGGGCAGGCAACATGGTTATGTAGGTCGCACCTATTAGGGTGTATAATCACCTGATCTAGAGTTTCATTTACTTTTAAAAATCTATTGTCGATACTGTCCTATTCGGGAAACGGCTGCTGATCCCAACCGTTGGTGATATACATTCGATACACCCAAGCGAAATGAGTGGTCGGTCATGTGTGGCCGGGTTGCAAGATGTTCTTGTTGAACCCACTGTATTCCTCTCTAGAGGTACACTAGCGAAAGGTGGTTCCATACCTTGTCATAGTTGGAAATCCATTACCCAATACGTGCTTGCGGTTTTGATTGTATACTATATATGTAGAACGTGAGATGAAAGTGTTTCTGCTAGATGATTATTATATTGTGATTGATAAACATTATTATAATATCAAAAGGTTTTGATATAAAGATGTTTTGGATTCTCATAAGGGAAAAACTCATTCCGTTATACGGCGTGGTCTTATGCGATATCGTTTACTTGCTCAATCTGTTTGAACTGTTTACTCATACCAGTCCCATGACTGACCCGGAGTTTATTTTTGTTTTGTTTTCCCTAAAGTCTTGTGTGCCCAATTTTGTATGGGCAGTCAAGTAGGCGGGATTTACAGATACTTGAAGAGCTGGAGCAGGAGGTTTCAGAATCATATAGCTATAGTTATTTCCGCTGTGTTGTAAGTGTTGTACTCTGATAATGTTACTGTATACATATACTGATTTATTTCAAGGATATATTATCTATTATATGTTGTTCGTTCCGCTGTGAGATTCGTGTTACTCTGATGTTGTATCTTCTTCTTCTTCTTCTATTTCTAAGTTTCTATCTTATCTATTCTCACCCTTTAACTTCTTTCTATTAACTTTCCGGTTATTTTCGATCCTTGGATGTTCGATATGTATTGTATATCGGATAACCAAGATCGCTAATTTCCGGGTCGTTACACATACCAGCTGCACGCACATGATCCAACCATGTGGTCATCCGTTCAAGCTCTATGGACTTATACAGGTCACTCATTCTTATCTCAGTCTCTCGTACATCATCTGATCATGTAATGCAGAATACGTCACTTGTACATGTGATACAGAGTCCCTCATATATAGTTGATAGCTCACACAAGTGGAATGATTAAACATTGGGGTCAGTCGTGCATCTGAAGATCAGGCACCATCTTCTAGTCAAAGAAAATGAGGTTCACATGAGTGGATCAAACCGGTCGTTCGGTCCTTCGTCCCCCAAACATCGCCTGGTCTAGCTATTCGCTCCTATGTCAGTCGCTCACACGTCTCATGGTCGCGCGGACGAGCAGAACAACTGGAAACAACTGTCTACAACTGTTTACAACTAGGCGGTGACATTTCTGTAAATAACTACATGAGCGACCCAAAACCTGCATATATGAATTTCAGCTCATTTCTTCATTGGAGCTCACTTATAAATAGGCCATGGCTTCCATACTTTTAGGGATCGATCTCCAGAACCCCGAAGGGCTGCCAAATTGCTTCCTCACTCATTTCAAGTGATCCTAACATCATCTAACACCTCCAATCAAAGATCTAAGAGCTAATCCACCATGGCTTCCATGAAGATCAACCAAGTGTCATAGAGATTGAAGATCCACCTTTATTCTACTTGCATTTGAAGATTTCTCATCATTCCTTCATCGATTTCCTTATTTCTCCGCTAGTCCAATCATTTTTCCACCAACTTACATAGATCTAAGTGAGATTTTCTTGTAAAGAGAAAAGACGAATGTACCAAGAGAGATTCTGTGTCTTGTAACCATGAATGTCGAAATGAAATTCTTCTAAAGTGGACGTAGATCTACCTAAGATCAAACCACTATAGTTTCCTTTGTCTTTTACTTTGCTTTCTTAGTGAGTATGTCCCTCTTACCTTAAGTCTGATAGTTTGGTAAAGTGCTTCTAAAGCACCCTTGGTGCTTGAGCCAATTTTGACTAAAGCATTTGGCGCCCACCGCGGGGCCACTTTCGCTTTCCACGAGGACCATAGCCTTGGTGGAGTGTTGAAGTATTTTGTGGAATCCTTCTTGCTACGATAGGCTCCCAGAGCCTAAAGAGTGGATCCATTGAAGAATTTGCTTCAAAGTTTAAAAAGTTGTCTGAAATCATGGCTGGTTCGAAGAAGAATAGCAAATCTGTTAGAGCTACTACAAGTGTTGAAAATGCTCACAATAATGAAGTCACACTCTAAACTGTGAATCGAGAAGTTGGAGAGACCTTGAGGCCATTTGTAACTTGAGAGGAATAGGATGTGGCGGTAACTGGCTTGATAGAAAAAATGGATACTACGACTAAAATGATGTTGGAAAAACTTGATGCTTTGCTTAATGATCAAGCCAATCCTCCACCTCCAAACGTCATGGTTAATGCTGATGAAAAAGAGGACTCTTCTGCCTTAGACTCAAGTCGATCCCACTTCTTAGTGGAAGACAAGGGGGAGGCTGGTATTGAGGACTCCAAAGTCAAAGCACCACAATATGTTGAGAAACGTACGACTCGAAGCACCACAAGTCCCACCAAAGGAGCACCTCCCAAGGGAGGTCCACGACATCAGAACTTGAACCGGGGTAACTCCGGTAAAAGGACCGACGCCTGGTTTGTGGGATAAACGTATCTCGGACATGATCCAATGAATAATGAAAGAAAACATGGCCCATCAAGATGATGAAAAGGAATGGGAATTTTCTCCTAGCAAGAACCCATTCACAGAAAGGATTCGTCAAGCGAAATTTCCTAAGAAGTTCACACCCCCGACAATAGCACTCTATAGTGGAACTGGAGATCTGAACAATCTTCCTGTTCAAGTATGATCAACACATCAACGGAGCTAGGGCTATCGATGAGATAAAATGCTTATATTTCCCCATATGCTTGGAAGGGGTAGCTTCACTATGGTTCACTAGGTTTCCGTCCAAATGTGTTGATCAATTTGCTGATTTTGCGAGAATATTTAAAGACCAGTTCTGACGACAAACAACCAAAGTAAGGGACGTGATGTCGCTTAGCGAAATGGGGCAAATGCCTGGAGAGACGATCAAAGCTTTTCTTACAAGGTTCCGTGCTGCGGCAGCTGGAGTTATAGAACCAGAACCTTGGTACTTACTGGCAGCATTGAAAGGTGCTATTGATAAGAAGTCAGATTTTGGGAAGTGGCTCAAGTTGATAAAACCCAAAACTCTGAAGAAGTTTTATACTGAAGAGTATATAAGTGTGGAGGGCGATCCACCCATTGTATGGAATGTTGTAGAGAGTACTGCCATCAAAGAAAGAAAAAGCAGCGAGATCCAAGGTGAGCAAAAGAATAACCATGGGAAGAAAAGGGTAAACGAAGGGAAGCTTAGCAAATCCTATAAGAAGACTCGGTTCTATAAGCATTCAGAATCGACTCGCCTGAATGAAACCTCCGAGAGGATTTACTCCGCTACAAAGGATTCAGGTATTTTCCCTCAGATAAAGCCATAGAAAATTGCGGAGCAGCAAGCCAACTCCAATAAATTCTGTCGTTTTCATAACTAGCTAGGCCACAATACCAATGAATGTCGATACCTTAAGAGCCTGATTGAGGAGCTCATCAGAAAAAACCATCTTCAGCAATATGTAAGGAATCCTCAAAATGCTCTAGCTGCCCAGGGGCAGGGTAATGCTACCACTCAACCTGGCCCCAATGAAAAGGATCAGGCTCCTATTGACTCAAGACCAATAATCATCACAATCTATGGAGGACCCCACCCAGCCGGAAGAAGCTGGGGGGATATGGAAAAGTATGCTAACGAGTTGAAGGGAGCTCCAAAAGAAGAGAGACGCCTGATATTGAGTAATGAATTTCCAATGAAAATGCCCAAAACTTCAGCTGACGATGTGGTTTTCAAGGACAGAGATTCTGATGAGCTACGTACACTAGCTTTGATCCCACAGTGATCACAGTCGGCCTTGGCCCTGCGATCGTGAAAATTTTCCTAGTTGATAAAGGAGCCTCAGTCAGTGTGCTTTTTATAAATGCCTTTCAGAAAATGAACCTCTCAATGACGGATGTAAAGGCGTGCGTGAGCAAAATTCATGGGTTCACAGGACATCCTACACTGCCCATAGGTATTATTGATTTGCTCGTAGAATTAGTGGACAGAGAGCACAAAGTGTCTATGATGCAAACTTTTGTTTTGGTAGATGAACTCTCCGCCTATAATGCTTTCCTTGGAAGGCCAACCCTGACTGGTTTCAAAATTGCATTAGCTCCATGGTGCTTAACCATGAAGTTTCCAACTGAGAATGGAGTTGGTGTAATCACGGGAGACTAGGCCACTGCAAGGGATTGCTATATGACATAACTACGTGAGGCCAGGAAGAAAGACATGGGGAAGAGTGCGGAGGCTCCACTCCACACTCGAGACCTCCCATTATAGCAATTAGAGAGGGGACCCTGCACTGGCGAGCACAGTGGAGCGTGAAAACAAATTGATCCTAGAAAAGCCAGTGCAGGAGACGGAAGAGTGGCTCCAGCTGAGATCACAATTCCTTTTGCTGTTAATCCAAAAGATCCAAACCGTGTACTGAATATAGGATTTCAGTTGAGCCCAGAATTGAAAAGTTAATTGATTGTCTTTTTAAAAGCTAACTTGGATGTGTTTGCGTGGAGCCATTCTGACGTGTGCGGCATATCCCCAGATGTTGTGGTCCATAAGCTTAACATTGATCCACGTGTTCCGTCCGTCAAACAAAAAAGGAGGACCCAAGGGCCAAAAAGATCGAGATCTCCGAAGGAGGAAGTCGATAGGTTATTGGAGAATGGCTTCATTAGGGAATCCACCTACCCAAATTGGGTCTCCAATTCCATACTCGTGAAAAAAGCAAATAGCGAGTCTGCGTAGACTATTCAGACCTCAATAAAGCTTGCCCAAAGGATAAATTCCCTCTTCCCAGGATGGATCAGCTAGTAGACTCTACAGCCGTACATGAGTTGTTGTCTTTTATGGACGCATATTCAGGCTATAATCAGATCATGATGTATGGACCGGATCAAGAAAATAAGAGTTTTACCACTGATCTCGGCCTGTACTGCTATAAAGTGATGCCATTGGCCTAAAAAATGCAGGGGCAACTTACCAGCAGCTTGTGAATGCCATGTATAAAGCATAAATCGGTAGGACGATTGAGGTTTATGTCGATGATATGTTGGTGAAGTCAAAGGGAGCCGTCAATCATTTTGAGAATTTGGCCCAGATGTTTGATATTTTGTGCCGATATGGTATGAAGTTGAATCCTATAAAGTTCTCTTTCGGGGCTGCTTCAGGAAAATTTCTGGGATTTATGGTCAATGCCCGGGGCATAGAAGCCAGCCCTGCCTAAATAATAGCTTTGAGAGAGATGTGTGCTCCAAAAACCAAGAGTGAACTTCAATGCTTAAATGGGAAGATCACAGCTTTGAATCGCTTCATATCAAGGGCAACAGACAGGTGCCTTCCATTCTTCAATGCCCTCAAAAAAGGAAAGAAAGATATTCAGTGGACTTCAGAATGCCAGAAAGCCTTTGAGGAGTTAATCCCGCA
Organism: Allium sativum; assembly: GCA_030737875.1. Classification (NCBI taxonomy): domain Eukaryota; kingdom Viridiplantae; phylum Streptophyta; class Magnoliopsida; order Asparagales; family Amaryllidaceae; genus Allium; species Allium sativum. The sequence continues at coordinate 199,656,408 of CM060909.1, read as the reverse complement.
CATGGCCACACATCCGATGCTTTCCAAGCCCAATGATAGAGAGGACTTGTTTTTATATTTGGTAATGTCCGCCCATGCTCTAAGTGCGGCCTTGGTAAAAGAGGATTCAAAGGTCTAGAGGCATGTCTATTACATTAGTAAAAGGCTAATTGGGGCAGAACTGAATTACCCTAAGCTGGAAAAGCTTGCTTATTGCTTGCTTATCGCTTCTAAGAAGCTTCGACCCTACTTCCAGGCTCATCCTATTAAGGTCCTCGCCGATCAGCCTTTGAGGCAAGTTTTGTTCCGCCCAAAGACTTCCGGGAGGTTGTTGAAATGGAATATCGAGCTCAGTCAGTATGACGTTACATACCACCCCTGGAAAGCAAATAACGGATAAGCGCTTGCGCATTTCATCGCAGAATTCACTGATCAAGGTGAAGGAAGAGAGGAACCTGCTGGTGAGACCAACATTTATTTGTTGTTGATGGAGCATCAAACGTCTATGGTTCTGGAGCAGGAGTAATCCTGGAGAATCCTGAAGGAAGATTTATCTGCTATGCGCTAAGATTGGAATTTCCATCGATAAATAATGAAGCCGAATATGAAGCCCTCATGGCAGGGATAAAACTGGCAAAAGAATTTCAGATAAAGACCTTACAAATTTGTAGTGATTCACAATTGGTAGTATGTCAGATTTGGAAGGAGTTCCAGGCCAAGATGGGTAACTTGCCAGCTTATCTCTCCAAGGCTTTGGAACTACTAGAGAGCTTTGAGCACTATACCATATCTCACATTCTAAGAAAAGAAAACACCAAGATAGATTCGCTAGCAAAATATGCAAGCACAATAGATGCACAACTTATGGGATTAGTTCCCGTGGAAGTCATTTCCAGTCCCAACACGGAGCGAACCGATATGGATTAGATCATGGAAACAATCGACGAGCCAGACTCATGCATGACACCAATCAAAGAGTATCTCATGACTAGTGCACTCCCGGCAGAAGCGAAGAAAGATTCTATGAAAAGCTCCTATGTATCTCATTCATGATGGGCGACTATACAGGCAAGGTTTTTCTATGCCTCTGCTTCGGTGTGTTACAAAAAAGGAATCAAAGGAAATCATGATGGAGTTGCATGAGGATGAATGCGGAGGCCATACTGGTGGTCAGACATTAGCCAAGAAAATTCTATGATACACTTACTTCTGGCCAGATATAAATCAAGACTCCGCAGCATACACTAAAAAGTGTGACAGATGTCAAAGATTTGCAAAAAATCCAAGAATGCCATCCACAGCCATAACACAAATGGTTAGTCCATGGCCATTCGTCGTCTGGGGCGTTGATCTTACAGAAGCACTTCCCACCACAAAGTCCGGTTTTAAATATGCCATTGTCGCTGTTGATTACTTTATCAAGTGGGCTGAAGCGGAACCTTTGGCAACCATAACCGCAAAGAAAGTTATTAACTTTGTCCTGAAAAACATCATTTGTAGGTTTGGAGTGCCGCAAAAGATAATCACAGACAATGGAACCCAATTTGAGAGCGAAGAGTTCCAAAGCTTCCGTGCCAAATATAAAATCCAGAAGAGCTTTTCAGCAGTAGCCCACCCACAGGAAAATGGGCAAGTGGAAGCGGTAAACAAAATCATAAAATCAACCATTAAGAGGCGTTTAGAGAGATCCAAAGGTAGTTGGGTAGATGAGCTTCCGCTGGCAATATGGGCATACCGCACGAATCATAAAACTGCAACTGGGCACTCTCCCTTTTCTTTGGCTTTTGGTTCAGAAGCTATGATCCCTATGGAGCTGGAAGTCCCTACTCATATGAGAATTTATTTCAACCCAGAGGAAAATGAGAGATTATAGCTTGAGGCTCTTGACCAGCTCGAGGAAAAAAGAAAGGAAGCAGAACTCAGGGTTGTTGCACATCAGAGAAGGGTGGCTAGACATTTTAATTCAAAAGTCAAACATAGGACTTTCAAAATTGGAGACCTTGTGTTGAAAAAAGTAATGACTATAAATAGAGTTTTTGGACTGAACTGGGAAGGACCCTATGTTATAAGCCAAAAACTACGGGATGGCACTTTTAAATTGACCACTACAGATGGAATCTAGATTCCTCGAGCTTGGAACAATGAGCATCTCTGCCGCTTCTTTCTATAAAGCATTATTCAAATCTGTTGTAAAAAGTTGTAAATATTTACAAGCTTTACATTTGAGCTATGTACATATAAGAAGTCATGAGTGGGAAATTCTACTTGCTTGCACAAATCATGTATTTGTAAACTCTTGCTAAAATTGATTTTTAATGTAGAAAAAACGAGAAAAACCACTTGTTTACAATCCAACCGTACCTGAAAGCTTTCCAAGCATATCCCGAATGGGACAACTCAAGCGTTGAGTGCCAAAAGCATCATGCAAACCAAGCAGGATGATTAAACGCACCACCTTGCAAGTCTCAAAGAGAAAAGCTATCCAGAGTCAAATGGTAAAGAAGCAAAACAAATGGGCATCAAGATGGGAAGCGGCACCTTTCAACACAAAAAACACTTCCTTAAAAAGAGAAAAAGGGGGGAGGTTTAAGGTAAAAAGGGGGAAGCAACCCAATTTGATCCACAAGTAAAATGTTGCAAGTTCCACCATAAAGGCGCTTTCTTAAATGAAAGGTCGAGGACAACAATTCTTTAAAAACAAGACAATACTCGATAAAAGAACTAGCGCCTGCCCAGTGGGGTGAGGCAACAAGCTGGAAGGACTAGCAGTCGGAAGGACCGATAAAACCTGATGTTGGGAGTACCATTATCAGGTCGAAAGGACCGGAAACAAGCTGGAAGGACCAACAATCGGAATAACCGACAAAATCACCTGATGTTGGAAGTACCATCATCAAGCTGGAAGAACCGACAACAAGCTGGAAGGACCAACAGTCGGAAGGACCGAAAAAACCTAGGCTGAAAGTCCCAATCCTAGGCCGGAAGGACAGGCAACAAGTTGGAAGGACCAACATTAACACAGAAATCCTAGCCAAAAAGGGGTATCAAGTTTAATCTTTCCAATTTTGAGTTAATCAGAACGGGTATGAAATTAAATTGGATAAAACTTACATGTATTTAAATATGATCTCCGAAGGACTTAGACTGCCAAGTTAGTGAGAAATACGGTAAGATACATCTTTTAAAAAACCCTCTTCGGAGGCATGTATTCAAGTCTAATCTCTGAAGGGCCTGGACTGCCAGGATAGTGAGAATACGACTAAGTGCATGACGAATATAAAACCCCTCAAAAAGGGGCACCGGAAAATAGTGTGAATCGATTAACTAAACTGAATTCTAGTTATAATTAAAAGAATTTAGAAGATTTGATCGCTTCCAGACTGATAAAATAGTAACGAACTTTGGTATGGCAGCATAATCGTAGCATCAAAAGCAAACCAATAATGCTAATTTTGCATACCATAAGTTCGTTACAATCATGCAATCAACAAAATGTACTATGATACAAGTGTACTGTGATGCAAGTGCAACATGCAGTGTACAAATAAAGCACGACAAAGCCGAATAACAGGCTGCAATGCAACAAACAAGAACACTGTCTGATGCAAAAAAAGTAAAGAGCAGTTTCATCATAGAGTCACAAATTAGTCACAGGGCTACGAATTTGGCAATATAAGCATAAAATAGTAGGCGAGGACCGACACTCGCATGTACAACCTATTTAAATATCATCGTTTTCTTTACCATCTCCTGCACACGGATTGACGGTATCCTCCTGGATAACATTCCCATTAGTATGAGTGACAGGAAGGTCCACGAGAATAATTTGAGAACTTGTGGCCTCTGCACTAGCAGGGTAGGATGTGGCATGAATAGCAGTAACATCCGGGGTTCTCTCCCCAAGGGATTGAGCTCGTTCCTCTGTCAATATCTTTCGGCCTTTAGCAAAAGCATCACGGTCCACTACTTCTAGGAGAGTCTCTTGAAGAACACTATCTTCCTCACCATTGGAATGTATGAGCACTTGTTCCCAGACGAGAGCCAAAGTTCGTGGAAAGTCGTTATTCAAATAGCTTAAACTTCAACGATTCATAACGCTATAAACAAAAAATTGGAACAATGTATCATCAGTTTTAGCCTTGGCTTGTTCAAGAGCACTGGTCAATTTGGTGTTGTCCTCTTCTAGAATTTTAAGAGCTTCACTTTGGGTAGAAATCTTGTCTTCAAGGATCACCTTTTCTTATCGATAAGAAGCCGAAGCCTCCTTTTCCAAAACCAATTGGGATTTAGCAAACCCTCGGGCAGATTGAGCTTCTTGAACTTTCTTTTTAGCATCCTCAACCTCCCTTCTAAGCTCCTCATTTTCAGCTTCTAAGCTGCTATCCCTGGTGTTTCCACCCTTTAAAGACGCAATTTCAGATTCTTGGGACTTAACCACATGGACTAGTCCAGCCTTGTCGTTTTCCAAAGTTTCAATATGCTCAAGGTGTCGGGTGTTTAATATCTAAAACTCGAAGCCAAATTTATTCCAGACTCAAATTGACTTCTAGTTGTGCTCATGACTTTGCCTACCTGCATTTCAAGTTGACTCTTTGTAGTGTTGAGTTGGGTGGTCATGCAGTTCTTTATAGTGCTCAGCTCTTTGATAACATCCTATCAGTCCTTTAGGTTTAAATCCAAGTCGAAATTCATTCCTCTTAAATCCCAACCTCCAAATTGATCCATAAGCTTCGAAATTCTGGGCGGAATTTTACAAGGAGGCATGTCGAGGATCATCTGAATCTGACTGGGAGTCAGGACAATGGACTGAGAAGCTGCAAATGGTTGTTCTGGGAAAATAGGAAGACTGGGATCTGAGAGCTCAGTTGGCTTATGACTTTTCAAGGTCTCATCCTCGCCTTGTTCATCACTGCTCCTTTTCCTCTCACCCTCCTTCGGGTCCTGCTCTTTGGCCTTAGCACCTTTGTCAGATTCATGGTCATGCTTCCCTTTCTTCCGTTGATCAATCAGTGAAGGTTCAGAAGTATGATCAGGCGGAGGATCTAAAGATAATTGAGAATGCTTCAAACAATGGGAAAGGCGAGACTACAAAAGATTTTGGGGATTAACCAAACCAGCCTGTTGGGTAAAGCTGTCTGTTAATGAATGCTTCTTTCCTAAATCTAAAAAATGGGAAAAGAAGAATTTTAGTGCTTAAATTAGAAGAATACTGGAGCAAAATGGAAGGGTTTAAGAAAGGCATCGAGAATATATGGCATAAATGTGTGCTAGTATGTATCCATTAACGAACCAATTTTATGTGATGGTTCTAAGGCAATTCCTAGCTTTGCGAGTAATTTTCCTGATCTAGAGATAGAGTCTTTGAGTATTCCTATATTTAAGATCTGGGGTTTAAATATTTGAATAACAATATCATCTTGAATGATGCCTTTAGCTGGGCTAAGGTCACCAAGATTCTTAAAAGTTTCTGAAACAATTCTTCTTCACCATCCTGAATGGTAAGATTCTCATCAAACTGCTCGTTCTCTCTCATCGGGTCTAAAGCAGTTTTTGAAGTAGTTTCACCAACATCATCCTGACCGGTTCCCTCCGTAGAACTCGAGGAAGTACCCTCCTTCTCAGTCTGATCGGATAAAGTCATGAGATTTTTACCTTGATGACGTTTGGGCATTGCCTCCTCAACAGGGACCACTTGGATTTAGGAAGTGTTTTACTACTCCTAGCAAGATGAGGACGCTTCCTTTTTGGAGCCTTCTTGGCCGGAGACTGGCTAGCAAACCCTTTTTTTGTCGGCTGAATCCACTATAAGAGCTTGCGAGGGAGGAAGTAAGTTGCATCGACGAAGGAACTCTTCTGTACTCAAGAATTTCCTGTTCCTTCCGCCCTCATTAGCGGCAAGTAAGGAATTATAGATATCTTGATCAAGGGCAGTACTCTGATCAGGGAGCACTATAACATAGAGATTTAAGTATTGGATTATAACAAGAAAGGAATAAGGTACTGAAAAGAAAGTGCATTCACGACCTTCCATCCAATAACCATAGAAGCTGGCAGGGCAGCGAACGAAGAAATATTGTTTTGGAAATCCCCGAACGATTTCTACCAAACCAATAATTATTTTGGGGCCTCGACTCTCAACAAAGATAAACGAGGGACGAACCTTCTTTCTCCTCTTAAAAAAATATAAAGAACATATATCTTCAAACGTGGGCGCACAATGTTTTTCTCTCATAAAAAGCACGTAAAGTCTCACTAAAACGGCATAGCCATTTAGGTGCAGTTGGCATGGGGCAATGGCTAAACGCCGGAGAATCATTTCAAGATAGGGATTAAAAGGAGGAATTGCCCCGCTAGTGAGCATACCACGATTAACAACAACATATCCACTTGGTGGAATGTCAGCAAATTCATCCTTCCTAGGAAACTTAACCTCTTCCTTTTCTGAAATTCCAAATTGATTGCACAGTTGCTGAAATGAGCTAAAAGAAAGTTCTATCTCATGCCTTTCACGAGGTATTGTGGAGAGTGGACGAGGTGTAGGAAAGTTTTCACTGACATCCACTCTGGGGGCAGTACCTGATGAAGTTCTGGTGGCTTGGTCAAAACCTCCAGCTTCACCAGTCATAGTTCCTTCATTGGGATTCTGGCGTGACTGATGACGAATTAGCATTTCTACATGAATGATTGTGTCACTACAAATTGGTGCTACCAAAAAGTTTAGCGATCAATAAAAACTTTGGTATCACGATGGATCAAGCATGGCCAAAATAGTAGAAATCATACATGTCTAAACAAAGCAAGGTCATGCACGACCGACTCCTACAGGATCAAGTAAGAACGACACGACCGAGTTTAATTATGGATGACCTAAACCTGAAAGATCATACAAGAACTATAACCAATCACTCATGAAGGGTTCTGACTCGGTCGCGCATGTACAACCAAAGCTCGATCGTTCATACCCTATCAATTCTTGTCGCGCATGGTCGGTTCACATTGTCTGCGCACGTTTGACTCAAGGCGGTCGCTCACACCCAACCAAAGCGGGTTCGTTCGTAACCGACCCCATATAAGAGTTGATCAAGAACGACCCTTGCCAAATTGAACTTGAGCGACCACAAAGGTCAAGAAAGAGAATCAAGCAACTGCAGGACCAAAAGCTTCCAGCATAAGTGAGGAATTGAAACAAAAACAACATACGTGCTGACAGTATTAAAATCCTTCAATTTTACAATAAAAGTACAAATGTATTACAAGTTTGAGCCATGATCAACGAAATTCCAAAAAGCTGTATTAATGATAGAACGATCATGGCAGAAGGTTGTCTGGGACATTTCAACGAACAACTTACAGGCGTGATATTGAGATTAGAAATCCAAAAAGTTTTATGTGATTCAGATTCATCAAATAGTTACATATACAATTCTAGAGCATTCCAATTCAAACCTCAAGAATTTCCAGTTACCATAATCTCAAAAATCCGTGAAACCCTCAACTCATGTTCAAATGGTATAAGCCATACCCCAAAATTCTTAAATTCACAATCCAGAATGAACCCAAAATAGATTTAAAGAAAGGAATTCACCTATAAATGAGCAAGCTGCTTCGGATTCAGGGAAGAATTACTCCAGTTGATTTTGAAATGGGTAGAACTATGTTAGAAGGATCAAAGACAACAATGAATTGGGGGTTTGAGAAGATAGCATGATTAAAAGCTAAGAGGAATCAAAGTAATACATGGAATTTTCTAAAACAACACCACCTTTAAAAGCTTCCTCGAGAGAAAGAAATAAAGTGAAAGAGGGGAACACAAGAAGACAATATATGAAAAAGAGGGGACTAAAAGGCTCGTCCAAACCATTTTGCCACGACCGCTCGATCGAATCTGAATTGCCCACTTAACTGCAAGGAGTATGTTGGCCCGTTAGATCTAGCCTGCCCGTTCAAACTCAAAATGGTCTGCTCGACCACGTTGACAAGTTGACCCAAAAGGGAAGTGTGCGAGCGACCCTAGGCTATTTCAAAAATGTGTATGAACGATCTCAACCTTGCCCAACTTCGGACGATCATATCTACCTACATGCGACCGAACGTTATGTACAATCATCTTATGAAGAACCAGATTTAATCTACCAAACTATGATATGACCAATTATTTCAAAGCCTGTAATGGTTTGCAAAATAAAAATTACAAACTTCGAGGGGAAATATATATCCTTTAAAAAACCGAACATATGATTGGTTAAATCTGTATAAAGACTATAGGATGAGAATCATAAGGCTCAAACGTACATGCTTAGATCGAACAGGCCAAGGTCGTTCGCACAAACCCAGGTCAATTAAGAAAGGGAGATCGTTCGTATGCAACAAGGTCAAGCACAAGCCAAAGGTCGAGCACAACATAAGGGTCCGTTCGTCCATAAAACAGACTTCCATACTTACTTGCATGAAGGTCGTTCGCTCATTACTCCTCTTTATCATTCATACATAACTCATGGGTCAGTGATCCAAGACACTAGGTAGTCGCCCGCTCATCCTATGCTTACCCGCACACATACATGCGGCTAGCACATGATCTAACCATGTCGTCGTCTGTTCAAGCTCCATATAGACTTATACAGGTCGCTCGCTCCTATCTCAGTTGCTCATACATCATCTGGTCATGCAAGTAGAATAGGTCACTCGTACATGTGATACAGAGTCGCTCATACATAGCTGATCGATCACACAAGTGGAATGATTAAACACTGGGGTCGGTCACACATCTGAAGTTTAGGCACCATCTTCTGGTCAAACAAAATGGGGTTCGCATGAATGGGTCAAACCGGTCGGTCGGTCCCTGGTCCCCCAAACATCCCCTGGTCTAGCGACTCAATCCTATCTCAGTCGCTCGCAGCTCTCATGGTCGCACGGACGAGCAAAACAATTGGAAACATATGTCTATAGCTGTTTACAACTAGGCGGTGGCATTTCTGTAAATAACTGCATGAGTGACCAAAAACCTGCATATATGAATTTCAGCTCATTTCTTCATTGGAGTTCACTTAAATATGCCATGGCTTCCATACTTTTAGGGATCGATCTCCACCACCCCGAAGGGCTGCCAAATTGCTACCTCGCTCATTTCAAGTGATCCTAACATCATCTAACACCTCCAAGCAAAGATCTAAGAGCAAATCCACCATGGCTTCCATGAAGATCAACCAAGTGTCATAGAGATTGAAGATCCTCCTTTATTCTCCTTGCATTTGAAGATTTCTCATCATTCCTTCATCGATTTCCTTATTTCTCCGCTAGTCCAATAATTTTTCCACTAACTTACATAGATCTAAATGAGATTTACTTGTAAAAAGAGAAGACAAATGTATGTCTTGTAACCATGAATGTCGTAATGAAATTCTTCCAAAGTGGATGTAGATCTACCTAAGATCGAACCACTATAATTTTCTTTGTCTTTTACTTTGCTTTTTTTAGTGATTGTGGCCCTATTACCTTAAGTCCGACCGTTTGGTGAAGTGCTTCCAAATCACCCTTGGTGTTTGAGCCAATTTTGACTCAAACAACTATTGTACATCCCACTATGATATAATACATTCAATTTAATATACATTGGCTCCACACTACAACACTCAAAATTCACTCAGTTACATACACTTAGTCACATATTCACTCAATTACATGTACAGACTCATTCACATACACTGAGACACTTTATCTTCGGTCTGCTTCAGATTCATTCCAATCACATGTATACGTGTCACAAAAACACAAACATAGTAATTGGAACAAAATAGAATTATCTATAAAAAAAATTTAAATTTTATTTGCCTTAGAATTTTTCGTTTGTTTCTAATCATATTTCTAGACTTGGTTCGATACACACACACACACATCTATTTGTGTCTAGACTACTTGTGATATTCACAGTGATTCAATGTAAATACCACAAGGCAGACCGAATACTAATGCCTGAAGATCAGCCTCAACACAACTATAGTTGTCTGTTGATCAAGACCAGCCTCAACTCACATTTATGGTATGTTGATATTGACTAGCCACTACACAATGTATAATGGTCTGTTGATTTAAATAGAAAACATTTTTGCATGCTTATACAGTTATTTTTCAAGTGAACAGGTACAACACAATCAAGCATAGCAATCAAATGGGGATGCTAAGTACATGCAAGCAACATTATACTAACACACACAGACATATATATATACACACACACACACATAAATGTGTGTATATATATACATATACATATACATGATGTAAATAAGGATGTACATCAAGTAAAGGCATGCACAACAATTTCAGTATGGCACGGAAACCAACCATCTCAAGGTCAAAAACATAGTTCGAGCATCAAGAAGATATGATGCAAGTACTGCATGGAGGATCAATTCGAGCAACATGATGGCATGGCAGATCAACAGGTGTAGCATGCACAGAAGTCAATGAATGCACCAATGTGAAGACAACTATGCATCTCATATCAAGACCGGAAGATGCAAAAAAATTTGCAATAACTAAAACAATACAGTAAGAATCACACAGGTCAGTGCAAGTATACATGATTACAATAGTGCATGCACATGAAACAAGCCAGAGGACTGACTAGGCAAAAAATGTGTGCAGAAACATCACAAATCAAGCCAATATAGTAGTTAAGTACAAGAAAGATAAAAGCTCATGACTGTGCAACAAAAAGGTTCATGATTCAGCTAAGGTTGAGAATCGAAACTGGACAGCACATGCAACCTCAAGCTCAAGTGTATTTAAAGTCAAAGTAAGTGAAAGTAAGCCAAGTACAAAGTGGAGCATAGTTACAAGGGAGAGGTACACACACATGGCAGTATACACATGTGCGCACCAACCCACAAGGCAATGGATATTAAAGTGCAAATAACATAATAAGTTCGACTCAGCTAGCAAGAATTCCAAGGGTGAAGTAACACTACATACTAGGGTCTTGTGCACATGTGACTCAAGCTTAAGTGATAATATAACAAGACACATCAAACAGTTCAAGTGTGCATAACCAAAGCAGTGGAATAACAATGCATAACATAGGTGCATAAGCTAGCAAATGGAAGCACAAGTCAAGCCAGTTACAGGTCCAATATCAAAGTTCAAAGTTTATGCAAGTGGTGATTGAACATGGAAATCAATGCAAATGTACACATGTACATAACCATACTGCAAGTATACCCAAAGAGAGTGCAAAAATGTGTACACAAGCATTTCAGTATGAACACAGACCAAAGTGCTGGAAATTAGTATTGTAGTGACAAGAGAAATAGGGGATCAAGCATATATATATATATATTTGTTATTATTGTCCAGAGAAGAGGCACGAAAATAATGCAAGCGTCACAAATGGCTTTAGGTTCAAGAAAACCAAAGATACAAGTGATTTAGGTTCAACCAACATTTCAGTACCATAAGCAAATAAACTGGCAAGCGCAACATGTGTTCAAATACATGATTACAGTAATATCATGTGCAAGCATTAAGGCCAGTTTTTCTTCAATTAAAAGGGAATATAATAAAGATCCAAGATTTAGGGCAACACATTTTTAGAAAGTGTTGAAATATCAAATTTGGTATACATGGTAAGTTTTTAAATATCCAATTTTTCATATACGACAAGAAGATTTTTTTAAGGAATCAAAATGGGAAATGAACAAATGTCATCACGCATGGAGTTATCAATATTTCAAAGATTTTTTTAGACAAGGATGAATTTCGATTTCAAAACATTTTAGATATTTTCAAGAGCAATTTTCATGGAAAAAAACCATTCAAACATATCCAAAATCGAATGGGTACTCACGGAAAATCAAGACCAAATCAATGTAGAGAAATCAGAGAATCAAAAAAAGTTTAAGACCTATAAATAGATTACCATTTTCATCACAGGCAGTATCAAAACAAATCAATTCATTCAACCATAGAGAAACAAGATTCAGAGTACTCACAAATATTTTAGAGTTTTGATCTCAAGCAAAAGCCAAATCGATCGATCAAAGAAAAACGGCTTCGAAGCCAACATAGAATACAATTCCAGAGCAAACAAGAGTCATGACTTGATTTGGGGAAACAAAACCCTAATTCGGGTGCCATTAAAGAAAAAGGAGGCTGAAGTATTCAAGTGACAAAGAAAACGCAAGGGACCAACCACATTTTTATTTAAAGGTTTTTTGTGTTGTTATTGTTTTTAACTTTTGTAAAGCATTATTTAGATTTATTGTTTATCTTCAAACTAGGGTTTTAACTATAGGATTTAATCTGATCTCAGGGTTTGAGGTCAGTATATGGTTTTGAGCATAGGTTTAGAACAATAATGAGGGATTGCGAGTGTACAGGTGTTGTATACGGGATATTGTTTTAATACTTACTAAGAAACCATGGGGAATGCAGCAGTGGCGACCCAAACTTCCCCGTAAAGGAAACCCCGGATTGCTTCGAGAACATGACAAATCATAACACAGACAGAAGAACATTTCGTTGCTATTTATGACAATTCCATCAGAATACAAGAATATTCAGAGTATGAATAAATATTACACAGAAAAATACCAGAGTTTAAAAAACATAGCAGTAGAAATAAAATGTAGAAATACAATGCGTAGCGGAAAATAACAACTGACACAACTGAATGAGATACACAGATACAGAGCGTTCCGAATATAGCTCCAGCTATAAATCTTGGATCCTGTATAAATAAATCTGCAAAACCAAAACTCCAAGCTGCCCGTATGGAAAATAGGGGCACCCAGAGTTTAGGTTAAAACAATAAACTCCAGGTCAGTCATGTGACTGGTGTGAGAACTAAAACATTTATTAATCTTTATTTTAAAGTTAGGTAAATCAAGGGAACACGCCAAATAACACGGAACGGGTTCCTCCCAAGAATACCAGTGCATAAAACAAACAGCGCAATGCTAAATAAAGAACAATGAAGCTATTATAAGACCCAGGTCCCATCACACAATGCAACGCAAGCCGGAGGATAAGGTTTTGCCTTATAATAGACGAATAATGCTTGATACACGAAATTTAATCATTTATTATTACTATAAGTGAAGAAATCAACTTCAAATATAAATGTATCAATCATAGGCGGCATGAGTGCCCCATCCCACTATGTCGCCATATATAGGATTACAACTAAGACCGCAATGTCACGTATTGGAAGTTGGATTCCATCTGTGAACCAAGGCAAAAGGATCATCCTGTGCTAATTCGAGACACTCTAGCCCATGCCTCAGGTCCCAGCCGCAACTGCACCCAGATCGTCAGGGCCGGCCATTCGTCGATGGTTATAAATGCCATAAACTATATGCTAGGCGGTTCTATCGAACCACTTGGTGATCTGGGGCCCATAAGCCTCTGCAACCACCATATCCATCGGCTCCGTAGAGACCGATATATCCGAGGCACATCTCTATCCATCAAGTAATAATAAGCAACATCCACATGAGTAAAATGTCAGGGCTTGGAAAATGCTGACACCCCTCCTAGCTAGAAACCAGCATATGTCCATTACCCGGAAGTCCTTCCCGTTTCTGGTTCACACCGGGTGTGAGGCTCGCGAATTAATGCTATACACAAAGCGACGCTATATTAAAGCTATGCTTTGATCATCAACCATAAGACTTTTCTTTTCAACAAAAGCCATGATCCATGCAACTCAGCATGCCACACAGGCAGTTCGTGCCGTGCGACTGATATCTATCGATATATAACCTCTGAGCTCGTACGTCTCAGAGAAGGGCGTTAAGCAAGAGAATAAATTGTCCGCCACCAAACAGATATATATTTAATAGAAATCAATCAACACAGAATAAAATCCAATGTCAGACACACCATCCATTTACAAGTCCGTTCTAGGTCTGAACGAAACCAGAGTCACCTTATTCCTCGTCCCGTATGTCCAATACAAGAGAGAGGCCCTCGCATATCTGTACAATCAAAAAGTACGCCCGGACGGCTACCACCGTAGCCCCTTCAAGGTAGTTACTCCAATCATGACCATCAGTAGCACCCATCCATTTGATGTGAAGATCGCCGGTCTTGCACCGTCTTCAATCTCTTCGACTTTTCGTCGAATCAGTTATTCAAAAAGGGTTAAACCCGGCCTTTTTGAATATCTCACGTATTTTATAATCAAGTGCTATAACAACACATCATATGCCTCATTCCAATTTAGAATATTCTTTTATTCAAATATTCTCATCATTATAGAATAGGATCCCATTAATTTTATCAAAGATAAATTCTTTTAAATTTATTCTTTAATCTTCCTTTGGACATCATACCATTTTAAGGTTTTCCAAACTAGTCGGGATTAGCGAACTACACCGAAGTAATCATTTATTTTATTTCCCAATCCCAACCTATTCATCCCATGGAGCAAAACTGGTAATACTCCATATCTAACACCACGGTGTTCTCGGTAAATATTAATTACCATTTTATGTTCAAATCTAATTAAAGATTTAACTATCGCTTGGAGCAAAACTGGTGATACTCCGTTCTTAATCATTTTCTTAAATGGATAATTTTAATTATCACATTCACTTTTCAATCTAATCAAAGATTCATTAAAAATCCATTTAGTTTTAATCTTCCTAAAAATCAATATTAATGATTATTCAAAGCTAAGAAATTAATCTTATCTTTAACTGGGTTAAAGAACCAATGTCATTTAAAACACGGTTCACGATAAACCCAAAATCACATTCCATTAATTATGGAATCTTCACGGAAAAACAAATCAATATATAATCGATATCAATTTCCGTATCCGACTAATAATATAAATGGAATAATGACAAAGCCTTTTAAATTCCATATGTATTAACAGTCTTCCTCCACAGAAGCTCACTTCGATTATTACCAAATTGAATTCCATTCAATTCCAATTTAATATATTAAATTGGAGATCTTTACTTTGGAAAATTCCATAAATCTTAATTAAAAGATTATAAATTCCAAATCACATTCTCTGTTAATCGGGCTAAAGAACAAGTGTTATTTAAACACAGTTCACGATAAACCCAATTCACACTTCATTTCAATTACAATTAAATGTTAATTAATTGGCAATTCTTCTTTAAATCTTAATTGAAAGATTTATTCTTTTCACACAGGGTTTAAGAGTAGTGTTAATGAAGACACTGTTCACAACAAACCCAAAATCCAATTTGATATTAAATACAAGGCTCTGAATAGAAAATATATTGGCTTATATTCCATATCAAATTCTGAAATCCAAAAATATCGTATTGGGAATAACGATATATATATCTTCCGAATTCCTCAACAATATCCGTATAATCACGGAATCCAATATCGAAATACTCCAAAGATAATTTCAATTCAAATCCATTCCAATTCATACATTGGAAAAATTCTTGTTATTTTAAAACCATTTTCTAATCCAATTTATTTATTTTAAAAATAAATAAATTATTATTCTAGTTAATAACTAGTTCATTTTGACAAAAATATATTTTTATCTTTTCAAAACTAGAATTTTTCATCCAAAATCTTTCCAAATCATTTATTATGATTTTTCATAATTTTTCCATATTTTTAGTAATTTTATTATCGCCCGTACAGTCGGTTTCCAATAACGGCGACCGAACTGCATCCATAGCGACCTTTTCTGAAATTGATTTGGACATATCTCCAAATCTAACTGTTAGATTTCAAATCTCTTATATTCATTGGAAAGATCTTTTCGATACGAACCCATGGTTCCGGTTTTAGGAGAATCCGACAGTCGGATCTCCCGTAACGTCCATTTGAAGTTAATGGTCGAAATTCGCGAACTATCGCTGCGCGGTGCGTTCTATTCAGGCCATTATAATATATAATATATATATATATATAAATATATTATACTTCATCGATTTCCATTTAAAATGAATTTTATAAATCGTTTTAAATTCGTTTCAAGAACGATTTCCACTTCCATTTCAAATTCAAATCAAAATTGAATTTTCCATTATAAATTCGTTTATAAATTCGTTTCAAATCGATTTCAATTCAAATTCAATTCGATTTAAATTCGTTTCAAATCGATTTCTATTTCATTTTAAATTCATTTCAAATCGATTTCAATTTCATTTAAAATTCATTTCAAATCGATTTCAATTCAATTTCAAATCGATTTCAATTCAATTTTAATTCATTTTAAATTCATTTCAAATCGATTTCAATATCATTTTAAATTCATTTCAAATCGACTTCATCTTCATTTTAAATTCATATCAAAATTGAATATTCCATATATATTCGCTTTAAATTCATTTCAAATCGATTTCAATTTTATTTTCAAATTCATATCAAAATTGAATATTTCATATATATTCATTTTAAATTCAATTCAAATCGATTTCAATTTTATTTTCAAATTAAAATCCAATTTGAATATTCCATATCATTCCAATATTAAAATGATAATATTTTCAAAATATCAGATTTTGGAATCACTTTTCGATATTCATTATAAAATGAATAAAATCGACCAAATTCCCGTTCGTGTTAAAATGGCGTTTAATTACTTAACACGGCTTCACATTTCAATATTTACTGAATATTATTTTAAAATATTTGTTAATTCTGAACTGGAATTAAACTCAATCAATTACCATATAATTTTATTTATATGGATTTCAACATCACATGTATACAATAATAACGATAAACAATCATTAAAAATTCATACAACATCCAAAGTGCATTCTACAATTGTATAAGCATTAAAATAAATAAATAACGCTTATATAGTCTGTCAACCCATCGATTGACATACCACTAATTATTGGGACCAGTGTATGTCAAATATTATCCCAATACTCGTATGGGGTTTTCAAACAACAAATACTGTTTAATATTTGTGCAGTTGGGCGTTGTGTGAAAATTATCGTCCCAATCAATATCAGATAAATAAGTGTACATAGACAAACCGTCCGGTTTGTAAATGAATGTTTATTTCAATACACGACTATTTCACACAGTTCACATATACAATAAAAATGATATTTTTATTGTTCAAATATTTTATTCCATACATGAATATTTAATACAGTTAATTTCTACAATAAAAATGATACTTTTATTATTCATATGTTTTGTTCCATACAATACAATCAACAATCACAGTACAGTCCATTTCACATAGAATACAATCAAACAAGTTGTCCATGGCCTATGGACGATGGGGAGCAGTTCATATATGCAGCTACAAAATAATTTAAATAACTGTACATAAATAATAGTGAGAAGTTCTCACATTGGTTTTTATTTTTGATTTTTATATCTGTACAGTTCAGATTTAAACTCGCTTCAAATTCTGATTTGCTCTGTTCCAGTTTCAGTTCGTTCCATCATGTAGTGCTCGACAAGAGGAATCCAACGCATTTGAATTTGTAATTTTCTGATGACTTATGTCAAAGATATTGATTTATAAACATTAATTACTTAATGTAGTGATTAACTAATATAATTAATAAAATAACTAATTTAAATCTGGCGTTTAAACCTTTCTCCCTCGTATCTTCTTTCTGAACCGTATACGCACCATCCTCGAAACATAGGGTTGACCCCTGCGCCTCCTAGAAGTGAACAGACTTTGATCGGATAGGACCACCTGAAGCGGCGCCGTGAAGGCCACCACCACTTGGAGGCGCGACCGCCTCGGTCCTCCCACCTCCTCTAAAAACCGCCGTGAACAATCGACCTGTTGGCTCGAAATCCTCCCACGGTTTTACATGAAAATCGATCATCTTTACATGGTTTTGAAGATCTAAATGTGTGCTTCAATTTCATTTTGGATTGAGGTTTTAATTCGAGTTGGATTGAACGAAATCGAAGAGGAAAGGAATCAACGATTTTAGCCGTTCAATCGAAATAATGGCGGCCCTATTTTTTGGAAAGAGAATTAGGGTTTTCCCCCTTTTATAGTAATTATTTAATATTATTTAATTCGCAAAAAAGGAGCTTTTGCATACGAACTCCAAATCGAACCCGATGAGTGTTGCCCGCAACTAAATACCCCCATTCCGAACACAACGGGATATGTTTCATAAGCCAATTCTAATGTTTTGACCAGTTTTTCTTCAAAATTAATATATAAATTAATATATATTTAATTTTAATGTACATTTCAATTTACCAGAGCCACGTACGAACTCTAAAAATTCTAGAAAAATTATTTCTAGCTTCGTATTGACAATACGATCCTAACAAGATGAATTTCGTCGAATTTGGCGACCGTTTGAAAAATGGCCATTTTCTGGTCGATCCAATTTGATTGAAACTGTCAAAACACGTTTTCTTTTCCCACGCTCACATATTGATTTCAAAAATTATGAAAATTGGAATCTAGCAATAACTTGACATCCCGGATCCAACAAAAGTGGTTTCGTCGAAAACGGAGATCGTTTGCAAAATAGCTATTTTTACGGCCTATATTTATTCCATAGCGACTATTCTGAATATTCAACTAGCCATAACTTTTGATTCCCACTATGGAATTTCAATTTTTCAGATTCGTTAGAAAGATATTTATAAACAGCTTCCAATATTTTTGGTTTCACTAAAATCACGTTTATTTTGAATCTTGTACATTCATTTGAAATTTGAAATCGAATTTTAAAACTACCGCGCCATTTCTAATTCCTTTTATAATTAAATTAAAATAGTTATATTCCAACTTCGATTTAATAAATGTATACGTTCCAATTCTATTCAAAATAAATTACTTGTCGTTATTATTTAAAATAATCAATTTATATATTCAAAATTCATTAAAATTGCCAAAATAAAAAATTTAAATTGGTTCTGATTTTCCGGGTTATTACAATCTCCCCCACTTAAATTCTTTTCATCCTCGAAAAGGAACGGAGCTGAAAGTTGTTTAACTAACTAACTCAACTTTCATTCTTCAACTTTTCAGATTCTAAGAATTTTCAAATTTTTTAAAAATTTGGCTAGCACCCTAAATTTTCAAATTTTTTTGCCATAACCTCCTTTGTACGAAGAGGGGTTTGGAAATTTATTGGGCCATATTAGGCACCCAATAAAACCTAAAAAGCATACACATATTTATAGTGATATATTTCGTTGTCCACAGAGGAGTGTGTATAGATCATAACTCCAGAGAATAAATTCTCGTCACATGTAAATAGTTTTTGTGCCTTAATGACTAGAGAGACGTGTTTATTGTCATCTCCAGACCCGTGTGGGGTTTTTATTAATCTAGCAATTTACCGTTACATTTTATATAGTACATATTAGCCTTCGGTTCAACCTGAAATATAGTAATCGCCATACAAGCCTCTCGCTTGTATGGTAAATCTTCAACCTCGTCACATAAGCTCCAAATGCTTATGTGGTATATGATAGAGTATGCTATCTTCAAGAAGTATGCCATGTAGTGTAGTTCAAAATTAATTGTTACTATCCTATGGCAACGTTTATGATTTCACACAAAACAACCAGCACTCCACATCCAATGACATTCACAGGAGTTTATATAATAATAAAATTGCGCAGCCAACTCATTAAGGCTTACCTACTTGTCGAGCACGCAAATTAATTCTTTACTCAATAGCTAATACATTCTCCTGTTCAATGTATATGCATGTACATGTATGCAATTCTAATAAATTTTCAATTCAGTCTAAAATTTGATCCTATTTGGCTAAATTTACCTTTCATTCATATATTGGTTAAATTTGGTTCAATTCAACTTTTCATTTTCATATTGGGTTTATTATTCCAATATTTTTAATTTGTTGAACTAATAATCAGACAACAAAACCAGCAATCAGTTTGTGAATTAAATTTCTAAAACATATATCTTTTGTGTATATATATTCAAAAATCATATTTCTAGTGTCAAATCCCAAACAATAAATTCAAAATAAAGTTTTGTTTCTCACACCAATCGATTGGAAATATATAGATATTCCACTTTCGAAACTCGAACACAAACGCTGATGATATATATATTTATATATCACCAGAATCATCTCCGGGGGACTAGAGTGTGATTTTATATCTACCCAGTATATTTGAGACTTCGAATCCATGCTTGCAAGGCGTATATTCAAACTCTTCTTACACTTGATAGTCCAATTTCAATTTAAAATAAATATTCAAATACGAATAATTAGATATAAATTTTCAAAACAAAATTTGTTTTCAATTTTATTTTAACACTCTTCACGCTCGTTCAAGGATACTACTGATCCCGTCTCTAACGAGTCATTCTCATTGGATATTACTAATTCAATCTCTGATGAATTCTTTCATTCGGTTCTAATATGTAATGTTCTCTAGCTCTGTAAACCAAAGCTCTGATACCAAATGTGGCGACCCAAACATCCCCGCAAAGGAAAGCCCGGATTGCTTCGAGAACACGGCAAATTAGAACATAGACAGAAGAACATTTCATTGCTATTTACAACAATTACATCAGAATACAAGAATATTCAGAGTATTAATTAATATTACACAGAGAAATATAAGAGTTTAAAATACATAGCAGCAGAAATAAAATGTAGAAATACAATGCGTAGCGGAAAATAACAGCTGACACAACTGAATAAGATACACAGATACAGAGCGTTCTAAATATAGCTCCAGCTGTAAATCCAGGATCCTGTATAAAGAAATCTGCAAAACCAAAACTCCAAGCTGCCAGTGTGGAAAATAGGGGTACCCAGAGTTTAGGTTAAAACAATAAACTCCAGGTCAGTCATGTGACTGGTATGAGAACTAAAACAGTTATTAATCTTTATTTTAAAGTTAGTTTAATCAAGGGACCACGCCGTATAACACGGAACGAGTTTCCTCCCAAGAAGACCAGTGCATAAAACAAACAGCGCAATGCTTAATAAAGAATAATGAAGCTATTATAAGACCTAGGTCCCACCACAAAATGCAACGCAAGCCGGAGGATAGGGTTTTACCTTATAATAGCCAAATAATGCTTGACACGCAAAATTTAATCTTTTATTATTACTATAAGTGAAGAAATCAACTTCAAATATAAATGTATCAATCATAGGTGCCATGAGCGCCCCATCCCACTATGTCGCCATGTATAGGATTACAACTAAAACCACAATGTCATGTATTGGAAGTTGGATTCCATCTGTGAACCAAGGCAAAGGGATCATCCTGTGCTAATTCGAGACACTCTAGCCCATGCCTCAGGTCTCAGCTGCAACTGCACGCAGATCGTCGGGGTCAGCCATCCGTCGATGGTTACAAATGCCATAAACTATATGCTAGCCGGTTCTGTCAAACCTCTTGGTGATCTGGGGCCCGTAAGCCTCTACAACCACCATATCCATCGGCTCCGTAGAGACCGATATGTTTGAGGCGCCTCTCTATCCATCAAGTAATAATAAGAAGCATCCACATGAGTAAAATGTCAGGGCTTGGAAAATGCCGACACCCCTCCTAGCTAGAAACCAGCATATGTCCATTACCCGGAAGTCCTTCCCATTTCTGGTTCACACTGGGGTGTGAGGATTGTGAATTAACGCTATACACAAAGCGGCGCTATATTAAATCTATGCTTTGATCATCAACCACAAGACTTTGCTTTTCAACAAAAGCCTTGATCCATGCAACTCAGCAAGCCACACAGGCAATTCATGCCATGCAACTGATATATATCGATATATAACCTCTGAGCTCATACATATCAGAGAAGGGCGTTAAGCAAGAGAATAAATTCTCCGCCGCCAAACATATATATATATATATATTTAATAGAAATCAATCAGCACAGAATAAAATCCAATGTCAGACAGAACATCAATTTTCGAGTCCGTTCTAGGTCTGAACGAAACTGGAGGCACCTTATTCCTCGTCCCGTATGTCCAATACAAGAGAGAGGCCCTCGCTTATCCGTACAATCAACAAGTACGTCCGGACGGCTACCACTTTAGCCCCTTCAAGGTGGCTACTCCAATCATGAGCATCAGTAGCACCCATCAATTCGATATGAAGATCGTCGTCCTTGCACCGTCTTCAATCTCTTCGACTTTTCGTCGACTCGGTTACTCATAATGGGTTAAACCCGGCATTTCTGAATAAGTCGCGTATTTTATAATCAAGTGCTATAACAACACATCATATGCCTCATTCCAATCCAGAATATTCTTTTATTCAAATATTCTCATCATTAGGGAATAGGTTCCCATTAATTTTATCAAAGATAAATTCTTTTAAATTTATTCTTTAATCTTCCTTTGGATATCATACCATATTAAGATTTTCCAAACTAGTAGGGATTAGCAAACTACACCTAAGTAATCATTTATTTTATTTCCCAATCCCAACCTATTTATCCCATGGAGCAAAACTGGTAATACTCCATATCTAACACCACGGTGTTATCGGTAAATATTAATTACCATTTTATGTTCAAATCTAATTAAAGATTTAACTATCGCTTGGAGCAAAACTAGTGAGACTTCGTTCTCGATCATTTTCTTGAATGGATAATTTTATTTATCACATTCACTTTTCAATCTAATCAAAGATTCATTAAAACTCCATTTAGTTTTAATCTTCTCAAAAATCAATATTAATGATTATTCAAAGCTATGAAATTAATCTTATCTTTAACTGGGTTAAAGAACCAATGTCATTTAAAACACGGTTCACGATAAACCCAAAATCACATTCCATTAATTATGGAATCTTCACGGAAAAACAAGTCAATATATAATCGATATCAATTTCCGTATCCGACTAATAATATAAATGGAATAACGACAAAGACTTTTAAATTCCATATGTATTAACAGTCTTCCTCCACAGAAGCTCACTTCAATTATTACCAAATCGAATTCCATTCAATTCCAATTCAATATATTAAATTGGAAATTTTTACTTTGGAAAATTCCATAAATCTTAATCAAAAGATTATAAATTCCAAATCACATTCTCTGTTAATTGGGCTAAAGAACAAGTTTTATTTAAACGCAGTTCACAATAAACCCAATTCACACTTCATTTCAATTCCAATTAAATGTTAATTAGTTGGCAATTCTTCTTTAAATCTTAATTGAAAGATTTATTATTTTCACACGGGGTTTAAGAGTAGTGTTAATGAAGACACCGTTCACAACAAACGCAAAATCCAATTTGATATTAAATACAAGGCTCTGAATAGAAAAAATACCGGCTTATATTCCATATCAAATTCTTAAATCATCAAATATCGTATTGGGAATAACGATATATATATATATTTACCAAATTCCTCAACAATATCCGTATAATCACATAATCCAATATCAAAATACTCCGAAGATAATTTCAATTCAAATCCATTCCAATACATACATTGGAAAAACTCTGGTTATTTTAAAACCATTTTCTAATCCAATTTATTTATTTTAAAAATAAATAAATTATTATTCTAGTTAATAACTAGTTCACTTTGACAAAAATATATTTTTAACTTTTCAAATCTGGAATTTTTCATCCAAAATCTTTCCAAATCAATTATTATGATTTTACATAATTTTTCCATATTTTTAGTAATTTTATTATAGCCCGTACAGTCGGTTTCCAATAACGGCCACCAAACTACATCCATATCAACCTTTTTTGAAATTGATTTGGACATATCTCCAAATCTAACCATTAGATTTCAAATCTCTTATATTCATTGAAAAGATCTTTTCGATACGAACCCAACGGTTCCGGTTTTAGGAGAATCCGACGGTCGGATCTCCCGTAATGTCCATTTGTAGTTAATGGTCGAAATTCACGAACTACCGCTGCGCGGTGCGTTCTATTCAGACCATTATAATATACACACATATATATATATATATATATATTTCGTCGATTTCCATTTAAAAAGAATTTTATAAATTGTATTAAATTCGTTTCAAAAATGATTTCAACTTCCATTTCAATTTCAAATCAAAATTGAATTTTCCATTATAAATTCGTTTATAAATTCATTTCAAATCGATTTCAATTTTATTTTAAATTCATTTCAAATCGATTTCAATTTCATTTTATATTCATTTCAAATCGATTTCAATTCAATTTCAAATCGATTTCAATTCAATTTCAAATCGATTTCAATTCAATTTCAATTCGTTTTAAATTCATTTCAAATCGATTTCAATTTCATTTTAAATTCATTTCAAATCGATTTCAATTTCATTTTAAATTAGTATCAAAATTGAATATTCCATATATATTCGTTTTAAATTCTTTTCAAATCGATTTCAATTTTATTTTAAAATTCATATCAAAATTGAATATTCCATATATATTCGTTTTAAATTCATTTCAAATCGATTTCAATTTTATTTTCAAATTAAAATCTAATTTGAATATTCCATATCATTTCAATATTAAAAGGATAATATTTTCAAAATATCAGATTTTGAAATCACTTTTCGATATTCATTATAAAATGAATAAAATCGACCAAATTCCCGTTCGTGTTAAAATGGCGTTTAACTACTTAACACGACTTCACATTTCAATATTTACTGAATATGATTTTAAAATATTCGTTAATTCTGAACTGAAATCGGACTCAATTAATTACCGTGTAATTTTATTTATGTGGATTTCAACATCACATGTATACAATAATAACGATAAACAATCATTAAAAGTTCATACAACATCCAAAGTGCATCCTACAATTGTATAAGTATTAAAATAAATAAATAATGCTTATATATTCTGTCAACCCATCGATTAACATACCACTAATTATTGGGATCAGTGTATGTCAAATATTATCCCAATATCTGTGTGGGGTTTTCAAACAACAAATAATGTTTAATATTTGTGAAGCTAGGCGATGTGTGAAAATTATCGTCCCAATCAATATCAGATAAATAAGTGTACATAAACAAACCATCCGGTTTGTAAATGAATGTTTATTTCAATACATGACTATTTCACACAGTTCACATATACAATAAAAATGATATTTTTATTGTTCAAATATTTTATTCCATACATGAATATTTTATACAGTTCATTTCTATAATAAAAATGATACTTTTATTATTCATATGTTTTGTTCCATTCAATACAATCAACAATCACAATACAGTCCATTTCACATAGAATACAATCAAACAAGTTGTCCATGGCCTATGGACGATGGGGAGCAGTTCATATATGCAGCTACAAAATAATTTAAATAACTGTAAAAAATAATAGTGAGAAGTTCTCACATTGGTTTTTATTTCTGATTTTTATATCTGTACAGTTCAGATTTGAACTCGCTTCAAATTCTGATTTGCTCTGTTCCTGTTTCAGTTCGTTCCATCATGTAGTGCTCGACAAGAGGAATCCAACGCATCTGAATTTGCAATTTTCTGACAACGTACGACAAAGATATTGATTTCTAAACATTAATTACTAATATAATTAATAAAATAATTTATTTAAATTAGGCGTTTAAACCCTTCTCCCTCATATCTTCTTTCTGAACCATATAAGCACCATCCTTGAAACCTAGGGATCGGCCACCTGAAGCGGCGCCGTGAGGGCCACCACCACCTGGAGACGCGACCGCCTCGGTACCCCACCTTCTCTAAAAACCGCCGTGAACAATCGACCTTTTGGCTCGAAATCCTCCCACGGTTTTACATGAAAATCGATCATCTTTACATGGTTTTGAAGATCTAAATGTGTGCTTCAATTTCGTTTTGGATTGAGGTTTTAATTCGATTTGGATTGAACGAAATCGGAGAGGAAAGGAATCAACGATTTTAGCCGTCCATTCGAAATAACGGCAGCCCTATTTTCTGGAAAGAGAATTAGGGTTTTCCCCTTTTATAGTAATTATTTAATATTATTTAATTCGCGAAGAAGGAGCTTTTGCATACGAACTCCGAATCGAACCCAACGAGTGTTGCCCCTAGCTAAATACCCCCATTCTGAACACAATGGGATATGTTTCATAAGCCAATTCTAATGTTTTGACCAGTTTTTCTTTAAAATCAATATATAAATCAATATATATTTAATTTTAACGTACATTTCAATTTACCGGGGCCACGTACTGACTCTAAAATTTCTAGAAAAATTATTTCTAGCTTTGTATTGACGATACGACCCTAACAAGACAAATTTCGTCGAATTTGGTGACCGTTTGAAAATAAACATTTTCTTGTCGATCCAATTTGATTAAAACTATCAAAACACGTTTTCTTTTGCTACACTCACATATTGATTTCAAAAATTATGGAAATTGGAATCTAGTAATAACTTGACATCCCGGATCCAACAAAAGTGGTTTCGTCGAAAACGGAGGTCGTTTGCAAAATGGCTATTTTTACGGGCTATATTTATTCCATAACGACTATTCTGAATATTCAACTTTCCATAACTTTTGATTCCCGCTTTGAAATTTCAAATTTTCAGATTCGTTAGAAAGATAGTTATAAACAGATTCAAATATTTTTGGTTTCACTAAAATCCGGTTTATTTTGAATCCTGTACATTCATTTGAAATCGAATTTTCAAACTACCACGCCATTTCTAATTCCTTTTATAATTAAATTAAAATATTTATATTCCAACTTCGATTTAAATAAATGTATACGTTCCAATTCTATTCAAAATAAATTTCTTGTCGTTATTATTTAAAATAATCATTTTAAATATTCAAAATTCATTACAATTTCCAAAATAAATTTTTTAAATTGGTTCTGATTTTCCGGGTTGTTACAGCAGCAGTAAGAAGGGGTTTGTCGAAGCTGGGTAAATTTGTGTCGCTTATTTTATGCATTTACTTATTCTGTTGTGATATATGTTGTGATAATTTTTATATTCTCAAAACTTCGATAAACCCTATTTTCCTCTTATAGGGTTAATTAAGATCCTACAAGTGGTATCAGAGAAGACATTTTTTTGAAACTCAAGAGAATGGATCTCCTAGATGGTAATTATTACTCTAGTTGTCAGTCTAGTGAGAGTCAGTCCAATACTATTCAAATTATTTTCAGTGGAATAGATTTTTCAATTTCAAAATCAAAATTTGAATTCTATTTAAAGTCTGTTAATTTTGAATATTGGAATATTATTGAAAATGTGGGTGATATGCTAGATAAGTGGAATAAAGTTATCAATGCTCGTGTCATGCATATTATCTATTCGTATCTTATATTGATCAGTTTAACCATATCTCCCATTGTTTAACTGCATAGGATATTTGGAATACTCTCAACTTTATATATAGAAGAAATGACAAAGGTAGCTCAAAACCCTCGAAGGTCAACTGAGGTACAGAAATGTGCTTAATAGGAGTTGCAGATGAAGACTCAAAAGATAACGATTCAAATGTGGAGACTCAATAAATGATGGGCTAAATGATTTTTCATTTAAAAATTTATTTTTTCTTTGTGATAAATTAATTAAATCTGTTGATAGTCTCAAATTAAAGAAAAAATTCTGAAATATGAAAACCTTTAGTTGATTTGCAAAATAATGTTTTGGAAAAGGAGTTGAAAATTTTTAAGATGACTAAAATTTCCAAAAAATGAAATTATTGAGATACCAAATATATTAAAAACCGAATAGATTTTGAATAAATTGAGAAATTCAAGGAATTTGAAAAACTTGAGTTTGAAAAGCAAAAGACAATTTGAATATGAGATTTCTGAGTCCAAGGCCAAAATTAAATTGCTTGAAAATGGAAATTTTGTTTTGGAATAAATTGATTTTGAAAAAAGGAAGATCGCTATTAATAATTGTTCAAATTTAATGAAAGAATATAGTGATCTTAAATCCAAAATTCAACGACTTGAATCAGCATTGGCTGAATTTTCTAATGGAGAAAAATCATTGAATATGTTGTTGAAAAACCATTTTTTTGTTGGAAACAAGAGCAGACTATGTTTTGTGAAAAGTGATCACATTGAAAACTCAAATAATTTGTAACAGCCCACAAATCTGTACTATCTGAGTTGACTAATAATACCACACGTCCAACCCAAATTGCACAGAAATACGAATCATTATTAGAAAGAAGTTAGAGGATGAGAAATAGAAAGAAAGAAATATTAGAATAGAAGAAAATCAAGATCACAAACTCTTATCGGAACTAATAAAATATATTAATTAACATAACTTTTTGAAATACAAATCAATAACTTTATATACATACCATCATCAGAGCACAACAGTTATTCCTGGAACAGTTATAAACACCCGTTTCCAGATACAACACAATACACAGCGGAAATATGATAGTCTATAGCTAATTGGTGAAGCCTCCTACTTCCATCTCTTCCAAGTGAATCTGAAAAATCCCGACTACTTGACTGCCCGTACAAATTTGGGCACCCAAGAGTTTAGGTAACACAAACAAAATAAACTCTGGGTCAGTCATGGGACTGGTGTGAGTAAGCTCCAATCATTTGTTTAACTTTAAAATCCTTTCGAAAGAAAGGATAATAGTAAGACCAGCCCACACATAACATGGACGGTTTTTATCTTACTATAACCCAAAACACTTTGGTACGAAAATTCAGTGATATTATAATAGTGTCTAAATCAAATAAATAACAATCTAGTGGAACACTTGCATCTCACGCTCCATATATAATATAAAATCAAAAACCGCAGGGCGCTTATTGGAGATTGGATTTCCAACATGACAAGGTATGGAACCACCTTCCGATAGTGTATCTCTAGAGAGGAATACACTGGGTTCAACAAGAACATCTTGCAAGCCGGCCCACACATGACCGACCACTCATTTCGCTTGAGTGTATCGAATGTATATCACCAACGGTTGGGATCAGCAACCGTTTCCCGAAAAGGGACAGCATTGATAGTTTAAAGAAGTAAAAGGAATTTCTCTAGATAGGTGATTATACACCCTAATGGGAGCGACCCACATAGCCATGTTGCCTGCCCGATTTTTGTCATTTCCCAGTTGTTGAGGCTTGAGGCTACGATTACTTTCTATTCATTGATAGCACAATCACTTTGAATGCCATATTGTCAGGTCCGTTAATCACTAGTTGATTTGCACAAATATATTCTGGATATTATGCTAAGGGAATAAATCTGTTGCCACCATACATATATTTATACATACCAACATATTCGATCATTGGAAATACTTTGTCAGACATTCGTCCATACACTTCGTTCTAGGACTGAACGAAACCGAAGGCACCATTTCTATTAATAGAAAAAAAGTCCTTGCACTTTACTCCGTCTTCAATTATCTATATATAATCTGATTCGCAATGCTACTGCGAATACAGAGTGGTTCTCGGATAATAATCCAACCGGTCTTTCCATATTGACAACGATATTGGCAAACACTTCGATAGACGGTTATTTATCTATCGAAGAAAAACAAACATCCATTCAAAGCATCAAACAAATCACTGGGCCTTTTGATTAATATTTCAATAATTAAATCACTTCTCTATTTCCTTATCAATATTTGTTAACCAAATATTTTCAGTCATCTTATTGGTCTCTTACGCTATTTGAAAAAAAAAACATTTCCATGTATCGCCTTCTTTTATTTTCTGTATTTAGAAAATATATTCTATTTGCAATTTAAATACAATTTGAATCACTTATCTCTTTTCTGACTACTTTAATTATACTCCGGAAATATTTACTTTTATATTTCCAAAATTCCACCACTTGGGTTAAATCGACTATTGTGTAAAACATCGTTGCAAACAACCCAAAATATTGCATTCAACTAACTCTTATTCAAATATTTCTCTTCGAGACTGGATCTTGCTATTTATCGGTTAAAATGAAATCAATCAAGTTGGGGTATAACTACCTCTCAGACCTTGACTAAAAACATCCTTAACTTCAAAACAGAAAAAACCATTATTCCCGAAAAATCAACACCATACAAACCCATTATTCATTTTTAAATGTATATATGTTTCTCTTTCTATTACCAGATTATCGATTTCCTTTTTGTTTATAATATTCTATTTTAAATTCGTTTCCTTATCGAATTCAATATATATTGATATATAATTATCAAAATTCCTTAAAAATATTCTAACTCCTTAAATTTCCGGAAAATTTCGCCATAACCTCCTTTGTACCGGGAGCATCGGGAAAATCCCCAAACCACCACACAGGCCTCTCCAATCAAAAAGAAAAAGAAAAAGCCAAGCGGCTAGCCGATTCGGCGGATAAAATCTCATATGGAATTTAAACATGTACCTTTTTGTCGGGCACTAAATTTATAAACTTCATTCTCTTCATTCCATACCTGTTTAGGACATGTTCACCTATTTTGAATTCAATTCAACTCAATCCAATCGTTTGAATTCAGTTTCGCCCATTTATTCTTTGATTAGCTTCTTAGCCTTATTTCACTTGTTATTTGAACATATCACATTCAAATATAAATGAATTTATTTTCAAAACAATCGAATGTCATTTCTAATTCAAGTTTCATATTCGATTTCGAATATGAATTTACAAACCTTTTTTTCTGATCCAAAGTCCAATTTCGATTTAAAATTCCATTAACTACTTTTTCCTTACATTAGTTAATTCTACTCAACAATTAAACATCTGGTTTGATTTTGTTTCAAAAATCATTTCATTACTTCACTCGAGTTCATATATTATTTATAACTCAAATCTGGATTTTTCCTAAATGAAATTCGGATTTTATTTGCTCAAAATCATTTTATTTATTTAAATAAACCATTATGGTTTTATAATGGTTTTGGCGCTGTTTTTCTAAAAATTTGATTTTGACATAACTCAAAATCTATTCGACGAAATCCAGATTTCTCTCCTCCATTAGAAAACTATTATCAAATCGGTCCTGACGTTTCTTGTTTCAAAGAATTCCGACTTCAATTGAGTTATGTATACTCAATTGAAGTTCGAATTGCAAAATTACGAACTGCAGCGCTGCGGCGAGTTCGTTTTAATTATATTATATATATATATATAAACTTTTAACTTCGTTTAAAATAAATTCAACTCCATTCTAATATATTTTTATATATATTAAATCCATTTCAACATAATATTTCCGATCTTCTAAAATTGTTGATTTTCCCTAACTCGGAAATAAATTTACTTATACTTTGATCTTCTATATTCAAATTCCATTTCAATTCTATTTAAACTTCCTATATTCAATTTCCATTTCAACTCTATTTGAATCCTATATTCAATTTCCCATTTCAACTCTATTTGAATCCTATATTCAATTTCCCATTTCAAATCTATTTAAATTCTATATTGAAATTCTATTTCAATTCTATTTCAAATTCTGTAATTTAAATTCTATTTGAATTTCTATATTCAATTTCTATTTTCAATCCTATTTGAATTTTCTATTTTTAATTCTATTCAAATTCTATATATTCAAATTCTATATATTCAAATTCTCTTAATTTAGTTTGACTTCTATTTAAATAAAATTCTAATTAATCGAATTCAAATCATAAATCCTTACGGATTTATTTTAGTCTAATTTATATTCTGAACATCAGAATACATTCCATCGTTTATTTCTTTAAAACGATTTCCCCATTTCTATTTTTAAATTCACAATTGAATTTAAATATTCAAATTATCCAATGATAATTTTTCTCACTTTATTTCTATAAACACTGTTTATAATTTCATTTCAATTATTTGATTATGCAACGAAAATCAATCTATTTTACTTATAAACACCATTTATAAATTCATTTCAATGTCTTGTATTATTTAATTTATAAACATCGTTTATAAATTCAATACTTGTTTTATTTATTTTCAAAACAAGTAAATATCTTTAGCCCATTCTAAATTCAAATTCTATTTTAGAAAATAGAATTTTCCTTTTAAATCTCAAAATCTCTTTAACGATATTTTTATAAATCAACATTAAACCCAGTGATATTTCAAACAATCAAAACAACCAATTATAATTGACATGTTTTCTAACACATCATATATGACAGTATAGGTGCAAACAAACAAACAAACAGATAATATATTTTTGAGGAATCCAGTTGGATCCCTCCAACCTGTTTTTCCTGCATCCACAGACGTTAGTCAACATAAATAATACCCATCCTGCTTCGAGGCAGGATATCGCGGTATAGAAGGTCATCCACTATCATAGCGTGGGGGCGTATAGGGTAATCATCCGCTAATGGTACCGCGGGCATCCGCTAATGATATTGCGGGAAATCCAACCACCAATATATATATATATATATACATATATATATATATATATATAATAGCAACCACCAAGCCTAAATAACTAATATATTTAAGATGGACAAAAATATTGAATGCAACCAACAAGCAACAAACAATTATTTTTAACTAATAAAAATAATTATAAATAAAAAGTGAGTGAGATTTACTCACCGTGATTTTCTTTCGCTCCATTCTGACTCCAATTTTTAAATTCCATTGCTTAGTTGACGATGGTACAAATCAATATGAACAATCTCGTTCGATTTTGACCTTGAACAAGTTTAGAATTTAGTTTACAATTTGTTCTCCGTTTGTTTGTATACATATAATAAACATTATTAAAAAATTAAATTACTTAAAGATTACCTTAATCCATGTTTGTTAATGAAAATCCAAACCACCATCAAGCTGCTCTCCTCCTATGATTATCCACGTCCAGTCACTATGCCCATTCGAAACAGCATTACCATCGAAAAAAACTACAACCCGATCACCCACTGCCATTCCACAACTTGTCAGCTTCTCACAAATATCCAGACAAATCACCCCCATCATTGTCTGCACCGATCATCCTACAAAATTACCATACCTACTATCGAACTGCAAAACCCAATTCCACTCAGTTAATCCAACTCCCCCTCTCCTAAATGTTTACTGTCACTCCTCAATATCTTCCCACAAAATCGCACCAGCCCTCCCTCTTCAGTAACCAAATCCCACTGCCAACCTTATCTGGTACAAGTCGCACCTCCCAAAATTCAACAACCAGCAATTTGAACTCCGTAGAAACCTTCGAACTTTGGATTCCAAAGCACCGCACCCTCCTCACCTAACAGATCCGCACTTCCCATTCCTACTTCCAGTTCGAACTCCACCCAAGAACCCTAAATCCAACGAACACCGCAGCATTTGAATCACAACACCTCACCATCGAAGAAATCGAACATCAGAAAATCCATGAATTTCTATCGCAGTCCCCTTCCCTCTCTAACCGCACGTACCTCGAGAAATTGATGAGCTTCAGGGACCCCTCGAGTTAAATCGCGATTCCTATCATCCACTGACCACGTGAGCTTCACCCCAGCATCAACTCAGACGACCTCGCGATCCTGATTCCGGAAATAAAGGGGGGACTGAATCTTTTATTTTGATATTGTTTAAGGAAAAAGGGAGAATTTTATTTGGGGGAGTTCGGCATTTTATACATATATATAGTTTTACTGAAGCTTTTGCTTTGGTTTATCTGGGGAACGATAAATGAGAAGAATAAGAGGGAGGGCATACTATTTATATAAGTAGAGAATCCTTCACCACTAAGTAATTTTTGATTTGACCATACATTAATACGATTTGATTTCTATTTAATGTGATTAGACACAAAGGGATTTTTATTTCTTTTTAAATAGATCTTGATTTGATTTCGATTTGATTTCGATCTTATCCATTACAAATATCTCGGGGTTCATAATTAAAAATCGTGAACCGCTATTTCAGCATACCGACCATCATTCCAATATTATAACGCTATTCTGAACTGAACAAAAACGATAAAAAAAATCTAATTCGAACGTAAATATAAAATAACTATATTAAATTAATATAATATAATATAATTAAAATTCAGAACTAACCACTTTCTTGATAATAAATTATTATTATTATTATTATCGATTATATTCACATAGAATTTATATTTATTATCTGAATTGTTATGACTCAGATTAAATCTCGAATTGAATTATTTCAGTTCTCGTATTTTGATAAATATATATTCGAAATAAATCGTATATTGATTATAAATGGATAAATCAATATAAAAATTGATTTATATTATCAGCTCAATATTTTAAAACTATATTAAATATTTAAAATAAATCGACCAAAAATACGGGTTGTTACATAATTTCAAAGGATTTTTTGAATGTAAATGTGATGAGTACTCGTTTAGAAACAATCCACTTAAACGTGTTTGGATCCCAAAAGATAATAAAATGAATTTGAGTAAGACTAAATGTATTTAGGTTCCTAAGGGTACTTTAGTTGATGCTAACGGATGGTTATATAAACAGGTGTGGGTACCAAAATGTGTAAACGAAGCTATGTGTGGTAAAACAACCTTTGTTAAACCACTCAATCTTATAAACAACTAGATACTGAAGATGGCTAAGGAGCAACTTTAAGAGATATAAAATTCAAGTTGTTCCATAACATCGAATCATTCAGGTTCCTTAGTCATGATTGTCGAGTTAGAGAATCAACATCGTCACTTGTAAGGCAGGTATGATCTCTAAATTCATGTTTCCTTTTCTGTTTTTTTCTCCCTTCTATTCATCCTTTTACCCCTTCTTTTTTCTATTTTTTGTTCTTCCTTCTGATAATGCTGATTTTTTTTACACTGCCACAATAATCCTGACTATCTTGTTTTTTAAAATCATTTGTGATTGATTGTATATTGAATATCATGGACTATAGTGTTTTGGACTTGATAAATTTCATCAAGTAATTTCAAATAACTTGTTTTTGATTTGAGTCATTGATTGTCACTTGTGCTTGCTAAAGATGCTCTAAATTTTTCTCTCGTGAATCTTGTTTTGAAACTGATTTTTCTACTATGTTAATAAATGAAATTGAATTATTAGATTTGTCTGCTTGGGCTTGGTGAATGGTTGATATGTTGAAAAATCATTGTATAAACTTCGTTGACTTATATGGGCCATGCAGACCTACAAGTGGCAACTGTCTTAGAAGTATTGAAACATTTTCACATTCAATGGATTGATTTTTTGAAACTAATTTTGTAACACCCCACGTCCATTAATGTCACTCACAAAGGGAATGCATTAACTTCCATGGAGGTTATAAGTGAATATAGAACAGAAAAATTACAACAAGACAGATAATAAGTAGTACTTGGAAATCTAAAACTTCATTTTATTGCAGCGGAAATTAAACATGTTTGTTACATCATAAAACCATAGATCATAGCCAAGTACAATATCCATCTTCATAAAAACAAAATACATAATCCCATTACATAAATAGCCATTAAAAAGATAACAAGCTAGACTTTACTTCAACAGTCCAAGCTTTCCAAAGAGAGATGAAGCAATCCAATCAAACTCCACTAGAGCTGGGCCCAACCTAAGGACCTGGAGGGGGGAAAAGGATAGAAATGGAGGGGGTCAGACATAAAGTCTGGCGAGTATGATAATTCTAACAATACTACTATCAAAATAACTAGACTAAGGCATAAGCTGGAAGACAAGTAAATGTCTATGAACTATTAGGTATGGAATGAGCAGATAAAGATAACGTTTAAGATAACGTTAAAGATAACGGTAAAGGCACACCTAATTACTAATGAATAATTACTTCCTTTTACCCCTTCTTTTTTCTATTTTTTGTTCTTCCTTCTGATAATGCTGATTTTTTTTACACTGCCACAATAATCCTGACTATCTTGTTTTTTAAAATCATTTGTGATTGATTGTATATTGAATATCATGGACTATAGTGTTTTGGACTTGATAAATTTCATCAAGTAATTTCAAATAACTTGTTTTTGATTTGAGTCATTGATTGTCACTTGTGCTTGCTAAAGATGCTCTGAATTTTTCTCTCGTGAATCTTGTTTTGAAACTGATTTTTCTACTATGTTAATAAATGAAATTGAATTATTAGATTTGTCTGCTTGGGCTTGGTGAATGGTTGATATGTTGAAAAATCATTGTATAAACTTCGTTGACTTATATGGGCCATGCAGACCTACAAGTGGCAACTGTCTTAGAAGTATTGAAACATTTTCACATTCAATGGATTGATTTTTTGAAACTAATTTTGTAACACCCCACGTCCATTAATGTCACTCACAAAGGGAATGCATTAACTTCCATGGAGGTTATAAGTGAATATAGAACAGAAAAATTACAACAAGACAGATAATAAGTAGTACTTGGAAATCTAAAACTTCATTTTATTGCAGCGGAAATTAAACATGTTTGTTACATCATAAAACCATAGATCATAGCCAAGTACAATATCCATCTTCATAAAAACAAAATACATAATCCCATTACATAAATAGCCATTAAAAAGATAACAAGCTAGACTTTACTTCAACAGTCCAAGCTTTCCAAAGAGAGATGAAGCAATCCAATCAAACTCCACTAGAGCTGGGCCCAACCTAAGGACCTGGAGGGGGGAAAAGGATAGAAATGGAGGGGGTCAGACATAAAGTCTGGCGAGTATGATAATTCTAACAATACTACTATCAAAATAACTAGACTAAGGCATAAGCTGGAAGACAAGTAATTGTCTATGAACTATTAGGTATGGAATGAGCAGATAAAGATAACGTTTAAGATAACGTTAAAGATAACGGTAAAGGCACACCTAATTACTAATGAATAATTACTTCACTGCACCGCACATTACTACACTGCACCGCACATTACTACACTGCACTGCACCAGTCACCCTAAAGGTTGATCCCACTTGCTTCACACAGAAACAATATAAATAGCCTTACGCACCCCTAGCTGACTACATAGGTGCCGTCTTCCCCTATCTCCACTAGGTGTACCCCACTACCCACTTTCGATCGGCTCCCTACTCGTAGATACCCGTGCTGGCCCCACAGTGGGGGTGTATCACTCCCCTAAAGTGGCAACCCGATACAACTTGAGAATGCACGACTTATACCTACACGATGCAACAACGTCTTACCTACCAGCCCGGGTCCACACACGCATATGAAACCCATTGGACTTGCGTTGCCACCACTCCCCGTTTTGGCCTCTTATAGTCAAACCCAGTATGCGTGTCCCGTCCTCGACTTGGGTCGAGCCCACAAAGATACGTTTGGGATACTGGTTGAAATGGGCCCCCACAAGCTACCCACCTAAGCTTGTCACCACTAGTATATCCCACTTAACCCTCTTAGTCATGTTCATTTACATGTGTGTTTGGTTAAGTCTTACTAATCGTATTTCACATGCCACTAAGGGCACCCACTATATTCCTCATGCCACCCAAGGCACCTACTTAACCCCCATGTCCCACCTTACATGTTTATCGGGTTAAGTATTTCTTAATTCATTCAGGCCATAACCTCATAAAGACCTCTCACATTAGACTGGCATTTATGGCAGCTGGATATGCCGGGCGGGTCCGGGCAGTGTTACACCATAAAAGAGTCTAACCTTTTGTCTTTACAACTGTTATGCTTTAGTTTAGGCCTAGGACCTCTCACATTGGGCTGACATTTGTGACCACTGGATTTGCCGGGCGGTTCCGGGCAGGTTTACGTCGCAAACGAGTCCAACCTCATGTCCTAAGCGTTGATTATCACTTATAATCTTTTACCCCCAGTTTTAATAATTCCCTATTCAAATTATTAATTAAGTCCACTTTTAATGATGTCCCTAATTGACTCAATTATGGTCATCCACTCATGTCATGCAAAATCATATCAATTGCACCCCAACTTCTTATTATTAAATCCTTAATATTACCCCTACCCCACGTTTATACGTTCGCTTATTCAACGCAGAATATACGTTAGACTCGAATAGTCTAACTCATGGCTCAAAAATAAATTATTACAACATATAGACAATTAAAATGAATCTAATCATAATAGGGGTGAAACTTGCATAAACTACCCATGTTAAGGATGTAAAGGTGTCAACTTGTTAGATGTCACAATTTACATGATATGATCATACTCAAATTTATGTACAAACTTGCATAAGGGGGTTTTAGGCAACATAATGATGGTGTGAACTAGCATAGAATTTCACATATGTCATAGCATAATTCTAGATGTCATAATTCTACATCAAAATAGAGGTCATGGCATATGTTCATAATCTCAACCTAAACTTACGTATGTGACCTGTCATATAAATCAACATAACCCAAATAATATCAACATCATGATTTGATTAACATGAACTAGTTAGCATAGATAGTAACATCATGGCTTTTTAACATGTATGATTCATCACAACTTAGCATAGAAACTATCAACATACATAACATCATCATAACATGATTTACAACATATAGGGTATCATCACCACATAACATAGAATTTGTGACATACATGATAACATAAGATTTACAACAACATATATGACAATTCACATCATCTACTCATAATCCATTCATGACTTAACCTAATTAATTTAATAATAATCTTGTTAAGACTATCATACTCACAATTTAGAGAAGAAAAGAGTCTTTCTTTGCTTTAGAATTGAGTAGAATTAGTATTTGATTAGCTTTCCTCTTCTTAGTTGGCGGCGGCTCCACTGAGTTCCATGGCGGCGGTATGACGGTAGTTATTCTATTTTTCTTATGAATTAGGGTGAGAGACTACCTAGGTATTTATAGAGTTAGGATTTATTTTAGACCGTCAGATCAACTAAGGACTAATCCCAGCCAACCAGATTAGGTCAAAACCCTAATGGGTCATCACTCAGTCAAAAAACCCTAGCTGCCAGACCCAGGTCGACACTATAGTCGACCTGGGGGGGGGGGGCAGGTCGACACTAGTGTCGACCCCCCCATTCGACCTGCCTAGGCGGGAATTTTTCCCGCCCAGCCCGCTTCTGCACTTTTCTGTTTGAATTTTAAATTTCCTGCGAGCTGTTTTGAATTTTTTGAAACTTCCGATGGCCATAACTTCTTCATACGAAGTCCAATTCACGCAAACTCGGACTCTATTTCAACCAGAATTCCGAGACGAACACAATGGCGCAACCCGTTTCCCACAATTCTCACGTCTGAGATTAGTTATTCTTTAATTTGTGAATATTAATATTAACAAAATTACGGTGTGTTACATTCTCCCCTCCTTAAAGGATTTCATCCCCGAAATCTTCAAGTTAAGAAGAATGTATATCCTAACATCCAATCATCCATCTACTCAACCATCAAACACAGGCATCCATTGTCCTTATAGACTTCTAATTCTTTCATGTTTAAATGCACAGTGTGTGTATATGTCCATATCTAATGCAAAATCAGGCGGTCCAATGATTCAGTCGACCTCCTTAATGCAATTCATGATAGTGCCATGCGTCCATTATGTATGCAAAAGTTCCTTAATGCAAAATATTATCTCTATATGCGTGCACAATCATCATCCGAATGCAGCATCCATATGATAAAACAAATCCTCATACATCCATTTTACTAAGTACAACCATATATATGCAATATGCAGTATGAAGTGACTGAGCCG
Source organism: Allium sativum (assembly GCA_030737875.1). Classification (NCBI taxonomy): domain Eukaryota; kingdom Viridiplantae; phylum Streptophyta; class Magnoliopsida; order Asparagales; family Amaryllidaceae; genus Allium; species Allium sativum. Next base: position 199,616,924 of record CM060909.1, on the reverse strand, counting down.
ATCTAGTGCCTAATAGTGTGTGTATATGCGTCCACGAGCAACCACTAGCAAACACTTGCATCCACTTTGCATCCATCATACATAACATGTCTCAAACACATGTTTCAACCATAGGATTATCCTAACTAAAGGTCAGGGATACTAGCGAGAGGATACTCTAAAGGTAAGAAGTACAAGATAAGCGATAAAGGAGAAATTAAAGGACATACCCTCGAAAAGGAAAGGGTATCGTGAACGCATCTTCTCTTCTGTCTCCCAAGTAGCGTTGCTCTCATCATCTCCCCATTGTACTTTGACTAGTCTGACCTCTCGATTTCTCAGCTTCTTGATCTCTGACCCAAGGATGTGCGTAGGAGCTCGTCGAATCGTCGCATCACGCTCGATCTCCACCTCTCTAAGCAAGCTCGGCTCTACCACTTCCGAGGTCTCGTGCAAGCACTTCCTCAAATGTGACACATGGAATACGTCGTGTATACCACTAAGTCTCTCAGGCAACTCCACTCTATACGCCGTCTGTCCAATCTTTTCCTTAATAGGAAACGACCCTACAAACCTTGGTGCTAACTTCCCAACGGACCCAAAGCGAACGACGTTCCGTAATGGAGACACTTTGATAAAGACCATATCCCCAACCTCAAACTCAAGATCTGTCCTTCTCTTATCCGCATAAGATTTCTGCCTATCTTGCGCTGCTTTCATCCTCCTTCGAATCAAGTCGATCTTCTCCGAAGTCTCCCTAATCATATCGGGCCCAAGTAAGATCTTATCCGTAGATTCCCACCAACATGTAGGTGAACGACAAGGTCGTCCATAAAGAGCTTCGAAAGGTGCCATGCCAATGCTAGACTGAAAGCTGTTATTATATGCGAACTCAACCAATAGAAGATGCTCTTCCCATGTACCCCCAAAGTCTAGGATACATAGCCTCAAAAGATCCTCTAGAATGCGATTCACCCTCTCGGTTTAGCCGCCCGTCTGAGGATGATATGCGGTGCTCAAACATAACTGAGTCCCTACCGCCTCTTGTAAGCTTCTCCAAAATTCGCTAGTGAAAATAGGATCACGGTCGCTCACTATGCTAGAAGAAACATCGTGCAAACGAACTATTTCTCGGACGTATACAGAAGCTAACCATGGAGCAGTCCTCTTACTCTTCACGGGAATGAAATGGGCGCTCTTAGTAAGTCTATCTACTATAACCCAAATCCCCGTATTACCCTTCCTTGATCTTGGTAATCCATCCACAAAATCCATCGAGACGCTTTCCCATTTCCATAGTGGAACCTCCAATGGTTGAAGCAACCCACCGGGTTTCTTTTGCTCCGCTTTTACTTGTTGGCACACCAAGCATCTAGCGACATACTCGGCCACGTCCCTCTTCATACCGGCCCAAAAGAAAACTCACTTCATGTCTTTGTACATCTTGTCCCCACCGGGATGAATGGTCATCTTCGAACGATGTGCATCATCAAGAATGGTCTTCCTTAGGTCATTGTCTTTTGGTACACAAAGTCTACCGTCCCTACGTAACCAACCCTTATCATCTAGGGTATTCCTACGGAGATGGCTTGATGACTCCCCTCCTTTGAGCTTTTCTACTAACTCAACCAACTGTGGGTCATCTCGCTGTGCCTCGCCAATCCGTCCCAAAAGCGTAGGTCTAACCTCTAAGGATGCTAGTAAACCGGGTACAAAGTCAACAGAAGGTCTAAAGTCAAACATCGAAATGAATTCTAAGCTTCGTCGCTCAACAAACAAAGGACTTAAGGATAATCTTTTTCTACTTAAGGCATCTGCCACTACGTTACCCTTGCCAGGGGTATATGTTATCTCGAAGTCGTAGGATGCTAAGAACTCCATCCACCTTTGCTGCCTTAAGTTCAAGTCCTTTTGAGAGAATAAATATTTTAGCGATTTGTGGTTAGTGAATAATTCGAATCTTTCGCCAAGAAGATAATGACGCCAAGACTTAAGCACAAAAACAATAACAGCCAACTCTAGGTCATGTGTAGGGTAATTCTTCTCATGCGCTCTCAACTGCCTTCCACCATAGGCTATTACCCTACCCTCTTGCATTAGGACTGCGCCTAGTCCTGTCCCACAAGCGTCATTATAAACAGTAAATGGCTTACTCCCGTCTGGCAATACTAAGACTGGGGCTGAAGTCAAAGCTCTCTTCAAACGTTGGAACGCATCATCACAATCTACGTCCCACTCGAAGACTAAGTTCTTCTTCGTCAAGCGTGTCAATGGAGCTGATATCTTTGCGAAGTCTTTGATAAACTTCCTATAGTAGCCAGCCAACCCCAAGAAACTTCTCACTTCGGTAGCATTTTTAGGGACCTTCCAATCTTGGATGGCCACCACCTTCGCGGGATCCATGGCTATCCCTAATTTGGAAACCACATGCCCTAAGAATCGCACTTCTTTCCGCCAAAAGTGACACTTAGAAAATTTTGCTTTAAGGTTATGCGCTCGTAGGGTCTCCAACACTTCCCTAAGATGTAGGGCATGCTCTTCTTCATCCTTAGAAAAGATCAGGATGTCGTCTACAAAGACTACCACGAATTTGTTAAGGTACTCCCGAAACACCCTACTCATCAAATCAACAAAGTATGCGGGGGCATTTGTCAAACCGAAGGGCATCACTAGCCATTCATAGAAACCGTCCGGAGTCCTAAAGGCAGTCTTGTCAATGCTATCCTCAGCCACTCTCAACTGATGGAAACCAGTGGCTAAGTCCAACTGCGAAAACACTGAGGCGCCAACTAACTGATCGAAGAGATCGTCAATCCTCGGCTTATTAAGTTCTCTATAGTCCACACAAAGTCTAAGGGACCCATCCGCCTTATTGGCAAATACTACTGGAGCACCCCACTCCGACATACTTCGTCTTATGAACCCCTTCTCAAGCAACTCCTTCACTTGCTTATCGAGTTCCCTCCTTTCACGTGGAGCCATGTGGCGTACTGGCAAAGATACTGGTTTCACATTATCCACAAGATATATTCGAAAATCTATCTCCCGCTTCGGAGGCAAGCCCTTCACCTCCTCAAACACATCCGAATATTCTCAGACCACTCTAACAGATTGTAGATTTTCCTCAGACGCGTCAAGCGATTCTAAATAACTTAGCATAACGGAATTTATGGGATTACAAAAGATCACGAGAGTGTTGCTAAGGCGAGTCATGAGCCTAACTACTCTCCTTTCACAATCAAGTACGACCCCATTTCTGGATAACCAATCCATTCCTAAAATTAGCCCATAGCCCGTGAAGCCCAACACGTAAGCATCACATCTAAACTCAACGCTAAGTATAGAAATTTTCAAATCCAAACACATCATGGACAAATAAGCTGAGCCCCCAATTGGACTCGAAACAACTAAGGGATCCTCTACTAAACTGGTGTTTAAGTGCAGTGATTCAACTAATGACGTAGAGATAAACGAATGCGATGCGCCCGAATCGAATAAGGTGCGGACAGGATGATCAAACAGAAAAACTAAGCTTTCAACAGAAATTGTTCTACCTCGTTCTTGCAGCAGTGGGACCGCGAGAGCCTGAACTTGTCCCTTTGCCTGCCCTGTTGCCATAAGAGCCTGCACCTGTCCTCCCGAGGTAGCTCCTGCCCTCTGCCCCTTCTTTGGGTAGTCCTTCAATAGATGTCCCGCTTGGCCACAGTGGAAACAGCCAGTCTTCTTCTTCTTTCAGCAATCCTTGCTGAGATGGCCTGGTGTCCCACAATTAAAGCATTTCTTCTTTCCCTTGCCGTTATTGTCTTTACCACCCTTCTTGTTTTGCTGTTGTGGTTTCTTCTGATCCCATTTCTTCTCAGGTGCCTTATCAACTTTAGCGCTTTTCTCCTCGTGCATGAGTGCCATGTCTACAAGCTTCTCAAAGGTGGCCCCCATAGGGATGTGGGTCATAGACAACCCTTGCAACGGTTCATTCAATCCATTAACGAACCTTAGAGCCTTCTTCTCCTGCGTGTTCACTAAATCCAAGCCAAACCTTGCTAACTGATTAAATTTGTTGACATATTCTTTTACTGATGAGCTTCCTTGCTTTAATGTCAAGAACTTTTCCATATATAGATTCTCTTCTGCCATTGAGAGAAACTTCGCCTCAAACCTACATCTGAAATCCGCCCAAGAATCAACAGGACGCTCCCCATTAGTGACCTCCCACCAGAACGAGGCCTCTCCCTTCATTAACCAAGCTGCTAATTTAACTCTCCTTCCTTCTTCCACTTCAAAGATTTCTAGCAATTCTTCCACCTCCCTAAGCCAATCTCTAGCTTCCACAAACGTTTCTGACCCTTGGAAGGGTTTTCCACCCATAGCCTTAAATTCCTTGCACGTCTTTGCAAAAGTATCTACACGAAGAGGAGGAGGAACGGGTGCAACTGATGGTGGAGGAACATTGGCCGGACCTGCGGCGACCCTAGCCTCTAATAGCCTCCTATACCATCCTGGTATCGTTACACCGTTAGGTAGGTTAAGATCTTCAGCCATGCTGAAACGAAAAAAGGAAAGATTCAAAATGGAGAATTCGAAAGATAAAGATATGGCTATTGGGGATTATGTTTTTCTTAAATTACTCAATAAAACATGTTTTTGAAAGCACTTCTTTCAAAAATACTTTAGAAAAATAGTTTTTTCAAAAAAAATTATCTGTTCTGGTAACCTTAAGCTCTGATACCACGTGTAACACCCCACGTCCATTAATGTCACTCACAAAGGGAATGCATTAACTTCCATGGAGGTTATAAGTGAATATAGAACAGAAAAATTACAACAAGACAGATAATAAGTAGTACTTGGAAATCTAAAACTTCATTTTATTGCAGCGGAAATTAAACATGTTTGTTACATCATAAAACCATAGATCATAGCCAAGTACAATATCCATCTTCATAAAAACAAAATACATAATCCCATTACATAAATAGCCATTAAAAAGATAACAAGCTGGACTTTACTTCAACGGTCCAAGCTTTCCAAAGAGAGATGAAGCAATCCAATCAAACTCCACTAGAGCTGGGCCCAACCTGAGGACCTGGAGAGGGGAAAAGGATAGAAATGGAGGGGGTCAGACATAAAGTCTGGCGAGTATGATAATTCTAACAATACTACTATCAAAATAACTAGACTAAGGCATAAGCTGGAAGACAAGTAAATGTCTATGAACTATTAGGTATGGAATGAGCAGATAAAGATAACGTTTAAGATAACATTAAAGATAACGGTAAAGGCACACCTAATTACTAACGAATAATTACTTCACTGCACCGCACATTACTACACTGCACCGCACCAGTCACCCTAAAGGTTGTTCCCACTTGCTTCACACGGAAACAATATAAATAGCCTTACGTACCCCTAGCTGACTACACAGGTGCCGTCTGCCCCTATCTCCACTAGGTGTACCCCACTACCCACTTTCGATCGGCTCCCTACTCGTAGATACCCGTGATGGCCCCACAGTGTGGTGTATCACTCCCCTAAAGTGGCAACCCGATATAACTTGAGAATGCACGGCTTATACCTACACAATGCAACAACGTCTTACCTACCAGCCCGGGTCCACACACGCATATGAAACCCGTTGGACTTGCGTTGCCACCGCTCCCCGTTTTGGGCTCTTATAGTCAAACCCAGTATGCGTGTCCCGTCCTCGACTTGGGTCGAGCCCACAAAGATACGTTTGGGATACTGGTTGAAATGGGCCCACACAAGCTACCCACCTAAGCTTGTCACCACTAGTATATCCCACTTAACCCTCTTAGTCATGTTCATTTACATGTGTGTTTGGTTAAGTCTTACTAATCGTATTTCACATGCCACTAAGGGCACCCACTATATTCCCCATGCCACCCAAGGCACCTACTTAACCCCCATGTCCCACCTTACATGTTTATCGGGTTAAGTATTTCTTAATTCATTCAGGCCATAACCTCATAAAGACCTCTCACATTAGACTGGCAGTTGGATATGCCGGGCGGGTCCGGGCAGTCTTACACCATAAAAGAGTCTAACCTCGTGTCTTTACAACTGTTATGCTTTAGTTTAGGCCTAGGACCTCTCACATTGGGCTGACATTTGTGACCACTGGATTTGCCGGGCGGTTCCGGGCAGGTTTACGTCACAAACGAGTCCAACCTCGTGTCCTAAGCATTGATTATCACTTATAATCTTTTACCTCCAGTTTTAATAATTCCCTATTCAAATTATTAATTAAGTCCACTTTTAATGATGTCCATAATTGACTCAATTATGGTCATCCACTCATGGCATGCAAAATCATATCAATTGCACGCCAACTTCTTATTATTAAATCCTTAATATTACCCCTACCCCACGTTTATACGTTCGCTTATTCAACGCAGAATATACGTTAGACTCGCATAGTCTAACTCATAGCTCAAAAATAAATTATCACAACATATAGACAATTAAAATGAATCTAATCATAATAGGGGTGAAACTTGCATAAACTACCCATGTTAAGGATGTAAAGGTGTCAACTTGTTAGATGTCACAATTTACATGATATGATCATACTCAAATTTAAGTACAAACTTGCATAAGGGGGTTTTAGGCAACATAATGATGGTGTGAACTAGCATAGAATTTCACATATGTCATAGCATAATTCTAGATGTCATAATTCTAGATCAAAATAGAGGTCATGGCATATGTTCATAATCTCAAACAAAACTTTCATATGTGACTTGTCATATAAATCAACATAACCCAAATAATATCAACATCATGATTTGATTAACATGAACTAGTTAGCATAGATAGTAACATCATGGCTTTTTAACATGTATGATTCATCACAACTTAGCATATAAACTATCAACATACATAACATCATCATAACATGATTCACAACATATAGGATATCATCACCACATAACATAGAATTTGTAACATACATGATAACATAAGGTTTACAACAACATATATGAAAATTCACATCATCTACTCATAATCCATTCATGACTTAACCTAATTAATTTAATAATAATCTTGTTAAGACTATCATACTCACAATTTAGAGAAGAAAAGAGTCTTGCTTTGCTTTATAATTGAGTAGAATTAGTACTTGATTAGCTTTCCTCTTCTTAGTTGGTGGCGGCTCCACTGAGTTCCATGGCGGCGGTATGACGGTAGCTATTCTATTTTTCTTATGAATTAGGGTGAGAGACTACCTAGGTATTTATAGAGTTAGGATTTATTTTAGACCGTCAGATCAACTCAGGACTAATCCCATCAAACCAGATTAGGTCAAAACCCTAATGGGTCATCACTCAGTCAAAAACAGGCTCAGTCAAAAATCCTAGCCGCCAGACCCAGGTCGACACTATAGTCGACCTGGGGGGGGCAGGTCGACACTAGTGTCGACCCCCCAGTCGACCTGCCTGGGCGGGAATTTTTCCCGCCCAGCCCGCATCTACACTTTTCTGTTTGAATTTTAAATTTCCTACGAGCTGTTTTGAAATTTCTGAAACTTCCGATGGCCATAACTTCTCCATATGAAGTCCAATTCACGCAAACTCGGACTCTATTTCAACCAGAATTCCGAGACAAACACAATGGCACAACCCGTTTCCCACAATTCTCACGTCTGAGATTAGTTATTCTTTAATTTGTGAATATTAATATTAACAAAATTACGGGGTGTTACAAATTTTCTTCTTGTACAGTTCTTTCTGGATCCCTCTTGAAATTGATATTTTCAAATTTAAAATCATTTTTCGATTATTTATTCAAAAAATTAAAATTATTGACCGAATCGAACTATTTTGGAACTCATCAAAATTATTATTTGATTTATGAAATTGTGATGAGTTGTGACTATAGTATATTTCATAATAAGAGGAGATATTATTTAAATTCAATTGATGATTAGATATGTTTTATAATATCTTTTAATTGATACTTATTTCATGATCATCTTCTTTTTCTACCATCTTTCTGTAATTCATCATGGTTTTATTTAATGTGGAGAGTTTTTTTTCATTATTAAAGAAAGTACAATTTCAAAATTTGTGATGGAAATGTAACTATACTATTTTTCAGAATGAATGAGAGCTGAAAATTTTCAAAAATCCTAGTACAGTTGAACATATTTCATAATATGATTAATTTAGAGATTTATTCCATGACCATCTCTATTCCTACCGTATTTCTATCATTCATTATGGTTTTATATAATGAGGGGATTTTTATATAATAAGTGTTACTCTAACCTAATTTAAAAAACCTAGATATGGTCATGCTTGGTTAGAGAATGCTTATAATTTAAGTTGCAACTGACCTCATTTAAAAGTCCTTATGGTTAGGCTTGATGTAACGACACGGGTTTTGCCCGACCTTAATCGATCGCAAAATCGACCAAGACCGTTCAAAACTCGCGTACGTTAACTTTGGGAATACAAAACATTAGAACAATAACAACAGACTTTTATTACATTACAATAATATAACATCAGAGTACAGAATATCAGAGTACATCGAATAAATATATTACAGCGGAAGATAAATTACAAAAGATTTAACACATTAAACAGCGGAAGACTTCTAAGCTCTGGACACAGCTTTAGGCTTCGATCCAGGATCCTGCTAAAGAGAGAGATGTCTGCAAAAAGCTACTCGACTGCCCGTGTGGAAAAGAGGGCACCCGAGTTTGCAAAGTGAAACAAACTACGAGTCAGTCATGGGACTGGTGTGAGAATTCTAAACTAATATAACTAATAAGACAAATCCAAGGACCACGCCACTTTCACGGAACGGGTTTACTCCTATGGATTGCCAGTGCATAAACCAAAGTAAATCGAGAAATAACGCAATGTCTTTTTGGAAAAATGAAACCATTATAAGACCCAAGTCCCATCACACAATGCAACGCACACCAGAGGATAGGGTTTTACCTTATAATGGTCAAAAGATGCTTGATACGTATAAAACGGATTTGATATTATTATTAGTGTATATATGTTTTAATAAAAAAAAATTGAATCATAAGTATCAATCCTAGACGGCATGGTTACCATATAGCATGTCGCCAATACTAGTTCTACAATCAAAACCGCAAGGGCATATTGGAAATTTGGATTTCATCATGAGTCGAGGCTAGGGGCAAGATCCTCTCCGATTCGAGACACTCTAGCAAATGCCTCAGGATCCCCCGCAGTGAACCCTTGGATCTTCAGGGCCGGTCCCCGCCTATGGGCAGTGGATTAGTTATGCCTGAACACACGCTTCCCGGTCCCTTTGGACCTATAGTATGACCACCAACGGCCTATAAAAATAACGAGGCGCCTCAAAATCCATCATCCACATAAGTAAAATGTCAGGGCTGGTAGGTCGCTGACACCACTCTAGCTAGAAAGAAACGTGTGCACTCCCTGCAGTCCATATCCCGTTTTTGACTCATACCGGGGTGTGAGGCTCGCGAAGTCACGCTATACACAAAGCTACGCCTAAACAGGCCGTGCTTTGATCATCAACCACAAGGCCTGCTTTTCAACAAAAGCCTTGATCAATGCATCTTAGCATGCCACATTGTCAGTCCATACTATACCATTAATTTCTACCAATATATAACCTCTAAGCTCGTATGTCTCAGAGAAGGGTGTTAACCACCAAACAGATATATATTAAGAGAGATCAACGAATGTAGTATAAGGGACTACAACGTCAGACATACATTCCATTTATAAACTTATGCCCTGGGTATGAGCGAAAGTCAAATCCGTGCAATCAACACTACGTCCGGACGGCTACTACTGTCGCCTCTTCAAGGTAGCTACTCCCATCATGGGTCTCAATAGCAACACACCCATTCGATGTGAAGATCGTCGGTCTTCAATCACCGTCTTCAACTCTTCGAACGTCGTATCATTATTTAGAATGAGAGTAAACTCGGACTTTCCAAATAATTCTCGCATATATAAATTTGCAAACCATTCTATATCGTTATTTATTCTTTTATAAATATAAATATCGTCCATTCATTTCATGTATATATATATCGTCCATTCATTTCATAAATATCGTCCATTCATTTCATGCGTAAAAATATTGTCCATTCATTTCATGCATATAAAAATATCATCCATTCATTTCATGCATTTCATATGCGACTTCATGCTTTTTAAAACATGTTAAATTTTCATATGCGGTTCATGCTTCTAAATCATGTTTCATTTCATATTTTTATATTTTTATTCGCATGTGAAATGTAAATAAAAATTCCCTTCTTATTTTCATCTTTTTATTTACATGTGAAAAGTAAATAAAAGTTTCATTCTTATTTTTATCTTTTATTTACATGCGAAATGTAAATAAAAGTTTCATTCTTTTATTTCCATATGAAATGTAAATAAAAAGTTTCATTACTTTTATTTATATAAAATATATAAATAATATAACCATTTCATGTTTTCATTCATTTATTCATTTATAACATGAAAATATTCATTGCTTTATGGTTCATTTTCCATTTTCGATCACTTTCTTAATTCAGTGATCTTAACTACTTAATTCCCTTTCAATCTAATTAAAGATTTAATTAAAATCTTATTTAGTTTTAATCTTCCAAAGTCATTATTAAATGATTATTCAATTTTTAGGGAATTAATTCTATCATAAATTCGGGTTAAAGAATAAATGTTATTTAAAACATAATTCACGATAAACCCAAATTTAGATTTCATAAATTTCCCATTTAATATATATAATTAGACATCCTTTATTTCAGAGTATTTCATTTAATCTTAAATAAAATATTTATCATCTTCGATTTCCTTTATAAAATGTAAAACATAATTTATACGGGTTAAAATGGAGTTACTATTTTTAAAATGGACCGAATAGCCCAATTCATTTTCCTTATCCATTTATTATGTTTATCTTTACATTTTATTATTTAATAGCGGGCCAGACCTCTCACATTAGGCCTACAACTTGTGGATGCTGGATATGCCGGTTGGTTCCGGGCAGACTTCTACCACAGGTTGGGCCTAACCTCGTGTCTTGACCCAATTCGTATTTGCGCACTTGGACCTCTCACATTAGGCCCAACATTTATGGCTGCTGGATATGCCGGTTGGTTCCGGGCAGACTTCCGCCATAAATGTGACCTAACCTCGTGTCCAAGTATAATTAAAATTTTTATTTATAAATATTATCCAAGAATATTATTTTAAAATATTTTATATTTTAAAATATCCTACTACTTAATATCATTCCTTACTTGAAATATTCTTTCATATAAAGCTTTATTATTCCATTTCAATACATATTAACTTTCCATATTATTATGATATTATAATAATAATAATTATAAAAAAAACGGTTTTAATTTGTGATATTAAAACCTACCATTTCAATATTAAAATGAAATCAATTTAAAAACATTTCAAATTTTGAAATCCATCTTCCATTTTTAATGTTAACATAAAAAGTAATCTTTTCAATTTATAATCTTCTTAATATAATTGGAATGTGATTTACTAATTCCAATAATTTGTTTATAACCTTCCAAATGTTAAAGGTTTTTATCTACTTAATTCAAGCGTCAATTAATATCATTAATTGAATAATAAATGGGCATTTATTTCCTTCATTCGAAGGAAATATTGTCAATTCAAAAGCTTCTTTATTATTTCCTTTTTAAATGGAAAATTAAATCATCTAAATACTTCAACTTCCAATTTATTTCATTAATTTGCATATTTATTACTTTACTCAAAATTGGAATGAGACCCACCATTTCCATATAATTTAATTATACGTAAAATCAAACATTAATTACATAACAATTTCAGAACATCCATCCAAAGTGCATTTCTAATTATTCCAAGGGTGACGTGTATTCAAAAGTCAACCCTTGACCCGTGTGGGGTTTCAGCCAACACAATTCACATATTTAAAATAAACTGTGCTTCTGGACGATGTGTAAAAATTGATCGTTCACTCACATAAACAAGCCAGGGTCGCTTGTAAATGGCAGTGTATACAGGTGCATAAATGGAACATAGACAATTTGCACAATTTAACAATGTTCACATATTGGGTATTACCCTTTTTATTTCATTTGATTTAATGACACAAATTCACCATAAAATATATTCCTTTATCTAACTTAAAATAAAAATAAAATCTTTTATTAAAAGTCAAAATTTTAATTATTCTAAAATAAATATCAAAACTTTATTATTATAATCGTCTCAAAATAAAGATGAAATTTTTATAACCAAAACAAAGTTTTAATCTTTATAAACAAAACAAAATTTCAGTCTTTTATAAGCAAAAACAAGGTTTTAAATCTTTACCAACAAAACAAAGTTTTGTTCTTTTTAAACAAAACAAAATAAGGTTTGAACTTTTATTCAATAAACAAAACAAAGTTTTGTTCTTTTTCATAAACAAAATAAAGTTTGTTCTTTTCAAAAACAAAATAAAGTTTCAATTTTATATATAAAAAAAAAACGCAAACCAAGTTGTAATTTTTTTTTTAGAACAAAAACAAAGTTGTAATCTTCTTAATCCCATTCAAAGTTATAATCTTTGTAAACATAAACAAAGATTCATTTTTTTCTGAACAACAATGAAAATTGTAACTTTTATTTAAATATAAATTTCCATATATTTTAAATAAATAAATAAAAATGAATTTATCATTTACATCATGTACATCGTTTCTATTGATTCAACAAATTTCATCAACAGTGTATGCAACAACAATTTGTCCATAATAACCCACACAACTATCACCAATTCTCAAACAGACATCATACATCATCAATCCACAATCATGTACATACAAACATCAAAACCACAAGAAAAATAATTTAAATTTAATAAATTATAAAATAGAATCTCACATTGATTTTTGCTGAAAATTTGACTGTCTCGAATTCAGCTCTGGTCTGCGCCATCGCGAAGAGCTCGGAAAGACGAGTCCAACGCAATTTACGGTTCGTCAATCGGACCTCGTACGAGAGAGTTATGATTTATTAAAGTTGGACATAATTGAATAATTAATTAATATTCGTGAAAAGTACCTAAAAATTTCACTGTCTCAGAATTGGACAAAATTAGTGTCCACGCGTCCATCTCGTCGCCACGATCCCAACGCACCTGAAATCGTCGATTTTCGACTTCGTATGAGTGAGTTATGCAATTTTAAAGTTCTGGAAATTAATTAAATAATTTAAAAATAAAATAGAAAATACCCTCAGCCCGTTGACCGAAAAACACTGTTCACCGCCGAACTTTGACTGCACTTTGCCGCTGCCTCGGGCCACCTGACGCCACGGGACCACCGCCAATGTCTTCGTCTAGGCGAGACGCACCACCACCAGAAAGAGCCGCCCCTAAGGCTTCTCCGATCATCGGGAAATCGCCTAGATAGGATTTCGCCTCGCGGGTCCCACAGGCCGCCACACACCTCCAAACTGCCTGAAATTTTCTGAGCATCTTCGTCTTGCGTAGACGAAGAACTTCCGTGTTCGAGACTTCGTCCAATTCTTCCTCGATTCACGGGAATTTCTCGATTTACGTTTTGAGCTTCTGAATTTCGAAAACAGCGAGCTTTAAGACGAGATTCCGGCGAATCCGAGCGCTGTTTGACAAAACCGACTACACCATTAGCTTCGTATCGTCGAGACCTTCGAGAAAACATATAATTTGCTATGGTTTGAAGAGATTTTATTTTTTTATGAATTTTAGAGGAAGAGGGAGCCGCCATGGAAATTGAGAAAAAATGATGGAAAAGAGAGTGGCTGCTGTGCATTTCAAATTTCAGCCCTAAAACTCAGAAAAAAAGATAATATATACCATGGGTTTAATTTTGGTTTGGGCCCAAATATCATTATGTGCCCAATTACTCAATTCTCAACTGTTTTCTTCAGTTCAAAAATTCTTATAAATACATGCTGATTTCAAAATTAATAAAATTTTAAACATAATTATTTCAGGTCATTACGAACCCAACGAACCTGATTTCGTAATTTTCCGATTCCGTATGAATTTATTATAAATTTCCGAAGTCTGAAAATAGGCTGTATTTCCACTGTAAAAATTATACAGGCCACAAAATAATTCCAAAAATTATAAATTTTAGAATTTTACCTTAATTTAATATTCCGAATCCATAGAAACTGGTTTCGTCGAATTCGGAGTTCGTTTGCAAAAATTCTATTTTTCAGGTGTATATTTTAATATTTTAAAAATACCAAAAATAGTGGAATTTTTCCGAAACTCAAAAATATAAGTTCTTATAGTCATTTTTATATGTAAACAACATTCTAAAACCAATGGAGATGGTTTCGGGTCCTAATTCCTTATTCTGCAAAATGTAGCATTTTGGCCCTTATAAATTTCATAGCGACCATTCTAGATTTTAATTTTGACATAACTTTTGATTCCCGTTATGAAATTTCGATTTTTCGGATTCGTTGGAAAGATAAATTTAAATAGATTCTAATATTTTTGGTTTCACTAAAATCCGTTAAATTTTGCATTCTGTACGGTCAGTCAAAGTTCAAGTTTGACTTTTCAAACTACCGCGTTATTTCTAACTCTTTTTATAATAAAAATTAAATCATTCATTCTAACTTCGATTTGAATCAAATTTGTGATCATTATTACTTAAATAAATTATTTTATATTGTCAAAATTCATTAAAATTTTCTAAAATAAAATTTTAAATTGGTCCTGATTTTTGCGGGTTGTTACAATCGCCCCCACTTAAAAACTTTTCGTCCTCGAAAAGGAACTAGGCTAAAAGTTGTTTAATTAACTAACTAAATTTTAATTTCTCTTATTAATTTCATTTGTTGACTAACTTATCAAATATACATACTCTTTTATATATTTAAAAATCATATTTTCAGAAATAGATTATATAATCAAAAATACGCTAATTATAAGCTTATCACTCTGAACTCATTCTAGGGCATTACTAACCCCATCTCTAATGAGTTTTCTCATTCTAGGATACTGCTGATCCTATCTCTAATGAGTATTCTTATTGGACATTACTAATCCAATCTCTGATGAGTCTTTTGTTCAGTTCTAACGAGTTGTACCCCAAAGATTTGAGCTAACCAAAGCTCTGATACCACCTGTAACGACACGGGTTTTGCCCGACCTTAATCGATCGCAAAATCGACCAAGACCGTTCAAAACTCGCATACGTTAACTTTGGGAATACAAAACATTAGAACAATAACAACAGACTTTTATTACATTACAATAATATAACATCAGAGTACAGAATATCAGAGTACATCGAATAAATATATTACAGCGGAAGATAAATTACAAAAGATTTAACACATTAAACAGCGGAAGACTTCTAAGCTCTGGACACAGCTTTAGGCTTCGATCCAGGATCCTGCTAAAGAGAGAGATGTCTGCAAAAAGCTACTCGACTGCCCGTGTGGAAAAGAGGGCACCCGAGTTTGCAAAGTGAAACAAACTACGAGTCAGTCATGGGACTGGTGTGAGAATTCTAAACTAATATAACTAATAAGACAAATCCAAGGACCACGCCACTTTCGCGGAACGGGTTTACTCCTATGGATTGCCAGTGCATAAACCAAAGTAAATCGAGAAATAACGCAATGTCTTTTTGGAAAAATGAAACCATTATAAGACCCAAGTCCCATCACACAATGCAACGCACACCAGAGGATAGGGTTTTACCTTATAATGGTCAAAAGATGCTTGATACGTATAAAACGGATTTGATATTATTATTAGTGTATATATGTTTTAATAAAAAAAAATTTGAATCATAAGTATCAATCCTAGACGGCATGGTTACCATATAGCATGTCGCCAATACTAGTTCTACAATCAAAACCGCAAGGGCGTATTGGAAATTTGGATTTCATCATGAGTCGAGGCTAGGGGCAAGATCCTCTCCGATTCGAGACACTCTAGCAAATGCCTCAGGATCCCCCGCAGTGAACCCTTGGATCTTCAGGGCCGGTCCCCGCCTATGGGCAGTGGATTAGTTATGCCTGAACACACGCTTCCCGGTCCCTTTGGACCTATAGTATGACCACCAACGGCCTATAAAAATAACGAGGCGCCTCAAAATCCATCATCCACATAAGTAAAATGTCAGGGCTGGTAGGTCGCTGACACCACTCTAGCTAGAAAGAAACGTGTGCACTCCCTGCAGTCCATATCCCGTTTTTGACTCATACCGGGGTGTGAGGCTCGCGAAGTCACGCTATACACAAAGCTACGCCTAAACAGGCCGTGCTTTGATCATCAACCACAAGGCCTGCTTTTCAACAAAAGCCTTGATCAATGCATCTTAGCATGCCACATTGTCAGTCCATACTATACCATTAATTTCTACCAATATATAACCTCTAAGCTCGTATGTCTCAGAGAAGGGTGTTAACCACCAAACAGATATATATTAAGAGAGATCAACGAATGTAGTATAAGGGACTACAACGTCAGACATACATTCCATTTATAAACTTATGCCCTGGGTCTGAGCGAAAGTCAAATCCGTGCAATCAACACTACGTCCGGACGGCTACTACTGTCGCCTCTTCAAGGTAGCTACTCCCATCATGGGTCTCAATAGCAACACACCCATTCGATGTGAAGATCGTCGGTCTTCAATCACCGTCTTCAACTCTTCGAACGTCGTATCATTATTTAGAATGAGAGTAAACTCGGACTTTCCAAATAATTCTCGCATATATAAATTTGCAAACCATTCTATATCGTTATTTATTCTTTTATAAATATAAATATCGTCCATTCATTTCA
The DNA here is from genome assembly GCA_030737875.1 of Allium sativum. NCBI lineage: Eukaryota > Viridiplantae > Streptophyta > Magnoliopsida > Asparagales > Amaryllidaceae > Allium > Allium sativum. Next base: position 199,600,100 of record CM060909.1, on the reverse strand, counting down.
TGTATATATATATCGTCCATTCATTTCATAAATATCGTCCATTCATTTCATGCGTAAAAATATTGTCCATTCATTTCATGCATATAAATATATCATCCATTCATTTCATGCATTTCATATGCGACTTCATGCTTTTTAAAACATGTTAAATTTTCATATGCGGTTCATGCTTCTAAATCATGTTTCATTTCATATTTTTATATTTTTATTCGCATGTGAAATGTAAATAAAAATTCCCTTCTTATTTTCATCTTTTTATTTACATGTGAAAAGTAAATAAAAGTTTCATTCTTATTTTTATCTTTTATTTACATGCGAAATGTAAATAAAAGTTTCATTCTTATTTTCATTCTTTTATTTCCATATGAAATGTAAATAAAAAGTTTCATTACTTTTATTTATATAAAATATATAAATAATATAACCATTTCATGTTTTCATTCATTTATTCATTTATAACATGAAAATATTCATTGCTTTATGGTTCATTTTCCATTTTCGATCACTTTCTTAATTCAGTGATCTTAACTACTTAATTCCCTTTCAATCTAATTAAAGATTTAATTAAAATCTTATTTAGTTTTAATCTTCCAAAGTCATTATTAAATGATTATTCAATTTTTAGGGAATTAATTCTATCATAAATTCGGGTTAAAGAATAAATGTTATTTAAAACATAATTCACGATAAACCCAAATTTAGATTTCATAAATTTCCCATTTAATATATATAATTAGACATCCTTTATTTCAGAGTATTTCATTTAATCTTAAATAAAATATTTATCATCTTCGATTTCCTTTATAAAATGTAAAACATAATTTATACGGGTTAAAATGGAGTTACTATTTTTAAAATGGACCGAATAGCCCAATTCATTTTCCTTATCCATTTATTATGTTTATCTTTACATTTTATTATTTAATAGCGGGCCAGACCTCTCACATTAGGCCTACAACTTGTGGATGCTGGATATGCCGGTTGGTTCCGGGCAGACTTCTACCACAGGTTGGGCCTAACCTCGTGTCTTGACCCAATTCGTATTTGCGCACTTGGACCTCTCACATTAGGCCCAACATTTATGGCTGCTGGATATGCCGGTTGGTTCCGGGTAGACTTCCGCCATAAATGTGACCTAACCTCGTGTTCAAGTATAATTAAAATTTTTATTTATAAATATTATCCAAGAATATTATTTTAAAATATTTTATATTTTAAAATATCCTACTACTTAATATCATTCCTTACTTGAAATATTCTTTCATATAAAACTTTATTATTCCATTTCAATACATATTAACTTTCCATATTATTATGATATTATAATAATAATAATTATAAAAAAAACGGTTTTAATTTGTGATATTAAAACCTACCATTTCAATATTAAAATGAAATCAATTTAAAAACATTTCAAATTTTGAAATCCATCTTCCATTTTTAATGTTAACATAAAAAGTAATCTTTTCAATTTATAATCTTCTTAATATAATTGGAATGTGATTTACTAATTCCAATAATTTGTTTATAACCTTCCAAATGTTAAAGGTTTTTATCTACTTAATTCAAGCGTCAATTAATATCATTAATTGAATAATAAATGGGCATTTATTTCCTTCATTCGAAGGAAATATTGTCAATTCAAAAGCTTCTTTATTATTTCCTTTTTAAATGGAAAATTAAATCATCTAAATACTTCAACTTCCAATTTATTTCATTAATTTGCATATTTATTACTTTACTCAAAATTGGAATGAGACCCACCATTTCCATATAATTTAATTATACGTAAAATCAAACATTAATTACATAACAATTTCAGAACATCCATCCAAAGTGCATTTCTAATTATTCCAAGGGTGACGTGTATTCAAAAGTCAACCCTTGACCCGTGTGGGGTTTCAGCCAACACAATTCACATATTTAAAATAAACTATGCTTCTGGACGATGTGTAAAAATTGATCGTTCACTCACATAAACAAGCCAGGGTCGCTTGTAAATGGCAGTGTATACAGGTGCATAAATGGAACATAGACAATTTGCACAATTTAACAATGTTCACATATTGGGTATTGCCCTTTTTATTTCATTTGATTTAATGACACAAATTCACCATAAAATATATTCCTTTATCTAACTTAAAATAAAAATAAAATCTTTTATTAAAAGTCAAAATTTTAATTATTCTAAAATAAATATCAAAACTTTATTATTATAATCGTCTCAAAATAAAGATGAAATTTTTATAACCAAAACAAAGTTTTAATCTTTATAAACAAAACAAAATTTCAGTCTTTTATAAGCAAAAACAAGGTTTTAAATCTTTACCAACAAAACAAAGTTTTGTTCTTTTTAAACAAAACAAAATAAGGTTTGAACTTTTATTCAATAAACAAAACAAAGTTTTGTTCTTTTTCATAAACAAAATAAAGTTTGTTCTTTTCAAAAACAAAATAAAGTTTCAATTTTATATATAAAAAAAAACGCAAACCAAGTTGTAATTTTTTTTTAGAACAAAAACAAAGTTGTAATCTTCTTAATCCCATTCAAAGTTATAATCTTTGTAAACATAAACAAAGTTTCATTTTTTTCTGAACAACAATGAAAATTGTAACTTTTATTTAAATATAAATTTCCATACATTTTAAATAAATAAATAAAAATGAATTTATCATTTACATCATGTACATCGTTTCTATTGATTCAACAAATTTCATCAACAGTGTATGCAACAACAATTTGTCCATAATAACCCACACAACTATCACCAATTCTCAAACAGACATCATACATCATCAATCCACAATCATGTACATACAAACATCAAAACCACAAGAAAAATAATTTAAATTTAATAAATTATAAAATAGAATCTCACATTGATTTTTGCTGAAAATTTGACTGTCTCGAATTCAGCTCTGGTCTGCGCCATCGCGAAGAGCTCGGAAAGACGAGTCCAACGCAATTTACGGTTCGTCAATCGGACCTCGTACGAGAGAGTTATGATTTATTAAAGTTGGACATAATTGAATAATTAATTAATATTCGTGAAAAATACCTAAAAATTTCACTGTCTCAGAATTGGACAAAATTAGTGTCCACGCGTCCATCTCGTCGCCACGATCCCAACGCACCTGAAATCGTCGATTTTCGACTTCGTATGAGTGAGTTATGCAATTTTAAAGTTCTGGAAATTAATTAAATAATTTAAAAATAAAATAGAAAATACCCTCAGCCCGTTGACCGAAAAACACTGTTCACCGCCGAACTTTGACCGCACTTTGCCGCTGCCTCGGGCCACCTGACGCCACGGGACCACCGCCAATGTCTTCGTCTTGGCGAGACGCACCACCACCAGAAAGAGCCGCCCCTAAAGCTTCTCCGATCATCGGGAAATCGCTTAGAAAGGATTTCGCCTCGCGGGTCCCACAGGCCGCCACACACCTCCAAACTGCCTGAAATTTTCTGAGCATCTTCGTCTTGCGTAGACGAAGAACTTCCGTGTTCGTGACTTCGTCCAATTCTTCCTCGATTCACGGGAATTTCTCGATTTACGTTTTGAGCTTCTGAATTTCGAAAACAGCGAGCTTTAAGACGAGATTCCGGCGAATCCGAGCGCTGTTTGACAAAACCGACTACACCATTAGCTTCGTATCGTCGAGACCTTCGAGAAAACATATAATTTGCTATGGTTTGAAGAGATTTTATTTTTTTATGAATTTTAGAGGAAGAGGGAGCCGCCATGGAAATTGAGAAAAAATGATGGAAAAGAGAGCGGCTGCTGTGCATTTCGAATTTCAGCCCTAAAACTCAGAAAAAAAGATAATATATACCATGGGTTTAATTTTGGTTTGGGCCCAAATATCATTATGTGCCCAATTACTCAATTCTCAACTATTTTCTTCAGTTCAAAAATTCTTATAAATACATGATGGTTTCAAAATTAATAAAATTTTAAACATAATTATTTCAGGTCATTACGAACCCAACGAACCTGATTTCGTAATTTTCCGATTCCGTATGAATTTATTATAAATTTCCGAAGTCTGAAAATAGGCTGTATTTCCACTGTAAAAATTATACAGGCCACAAAATAATTCCAAAAATTATAAATTTTAGAATTTTACCTTAATTTAATATTCCGAATCCATAGAAACTGGTTTCGTCGAATTCGGAGTTCGTTTGCAAAAATTCTATTTTTCAGGTGTATATTTTAATATTTTAAAAATACCAAAAATAGTGGAATTTTTCCGAAACTCAAAAATATAAGTTCTTATAGTCATTTTTATATGTAAACAACATTCTAAAACCAATGGAGATGGTTTCGGGTCCTAATTCCTTATTCTGCAAAATATAGCATTTTGGCCCTTATAAATTTCATAGCGACCATTCTAGATTTTAATTTTGACATAACTTTTGATTCCCGTTATGAAATTTCGATTTTTCGGATTCGTTGGAAAGATAAATTTAAATAGATTCTAATATTTTTGGTTTCACTAAAATCCGTTAAATTTTGCATTCTGTACGGTCAGTCAAAGTTCAAGTTTGACTTTTCAAACTACCGCGTTATTTCTAACTCTTTTTATAATAAAAATTAAATCATTCATTCTAACTTCGATTTGAATCAAATTTGTGATCATTATTACTTAAATAAATTATTTTATATTGTCAAAATTCATTAAAATTTTCTAAAATAAAATTTTAAATTGGTCCTGATTTTTGCGGGTTGTTACACTTGATTAGTGTGCTCTTAAAAAAAAAGGAAAATAGTAAGAATGGAAATGAATATATATATATATACACATACATACATACATACATATATATATATATATATATGAAATCCTCCTCGTTATGTAAAAACCAACCTATCAATCCATTATCTGAAATGTGAAATGTGTTACTATTTTATGATATATTATGATTTGTAGTTGATGGTTTTAGGATTTACGATATATGATTTTGTATCTTGAATTGAATTTATAATTATAGTCCAAGTCCATTGTTATTTTGTGCTTAATTATAAAATTTATTTGAAAATTCTTGGAATCCATATTCATATTCAAAGTTTTATAACTCTCTCTATTTTATAAAATCCATCATTCTGAAATGTGAAATTTGCTTCTAGTTTGAATAATATTATGACTTTTGTTTGATTAATTAAGGTATATAATATACATTCTCTCTCTTGATTTGAATTTATATCCTAGTCTATATTCATCACTATTTCGATTTCAATTATCCTTTTTATGATAACAAAAAGGGGAGAATGGTTAAGATTTTGATTGCTGAGTGCATAATTCAAGAATATTTTAATATAGAAAAATTCAATTGATTTTAGACACACACATATGCACATATATAAAGGAAGTTCTGTTGTAGGGGAGCATACATATATGGGGAGTTTTATATTTCACATTCAAACACATTTATCACATTCAAAATCTTTGTGTTTGTTTTTCATCATCAAAAAGGGGAAATTGTTGAAAATAACAATATGATTTTTGTTTGATGATAGTAAACATATATATTATTGTCTTAATGCATTTGTAATTGTACCATTCCATATTTCGTCTTACACTGAAACAAATATGTATCTTGAATAAAATGTTATTGCACATAATTTAATATTCAAACGGTACTTTTACTCAAATAAATATATTTTTTCAACATTTGAATTGGAACATATTTCTAACTCCTTGTTGTACATCTCACTGTGATATAATACATTCAATTTCATATACATTGGTTCCTCACTACAACACTAAGAATTCACTTAGTTACATACACTCAGTCACATATTCACTCAGTTACATGTATAGACTCATTCGCACACACTGACACACTTTGTCTTCAGTCTACTTCAGATTCAATCCAGTCACCGGTATACCTGTCACAGAAACACATGGTAAACTTGAACAAAATAGAATTATCAGTTGACAAATATAAATTTCTTTTAAATTTTATTTGCCTTAGAATTTTTGGTTTGTTTCCCATCATATTTCTAGACTTTGTCTGATATATATATACATCTATTTGTAGCTAGACTGCTTGTGATATTCACAATGATTCACTTTAAATACCACAAGGCAGACTGGATACTAGTGCCTGCAGATCAACGTCAACACAGCTATAGTAGTCTGCTGATCAAGACCAACCTCAACTCACTTTTGTAGTCTGCTGATCTTAACCAGCCACGACATAACATATAGTGGTCTAATGATTTAAATAGAAAAATATTTTTGCATGTGTATACAGTTATTTTTCAGGTGAACATGTAGAACACAATCAAGCATAGCAATCAAACGAGGATGCCTAAACATGCAAGCAACACTATATAAACACACACACACACAAATATATATATATATATATATATATATATACATACATAAATGTATATATACATGTATGTATATAAGGAAGTACATCAAGCAAAGGAATGCACAACAATTTCAGTATGACATGGAAAACCAGCCATCTAGGGTCAAACCCACAGTTCGAGCATCGAGAAGACATGATGTAAGTACTATATGGAGGATAAATTATAGCAACATGATGGCATGGCAAATCCACATGGTGCAACATGCACATAAGTTAATGAATGCACCAATGTCAAGACAACCATGCATCATAGTTCAAGACTGGCAGATGAAACAAAAATTGCAATAACCAGAACAATATAGAAAAAAGCACGCAGTTCAGTGCAAGTATACATAATCACAATTGTGCATACACATGAAACAAGCTAGATGACCAGCTATGCACAAAATGGGTGCAGGAACTTCACAAGTCAAGACAATATAGTAGTCAAGTAGAAGAAAGCTAAAAGCTCATGAATGTGAAGCAATTTGACAACCCATCCACTCGATCCTCGGAACTCGACACTAATACATCCACAGTATTCGTGTATCGACGTTCCAAGTGCCGTAGGGACAGATGGCCTTTAGTATATAACACATTATATAACAGTAGAATATAAACATGCATTAAATACCAAAATGTATACCATGTTGCATCACTGATTTCATCAGAGTTAATACATCCCATTGGATCCAAATATCATACGTAGCAGCGAAAATATACAAGTAGGTACACGGTAGAAATAACGATATATTGACATGACGGATTCTTAGAGAGAATCCAAAATAACATCATATCTTGCTCCTGCTCCAAATCCAAAACCATCTTTCCTAGATAGCATATATATATATATATATATATATATATAGCTTTCCAAAAGCAGTCTTAACTAATAACCTATTTACTGGCCTTCCCGTATGGAAATTAGAGCACCCGAGTTTGCAAGGGAAAAACAAACTAGAGTTAGTCATGGGACTAGTATGAGAAACTCAAAATAGTTATTTTTAACTTTTATTTAAAGGTAAGGTATATCATGGGACTACCCTTTGTAATAAGGAACGGGTTTCCTCCACATGAATAAAAGTGCACGAAACTTTGTAATGCTTTTATAAAAATTAAGTCATTATAAAAAACTCACGTCCATCACATAATGTAACGCATAATGGAGGAGAGAGTTTACCTTGTAATAGCTAAACATGCTTAATACGTGAAAACATTTTTGATATTATTATCAATGACTAAGCATGGAAATCACTTTTAAATGTAAATGTATAAATCTTAGCTCGCATAATGCCCAATCCCATTATGTTGGCTATTTAGTTTACATCTGAAAACGCAAAGGATCTTATTGGAAATTGGATTTTGTCCATGAACCAGGGAAAAGAATCTTCCTTAACTATTTGGAACACCTCTAGCAGGATATCTCAGGACACACATATGTGATCCTTCGGAGCGGCAGAGCCGGTTATGTAACGACCCAGCAAGAAATTCAATGCTCGAATTTCGACAATAATACATAAAACCCGTATTATTTGCTAAACCCAAGTATCGAACAATACCAGATAGTTATTAGAAAGAAGTTAGAGGATGAGGAAAAAAGAAAGAAATATTAGAATAGAAGATAAAGAAGAACACATTAGAATCTCACAGCGGAACGAATAAAATATGATATATCAAATCTCTTTATATAAAAGAAACTGTATATACATACCAATCATCAGAGTACAACATATATCTTTCACAATGGAAATACACTTTATATATCTAACGGTGAAGACTCGTGCATCTAGCTCCTGAACTCAAGCGAAACCTAACTTGTAAATAAACTGGGTCTGACCCGAGCGCATTTGAAGCAAAGCAAAATTCACATGGTTCAGTCCGGAATACTTTCAGTGATAAATTCATAGCACAAACAATTTGTTTAACTTTGAAAATCCATTTTGAAATCAAAGGATAATAGTAAGACCAGCCCACACATAAACACAGACGGTTTTTTCCTTACTATAAACCAAAACAGTTTTGAAATCAATATCTTTTCAGAAATTATAATAATGTCTATCGAACCACAAATAAATATCAATCTAGCAGAACGCTTGCATCTCACGCTCTATATATATAGTATACAATCAAAATCGTGGGCTCTTATTGGAGAATGGATTTCCTGGCAAGGTATGGGACCACCTTCCGACAATGTATCTCTAGAGCTGAATACATTGAGGTTCAAACAAGAACGTCTTACGACCCAGCTCACACATTACCGACCCCTCATTTCTTTTGAGAGTACTGAATATATCATTACCACGGTTGAGGGCCAACCAACCGAACTGATAGCATACATATAAAATAAAAAGGGACGACCGAAGGCATTTGATTTCTCCAGATCAGGTAATGATATACCCTTTTAATCGGTGCGACCCACATAGCCTTGCTGCCTACTCGATTTTTGTGCCATTTCTCGGTTGATGAGGTAGAGGTTACGCTTATCCTTCATAATAGTACATCTCCATCCAATTTGAATGTCAGATTGTCAGATCCTCCAGAAATTACAAATTGATTTCCACAAAAATATCCTAGTTGTTAAGCTAAAGAAGTTTCCCTTCTATGCCACCAACTTGGTACGTTTGAAGAAATCAACGTACACGATCCATTTGGAAATACTCTGTCAGACATTCGTCCATGCCAGTCATCCAAGAACAGGATGAACCGAAGGCACCCTCCTACTGCATCCTAGGAATCACCCTACAGATCAGTAGCGAGTAGTCCTTGCAAATATGCAGATTTTAATCATGACAAAACCACAGTATAACTCTGGTCATGAGTCAGAGATTTAAGTGGTTCTTCCATTTTATAAATATCTACGGTCTTTAATTTACTCCATCTTTATCTCTTGCAAGTTAGTCGCGTTTGTACAGTTGATTCGAAGTGGTTTTGAGTCTAGTCCCCATCCCGGTTTCTTCAAAACAACACGTCAAAAAGGTCCAATAGAATAATTCATTTGATAGTCGGTGGTTTAACTATCAAATCATAACAATGTTGTTAAGTACGTTGGCAGCTCAGGTCATTTATGTTAACATGTTTCATTTAAAACTATTCCATCGATTCTTATGACGGATTTCATAAATTCTATCTCGACTAAACTCTTCCAGTTCATTACTTTGGAAGTATTAATCCATACATTCTTTAGGATAATGAATTTACCAACATCAATTTTTTATTTCCTTTGTCAATGGGCCTTGCTATATTTTATAAAACATCTTGTATTACCCTTTTTATCTTGGTACATCGTTTACATTCTCAAAACCCTTTCGTACTTCTTATTTTAGAAAATATCACCATAGTTTAAAACCCTCCTTTCATTTTCTTTATCATTGGAGTATCGTTATATTTCTATTTGAACAAACGACATGGTTTATTTACCAAAATCCTTCCCTTATTTCAATTATAATATATAAGTTAATTCAGCTCTTAGGTGAATGCTATTTTTAAAATCTTCATCTTGGTTAAAACCCTTTTTACAACTTTGTTTATATATTTTGAATTAACCTTCAAATACTTTCTATACTCCTTTATTTCGTTTTAAACAAAAGAAATTCTAATTATCCAACACTCGCTTTAGTTAGTAATAATTAAAAGTAGTTATCCTTTTGATTAACTGAAACTAACATAGTTAATTCATTCAAAAGGTTATTTAAATAAATGATAAACTTTATTAATCATAATTAACACGATAATCGCTTTCCTACCATTACAACTTGTAACACCCCGTAATTCTGTAACATTAGGTTTCACAAATTAAAGTATACTTAACTCTAAATGAAAGAATTGAGGGAAACGGGTTACGCCATTGCGTTCTTCTCGGAATTCTGCTTGAGATAGAGTCCGAGTTTGCGTAAATCGGACTCCGTATGAAGGAGTTATGGCCTCCGGAAGTTTCAGAATTCGATTTAAAATTCAAACAGCCCGAGAACAAGTTCAAAATTCAAAACTGGACCAGAACTGGGTTGGGCGGGAATTTTCCCGCCCAGGACCCAGGTCGACCTGGGTACCTGTAACAACCCGAAATTTAACAACATGTTAAATCAAGAATCAAGGCAGAATTAAATTATAAAATCTGAATCAGGATAAACGGGTTGCGCCATTTCGTTCGTCTCGGAAAAATACGCGAAATAGAGTCCGAAATTTCGTAAATCGGAGCCCGTATGACCGAGATATGGCCTCATGAAGTTTGACGAAAAATTCAAATTCAAAACAGATTCAAAATTTCAGAAGATCAGGGTAGGCGGGAAAAATCCCGCCCAGACCAGGTCGACCTGGGTGTCGACCTGGGTGGGACCAGGTCGACTGGGGAGTCGACCCCAGGGTCGACCTGGGGATCGACCTGCCTGGTCGGACCCAGGCAGCCTGGTGCACCTGTTTTGCTGTTTGGCTCGGTTTTGGAGGCTTGTGATGATTTTTGAGGGCTTGGATCTATCCTAGGGTTAATCTAACGGCCTAAACTACTCCTAATCTCTATAAAAAGACACCCAAGCCTACCCTATACCCTCACAAATCACTCATGCCACGAAGTGCTGCCCAAATGCCAAGTGATCATGGCCTCCATCTCCAATTCCTAGAGACTATGCATTCAAATCGGATTCAAATCAAAAGGTGCAAGCTTGCTACACCAAATCAAGGCCAAATCAACGTTGCTACGACGGTTTCATGACGGTTCTTCTTCAAAGGAGCCACCTTTCTTTGTCAAAACGATTCATGCGCATTCTCCAAGCCTCGCTATGTAAGTTCTAGCTACTTCGAGATGTTAACGGTAGTTTAATGATGGCATGGAATAAAATGCGGTTAAACATAAGTGCTATAACCTATGTGAACCTAGTTTTGCCTCTTATCTTGAATATATGACTTGGAACTATGTTTTAGCGACTATATCATGTCACTCATGTTATGTTTAGCCTAGTCTATCATGAAAGATTTAACCTTTAACTTGTGAATGTGGGCATAAGACCTTAGAACCACTTTGGGCTTGTGAAATATGTGCATGAACTTAACTTGGGGCTTATGCAAGCAAATGAACCCGAAACCCCTTATGATAATATGCAAGTTTGTGGCCAATCACCTTTTTATGTTATGCATGCTTGTGGCCAACCCCTTCTTGATTTGTCATGCATGCTTGTGGACAATCCCTATATGACACTATACATGTTGAGGCCAAAACCCCCTTATGATACCATGCATGTTTGGAGCCAATCCCTTTTGTGGCATCGCACATGTGTTGGGGTCTATATGTAGCCATAGTATACCTACTATGTTGACTCGCTTTCACTCAAGTGAAAACACGATTTTGGGGTAGTTAGATAAACATGAACATGACGCGAAACCTTGACTTGAATATGACATGAAAACTTGACTTGAGGTTACATGTGAACACGACATGTAAGTTGAACCAAAATGGGGGCATGACACGTGGGGTAAACAAGGGACTTGAAATTAGACACGTATGGGTTGTAGGTGTAATATGACACTAGACCAAACATGAAAGTGGCCAACTCGAGGTTGGGTTGAGTTTGTAGCATAAATCTACCCGGACCAGCCCGGCTTAACTAGTGGCTACAAACAATAGGATCCAATGTGAGAAGTTGGTCATGTCACGCTTAAAACCCGAGGTTAGACTAGGTTGTGGTGTAAAACTACCCGGACCCGCCCGGCTTAACTAGTAACCACAACGAGGTCTAATGTGAGAGGTTGAGAGTGCATTAATTAAATTAATGCCACATGATAAGGTTAAGTAAATTTGACTAATGACACTTAACCGATATGACACGAATGGGTAGGTTAAGTGGGACCGGGCTTGATTTCTTAATGACACTTAACCATACAAGACAATTAGGGGATGGGGTTAAGTAATTCATGCTTAACTAATCCGACTTGGTAATTAGATGGGGTTAAGTAATTAAGACTTAACTAATCTAAACACGGTAATTCGATGGGGTTAAGTTAAACACTTAACCAATCTAAACTTGGTAATTCAATGAGGTTAAGTAACCAATACTTAACTAATTTAATATGATAATTTAATGGGGTTAAGTAACTTATACTTAACCAATTATACGTGATGATTTGATGAGGTTAAGTAACCTACACTTAACCAATCTAATACGTGGGTCTGGTAGGGTTAAGTCACAAGACATTTTAAATTAGGCTTAACCATTGTAATACGATTAGTGAATGGGGTTAAGTTAACCTACACTTAACCAATCCGACTCGACAGTCTGATGGGATTAAGATAATCTATGCTTAATCAATCTAACATGATAATCTGATTGGGTTAAGACAAATAAATACTTAACCAATTTGACTTGATAGGGTTAAGTCATGAGCTTCTTAGTACACTTAACCAACTTGTAGGCCTAAACCTTGAACTTGAGTACTTAGCCAATCTTGACATGATTCGTAGGCGGGTTAAGTCATGAACTTGGATAACAACACTTAACCCATTTGGCAAAACCCTAGATCAGGGGGCTAGGTTGGAAATCGTGGTTAACAAGGATAGCGGGAAGAGAAGCTAAGTGGTAAACCTTAGTTAAGGATAACTAAGTAATAATTCTTAGCCAAGGACATGGGACTAGTTCATAAATAGATGAGTAACCTGATACGGTAGGTCATCGCTTAGTATACGAGGAGGAGCAACTTATCTAACTTGGATAAGGGCTCCAACGAACTGGGTGACGAAGCGGTAGCTTCAGGGGGGACGTGAGGGTACTCTTGGTATCCCTCTGTGAGGTGGCAGGTGGTCCATGAAACCCGGCCTCACAAAGGTTAAGGTCTGCGGTAGAAGAGCCAAGAGTATGCCTTGGTTGTTGTGCGAGCGACCTAAAGACTGGGATGGATTAGCGTGGAGTCGACGATACTTGATTTTGCCCTGGATAGCATGTCGCCGACTACCTACCATCTTTAGTCAATCGTATACGTACGGAAAGGCAGGGAACTCCCAACAGACCATATACTTGCTATCGAGTTATGGGTTAGGTCGGCTACCTGGGAGTGGGCATCGATGGGCCGTAGTGTAGTTCTCATACATGATTTTTCTTGGATTGCCTTTCAGTAGTTGAGGGAGGGGTCACGTGGGACCATAGCCACGGGTACAAAAACAGACCTTGATATCTGCATCAGCAGACGACTTAAAGCTCCCGACCGAGTTCCGTATTTCTTGATTTGCCCTGGCACGGAACTCGGATGGCACATTGAGGAACATGTGCGTCTAGACATGGAAAACGATTCACGATACATAAGCGGGATAAAGGGCGCGGTTGACGGGTGGCGTAATCCCTAGTGGCCCTAGGTGGCTGAACCCAAACCGAGACACAGAAACATTCATTAGGTAGCATAATCCCTAGTGGTCCTAGGTGGCATAAATCCTAAGTGAACGCGCGATAGTTCATGGTAAGGAAACATAACTTGATCAAGGGTAGCAGTCCAAAACAACTTCAAGGATAAAATGGTACTACGTTGAAGTGGTATAGATTTGCATAGGAAAGCCCGTACGGCCTACGGCAAGGGACTGAACTTATACATGGAAAGAAACATACGAGTTGGGAAAACCTACATATGCTATATATTAGGTTGACATGGACCATTACATGACATTGGGCAAGGGACATTCATAGTTAACACATGACGCGGGTTATGATACTAGTACGAGAGGTGCAGAGCAAATATACATGTTAGAACCATGAGAAATATACATGATAGATACCGTGGGATGTTATACAGGATAGATACCTTGGGATAGTATACTTGATAGAAACCTGACGATGCGATACCTTGATTTATCATGACACCGTAGTTTATCATGATATCTTAGTTTACCTTGCTACAGTAGTTCAGCCTGTTACCCTGGTTTAGTTTATCTATCTTGTAGTCATCCTTATGTTTACTTTCAGTTTATGCATGTCATGTTATCTTTACCTGTTTTTATACTGGAAGTAGATAGGACTTACCAGTCTTTACGACTGACCCCATTTTGTTTCGCCTCTTTGTCTTCCGTTCCCCCCAGGTCTCAGGGAGGAAACACTGTTATCTAGTTCGGACTTCTTCTGCTTGAAGGTCATCACGCATGGCTTGGACTTTTCTTGGCTATGGCTACTTTACTGTTTTACTTGGGGAATAATTTATGAAATGGTTTTATGCTTCTTTACTATTGCAAGACAGGTTTTGATGTATTCTGATGTAAAAGGCTTTAGTCCTTATTTTATAAGGTAATGAAATTTGTTTTACTTCTGCTGTTTTATATATGTTCTGTCTTGTAATATTTCTGTGCATGTTTACCTCGATAATGCTTCACCAAACCTAGTGCATTCCCTTTGTGAGTGACCCTAGCGGAGGTGGGGTGTTACATTTGGTATCAGAGCAGAAGGTTACCAGACTGGGCAAAAGTTTTTAAAACCTTCTGAAAAGTATTTGAGAAACCGTTTACAAAGAAGCATTTTTCAAGAAAAGTTTTTAAAGGCTATTCCCCAAAAGGCCATTAGCACTATCCTTTGTTTCCTTGATTGAATCTCTTTTCCTTTCTTTCCTCCATCGGTAGTCATAGTAGTCTTAACGGCGACTAATCCTTGTCTAGCCACGTAAGTGTTTTCCGTGCGATGGAGGAAGTTCTCGAGAGACCTGTTGCCGCGTTATAAGAAAGGATAGCAAGAACAAGGATAAGGGACGCAAGCTTAAGGATAGGCAACTTGTTGGTATGGCTTAAGCCACAATGGAGGAAAAACAGGACGGATAGTTAAGAATTGTGGGACAAGGACAAGATCATCGGGAGGGCAATTGTATACTCTCATTTCTAGCGTATCTCGAAAGGATGGTAACGATCTTGTTAAACGTTTAGCTTTTCCTCTCTATCATCCCGTCAGGACTTTATTTTGATCATAGCAACATTTAAGTCTGCTTCAATAGTTAAGTCTCTGCACCTTAGTACTAGCATGGTAGAAGACCCCACTTTAGTCCCAAAATCTGGTTGGAGAGTCGGTCCATTTATTCATGACTTGGTTGGATTTGAGAACGGCTATGCCAAGTGTTGAGATTAGAAGCAATGCTTCTATTGTTGAGCTATGGATAGATTCTAGGGATGAAGTGGTTATCCAGTAAGGGATACCACTCTCGGTTTTGAAAAGAGGGTAGTCAGACTCTTGGCTTCGGTAATACCCTCGAAGCCACGTGTAACCTTTTGGGCTTTGTCATGGTTAGATACCTAGAATCACTTGATGTATTTATCGGAAACCTCGTAGCCGATCAAGCAACGTTCGCCAATAAGGCAGATGGTTCATTCCGCTTAAGCATGGGCTGTAGGAATCACCCTAGTAAGTGCACGTGGTAACATGGATTGGCATTGGTAAACGAGATCCAGAATTCACTAGTGAATTTTGGAGAGCTTGCATGAGTACGTAGATATGGTTGAACCGAGCATACTAGGGAAAGAATAAGTGAAAGTGAAACGAGAAGCGACATTGAAATGAGTTCCAACGCATACCTTGGAAATAGGAATCAAGGAGCTACGAAATCACGGAGTTAAAAAGATGGTCAAGGCACCGAGGAATTAAGCTCAAGGAAACGCGACTTAGAAGGCGTAAGGCTAGACATGCGCATCGTACCTCTTTTTAAAGAGTGTATCCTTGATCCCTGGTTTTTCCTGTAGGGCTTGCTCGCATGTTATCTTTTGGTGAATATCCTCTCGGTCCTATTTCTGTCGCAAACCCCGTAGGGAGTTTACCTTGTTTATCTCCTCGATCCTATCGTGAGAACCTTAGGTAGAATCCTATGGATGTAAACATGTATTTGAAACATGTTATGATTGATATGGTTGCAAATGGTTGCAAGTGGTTGCTCATGGATGCGCGAATACACATTAGATACTAGATTGACGCGGTCACGTTTCATGTTGCATATGCACGAGTATTTATACTTGTTTATGGATGAAATTGAATCTGTTATCATGCGGATGTTGCATATGAATGAATGTTTGTGCACGCATATAGTACTTATATGACTAGGACTATTTGCATACATGTTGGACTCATGGCACTAAACATATTTTGCATTAGAAAGATCATTCAGGCCTGATCATTAGCATTAGCTAAGGAGCATATACACACACGTTTTGCATATGTTCATATGGCATTAGAAATCGTTTAAGGACAATGTTTGCCTGTGAATGATGTTTTGAGTAGATGGATGATGGATGGTAGGATACGTTCTTCCTAACTTGGAGATTTCGGGGACGAAATCCTTAAAGGAGGGGAGAATGTAACAACCCGAAATTTAACAACATGTTAAATCAAGAATCAAGGCAGAATTAAATTATAAAATCTGAATCAGGATAAAGGGATTGCGCCATTTCGTTCGTCTCGGAAAAATACGCGAAATAGAGTCCGAAATTTCGTAAATCGGAGTCCGTATGACCGAGATATGGCCTCGTGAAGTTTGACGAAAAATTCAAATTCAAAATAGATTCAAAATTTCAGAAGATCAGGGTAGGCGGGAAAAATCCCGCCCAGACCAGGTCGACCAGGGGGTCGACCTGGGTGTCGACCTTGGTGGGACCAGGTCGACTAGGGAGTCGACCCCAGGGTCGACCTGGGGGTCGACCTGCCTGGTCGGATCCAGGCAGCCTGGTGCACCTGTTTTGCTGTTTGGCTCGGTTTTGGAGGCTTGTGACGATTTTTGAGGGCTTGGATCTATCCTAGGGTTAATCTAACGACCTAAACTACTCCTAATCTCTATAAAAAGACCCCTAAGCCTACCCTAAACCCTCACAAATCACTCATGCCACGAAGTGCTGCCCAAATGCCAAGTGATCATGGCCTCCATCTCCAATTCCTAGAGACTATGCATTCAAATCGGATTCAAATCAAAAGGTGCAAGCTTGCTACACCAAATCAAGGCCAAATCAACGTTGCTACGACGGTTTCATGACGGTTCTTCTTCAAAGGAGCCACCTTTCTTTGTCAAAATGATTCATGCGCATTCTTCAAGCCTCGCTATGTAGGTTCTAGCTACTTCGAGATGTTAACGGTAGTTTAATGATGGCATGGAATAAAATGCGGTTAAACATAAGTGCTATAACCTATGTGAACCTAGTTTTGCCTCTTATCTTGAATATATGACTTGGAACTATGTTTTAGCGACTATATCATGTCACTCATGTTATGTTTAGCCTAGTCTATCATGAAAGATTTAACCTTTAACTTGTGAATGTGGGCATAAGACCTTAGAACCACTTTGGGCTTGTGAAATATGTGCATGAACTTAACATGGGGCTTATGCAAGTATATGAACCCGAAACCCCTTATGATAATATGCAAGTTTGTGGCCAATCACCTTTTTATGTTATGCATGCTTGTGGCCAACCCCTTCTTGATTTGTCATGCATGCTTGTGGACAATCCCTATATGACACTATACATGTTGAGGCCAAAACCCCCTTATGATACCATGCATGTTTGGAGCCAATCCCTTTTGTGGCATCGCACATGTGTTGGGGTCTATATGTAGCCATAGTATACCTACTATGTTGATTCGCTTTCACTCAAGTGAAAACACGATTTTGGGGTAGTTAGATAAACATGAACATGACGCGAAACCTTGACTTGAATATGACATGAAAACTTGACTTGAGGTTACAAGTAAACACGACATGTAAGTTGAACCAAAATGGGGGCATGACACGTGGGGTAAACAGGGGACTTGAAATTAGACACGTATGGGTTGTAGGTGTAATATGACACTAGACCAAACATGAAAGTGGCCAACTCGAGGTTGGGTTGAGTTTGTAGCATAAATCTACCCGGACCCGCCCGGTTTAACTAGTGGCTACAAACAATATGATCCAATGTGAGAAGTTGGTCATGTCGCGCTTAAGACCCGAGGTTAGACTACGTTGTGGTGTAAAACTACCCGGACCCGCCCGGCTTAACTAGTAACCACAGCGAGGTCTAATGTGAGAGGTTGAGAGTGCATTAATTAAATTAATGCCGCATGATAAGGTTAAGTAAATTTGACTAATGACACTTAACCGATATGACACGAATGGGTAGGTTAAGTGGGACCGGGCTTGATTTTTTAATGACACTTAACCATACAAGACAATTAGGGGATGGGGTTAGGTAATTCATGCTTAACTAATCCGACTTGGTTATTAGATGGGGTTAAGTAATTAAGACTTAACTAATCTAAACGCGGTAATTCGATGGGGTTAAGTTAAACACTTAACCAATCTAAACTTGGTAATTCAATGAGGTTAAGTAACCAATACTTAACTAATTTAATATGATAATTTAATGGGGTTAAGTAACTTATACTTAACCAATTATACGTGATGATTTGATGAGGTTAAGTAACCTACACTTAACCAATCTAATACGTGGGTCTGGTAGGGTTAAGTCACAAGACCTTTTAAATTAGGCTTAACCATTGTAATACGATTAGTGGATGGGGTTAAGTTAACCTACACTTAACCAATCCGACTCGACAGTCTGATGGGATTAAGATAATCTATGCTTAATCAATCTAACATGATAATCTGATAGGGTTAAGACAAATAAATACTTAACCAATTTGACTTGATAGGGTTAAGTCATGAGCTTCTTAGTACACTTAACCAACTTGTAGGGCTAAACCTTGAACTTGAGTACTTAGCCAATCTTGACATGATTCGTAGGCGGGTTAAGTCATGAACTTGGATAACAACACTTAACCCATTTGGCAAAACCCTAGATCAGGGGGCTAGGTTGGAAATCGTGGTTAACAAGGATAGCGGGAAGAGAAGCTAAGTGGTAAACCTTAGTTAAGGATAACTAAGTAATAATTCTTAGCCAAGGACATGGGACTAGTTCATAAATAGATGAGTAACCTGATACAGTAGGTCATCGCTTAGTATACGAGGAGGAGCAACTTATCTAACTTGGATAAGGGCTCCAACGAACTGGGTGACGAAGCGGTAGCTTCGGGGGGGACGTGAGGGTACTCTTGGTATCCCTCTGTGAGGTGGCAAGTGGTCCATGAAACCCGGCCTCACAGAGGTTAAGATATGCGGTAGAAGAGCCAAGAGTATTCCTTGGTTGCTATGCGAGCGACCTAAAGACTGGGATGGATTAGCGTGGAGTCGACGATACTTGATTTTGCCCTGGATAGCATGTCGCCGACTACCTACCATCTTTAGTCAATCGTATACGTACGGAAAAGCAGGGAACTCCCAACAGACCATATACTTGCTATCGAGTTATGGGTTAGGTCGGCTACCTGGGAGTGGGCATCGATGGGCCGTAGTGTAGTTCTCATACATGATTTTTCTTGGATTGCCTTTCAGTAGTTGAGGGAGGGGTCACGTGGGACCATAGCCACGGGTACAAAAACAGACCTTGATATCTGCATCAGCAGACGACTTAAAGCTCCCGACCGAGTTCCGTATTTCTTGATTTGCCCTGGCACGGAACTCGGATGGCACATTGAGGAACATGTGCGTCTAGACATGGAAAACGATTCACGATACATACGCGGGATAAAGGGCGCGGTTGACGGGTGGCGTAATCCCTAGTGGCCCTAGGTGGCTGAACCCAAACCGAGACACGGAAACGTTCATTAGGTAGCATAATCCCTAGTGGTCCTAGGTGGCATAAATCCTAAGTGAACGCGCGATAGTTCATGGTAAGGAAACATAACTTGATCAAGGGTAGCAGTCCAAAACAACTTCAAGGATAAAATAGTACTACGTTGAAGTGGTATAGATTTGCATAGGAAAGCCCGTACGGCCTACGACAAGGGACTGAACTTATACATGGAAAGAAACATACGAGTTGGGAAAACCTACATATGCTATATATTAGGTTGACATGGACCATTACATGACATTGGGCAAGGGACATTCATAGTTAACACATGACGCGGGTTGGGATACTAGTACGAGAGGTGCAGAGCAAATATACATGTTAGAACCATGAGAAATATACATGATAGATACCGTGGGATGTTATACAGGATAGATACCTTGGGATAGTATACTTGATAGAAACCTGACGATGCGATACCTTGATTTATCATGACACCGTAGTTTATCATGATATCTTAGTTTACCTTGCTACAGTAGTTCAGCCTGTTACCCTGGTTTAGTTTATCTATCTTGTAGTCATCCTTATGTTTACTTTCAGTTTAATTATGCATGTCATGTTACCTTTACCTGTTTTTATACTGGAAGTAGATAGGACTTACCTGTCTTTATGACTGCCCCTTTTTGTTTCGCCTCTTCGTCTTCCGTTTCCCCCCCAGGTCTCAGGGAGGAAACACTGTTATCTAGTTCGGACTTCTTCTGCTTGAAGATCATCACGCATGGCTTGGACTTTTCTTGGCTATGGCTACTTTACTGTTTTACTTGGGGAATAATTTATGAAATGGTTTTATGCTTCTTTACTATTGCAAGACAGGTTTTGATGTATTCTGATGTAAAAGGCTTTAGACCTTATTTTATAAGGTAATGAAATTTGTTTTACTTCCGCTGTTTTATATATGTTCTGTCTTGTAATATTTCTGTGCATGTTTACCTCGATAATGCTTCACCAAACCTAGTGCATTCCCTTTGTGAGTGACCCTAGCGGAGGTGGGGTGTTACAGTACCCAGGTCGACTATGTAGTCGACCTGGGGGTCGACCTGCTTGATCGACTTGTCCTACTCGGTCTGGTCTTGGCTCGGTTTCTGGGGCTTGGCTGTGTCACTAGGGCTGATTTGTCACTTTCTGATTGGCTCCTCTTGGTGTGTGTGGTCTGGATTCACTCTATGATCATCTGACGGCTCAAATCATTCTGAAATTCTATAAATACAACCCAACACTCAACCTAAATTCACACAAATAAAATAGAGCTAGAGCCATCATGCTGCTGGAAGGAAGCCAAGAATAGCCTCCGCTTGAAGAAAGCTTAGAGACAAACAAATCTAATTCAAAACTAAAAATCAAAGAAACGTTTATCTACCCAAAGGAAAGCATCTCAATTCCAGAACGCAGAATTCAAGTTCGTCGTTTGTTGTAAGTCAGTTACTTTTTAGATTTGAATGTCTAGATCTATTTGTGGCATGTAATTAAATGAATATAAGAATATGCCTAAACCTTTCGTTTGAATCGATGCTTGTATATGCCTTTGGATCTAATTAAGAACTATTGTGACGAGACTGTGCCTATGCCTATGACGTTGAAACTATTGTTAATGGCCTAAGACTATGACTATGAACATAAGATTATTGCCCATGACTATGAACATAAGACTATGCATATGCCTATGACTGTGAACATAAGACTATTGCCTATGCCTATGACTGTGAACAATATACTATTGCCTATGACTATGACAAGGACCATTGTGGCTAATCACCTATGATTCATGACTATGAGATTATTGCCTAGGATTATGACTATGAAATTGGATCTAAGCTTGATTTTCTATTTAGACCTATTCTTAATTATCTGTAACGACCAGGAATTCCGCTCGATCCGAATCAGTCGCTAAACCGATCAAGACCGTTCGAAACGCCTGATTGTTTTGAGAACACGACAAATTAGAATGCAGACAGAAGAACATTTCATTGTTTATTACAACAATTCCATCAGAATACCAGAATATACAGAGTATGAATAAATGTTACACAGAAAATTACAGAGATTTAAATTACATTTAAATACATCGCAGGGGAAAATATTACAAAACACAACTAGAAGGAGATATACGGATACAAAGCTTTTCGGATATCGTTCTAGCTGTAAACCAGGATCCTGTGAATATAAATCTGCAAAACCAAAACTACTAGCCGCCCGTGTCAAAATAAGGGCACCCAGAGTTTAGGTTAAAACAATAAACTCCAGGTGAGTCATGGGACTGGTGTGAGAACTAAAACAGTTATTAATCTTTATTTTAAAGTTAGGTAAATCAAGGGACCACGCCGTACAACACGGAACGGGTTTCCTCCCAATAACACCAGTGCATAAAACAATAGCGCAATACTAAATAAAGAAAAATGAAGCTATTATAAGACCCAGGTCCCATCACACAATGCAACACAAACCGGAGGATAGGGTTTTCCCTTATAATAGCCAAAGCATGCTTGATACGTTTAAAACAAGTCATTTAATACTATAATAAGTGTATAGTGTTTAAATCAATTTCAATTATAAGTATCAATCATAGACGGCAAGGGTACCATATATCATGTCGCCATACTAGGCTCTACAGTCAAAACCACAAAGTCACGTATTTGGAAATTGGATTTCCATCCATGAACCGAGGCCAGGGATCGTCCTCTACCGATTCGAGACAATCTAGCCTACCATGTCTCAGGAACAGCCGCAACTGCACCTTGGATCGTCAGGGTCGGTCCACCGATGTGGATTATAATGCCTGAACACTACGTTTCCCCGCCCTATGGGGCGCAAATGAGCCAATGAATGACTCCATCGGACCTGAATCGTCTGATCAAACCGAGGCCCCTCGCAACAGCAACAACCACATAAGTCAAACTCGTCAGGGCGTGTAAAACCACTGATGCCACTTCTAGCTAGAAAGAAACGCATGTCCTCCCTGAAGTCCTCTCCCGTTTCTGGTTCACAACCTGGGTGTGAGGCTCGCGAATTCACGTTACACAAAGCTATGCCACACAGGCGGTGCTTTGATCATCAACCACAAGACTTTGCTTTTCAACAGAAGCCTCGTTCTATTGCCACTTAGGCATGCCACACATGCAATTCACTCCATGCGTGTGATATCCATCAATATATAACCCCAGAGCTCGTACGTCTCAGAGAAGGGCGTTAAGCAAGAGAATAAATTCTCCGCCGCCAAATAGATATATATTTAATAGAAATCAACCACACAGAATAAAATCCAATGTCAGACACACAGTCCATTTACAAGTTTGTTCTGGGTCTGAACGAAACAGGAGGCACCTAGTACCCCGCATATCCATCGATCTCCAAGTACGTCTGGACAATCACCAACTGTTTCCATCTTCTTGGGTGTACAACCCAATCAAGATCATCAGTAATTATCCAGACGACGTGAAGACCTCCGGTCTTCGACCACCGTCTTCATCTTCGACACCACGTCGAATCAGTTATTCAGAATGGGATAAACCCGGTCTTTCCGAATAACTCGCGTATATAATAAACGAGTGTTACACAAACACAACATACGCCTCATTCCACTTCAGAATATTCTTTTTATTCAAATATTTTTATATTTTGGGAAAGGTTCCCATTAATTTTATCAAAGATAAATTTTTTAATCTTCCTTTGAATATCAATTCAAACTAGTCGGGATTAGCGAACCACACCGGAGTAATCATTTATTTTATTTCCCAATCCCCACCTATTCATCCCATGAAGTAAAACTGGTAATACTTCATATCTAGCACCAGGGTGTTATCGGTAAATTCAATTACCATTTCACGTTCAAATCTAATTAAAGATTTAACTATCGCCTAGAGTAAAACTGCTGATACTTTATTCTCGATCTTTTCAATCTAAATAAAGATTCATTAAAACTCCACTTAGTTTTAATCTTCACAGAAATCAATATCCTGTCTTTAACTGGGTTAAAGAACCAATGTCATTTAAAACACGACTCACTATAAACCCAAAATCACATTACATTAACTATCGGGTTAAAGAACAAGTGTTATTTAAAAACACAGTTCACGATAAACCCAAAAATAAATACCAATTCAATTCCAATTAAATATTATTTAATTGGTACACTTCATTATATCTAAATAAAAAGATTTAATCTTTTTCTCAATTGGGCTTAAGAACAGTGTTAATGAAGACACCATTCACGACAAACCCAAATCACAATTGATATTAAATACAAGGCTCTGAATAGAAAATATATCGGCTTATATTCAATATCAAATTCTACGACCAACAAATATCGTATTGGAAATAACGATATACATATATCTTTCAAATTTCCATAACAATATCTGTATAATCACGAAATTCAACATCGAAATATTTCGAAGACAATTTCGATTCAAATCCATTCCAATGCAATTATTGGAAATTCTGGTTATTTTCAAAACCATTTCAAATCCACTTTATTTATTTAAAAATAAATAAATTATTATTCTAGTTCAAAACTAGTTCATTTCGATAAAAATCTATTTTTATCTCTTCAAATATGGAGTTTTTCATCCCAATTCTTCACAAATCACTTCTTATGATTTTACACAAATTATTACTATTTTTAATAATTTTATCAAGGCCCGTACAGTCGATTTCCATCAACGGCCATCGAACTGCACTTACAGCGACCTTTTCCAAATTTGATTTGGACATAATTCCAAATCCAACCATTAGATTTCAAATTTCTAATATTAGTTAGAAAGCTCTTTTCAATACGAACCCAACGGTTCCGGTTTTAGGAGAATCCGACGGTCAGATCTCCCGCAATGTCCATTCGAAGTCAATGGTCGAAATTCGAGAACTACCGCGGCGCGGCGCGTTCTATTCAGGCCATTATATAATATATATATAATATATACTTCGTCGATTTCCTTTCGAAACGAATTTTATAAATCGTTTTAAATTCGTTTTCGAAACGATTTCAACTTCATATTCAATTTCTAATCAAAATTGAATATTCCAATATAAATTCGTTTTAATTTCATTTCAAAACGATTTCAATTCAATTTCAATTTAATTCGAATTTCAATTCATTTCAATTTAATTCGAATTCATTTTTGTTCAATTTCAATTCGAATTCATTTTTATTCAATTTCAATTCGAATTCATTTTTATTCAATTTCAGATTTTAAATTCACTTTCGATATTCATTAAAAAATGAATAAAGTCGATATAAATATCGTTCGCGTCAAAATGGCGTCAATCTAATCAACACGGCTTCATATATTTCTATTTTCAAATATTCTATTTCAAATATTTCTATTCAAATATTTCTATTTCAAATATTTCTATTCAAAACTGGAATGAGGCGCAATCAATTACCATATAATGTTAATTATATGGATTTTCTACAACACATGTATACAATAACAACGATGAATAATCAACCATCATCCAAAGTGCATTCTACACTGTATAATCATCAAATATAAATATTTAACGCTCATAATAGTATGTCCATCAATCGATCGACATACAACTAATTATTGGGACTAGTGTATGTCATATATCATCCCAATACCCGTGTGGGGTTTCCAAACAATCAAACACAGATTTTATTTGTGCAGTTGGGCGATGTGTAAAATTTATCGTCTTAATCAATATCAATCAAATCAGTGTATATAAACAAATCTCCGATTTGTTTATAAATATTTATCTTAAATACACGTTAAAAATTCTATTTTTAACTATAAAATATTTTCCACTATAAAATATTTTATTTCATTTCACATTACATCACACAATCAACTACACATAAAAATCAAACAAACAAGCATACAAGCCGTCCATGGTCTGTGGACGACGGGTGTCGGGTGCTACTAAACACCGTCTGCATCCTAGTATATATTATTAACTAGAAAGCAAAATTAAAGGTGAGAAGTTCTCACCGACTAGCTAATCCAAACGCCTCGACTCTTCTTATGTAGAAGTCATCGCTGTTCTCGCCTTTTGTCACTTTTGTTGCCCGTAGCCACTACATATATAAAAATCAAATTTTTATATTGTTGCTATGTATATAAAAATCATATTTTTTATAATCACGCTATATGGATAAAAATTCTATTTTTATACCGCTACTACATATATTTTTACAACGCTTCTTCTTCTATAAAATTTATATTTATATATATTTCTACTTCTTATTTAAAGATCGAATTTTTATCTATATAAAAATCTCAACTTATATTTTAAACAAAATCACTTCTTTATATTGTTAATTCGCTACAACACATATAAAGATCGTATTTTTATAATGTCTACTATATAAAGATAATATTTTTATATTCTCCATTATATAAAAATCATATTTTTATTACTTCTACTTTATAAAAATTATATTTTTACTATCATACCTATATAAAAATCATGTCTTTAATATGCCACCAGTATAAAAATTATATTTTTAACTTTTCTATATTATAAAAATTATATTTTTAATTCACTACATAAACAAAAATCATATTTTTCTTCTCTAATTTCATGATAGAAATCCTATCTTTATCGGCTCTTTACATATAAAAGATTATATTTTTATATCTTTGCTTTCAATATAAAAATCTTATTTTTATACAATAAAAGATCTCACCTTTACATACACAAAAATTCGACCTTTATGTTTCTAAAACTGAAATAAAAATCACAACTTCATGTTAATCAAAACCACACCTTTCATATATTTAAAAATCAAAGCTCTTCATATGTGGAAAAATAAATTCTTTACATTGAAAAATTAAACTAATTACAACATAAATAAATAAAAATACAAAAAGGAAGAAAAGCTCACATCTTTCTCAGAATGGTTGGAGCTCGCGCTTGCTGGTGCTTGGAAGGGTCGTTGTCTCGTCGATGGAGGGCGAAGTTCTTGCTGGCGGTGGCGGCTATCGCAGGCGGAGGCCGGTCGGGGCTGTGGGTGTCGGGGTGTTGCATGTCGGTTTCAGAGGAGGGGATGGGTGGTGCTGGCGATTTGCGGAGGAAGGCGGTGGAGGGTCTAGGATGAGGGAAATCGAACGAGGGGGGAAAGGGGATCGCGCTCTGGCGCGAGAGGGGGTGTCGAGGGGGGGGGGGGACTTGGTGCAGTGGAGGAAGAGAGGAGGGCGGCGCTCCCCCTACGGCGGCGCGATGGGCGGTGGGGCGGCTCTCCGCCCCCCTCCTTTTCTTTCTCTTCTCTTTTTTTATTGTAATTTGAACGACAGGGGGGGTTGGAGAATAAATATAAATATATTATATTATTTTTAATTTCAAAAAGTTGACTTTTTCATACGACCTCTGAACGAGGCCCACCGCCTGTCGTCCATAGCTAATTACCCCCATTCTGAACACAATGGGATATGTATCGCAACCTGATTCGATCGTTTAAACCAGTTTTCGTCAAAATCAAAATATAACTCTATATATTGAATTTGAACGCACATTTCAATTTACCGGGGTCACATACTAACTCGAAAAATTCCAAAAAAATATTTTCTAGCTTCGTATTGACGATACGGTCCTAACAAAACTAGTTTCATCAATTTCTGAGACCGTTTGAAAAATGGCCAATTTCCAATCGATTAAAATCAACTGAAACTGGTCAAACGCGTTTTCCTTTGCCACGCTCACATATTGATTCGAAAAATTACGAATTTTGAAATCTAGCAATAAATTGAAATCACAGATCCAACAAAAGTGGTTTCGTCGAAATCCGAGGTCGTTTGCAAAATTTCCACTTTTAAGGGTCAGAATTCCATAGCGACTATTCTGAATTTTCATTTGGACATAACTTTTGATTCCCGCTATGAAATTTTGATTTTTCGGATTCATTGGAAAGATATTCTCAAATAGATCCTATTATTTTTGGTTTTGCTAAAATCTGGTTTATTTTTCACCCGGTACATTCATTTGAATTTTGAAATCGAATTATCGAACTACCGCGCCATTTTCAATTCCTTTTATAATTATAAATAATTATTTATATTCTAACGACGATCTATATAATATATACGTTCGAATTCTATTCAAAATAAATTTCTCGTCGTTATTATTTAAAATAAATCCTTTTAAATGATCAAAATTCGCTAAAATTGCCAAAATAAAAATTTTAAATTGGCTCGGATTTCCGGGTTATTACAATCTCCCCCACTTAAAACTTTTCGTCCCCGAAAAGGAACGAAGCCAAAAGTTGTTTAGCAATTCGACTCAACTTCCATTCTTTTGACTACAGCTTAAGTTCTTCTACTTTTCAGTTTCTAAGAACTTTTCAAATTTTTCAAAAATTTGGCTAACACCCTAAATTTTCGAAAAATTTCGCCATAACCTCCCCTGCACCAGGGACCTCGGGATATTTCATATAGCCTCCCATGGCCTTCTTCAATCCAAAAGAAAAAGAAAAAGCCAAGCGGCTAGCCAATCGGCTCACAAAATCACCAAAAACTCAAGAAATACAATAAACATGTACCTATTTGCCGGGCAAACAATTTTATTCCTCTTCTCTAGCCTCCTTGCTATGACCTGTTCAATGTACGTACATGTATATGCAAGCAAATGCGACTAATTTTCAACACAATTCACAATTTGATTCAATTTGGTTATAGGTTCAACATTTAATTAATCAAACAATAATCAAACAACACAACTAGCAATCAATTAGTTGATTAGCTTTTCAAATTCATAACTTTGATATATAGTCAAAAATTACATTTCTGATGCCAAATCACAACAATAGGCCCTATCTAATTTTGGTTCTCACACCAGTCAATTGGAAATATATAGAAATCTCACTTTCGAAACTCGAACATGAATACAGATGATGCGATCGCTTTAGCGATCAGCAGAACCATCTTCGGGCGACTATAGTGTGATTCTATATCTATCCAGTATATTAAAACTTCGAATACACGCGGATCAGACGTATATGCAAAATCTTTATATATACTGGATTGTCCAAATCAATATAAATTAAATAATCAAATACGTATAATTGATTTAAAATTTCAAAACAAAATTTGTTATCATTTTAAAATATACTCTTCACACTCGTTCTAGGATACTACTGATCCCATCTCTAACGTGTCATTCTCATTGGATATTACTAATCCAATTTTTGATGAATTCTTTCGTTCGGTTCTAATGTGTCTTGTTCTCTGAGCTTTGTAAACCAAAGCTCTGATACCAGCTGTAACGACCAGGAATTCCGCTCGATCCGAATCAGTTGCTAAACCGATCAAGACCGTTCGAAACGCCTGATTGTTTTGAGAACACGAAAAATTAGAACGCAGACAGAAGAACATTTCATTGTTTATTACAACAATTCCATCGGAATACCAGAATATACAGAGTATGAATAAATGTTACACAGAAAATAACAGAGATTTAAATTACATTTAAATACATCGCAGCGGAAAATAATACAAAACACAACTAGAAGGAGATATACGGATAGAAAGCTTCCCGGATATCGTTCCAGCTGTAAACCAGGATCTTGTGAATACAAATCTACAAAACCAAAACTACTAGCTGCCCGTGTCAAAATAAGGGCACCCAGAGTTTAGGTTAAAACAATAAACTCCAGGTCAGTCATTGGACTGGTGAGAGAACTAAACCAATTATTAATCTTTATTTTAAAGTTAGGTAAATCAAGGGACCACGCCGTATAACACGGAACGGGTTTCCTCCCAAGAACACCAGTGCATAAAACAACAGTGCAATGCTAAATAAAGAAAAATGAAGCTATTATAAGACCCAGGTCCCATCACACAATGCAACACAAACCGGAGGATAGGGTTTTCCCTTATAATAGCCAAAGCATGCTTGATACGTTTAAAACAAGTCATTTAATACTATAATAAGTGTATAGTGTTTAAATCAATTTCAATCATAAGTATCAATCATAGACGGCATGGGTACCATATATCATGTCGCCATACTAGGCTCTATAGTCAAAACCACAAAGTCACGTATTTGGAAATTGGATTTCCATCTATGAACCGAGGCCAGGGATCGTCCTCTACCGATTCGAGACAATCTAGCCTACCATGTCTCAGGAACAGCCGCAACTGCACCTTGGATCGTCAGGGTCGGTCCACCGATGTGGATTAAAATGCCTGAACACTACGTTTCCCCCGCCCTTTGGGGCGCAAATGAGCCAACGAATGACTCCATCGGACCCAAATCGTCTGATCCAACCGAGGCGCCTCGCAACAGCAACAACCACAAAAGTCAAACTCGTCAGGGCGTGTAAAACCACTGATGCCACTTCTAGCTAGAAAGAAACGCGTGTCCTCCCTGAAGTCCTCTCCCGTTTCTGGTTTACAACCTAGGTGTGAGGCTCGCGAATTCACGTTACACAAAGCTATACCACACAGGCGGTGCTTTGATCATCAACCACAAGATTTTGCTTTTCAACAGAAGCCTCGTTCTATTGCCACTTAGGCATGCCACACATGCAATTCACTCCATGCGTTTGATATCCATCAATATATAACCCCTGAGCTCGTACGTCTCAGAGAAGGGCGTTAAGCAAGAGAATAAATTCTCCGCCGCCAAATAGATATATATTTAATAGAAATCAACCACACAGAATAAAATCCAATGTCAGACACACAGTCCATTTACAAGTTTGTTCTGGGTCTGAACGAAACAGGAGGCACCTAGTACCCCGCATATCCATAGATCTCCAAGTACGTCTGTACGATCACCAACTGTTTCCATCTTCTTGGGTGTACAGCCCAATCAAGATCATCAGTAATTATCCAGACGACGTGAAGACCTCCGGTCTTCGACCACCGTCTTTATCTTCGACACCACGTCGAATCAGTTGTTCAGAATGGGATGAACCCGATCTTTCTGAATAACTCGCGTATATAATAAACGAGTGTTACACAAACACAACATACGCCTCATTCCACTTCAGAATATTCTTTTTATTCAAATATTCTTATATTTTGGGAAAGGTTCCTATTAATTTTATCAAAGATAAATTCTTTGATCTTCCTTTGAATATCAATTCAAACTAGTCGGGATTAGCGAACCACACCATAGTAATCATTTATTTTATTTCCCAATCCCCACCTATTCATCCCATGAAGTAAAACTGGTAATACTTCATATCTAACACCACGGTGTTATCGGTAAATTCAATTACCATTTCACGTTCAAATCTAATTAAAGATTTAACTATCGCCTAAAGTAAAACTGGTGATACTCCATTCTCGATCTTTTCAATCTAAATAAAGATGCATTAAAACTCCACTTAGTTTTAATCTTCACAGAAATCAATATCCTGTCTTTAACTGGGTTAAAGAACCAATGTCATTTAAAACACGACTCACTATAAACCCAAAATCACATTACATTAATTATCAGGTTAAAGAACAAGTGTTATTTAAAAACACTGTTCACGATAAACCCAAAAATAAATACCAATTCAATTCCAATTAAATATTATTTAATTGGTACACTTCATTATATCTAAATAAAAAGATTTAATCTTTTCTCAATTGGACTTAAGAACAGTGTTAATGAAGACACCGTTCACGACAAACCCAAATCACATTTGATATTAAATACAAGGCTCTGAATAGAAAATATATCGGCTTATATTCAATATCAAATTCTACGACCAACAAATATCGTATTGGAAATAACGATATACATATATCTTTCAAATTTCCATAACAATATCTGTATAATCACGAAATCCAACATCGAAATATTTCGAAGACAATTTCGATTCAAATCCATTCCAATGCAATTATTGGAAATTCTGGTTATTTTCAAATCCACTTTATTTATTTAAAAATAAATAAATTATTATTCTAGTTCAAAACTAGTTCATTTCGATAAAAATCTATTTTTATCTCTTTAAATATGGAGTTTTTCATCCCAATTCTTCAGAAATCACTTCTTATGATTTTACACAAATTATTACTATTTTTAATAATTTTATCAAGGCCCGTACAGTCGATTTCCATCAACGGCCATCGAACTGCACTTACAGCGTCCTTTTCCAAATTTGATTTGGACATAATTCCAAATCCAACCATTAGATTTCAAATTTCTAATATTCGTTAGAAAGCTCTTTTCGATACGAACCCAACGGTTCCGGTTTTAGGAGAATCCGACGGTCAGATCTCCCGCAATGTCCATTCGAAGTCAATGGTCGAAATTCGCGAACTACCGCGGCGCGGCGCGTTCTATTCAGGCCATTATATAATATATATAATATATATAATATATACTTCGTCGATTTCCTTTCGAAACGAATTTTATAAATCGTTTTAAATTCGTTTTCGAAACGATTTCAACTTCATATTCAATTTCTAATCAAAATTGAATATTCCAATAAAAATTCGTTTTAATTTCATTTCAAAACGATTTCAATTTCAATTTAATTCGAATTTCAATTCATTTCAATTTAATTCAAATTCATTTTTATTCATTTTCAATTCGAATTCATTTTTATTCAATTTCAATTCGAATTCATTTTTATTCAATTTCAGATTTTGAAATCACTTTCGATATACATTGAAAAATGAATAAAGTCGATATAAATATCGTTCGCGTCAAAATGGCGTCAATCTAATCAACACGGCTTCATATATTTCTATTTTCAAATATTCTATTTCAAATATTTCTATTCAAATATTTCTATTTCAAATATTTCTATTTCAAATATTTCTATTCAAAACTGGAATGAGGCCCAATCAATTACCATATAATGTTAATTATATGGATTTTCTACAACACATGTATACAATAACAACGATGAATAATCAACAATCATCCAAAGTGCATTCTACACTGTATAAGCATCAAATATAAATATTTAATGCTCATAACAGTCTGTCCATCAATCGATCGACATACAGCTAATTATTGGGACTAGTGTATGTCATATATCATCCCAATACCCGTGTGGTGTTTTCAAACAATCAAACACAAATTTTATTTGTGCAGTTGGGCGATGTGTAAAATTTATCGTCCCAATCAATATCAATCAAATCAGTGTATATAAACAAATCTCCGATTTGTTTATAAATATTTATCTTAAATACACGTTAAAAATTCTATTTTTAACTATAAAATATTTTCCACTATAAAATATTTTATTTCATTTCACATCACATCACACAATCAACTACACATCAAAATCAAACAAACAAGCATACAAGCCGTCCATGGTAGTGGACGAAGGGTGTCGGGTGCTACTAAACACCGTCTGCATCCTAGTATATATTATGAAACACCCCACCTCCTTTAGGGTCACTCTCAAGGGAATGCCCTAATTTTGGTCGAGGTTTATAAGTATAAGTCACAGATATACAAGACAGATATGAATACACATATTTTTGAACAGCGGAAAACAACAGCAATTTTTATTTCAACAAAATACGTGTTACACAAACCATGTCATAACTTGTCTTACAATACTTCCAAAAACCATTACATCTTCATAACTGTCTTGATTACATTATTTAAAGAAGCATAAAAACATAAGTAAATTGCATAAGTCCCATAATTGCTGTCCAAAGCCATAGTCCAAAACGAAAAGATCCAAGCCATACATTCCTTCTTTTCAAGATGGATGTGGAAACTGGTCAAGCTGCGGTATTCCCTCCCTGTGGACATGGGGGGGTGGGGAAACGAAAGAAAAGAAGGCGAAAGAAAAGTAGAGTCAGACATAAAGCCTAAGTAAGTCTAGGACTATTCAGTCTATGAATAAAGAACTGGGTATGATAAGTATAAACTAGAAATGGGAAAGCACCATAAACTAAGTTAAGTTGTCTAGAGTTGAACATACTATCGTACCCCATATTAATCTCTGCATCCATATAAACTGGTTCCCAACAGGCACCCCATAATCAGGGTGAAGTGATTCGTTTCTAACGATCGGCTCCTACTCGCATAGTTACATGTGTCTTACGGCCCCCGATGTTGTAGTTACCTATGCTGGTCCCACCATGGGGTGTATCAAGTCCCATGGTGGCGGCCCGACACAATCCTAGAATGCACAGGTATGCTACTAGTGCCCAGTGCCTTATTTTTCTACGCCGGAGTGTGTGCACGCCCGCACCCCGTTAGAACCTACACTGCTGCACCACCGCCGTCGATTTGACCTCTTACAGTCAGCCCAGTAATCGTGCCCCACCCTGCCTAGTTCAGGGTATCCTGATACACCTTGTAGGGTTACTGCTGAAAAGGGTCCCCCGCTACTAGGTTTTCTATTTCTAGCCAACATGCTAAGTTGGTTAAGTGTTTTGTAAACCTAACCCCCAATCAGTCTGTATAGTTTAGCATGTTCCATTTTGATTAAGTATTAATATAATTTACTTAATCCTATCAATCCTGACTCAGCCTTAATTGTCTTATTAAAGCCTCGACCTCTCACATTAGACAGGTATTGTTGTGGCTGCCTGTTGCCGGTTGGGTCCGGGCAGTCTTACGCCACAACTCAGTCTAACCTCGGGTCCTTATTGGGCTCCGTGTTTAACCACCCACATTGGATAGGTATTGTTGTGACTACTGGACAGCCGGGCGGTTCCGGGTAGGTTTACATCACAACTCAATCCAACCTCGGGTTAAACACATCGTTTACATATTTTGTCTCTTTCCTTTTTATATGTAAATATTTGCGGCCCATTATTCAAATTCATCTTTATTGGGTAAAATTTATTTATGCCACTTAATTGTTTTTCATGGTTGTTGGCATGCGTCAAACATGCCACACATATGTTCTATGTTTTAACCCCATCGTCATTACCCCCGTTTTATACGTTCACTAAAATATAACATATGTTGGGTTTAACATTTAAACCCAACTTAGCCACATGAAAAAGGGGAGGCTTATAACATGGAGTTTGTATCTTCTAAGTGAAATAAAAAGGGGAGTGTGAACGCATAAACTTGCAACATAACGATCTAATTAACATGAATTAGGCATATGTGAACTTGCATGGTAACAGCATATAATCATGGCATAAACATACTTAAACATGAATCATTCTATTCATATGATCATAGCATAAACATACCTAAACATGAATCATGGTTTTTAATCTATTCATGTAAACTTGCAATTGGAATGTAAATCTAACTTAATTTATGTGTTACATATATCACCATATGATTTTTATAACAACATAGGCCTAAACATGGTTTCAACTAGGCATAACACCAAACATAGTTTAGTCATGTTCATAAAAATGCTTACTTTTGTTTCTAATACAAAAGTATGATTTGCCAATTCCAACATAGATTCATATAAACCATATTACTTAGTCGAATCCAATTACACACTGAAAGTGATCATAAAAGTATGTACATCATATTGGTATAATAGTGAATCATATACTTGCATGAATCCCAAATAAAATACCACAACATATGGTTGTTAACATGAATCATATACTTGTATGAATCCCAAATAAAATACCACAACATATGGTTGTTAACTTCCAACATAAATCACATACTTGCAAATATCCAATCGTATACCATAACATTTCCAAATCGTTTAGAATCAAAGCAACATACAAGTATAGATTATTATCGCCACAATTCCATTTCTCACATTACACAAATCAAAACACAATTATTTATTCACATCGGAATAGCACTCTACTTACAACGTATGACGAATCTTCAATTCAGGAATCTGAATTCTGAATTTGGAGATGCTATCCTTTGTTGTAGGTGTTGTTTTGATTTAATTGACGTTGCTTTAAGCTTTCGAATTATCTCCTAATTGCCTCTCAATTCCTGACGACTATTCCTAGTCTTTCCTCAGCAGCATTACGGTCTCATCTCCATTTTTGTTTGTGTGAATTAGGGTGAGTCTTAGGTCCTTTTTATAGAGTTTGTGAGTTGATTAGGACCGTCGATGGAGCTTGGTTTAATAATAGCCGTTCGTTTGAAGGAGAGACCAATCAAGAGCTAACACCTAGCCCTAGTGACAAGGCAAGGCTCAGAAAATCGACCAAACATAGACCAGGCCAGCCAGGGGGGGCTGGGTTCGACCTGGCTTTGGGGCCAGGTCGACACTCCAGTCGACATCGTGTCGACTTGGCAGTCGACACGGGTGACCCAGGTCGACTACCCTATCGACCTGGGTAGCCCCGGGTCGACTACCAAGTCGACCTGGGTGCCTTGGGCGGGAAAATTCCCGCCCTTGCCAATCCGACCCGATTTTGAATTTTGAATTGGTTTTTCTGAGCTGTTTTGGTCTGTTTGAATTTTAAACTGAATTCTGA
Organism: Allium sativum; assembly: GCA_030737875.1. Classification (NCBI taxonomy): domain Eukaryota; kingdom Viridiplantae; phylum Streptophyta; class Magnoliopsida; order Asparagales; family Amaryllidaceae; genus Allium; species Allium sativum. The sequence continues at coordinate 199,563,808 of CM060909.1, read as the reverse complement.
AACTTCCGGAGGCCATATCTTCTTCATACGGAGTCCGTTTTACGCAAACTCGGACTCTATCTCAAGAAGAATTCCGAGACGTACGCAATGGCATATCCCGTTTCCCTTAATTCTTTGATTTGAAATTAGTTATACTTTAATTTGTGAATTTCACTGTTATAGAATACACGGGGTGTTACATATTATTAACTAGAAAACAAAATTAAAGGTGTGAAGTTCTCACCGACTAGCTAATCCAAACGCCTCGACTCTTCTTATGTAGAAGTCATCGCTGTTCTCGCCTTTTTTCACTTTTGTTGCCCGTAGCCACTACATATATAAAAATTACCTTTTTATATTGTTGCTATGTATATAAAAATCATATTTTTTTATAATCACGCTATATGGATAAAAATTCTATTTTTATACCGCTACTGTATAGATAAAAATTCTATTTTTATACCGCTACTACATATATTTTTACAACGCTTCTTCTTCTATAAAATTGATATTTATATATATTTCTACTTCTTATATAAAGATCGAATTTTTATCTATATAAAAATCTCAACTTATATTTTAAACAAAATCACTTCTTTATATTGTTAATTCGCTACAACACATATAAAGATCGTATTTTTATAATGTCTACTATATAAAGATAATATTTTTATATTCTCCATTATAAAAAAATCATATTTTTATTACTTCTTCTTTATAAAAATTATGTTTTTACTATCATACCTATATAAAAATCATGTCTTTAATATGCCACCAGTATAAAAATTATATTTTTAACTTTTCTATATTATAAAAATTATATTTTTAATTCACTACATAAACAAAAACCATATTTTTCTTCTCTAATTTCATGACAGAAATCCTATCTTTATCGGCTCTTTACATATAAAAGATTATATTTTTATATCTTTGCTTTCAATATAAAAATCTTATTTTTATACAATAAAAGATCTCACCTTTACATACACAAAAATTCGACCTTTATGTTTCTAAAACTGAAATAAAAATCAGAACTTCATGTTAATCAAAACCACACCTTTCATATATTTAAAAATCAAAGCTCTTCATATGTGGAAAAACAAAATCTATACATTGAAAAATTAAACTAATTACAACATAAATAAATAAAAATACGAAAAGGAAGAAAAGCTCACATCTTTCTCAGAAGGGGTGGAGCTCGCGCTCGCTGGTGCTTGGGAGGGTCGTTGTCTCGTCGATTGAGGGCGAAGTTCTTGCTGGCCGTGGGGGCTATCGCAGGCAGAGGCGGGGGCTGTGGGTGTCGGGGTGTTGCACGTCGGTATCAGAGGAGGGGATGGGTGGTGCTGGCAATTTGCGGAGGAAGGCGGTGGAGGGTTCGGGCTGAGGGAAATCGAACGAGGGGGGGGGGGAAAGGGGATCGCGCTCTGGCGCGAGAGGGGGTGTCGAGGGGGGGGGGACTTGGTGCGGTGGAGGTAGAGAGGAGGGCGGCGCTCCCCCTACGGCGGCACGATGGGCGGTGGGGCGGCGCTCCACCTCCTTCCTTTTCTTTCTCTTCTCTTTTTTTATTGTAATTTGAACGACAGGGGGGGTTAGAGAATAAATATAAATATATTATATTATTTTTAATTTCAAAAAGTTGACTTTTTCATACGACCTCTAAACGAGGCCCACCGCCTGTCGTCCATAGCTAATTACCCCCATTATGAACACAATGGGATATGTATCGCAAGCTAATTCGATCGTTTAGACCTGTTTTCTTCAAAATCAAAATATAACTCAATATATTGAATTTGAACGCACATTTCAATTTACCGGGGTCACATATTAACTCGAAAAATTCCAGAAAAATATTTTCTATCTTCGTATTGACGATACGGTCCTAACAAAACTAGTTTCATCAATTTCTGAGACCGTTTGAAAAATGGCCAATTTCCAGTCGATTAAAATCAATTGAAACTGGTCAAACGCGTTTTCCTTTGCCACGCTCACATATTGATTCGAAAAATTACAAATTTTGAAACCTAGCAATAACTTGACATCTTGGATCCAACAAAAGTGGTTTCGTCGCAATCCGAGGTCGTTTGCAAAATTTCCACTTTTATGGGCCAGAATTCCATAGCGACTATTCTGAATTTTCATTTGGACATAACTTTTGATTCCCGCTATGAAATTTTGATTTTTTGGATTCGTTGGAAAGATATTCTCAAATAGATTCTATTATTTTTGGTTTCGCTAAAATCCGGTTTATTTTTCACCCGGTACATTCATTTGAATTTTGAAATCGAATTATCGAACTACCGCACCATTTTCAATTCCTTTTATAATTATAAATAATTATTTATATTCTAACGACGATCTATATAATATATATGTTCGAATTCCATTCAAAATAAATTTCTCGTGGTTATTATTTAAGATAATTCATTTTAAATGATCAAAATTGGCTAAAATTGCCAAAATAAAAATTTTAAATTGGCTCGGATTTCCGGGTTATTACAGTTTCCTTGGATCTTGATTTTGGGAATTTTTCTATTAAGTTAGGTCTATCCATGTTCTTGAACCTAGATTGTTATTCAACCCTTTTCATGTTCATAATGTTATCAGGTCTATGCCTGCGACGTTTTAGTCAATTTATTCAGTATATTTATTAGATCTGTAAGTCGTGAATTTGGGATTATCATCTTATGCCTATCTTTTCATGGTATTCTTGTTTATTCCCTTTTATCTACGAATCTAGATTGACCTATAATCTAGACTGAATCACGATTACGCAAACGATGGGAATACGATTTGGGCAGAATATGCAACTAACATGAATGTGATTGAAAATTTGGAAGTTTGGTATAACATGAAATTTATATAATTTGGCATAATAAATATGTTGGCATGATCTGAATTGGCTATAATAGTGAGTAGTTTGCGTGCATTGGGCGTAAGCGGTAAATTGTTAATTGGCCGCAAAACATGTAGTTGGCATGTGAATCTAGTTTTAGCATAAATTGTAAACTAGAATATTAAATCTAGTTCTAGCAGGAATTGTAAAATTGGATATTTAATCTAGATTGGGTCAAAAACGTAAATACGAACATTAAGTCTATATTAGGCTTAATACTTATTTGGAACGCCAAATATATGGCATAGTGATTTTGGGCATGACTATTATAGCGAGTTTGGGAAGGTGGGTTATAGCCTATTCTGATTAATAACTTGAAATTACATGTAATTGTCATGTTTAGCATAATCATGGTTAGTGACACTTAATTTGGTAAAATCTTATAAACATGATTTAGAGGGAAAGTGGGCCATAATAGTAATTGTTGATAATGTACAATAGAAGAGTAATTATGGCGTAAGTAAATTAGGAATAATTTACATGAAGAATTTGTCCTAAATGAGAAATGTGTACATTGTAGAAAACACAAATATGCCTAACCTGAGGTTAGATTGAGTAACGGTATAAGACTGCCCGGAACCGTCCGACAAATCCAGCAACCGTAACAATACCTATCTAATGTGGGTGGTTAGAGCATTGAGCCCAAAAGGACCCGTGGTTAGACTGAGTTGCGGTGTAAATCTGCCCGGAACCGACCGGCACATCCAGTAACCGCAACAATATCTGTCTAATGTAAATGGTTGGTTCTTTAAATGAATAATTTAAAGCTAAGAAACAGTTAAGCAAGAATGGGTGGGGTTAAGTAAAATACACTTAGCCAATTTAACATGTTAACTAGACTAGAAGGTGGGGTTAAGTGAAATACACTTAGCCAATTTAACATGTTAACTAGACTAGAAGGTGGGGTTAAGTAAAATACACTTAACCAATTTAACATGTTAACTAGACTAGAAGGTGGAGTTAAGTAAGACACTTAGCCATCATAGTGTGGCAAATGAACAAGGTTAAGTTATAACATGAAGGGACAATACTTAACCATTAGAACATGTGAATTAAACAGATGTTAGGGTTAAGTCAACTAAGGGAACACTTAACCAATACAAGATGAAGGGGGTGGGGTTAAGTAATAAGAAATACTTAACCAATATAACTTGATTTGTGGTAGGGTTAAGTCAACATGAACTACTGATAACACTTAACCAGTTTAACATGACAAATGAATGGGTTAAGTTAACTTGAAATGACTAATGACACTTAACCAATCCAACAGGACGAGAAAAAGGACTAAGTAGTAAACCTTAGTTAAGAGGACTAAGTTGTATACCTTAGTTAAGAAAACGATGATTCAGGAAACTAAGTAGTAAACCTTAGTTAAGGGAACTAAGTAGTAAACCTTAGTAGAATACGAGAAGGAGCGAACGTCCATATGATCTTAAAGAAGGCTCCAACGGACTGGGGTACGAACCACGCGGCTTCGAGGGGACGTGAGGGTACTCTTGGTATCCCTCTGTGAGGCTGCAGATGATCCTCCTGGGCTCACAGAGGTTAAGGTCTGCATTAGAAGAACCAAGGGTATGCCTTGGTTGCAATATAAGGCAACCTAAAGACTAGGATGGACCAGCGTGATTCGGCGAAACCAGTAGCCCTGTGATATCAACTCGTCGTCTACCTACCATATTGAGTCAATCGAGATACGTAAAGAGGAAAGGCGGAGAACTCCTAAAGACCATATACTTGCTATCTTGTTATGGTTCCTCATTTTTCAAGGTTTGCCTTTCATTAGTTGACGGAGGGGTCAGGTGGGACCATGGCCACTGGAAAAACAGACCTTAGCATCTGCCTCGGCAGATATCTGAAAGCTCCCGATCGAGTTCTGTGTTTCTTAATTTGCCCTGCCATGAGACTCGGGTCGCACATATAGAGGACATGTGCATCCAGACAGTGATAACGATCCATGACACATACGTGGGGAAAGTCTAGGAACATATACCGCTCTGGGTATTGTGTCCTAGAGTAGGGGCGTCGTTCGATAGGTAGCATAATCCCTAGTTGGACCTAGGTCGCGTAAACCCTAAAATCCGAGAAGCATTAGATAAGTCGCGTAAACCCTAGTTGAATCTAGGAAGCACTCGATAAAAAAAACCCTAGATTAGATCTACGTAATAAATAATAAATGTACGCCTGAAGGCAACCACAATTACAGGGATTGGGGGCACGTTATCATTTTATAAAGATTACTAGTTGGGTCACTAGTCAGGTGGTGCTGAGATATAAACCAGAATAACAGGGTAATCACGAAGAAGAGAAAGTATGGAAGCATATTCAGTTTACTAATGTATTCAGCTTGTCGGTAGATCTAGTTTATTAGTACATTCGGTTTTATCTTGCCTTAGCATATCTTGCGTTATCTTGTTAGCCCTATCATCATGGCATTGTCTTGTATTCAGTTAAATTCATGTCATGTTGTTTTTACCTGTTCACATGCTGAAAGTTACTGAACTTACCAGACTTTATGTCTGACTCTGTTTTCTTTCGCTCTCTTGTCTTCCGTTTCCCCCACTCCATGTTCGCAGGGAGGGAATATTACTACTTTTCTCAGTTTTCTTTCAAAGCTTGAAGATTAGTCGAAGTTTTCCTTGGATTCACTTTTCCATTGCCATGGCTGGCTCATACTACATTGGGAAATATAAAAGTTATTTTATGCTTCTTTATTTTGTAAGACAGATACTCTGGTATTGGAAAACAATTGTTGTACAAACTATTTTATCAATAAAGTAAAGTTTTATTTTCCGCTGTTTTAATTTTGTCTGTCTTGTAATTTATCTACATCTTTTACCTATAATGCTTCACAGAACTTAGTGCATTCCCTTTGTGAGTGACACTAACGGATGTAGGGTGTTACACGTGGTATCAGAGTTGAAGGTTACCGGATCAGATAAAAGATTTGAAATTTTTTTATTTTCAACGGTTTTAAAAGAAGCATTTTCAAAAGAAAAGTTTTGTTTTAAATGCATATTCCCCAAAAGCCATACGCATTATCTTCTGATCCTCTGTTTGAATTCTTGTCCCCTTCTTTCTTGAGTCTTTGGGGCTCCTGGCTTTCTGGGAGGTAACCTCATCGCGGCACGGTTCCGTAGGATTGATAAGACTACGATACCTATCGAAGGGCAAAGTAGGCATGCCCGACTTCCATCTATAGCCATAGTAGTTTCACCTGCATCTAGTTTTCTTTCAAGCTTTGAAGGGTTTTCCATGCGATGGAGGCAGCTTTTGAGAAACTTGTCAATATGATTACACAGGGATGGTAAAGATGAGGATGAGGGAGTTTGGCTAGAGAACTCAATGCAAGGATGAGAAATTCATGGATATAAATTCGACTCACGAATAAAGAAGGAATTATAAAACATGAGACGAGAGGGAGTATCTTTTCCATGGTATAATAGGGCATATAATTAAGGACAAGGGCAAGGACGAGGGACAGGATTTTCAGAAGGGCGAGTTCATGTTTTCACCACCAGAATACCTGAGAGAGAGATAGTAAAAGTCTCTGTTGGAAAAATTTAGCTTTTCGTTTTGATCAACCAGTTAGTACTCTTTTGATCTTAGCACTCCATATTCGTTTATACCCACTTCCATAGTTGAGTCTCTACACCTTAGTACTTGTATAGTAGAAGACCCCATTAGTGTCTCAAATCCAATTGGTGGTTCGGCCAGTTTACCTTTGGTTTGTAAGGATTTGAGAATAACTATATTAGGTGTTGAGTTTAAGCGTAATGCTTATGTTTCTGGTTCCATGGGCTATGGGTTGATTCTAGGCACGGGTTGGTTGGCTAGTAATTCTGAAAGGAGGGTAGTTAGATTTTTGACTTGCCTTGGAAATACCCTCGAGATTCTGTGTAAAGAATCAATTAGGCTTAGCTAGTTAGAATCGCTTAATGCATTTATCGACGATTTGCAATCCGTTAGGGTAGTCCATGAGTACGCATATGTTTTTGATTAGGTTAGGAATTCACCCCTAAAACGCGGGATAGACTTCCGCATGTATCCAGTTGACAATGAAAAGCCAACTATCCGATCAATGACAGTTTTGGAAATGGAAGTCAAGAAGCTTCGCAATCGTGAAGATTAATTAGACAAGGTATAGAATAGTGAAGCTCAGGAAGATGCGACTTAGAAGACTGAAGACTAGATACACGCATCATACCCTTTTTCTTATGGGTACATCCTTGATCTCTTTTTCTAGGAATTTTATGCATACTTTCTAGCTTTTAAGGTATATCCTCTAGGGCGTATCATCGATCCTTAGGTAGAAGCCAATGGATGTAAACATGTATTTGAAACATGTTATGATTGATGGTTGCAAATGGTTGCTCGTGGATGCATATACAAACCATAGGCGCTTGAACGACTCAGTCACTTTCATATTGCATTCACATATTTGTATTTGCTTAACGGATTTAACTTGATATGTTATCATATGGATGTTGCATATGGATGAATGGCTATGCACACATGTAGTATTTACATAACCAGGGATGCTTGCATACATGATTGGACGCATGGCACTGACATAATTCGCATTAAGGAGGTCAACTGAATCAGTAGACCGCCTGATTTTGCATTAGATAAAGACATATACACACACTATGCATATGGACATGAAAGCATTAGAAGTCTTTTTAAGGACAATGAACGCCTGTGGTTGAATGGTTGAGTAGATGGGTGATTGGATAGTAGGACACAATGTTCCTAACTTGAAGATTTCGGGGACGAAATCCTTTTAAGAGGGGGAGAATGTAACACCACGTAATTCTGTAACATTAAGTTTCACAAATTAAAGTATACTTAATTCTAAATGAAAGAATTGAGGGAAATGGGTTACGCCATTGCGTTCGTATTGGAATTCTGCTTGAGATAGAGTCCGAGTTTGCGTAAATCGGACTTCGTATGAAGGAGTTATGGCCTCCGGAAGTTTTAGAATTCGATTTAAAATTCAAACAGCCCGAGAACAAGTTCAAAATTCAAAACTGGACCAGAACTGGGCTGGGCGGGAATTTTCCCGCCCAGGACCCAGGTCGACCAGGGGGTTGACCTGGGTGTCGACCTGGGTACCTAGGTCGACTATGTAGTCGACCTGGGGGTTGACCTGCAGGTCGACCTGCTTGGTCGACTTGACCTACTTTGTCTGGTCCTGGCTCGGTTTCTTTGGCTTGGCTGTGTCACTAGGGCTGATTTGTCACTTTCTGATTGGCTCCTCTTGGTGTGTATGGTCTGGATTCACTCTATGATCATCTGACGGCTCAAATCAATCTGAAATTCTATAAATACAACCCAACACTCAACCTAAATTCACACAAATAAAATAGAGCTAGAGCTGTCATGCTGCTGGAAGGAAGCCAAGAATAACCTCCACTTGAAGAAAACTTAGAGACGAACAAATCTAAATTAAAACTAAAAATCAAAGCAACGTTTATCTACCCAAAGGGAAGCATCTCAATTCCAGAACTCAGAATCCAGAATTCAAGTTCGTTGTTTGTTGTAAGTCAGTTACTTTTTAGATTCAAACGTCTAGATCTAATTGAGGCATGTTATTAAATGGATATAAGAATATGCCTAATCCTTTCGTTTGAATCGGTACTTGTATATGCGTTCGGATCTAATTAAGAACTATTGTGACGAGACTGTGCCTATGCCTATGATGTTGAAACTATTGTTAATGGCCTAAGATTATGACTATGAACATAAGATTATTGCCTATGACTATGAACATAAGACTATGCCTATGCCTATGACTGTGAACATAAGACTATTGCCTATGCCTATGACTGTGAACAATAGATTATTGCCTATGACTATGACAAGGACCATTGTGGCTAATCACCTATGATTTATGACTATGAGATTATTGCTTAGGATTATGACTATGAAATTGGATCTAAGCTTGATTTTCTATTTAGACCTATTCTTAATTATCCTTGGATCTTGATTTTGGGAATTTTTCTATTAAGTTAGGTCTATCCAAGTTCTTGAACCTAGATTGTTATTCAACCCTTTTCATGTTCATAATGTTATCAGATCTATGCCTGCGACGTTTTAGTCAATTTATTCAGTATATTTATTAGATCTGTAAGTCGTGAATTTGGGATTATCATTTTATGCCTATCTTTTCATGGTATTCTTGTTTATTCCCTTTTATCTACGAATCTAGATTGACCTATAATCTAGACTGAATCACGATTACGCAAACTATGGGAATACGATTTGGGCAGAATGTAGTGACCCGGGATTTTGTCGACTTTGGTTATCGCCATAAACTCAATGATGACTAACCAAACATCAAAAAATACCAGTCATTAGTGAAAGAAATTAGAGGGTGAGGAAAGATAAGATAGAAAACTAGAATAGAAGAAGAAGAAGAAGAACACAACATCAGAGTAACACAAATCTCATAGCGGAACGAATAAATATATTTCATAACATAACTTTGAAATACAAATCTGCACTTGAATATACATATCATTATCAAAGTACAGCACTTACAACACAGCGGAAATAACTATAATTATATGCTCCTGAAGCCTCCTGCTCCAAGCTCTTCCAGTATATCTGTAAATCCTGACTACTTGACTGCCCGTACAAAATTGGGCACCCAAGAGTTTAGGGAAAACAACAAAATAAACTCCGGGTCAGACATGGGACTGGTATGAGTAAAACAGTTAAAAAAGTTCGAACAAGTAAACGATATCTCATAAGACCACGCCGTATAACGGAATGGGTTTTTCCCTTATGAGAATCCAAATTTATCTTTATATCAAAAACCTTTTGATATTACAATAATGTCTATCAACCACAATATAATAATCATCTAGCAGAAACGCTTTCATCTCACGTTCTACATATATGGTATACAATCAAAACCGCAAGCACGTATTGGGTAATGGATTTCCAACTATGACAAGGTATGGAACCACCTTCCGCTAGTGTACCTCTAGAGAGGAATACACTGGGTTCAACAAGAACATCTTGCAACCCGGCCACACATGACCGACCACTCATTTCGCTTGAGTGTATCGAATGTATATCACCAACGGTTGGGATCAGCGACCGTTTCTTGAATGGGATAGCATGAACAATAGATTTTTAGAAGTAAATGAAACTCTAGATCAGGTGATTATACACCCTACTTCGGTGCGACCGGCTTAGCCATGCTGCCTGCCCGATTTCTGTCATTTACCGGATGATGAGGCTAGAAGCTACGCTTTATCATCACATCAAATTCAATTTGAATGCCACATTGTCAAATCCATCAAATCACCGATTAACGTCCTCAACCATACATTATGTGTTAGCTAAAAGAAGTTTCCTTCTCCGCTTCCACTCTTGGTACGGTTAGAGAGATCAATATACGTGATCGTCTGGAAATACTCTATCAGACATCCGTCCATACAAGTCATCCAGGAATAGGATGAACCGAAGGCACTATTCTGTAAATAGGATAGCCCTTGCATAACTCCATCTTCAATTTCCTTTGGCATATATGATTCGCAATGCTTATGCCAATACAGAGTGGTTCTTTGGTTAATAATCCAACCGGTCTATCCATATTAACAACGTTAAAATGGTCAAAACTTCGATAGTCTGTGATTTAACTATCGAAGAAAAACAGGTGTGCAAACAACGATATTGTTTCCAAATGGAAATTTATATCGATCAAACATCATTCAACATTTATCTCTTTATTTCATTAATTTACTTATCTCTTGTTTCCCTATATTCAATATTTATTATTTTCTAAATTTGGAAAATATACGTTATTAACAATGGAAAACATTTCCATTTCTTGTTTTCTTTATTAGAAAACATTTCTGGTTTCTTATTTGGAAAACATTTCCAAAGCTTCTTCATTGGGCTTAGACGGATGTTTAAACAAACCATCACGATGCCAACTCAAACCATTTCCTTTAATTACTAAATTTACTTAACCATCCTTTACTATCGAACCTTAACCATTCCTTAGTTAAAAATGAAGTCAATCAAGTTGGGGTAATACTACCTCTCAGACCTTAACTGAACAACATTTCTAACCTTGAAATAAACAAAGTTCACCCTTCTAATTCTTTAACAAACTTCCTTACGTAACTCTCTTTCGAATCATCTCTATTCGATAATTCTTTCCTTTGAATAAGGTATATTCGATAACTCTATTCAATTTACTCTATTTGATTAACCCTTATCGATTAACTCTATTGGACTAACGCTATTGGATTAACTCTATTGGACTAACGCTGTTGATTTACTCGTTTCATTTAACTCCTTTCGAATAAACTATTTTCGATAACTCCTTTTACTCTATTCGAATAAACTATATTCAATTAACTCTATTTACATTATATTCGAATAACTATATTCGATTACCTCATTTGCTTTAACTCAAATCGATTAACTCCAACTGGTTTAACTCTAACTGGTTAACTCTAATTGATTAACTCTAATTGATTAACTCCAATTGGTTTAACTCTAACTGGTTAAATCTAATTCATTAACTCCAATTGATTAACTCTAACCGGTTAACTCTTATTCGAATAACAAATATTCGATTAACTGTATTCAACTGACTCGACTCGACTAACCCCTTTCGAATAACTAATTCGATTTACTACTTTCGAATACCATATTCGATTTAACTCCTTTTGAATAACTAATTCGATTTACTACTTTCGAATACCATATTCGATTTAACTCCTTTCGAATAACTAATTCGATTTACTACTTTATTCGCTTTATAAAGATTTCCTTTTTAACAACATTTATTCATTTTAAAGATTTACTTTTAGTAACGGTTCTCCACTTTAAAATGATCTCCTTCTTATAATAATTTCCTTTTTATAAAATTTTTTCCCTTTTTCTAAATATCTCATATTTATAAATATTCCAATTTATAAATATTTCTTATTTATAAATATTCCATTTATAAATATTTTATTTTCAAATATCACTTTGAAAATATTCCCTTATCAACATTTCGGTATGTTATGGTATTCAACATATCAAATCACGATGATCAGTATCGTCCAAACACATATAATCGACAATAGATTATATATCACATCATATATCACAATATATGAAAAACAGTAAAATAAATGTTGAGGAATCCAGTTGGGTTCCTCCAACCTGTTTCCCTGCATCCACAGATGTTAAACAATATAGATAACATCACTTTCAGTTTCATATGATATATTCTGTTAAACAGAATCAATATAGAAATTCAACTAACTGACTAGCAGTTCAATCAAACAGTCAACACACAGTCAATCAGCCAATATTTAACAGTTCTAAAAATACAACATGAAATTATAAACTGTTCAGAGTTAGTGAGATTTACTCACATTGGACTATCACCGTTAATTAATGATAATTATCGTCGATTCAGATCGACAATTTATTTCGCCATAAATTGTAACGAGCTCGGATTCGCTCCCAGTCAATTCCATGGCGTAGCCACCGTCCATACGATCCTATCGGATCTTGTTTTGCTGAATTTCGATAACATACGAGCAAGTTATCATCATTTGAATTTTATACATTAAAAATATCAATTTAAGCCTTAAATTGTAAATTGGGCTTTATCCTGAACATCGGCCCACCCAACATTCCCAGGCCCGCGTCCCATTCATCTTTCTCCTTCTACATGATTTGAACGTAGCTCCAACAGCAAACTCCTTGGCCTCCTTTCTTCCTACAGTTCTTCATTTGAAGTTTCCCATCCTCCTCCTCTTTTCAAACCCATCTCCTTTATCACGTATCCCTCCCCAGTATGACTGTATACACACCACGAGACAAAACCTCCCTGCAACTCCTCCTGTTCGCACCCTTATTCTCACCATTTAAACTCAAACAAAGCCACCTGCTCCACACGTTTTCCTTCTTCTAATCCATCCCATGTTGAACGTCCCTCTCCCTTATTTCTTTACTTCCCACGTTGTTAACTCCTTTCAGACTTTAAACTCCTCCTTCTCTTCTTCTTATTTCTTTACGTCTTCACCTTCCATTGCCTTATGTTGTACATGCACAGCATGTCCCCCCCTCTCAACGCATGTATTCCCACGTCCACCCATCACATTATCAAGCTCGGACCCCACTCTTCCTCACGGTTTTTAGGACTACCGTGTTGCTATTGTGCTTCCTTCTGCATGGGAACACGCTCAGGTCCTCACGTCACTACACTCGCACCATTTGTTTCACTTCAGGAACCGAAACCCCCATCCTTAAAATGTTTCACCCTTCTTCAAACCATAAAACACTTGACAGTAGCCACTCATGAACCCAGTATTTTATTTCCGTATTTTTTGTTTTTATTTATGAAGATCAAAGTCCTTGTTTTTGAGTAAGAACAGACGGCGGAACTGAAATAGGTTTAGAAAAATAAAAAAAAGTATTTATATAAGGATTTTATTTTGAGGATGAATAGGCTCCACGTTTTCCCTTGTTTGGCGGAGGAATAGATGATGTGTGGCTTGTTTTGAAGGCCATGATTCATGTGTTGAGGATCGGTTCCACATTGCTTTTACTATCATGTATTCAAATTCATCAAACTTCTCTTCTACTTTCGGTAGTTTCTTTATTTACTTTGAGTGCTTGTTCCCATAATAATATTTAGTATATTCAAATATACACACGGTTATGAGAAGTAGTGGGTATGTATGTATGGAAAGGAATGGGTATACATATTCCATTCATACACTATAGCATACTCATTTTCTAAAATTTTGCCCACGAATGAACTGCTACGGACAAAAATGAAAATACCATCGTGATGAGCAAGGTGTCCTGACTCCAGAAATATAATAATACCGATAGATTAACTTATATTCTGAAACCCCAAAATCGCTGATTAAGGGTGCAAAATACTCCAATTAAAATTTTGCTTATTTATTTAATTAAAAATTACAGTAAAATTCTAAAAATCAAATTATCAATATGTCTCAATAGAACCTTGTCTAAATTCAAACCCGATCTATAGTTATATCGAATAAACCGTTATGGTCGATAAACGATTTTATAGCGACTATTTTAAAATTTGATTTAGACATAAATCAAAATCTACACGACGAAATCCCGATTTTTCTCTTCCACTAGAAAGATATACTCCACCAGCTCCACACGTTTCTTGTTTCACAGAAATCCGGCTTAAAACGAATCCTGTACATTCAGTTGAAGTTCGAATTGCCAATTTACGAACTGCAGCGCCATTTCAAGCTCGTTTATAATTATATTATAAACTATACGTTCAACTGTCTACGATTGAATATATTCGTTATTCAAATTCAATTCCAAGTTGAATTAAATATCACAGATGATCCGGTTCACACCATATCGTCATTTTGGCCAATTCTGATTATTTCAGAATTAAATATAGTATTTAATTATTATTTTAATTAAATATTCACCATTATTAAATTCCACGACCATTAAATTCTCTAAACCACCATTTCAAAAATTAAATAAATTAATTATAATACCTCTGCCAATGCGGGTCATTACACAGAATATGAAACTAACATGAATGTGATTGAACATTTGGAAGTTTGGTATAACATGAAATTTATATAATTTGGCATAATAAATATGTTGGCATGATCTAAATTGGCAATAATAGTGAGTAGTTTGCGTGCATTGGGCGTAAGCGGTAAATTGTTAATTGGCCGCAAAACATGTAGTTGGCATGTGAATCTAGTTTTAGCATAAATGGTAAACTAGAATATTAAATCTAGTTCTACCAAAAATTGTAAAATTGGATATTTAATCTAGATTGGGTCAAAAACGTAAATAGGAACATTAAGTCTAGATTAGGCTTAACTACTTATTTGGAATGCCAAATATATGGCATAGTGATTTTGGGCATGACTATTATAGCGAGTTTAGGAAGGTGGGTTATAGCCTATTCTGATTAATAACTTGAAATTACATTTAATTGTCATGTTTAGCATAATCATGGTTAGTGACACTTAATTTGGTAAAATCTTATAAACTTGATTTAGAGGGAAAGTGGGCCATAATAGTAATTGTTGATAATGTACAATAGAAGAGTAATTATGGCTTAAGTAAATTAGGAATAATTTACATGAAGAATTTGTCCTAAATGAGAAATGTGTACATTGTAGAAAATACGAATATGCCTAACCCGAGGTTAGATTGAGTTACAGTATAAGACTGCCCGGAACCGCTCGGCAAATCCAGCAACTGTAACAATACCTATCTAATGTGGGTGGTTAGATCATTGAGCCCAAAAGGACCCAAGGTTAGACTGAGTTGCGGTGTAAATCTACCCGGAACCGACCGGCACATCCAGTAACCGCAACAATATCTATCTAATGTGAGTGTTTGGTGCTTTAAATGAATAATTTAAAGCTAAGAAAAAGTTAAGCTAGAATGGGTGGGGTTAAGTAAAATACACTTAGCCAATTTAACATGTTAACTAGACTAGAAGGTGGGGTTAAGTAAAATATACTAAGCCAATTCAACATGTTAACTAGACCAGAAGGTGGGGTTAAGTAAAATACACTTAACCAATTTAATATGTTAACTACACTAGAAGGTGGAGTTAAGTAAGACACTTAGCCATCACAGTGTGGCAAATGAACAAGGTTAAGTTATAACATGAAGGGACAATACTTAACCATTAGAACATGTGAATTAAACAGATGTTAGGGTTAAGTCAACTAAGGGAACACTTAACCAATACAAGATGAAGGGGTGTGGTTAAGTAATAAGAAATACTTAACCAATATAACTTGATCTGTGGTAGGGTTAAGTCAACATGAACTACTGATAACACTTAACCAGTTTAACATGACAAATGAATGGGTTAAGTTAACTTGAAATGACTAATGACACTTAACCAATCCAACAGGACGAGAAAAAGGACTAAGTAGTAAACCTTAGTTAAGAGGACTATGTAGTAAACCTTAGTTAAGAAAACGATGATTCAGGAAACTAAGTAGTAAACCTTAGTTAAGAAAACTAAGTAGTAAACCTTAGTAGAATACGAGAAGGAGCGAATGACCATCTGATCTTAAAGAAGGCTCCAACGGACTGGGGTACGAAGCACGCGGCTTCGAGGGGACGTGAGGGTACTATTGGTATCCCACTGTGAGGCTGCAGATGATCCGCCTGGGCTCACAGAGGTTAAGGTATGTGTTAGAAGAACCAAGGGTATGCCTTGGTTGCAATATAAGGCAACCTGAAGACTAGGATGGACTAGCGTGATTCGGCGAGACCAGTAGCCCTGTGATAGCAACTCGTCGTCTACCTACCATCTTGAGTCAATCGAGATACGTGAAGTGGAAAGGCGGAGAACTCCTAAAGACCATATACTTGCTAACTAGTTATGGTTGCGGATGGCCATAGGTTAGTGGGGGCATAGGGGGGCCTGCGTATAGTTCTCATTTTTCAAGGTGTGCCTTTCATTAGTTGAGGGAGGGATCAGGTGGGACCATAGCCACTGGAAAACAGACCTTAGCATCTGCATCGGCAGATATCTGAAAGCTCCTGACTGAGTTTCGTGTTTCTTAATTTGCCCTGCCACGAGACTCGGGTCGCACATATAAAGGACATGTGCATCTAGACAACGATAACGATCCACGACACATACGTGGGGAAAGTCTAGGAACATAGACCGCTCTGGGTATTGTGTCCTAGAGTAGGGGCGTCGTTCGATAGGTAGCATAATCCCTAGTTGGACCTTGGTCGCGTAAACCCTAAAATCCGAGAAGCATTAGATAAGTCGCGTAAACCCTAGTTGAATCTAGGAAGCACTCGATAGAAAAACCCTAGATTAGATCTAGGTAATAAATAATAAATGTACGCCTAAAGGCAACCACAATTACAGGGATTGGGGGAACGTTACCATTTTATAAAGATTACTAGTTGGGTCTCTAGTCAGGTGGTGCAGAGATATAAACCAGAATAACAGGGTAATCACGAAGCAGAGAAAGTATGGAAGCATATTCAGTTTACTAGTGTATTCAGCTTGTCGGTAGATCCAGTTTATCAGTACATTCAGTTTTATCTTTCCTTAGCATATCTTGCTTTATCTTTTTAGCCCTATCATCATGGCATTGTCTTGTATTCAGTTAAATTCATGTCATGTTGTTTTTACCTGTTCACATGCTGAAATTTACTGAACTTACTAGACTTTATGTCTGACTCTGTTTTCTTTCGATTTCTTGTCTTCCGTTCCCCCCACCCCCCAGGTTCGCAGGGAAGGAATATTACTACTTAGCTCAGTTTTCTTTCAAAGCTTGAAGATTTGTCGAAGTTTTCCTTGGATTCACTTTTCCATTGCCATGGCTGGCTCGTACTACATTGGGAAATATAAAAGTTATTTTATACTTCTTTATTTTGTAAGACAGATACTCTGGTATTAGAAAACAATTGTTGTACAAACTATTTTATCAATAAAGTAAAGTTTTATTTTCCGCTATTTTAATTTTGTCTGTCTTGTAATTTATCTGCATCTTTTACCTATAATGCTTCACAGAACTTAGTGCATTCCCTTTGTGAGTGACACTAACGGATGTGGGGTGTTACACAACTAATACCATCTCTCGATAATAGTGACGTCGTTCAAGTTGGGGTACTCTAATTACCTCTCAGACCTTGACCGACGACGCTTTTAACTTAAGATAATAGAAGTTTGTCACTCAAGCATCTGTTATTCAATTTCCATTTAATTTGGTTTTATAAACCATTTCCTTCTAGTTGAAAACCCACTTTACAAGTTAATTCTCTTTACTTTGTCGAGTAAACTTCCCAACCATATTTACCATTCGAATTCAATATGATTTTCCACTACCCATTTCTTACATTGGCAATTGTCTTGTAATCTTTCCACTTAAGCTATTAAACTATCCAATATCCCTTTTGCACGAATCCGTTTACCATCGATAATAATCACCACCATCTCTACTTAATAAACCTTGTCGCCATACCCGCATTTAGCTTAAAAATCATTTTTACGAACTGTCTGTAAACTCGGATTTTAATCCTTGTATAAAACTGTTATTAGATTTTGATCAAACCCTATCGCCACTTAGTTACTTCTCAGTTTAATTCCAATTAAAAGTCATCGCTTGTTTCCAATATTAACTTAGCTCGAGAGTCTTTTATAACTTATGTTTATCAAATTCTGGAATTTACAACAAAATCCTCCTATAAAACTCGTACTAGGCCTTAATCAAATCTTATCGCCACCAGATCACTTTTTAATTGAATTTCAATTAAACATATTCGCTTTAAGTATATTCATTAAAATAATAATTAAATTTAATAATAACTATATAATAATAGTTAACTTTGACATAAGCTAAAAATAGAATACTTATCATTTTAAAAATCTTATTAAATAAAAAATAACTTTATTAGCACCAAAACAGTTCGATAATTTCGTAAAAATATAGTTAACCGAAGACTAACTAACTGTTAGCACCATTCGTTAAATTTAACGAATATTCAGGAAATTCTTCATTTGATTTATTTAAATCAAATTAATCAAATTGTCAATTATCACTTAAAACCGTTGATTTTTGCCAACCACACATATCAGTTAACTGTTAACTGATTCCCATTATCATTCCCTCCTTAAATTAATTAAATAACATAATTAATTTTTAAAACATCACTTAATTGTTTATAAAACAATTATCCCATTATTACTAAGTTGTATGTTAGTTTCAGACTTTCCATTCAGAACATGACATAAGAATATGCCATATAAAACGTTTAATGATCCCATTTTGAAAAATATGATTTAATTATAAATATATTTATATGATTTCCATTTTAATTGACTTGTATAAAATAAATTTAAAACTTCAAATTAGTTATAAAAATAAATTTATAATTAAATATTACGTTAATTCGCCGGGCGGCAGAACAACATCTTAAAACAGTAAATTTGAGGCCCTCACTGCCAATCAGTTAATCAATACTGTTGAATGATTTAAAATCATAACAACAATTAATATCCATTCAACCATCACTATCTGAACAGGGTTTAATGTCAATTGGCGGTTCAATCAGTTCATGGTTAAACAACATGAAGATAAACAATATACAAAATATTTTGAGAAGTCCGGTCGGATCCCTCCAACATGTTCTTCCCTGCACCACGGGTTATTATAACATTCATGACAGTAGATAATTTTAAATAAATAAATTAATGGTTGATAATATTTAATAGCAACCATAAAATCAACCATAAGCAACCAAGGTATCCAATCAACCAATATACATGTTATTAATGGTAATCTATATTTTATACGAATTTAACACATCCTAGCATTCCAGAAAAGTGTGAGAATTAACTCACCATTAAATACGATTGACGGTTGACGCGTTTTTTCATATAATTTAAACAGATGTTTAAAATTACATATTCCAACAGCTTCCGTTTCTGACCAGACTAGCTTGTACGCGTAGTGCTTGTCCCCACGATCCCAACAGATCCTATTTCACGTGATTCCGATATCGGATCAATAAGCTATGGTCATTACAAGTTATATATGTATATATATATTATATATTATCATAATTAACTATAATTAATTATTATTATTTCACCATTAATTACCTTTGATAAAGCCATGCCACGTCAGACAGTAGAGGACGCATTTTCTCCTTCGAACCGTTTTTGCCCCGATGGTTCTTTCTCCCTGGAACCACGAACCCAATATCGTTCAACTAATCCAATCGTCGGCGCCTCAACTGACCACCGGTCCTTATGGCATATGAGCAGTCGAACCCGCCACCTCGAAAGCTTCCTCCACCTACGATCTCGAATCCCAACAGTGCACCATCGTTCCAAAAACCGACCAAGACCTGTTTTCTCTTTATGCCATTTTCAGGCCGCCTCCGGCCAAATCACGGCATCACACCACCGTGGCTGACGGCGGCACACACCCCTCGACCAACCCCCTTTAGACTGTCCTCCCCAATTCGCCACCACCGCCATGATTTTAGCCAAAAATCCACCGTATCTTCAAAACCAACCCAGAAATGACTATCTCCATTCAACTCGTCGCCGTGACCACCTCCGACCACCGAATAGCCTCAGACCAATGCCAAACGAAAGATGGAACTCCACTCTTCAATTACCCCCAGGTCCAGTCCTCTCAAATCGACCCAATCTCCCACAATCATCAAAAGAACGCAACTGACCTACTCTGTTTTTCATCAATTTCCGGCCACCACAAGTATCGATAAGTCCCCAAAGTTTTCTGCATGTCGGCCTCGACCAGATCTACGCCTTTGCTTTTAACCGCCTATGCTAATTATCGATAGATTTGAAGAAATAAATTAAAAGGATAATTTGGACTTTTTTGCAAATTTCTGAGAAATGGTGAACGGTTTGGAGAGTTCTGATTTTGACTGAGCTGTTTAGGAGTATATATAAGTGTAGATAATAATATTTTAAGCCGATGTGACGAACGATATTTTATTTCGTGTTTATAGCAATTCAAAACGCCGTTTATTGATTACCGTGCTCACATACAAACTCCGTTCGAGATGAAAATGGACGACATGCTATAATTTGACATTACAGTCCTAATGAAACTTGTTTCATCGAATTCCGAGTCTGTTTGCTAAAATGGCACTCATTCACGCCAAAATGGTCATTTTATTTACATTTTATTTTGCCACGCTCACAGAATAACTCCAATTTGCGTGAAAATTGAAATATAGCAATAATTTGCTAGTACGGCGCAATAAAATTTGTTTCGTCGAAAATGGAGGTCGTTTGAATAAAGCCCCTTTTTAAAGGGTCCAATTTACATTAAAATAAACCAATTTAAAAATACCTCAATATAAAAATAATAAAATATTATAATTGGCCATATACGACCAAAATTTTATATAGATTCAAAAATAAAATAGCTCGGGTTGAGTTTCAAACCAAATCGATATTCAATAATATAAAATCCTTTGTTATCGCTATAATATATAAACGAATTCCATAGCGACTATTTTAAAATTTGAACTGGACATAAAACAAAATCTAAAACACAAAAACTCGATTTTTCTCTTCCATTAGAAAAATATTATCCAATAGATTCGGACGTTTCTTATTTCGAGAAAATCTGACTTATATTAGATCCCGTACAGCCAATTAAAGTTCAAAATGCCATATTATGAACTACCGCGCCGCTGTAGCTCGTTTTATAATATAATTATAAATTAAACGTTCTAGCACCATTTAATTAACGAATCATTAATATAATTTCACTTTAAACAAATATCAAACCATTTTAAACTGCCCGTTCACATTATATTGCAAATTCAACAATTTCCAACTGTTGTGGAAATAAAATATTATTATATTATTTATATTAATAACATATTCAAAATAATAAAATTCAATTATTTAAATTCAAATCAATATTTTAAATAATAAAATAATTCAAAAATTGGCCGTAAAATATGGAATGTTACATTCCTTCCCCTTAAAAGAGTTTCGTCCTCGGAATTGCTAAGGTAGAAGAAATGCTGCAACCCATTATCTTTTCAAAAATCTGAATAAAACTCAGTTTTATTTTCAAAATTAATCCGATCAGTTTTAAAACTAATTTAATTCAAATAACTAAATTTTCCAAAAATCTTCAAAAAAATTCTAACACCTTAAATTTTGGAATTTTTTTGGAAGAGTCTCCCCTATACGGAGGGACATCTGCAATATTGTAGGTTCACGAAATATATATATACATCGACCAACACAGTCGGGAAAATTCAAAATCCAATCTCAAAATCCAAATAAAAACCAAAATTTTATATTTGCGTAGGCGTACCTTTTTGCAAGCGTTATTATTCGATAAGTGACAAACTATACTTGAGCTTGCCTAATTAGCATCCCAACTGGATTTAATTCACTCTAGAATTATCTTGGATGAATTTTAAAGTTGAATTAGCTCTTCTGCACCTGTTCTCAACTCTAATAAACTTCATTAGTTTCCAAAACAAGGTCAATAAGGCTTAAATATCCATACCACCCATCCCAACCAATTTTTCATACAATTCAATCAGTTCTAACAATCCACTTATTTTTATATATGTTTCACTTGAATTCATTTTTAATAAGTTCGATTATTCATACTATATGGGTTTCAATCAAGCTTATTAATCTTCAAGTCTATATTTATGCAACCATCCATCCAAACAATCCAAACGTTTCATTCAAATTAATATTGGCAAATATTTCTACTCCCAACTCAAGTCAAATACCTATCGACTTAAGTTAAATTTTATTTCGACATTCCAATCCAAATCTTAGCTTATATAATTCATTGTAGCTCAACTTAAGTTAATGTTTCATATTTCCATATTTCAAATATGAAATGTTCTCTGGTTGGTTCAATCCAACCTCATAATTAACCCATTCAAATCAATAATGGTAAATATAATTACCTATATTATAATAATTTAAGAAAATTATTATTACTCCTTTATAAAATATATTAGGCAAAAATAATTTATATCAAATTACAAATACACTCTCTCACATATATATACACTCAATCTAGGGCTTTACTAACCCCATTTCTATCGAGTTACGCCACAGAGCCAACGTTATCACTAAACCAATAGCTCTGATGCCACTGTAACGACCCGGCAACAAATTTGATACTCGAATTTCGACAATAATACATAAAACCCGTATTATTTGCCAAACCCGAGTATCGAACAATACCAGATAGTTATTAGAAAGAAGTTAGAGGATGAGGAAAAAAAAGAAAGAAACATTAGAATAGAAGATAAAGAAGAACACATCAGAATCTTACAACAGAACAAATAACATATGATATATCAAATCTCTTTATACAAAAGAAACTGTATATACGTACCAATCATTAGAGTACAAAATATATCTATCACAGCGGAAATACACTTTATATATCTAACAGTGAAGCCTCCTTCTTCTAGCACCTGAACTCCAGCGAAACCTAACCTGTGAATATACGCGGTCTGACATGCGCACATTTGAAGCAAAGCAAAATTCACCCGGATCAGTCTGGATACTTTCAGTGATAAATTCATAGCACAAACATTTTTTTTATCTTTGAAAATCCTTTTTGAAATCATAGGATAATAATAAGACCAACCCACACATAAACACAGACGGTTTTTACATAACTATAACCCAAAATAGTTTTGAAATCAATATCTTTTCTGATATTATAATAATATCAATCAAACCACAAATAAATATCAATCTAGCAAAATTCTTGCATTTCACACTCTACATGTATAGTATACAATCAAAATCGCGGGCTCTTATTGGAGAATTGATTTTCCTGGCAAGTTATGGGACCACCTTCCGACAATGTACCTCTAGAGCTGAATACAATGGGGTTCAACAAGAACGTCTTGCAACCCGACTCACACATGACCGACCCCTCATTTCTCTTGAGAGTACCAAGTATATCATTACCACGGTTGGGGGCCAGCCAACCGGACCGATAACATACATGTAAAATAAAAAGGGACAAGTGAAGGCATTTGATTTCTCTAGATCAGGTAATGATATACCCTTTTAATGGGTGCGACCCAGATAGCCATGCTTCCTACCCGATTTTTGCGCCATTTCCCGGTTGATGAGGCTAGAGGTTACGCTTATCCTTCAGAACAGTATATCTCCATCCACTTTGAATGTCACATTGTCAGATCCTCCAGAAATCATTAATTGATTTCCACAAAAACACCCAAGTTGTTAAGCTAAAGAAGTTTCCCTTCTATGCCACCAACTGGGTACATTTGAAGAAATCAACGTACGCGATCCCTTTGGAAATACTTTGTCAGACATTCGTCCATGCAAGTCATCCAGGAACAGGATGAACTGAAGGCACCCTCCTACTGCATCCTAGGAATAACCCTATAGATCAGAAGTGAGTAATCCTTGCAAATATGCAGATTTTAACCATGACAGAACCATAATATAACTCTGGTCATGAGTCAGAGATTTAAGTGGTTCTTCCATTTTATAAATATATACGGTCCTCAATTTACTCCATCTTTATCTCCTGTAAGTTAGTCGCGTTTGTACAGTTGATTCGAAGTGGTTTTGGGTCTAGTTCCCATCCCGGTCTCTTCGAAAAACACGTCAAAAAGGTCCAATAGAATAATTCATTTGATAGTCGGTGGTTTAACTATCAAATCATAACAATGTTTTTAAGTACGTTGGCAGCTCAGGTCATTTATGTTAACATATTTCATTTAAAACTATTCCATCGATTTTTATGATCGATTTCATAAATTCTATCTCGACTAAACTCTTCCAGTTCATTACTTTGAAAGTATTAATCCATACATTCTTTGGAATAACGAATTTACAACATCAACTTTTTATTTCCTTTGTCAATGGGTCGTACTATATTTTATAAAACATCTTGTATTACCCTTTTATCTTGGTACATCGTTTACATTCTCAAAACCCTTTCGTACTTCTTATTTTTGAAAATATCACCATAGATTATAAACCTCCTTTCATTTCCTTTATCATTGGAGTATCGTTATATTTCTATTTGAATAAACGACATGGTTTATTTACCAAAATCCTTCCCTTATTTCAATTACAATATTTCACTTAATTCAGCTCTTAGGTGAACGCTATTTTTAAAATCTTCATCTTGGTTAAAACCCTTTTTACAACTTTGTTTATATAATTGGAATTAAACTTCAAATACTTTCTATAATCCTTTATTTCGTTTTAAATAAAAGAAATTCTAATTATCCAACACTCGCTTCAGTTAGTATTAATTAAAAGTAGTTATCTTTCCGATTAACAGAAACTAACATAGTTAATTCATTTAAAAGGTTATTTAAATAAATGATAAACTTTATTAATCATAATTAACTCGATAATCGCTTTTCTACCATTATAACTAACACCATCTCTCGATAATAGTGAAGCCGTTCAAGTTGGGGTATTCTAATTGCCTCTCAGACCTTGACCGACGACGCTCTTATCTTTAAGATAATAGAAGTTTGTCACCCAAACATCTGTTATTCCATTTCCATTTAGTTTGGTTTTATAAACTGTTTCCTTCTACTTGAAAACCCACTTTACAAGTTAATTCTCTTTACTTCGTCGAGTAAACTTCCCAACCATATTTACCATTCGAATTCAATATGATTTTCCACTACCCATTTCGTACATTGGCAATTGTCTTATAATCTTTCCACTTAAGCTATTAAACTATCCAATATCCCATTTGCACGAATCCATTTTACCATCCCTTCCACTATTGCTACTTAATAAACCTTGTCGCCATGCCCGCATTTATCTTAAAAATCATTTTTACAAACTGTCTGAAAACTCGAATTTTAATTCTTGTATAAAATTGTTATTATGTTTTGATCAAACCCGATCGCCACTTAGTTACTTCTCACTTTAATTCCAATTAAAAGTCATCGCTTGTTTCCAATATTAACTTAGCTCGAGAGTCTTTTATAACTTATATTTATCATATTCTGCAATTTACAACAAAATCCTTTTATAAAACTCGTACTAGGCCTTAATCAAATCTTATCGCCACCCGATCACTTTTGAATTGAATTTCAATTAAACGCATTCGCTTTAATTATTATTAATTAAAATAATAATTAAATTTAATATTAACTATATAAAAATAATTAACTTTGACATAAGCTAAAAATAGAATAATTATCAATTTAAAAAGCTTATTAAATAATAAAATACTTTATTAACACCAAACAGTTCAATAATTACTTTAAAATATAGTTAATCGAAGATTAACTAAATGTTAACACCATTCGTTAAATTTAACGAATATTCAGGAAATTCATCATTTGATTTATTTAAATAAAATTAATCAAATTGTCAATTATCACTTAAAACTATTGATTTTTGCCAACCATACATATTAATTAACTGTTAACTGATTTCCAATACCATTCCCTCTTTAAATTAGTTAAATAACATAATTAATGTTTAAAACATCACTTAGTTGTTTATAAAACAATTATCCCATTATTTCTAACTTGTATGTTAGTTTCAGACTTTCCATTCAGAACATGACATAAGAATGTGTCATATAAAACGTTTAATGATCCCTTTTTGAAAAACATGATTTAACTATAAATATATTTATTAGATTTCAATTTTATTTGACTTATATAAAATAAATTTTATACTTCAAATTATTTATAAAAATAAATTTATAACTAAATATTACGTTAATTCGTCGGACGGCAGAACAACATCTTAAAATAGAAAATTTTAGGCCCTCACTGCCAACCAGTTAATCAATACTGTCGATTGATCTAAAATCACAACAATGATTAATACCCATTCAACCATCACTATCTGAACAGGGTTTAATGTCAATTGGGGGTTCAATCAGTTCATGGATAAACAACATAAAGACAAACAATATACAAAATATTTTGAGGAATCCGGTCGGATCCCTCCAACCTGTTCTTCCCTGCACCACGGGTTATTATAACATTTCATGACAGTAGAAAATTTTAAATAAATAAATTAATGATTGATAATATAATTAACAATAATCATTAAATCAACCATAAGCAACCAAGGCGTCCAATCAACCTATATATATGTTATTAATGGTATTTTATATTTTATATGAATTTAACACATCCTAGCAGTCCAGAAAAGTGTAAGAATTAACTCACCATTAAATACGATTGATGGTTGACGCATTTCTTCATATAATTTTAAACAGATGTTTAAAATTACACATACCAACTGCTTCCGTTTCTGACCAAACCAGCTTCTACGCCCAGTGCTCGTCCCCACGATCCCAATGGATCCTGTTTCACATAATTCTGATATCATATCAATAAGTTACGGTAGTTACAAGTTATATGTGTATATATATTATCATAATTAACTATAATTATTATTATTATTTCACTGTTAATTACCTTTGATAAAGCCAGGCCACGTCAAACAGTGGAGGACGCGTTTTCTCCTTCAAACCGTTTTGCCTCCATGGTTCTTCCGCCCTGAAACCACGAGCCCAATATCGTTCAACTAATCCGATCGACGACGCCTCAACTGACCACCGGTCCTTCTGGCATATGAGCAGCCGAACCCGCCAACTCGTAAGATTCATCCACCCATGATCTCGAACCCCAACAGTGCGCCATCGTTCCAGAAACCGACCAAGACCTATTTCCGCCTTATGCCAATTTTAGGCCGCCTCCGGCCAAATCATAGCATCGCACCACCGCGGCTGACAGCAGCACACACCCCTCTACCAACCCTCCTTCAGACCGTCCTCCCCAGTTCGCCACCACCGCCATGATTTTTGCCAAAAACCCACCGTTTCTTCAAAACCAACCCAGAAATGACTGTCTCCGTTCAACTCGTCGCCGTGACCAAGTCCGACCACCGTATAGCCTCAGACCGGTGCCAAACGAAAGCTAGAACTCCCCTCTTCAATTCCCCTCAGGTCCAGTCCTCTCAAATCGACCCAATCTCCCACAATCATCAAAAGAACGGATCTGACCAGCTCTGGTTTTCGTCAATTTCCGGCCACCATAAGTATTGATAGGTCCTCAAATTTTTATAGCATGTCGGCCTCGACCAGATCTACGCCTTTGCTTCAGACCGCCTATGTTAATTCTCGACAGATTTGAAGAAATAAATTAAATGGAGAAAAT
This sequence comes from Allium sativum, assembly GCA_030737875.1. Taxonomy (NCBI): domain Eukaryota; kingdom Viridiplantae; phylum Streptophyta; class Magnoliopsida; order Asparagales; family Amaryllidaceae; genus Allium; species Allium sativum. The sequence continues at coordinate 199,536,234 of CM060909.1, read as the reverse complement.
GGACTTTTCTACAAATTTCCTGAGAAATGGTGAACGGTTTGGAGAGTTCTGATTTTGGCTGAGGTGTTTAGGAGTATATAAAAGTGCAGATAATAATATTTTAAACCAATGTGACGAACGATAATTTATTTCGTGCCTATCACAATTCAGAACGTCGTTTATTGATTACCGTGCTCACATACAAACTCCGTTCGAGATAAAGATGGACGACATGCTATAATTTGACGCTATGGTCCTAATGAAACTTGTTTCGTTGAATTCCGAGTCCATTTGCTCAAATGGCGCTCGTTCATACCCAAATGGTAGTTTTGTTTACATTTTATTTTTCCACACTCACAGAATAACTCCGATTTGCGTGAAAATTGAAATCTAGCAATAATTTGCTATTACGGTCACAATAAAATTTGTTTCATCGAAAACGATGGTCGTTTGAATAAAGCCCCCTTTTAAAGGTCCAATTTACATTAAAATAAACCAATTTAAAAATACCTCAATATAAAAATAATAAAATATTATAATTTGCATACACAACCAAAATTATATATAGATTAAAAAATAAAATAACTCGGGTTGAGTTTCAAACCAATTCGATATTTAATAAAATAAAAATCCTTTATTTTAATATAATAAATAACTATAATATATAAACGAATTCCATAGCGACTATTTTAAAATTTGAAATGGACATAAAACAAAATCTACAGCATGAAAACTCGATTTTTCTCTTCCATTAAAAAAATATTATCCAATTGATTCAGACGTTTCTTATTTCGAGAAAATCCGACTTATATTGGATCCTGTACATCCAATTAAAGTCCAAAATGCCACATTACGAACTACCCCGCCGCTACAGCTCGTTGTATAATATAATTATAAATTAAACATTCTAGCACCATTTAATTAACGAATCGTTAATATAATTTCACTGCAGACAAATAATAAACCATTTTAAACTGCCCATTCACATTATATTGCAAATTCAACATTTTCCGACTGTTGTGGAAATAAAATATTATTGTATTATTTATATTAATAACTTATTAAAAATAATAAAATTCAATTATTTGAATTCAAATCAATATTTATTTAATAAAATAATTCAAAATTGGCCAGAAAATACGGAACGTTACATTCCTTCCCCATTAAAAGAATTTTGTCCCCGAAATTGCTCAGGTAGAAGAAATGTTGCAACCCGTTGTCTTTTCAAAAATATCCGATTAAAACTCAGTTTTATTTTCAAAATTAATCCAATCAGTTTTGAAACCAATTTAATTCAAATAACTAAATTTTCCAAAAATCTTCAAAAAATTTCTAACACCTTAAATTTTGGAAATTTTTTGGTAGAGTCTCCCTTATACGGAGGGACATCTGAAATATTGTAGGTTCACGAAATATACATACATCGACCAACACGGTCGGAAAAATTCAAAATCCAATCTCAAAATCCAAATAAAAACCAAAATTTTATATTTGCGTAGGCGTACCTTTTTGCGAGCGTTATTATTCGATAAGTGACAAACTATACTTGAGCTTGCCCAATTAGCATGCCAGCAGGATTTAATTCACTCCAGAATTCTCTTGGATGAATTTTAAAGTAGAATTAGCTCTTTTGCACCTGTTCGCAACTCTAATAAACTTCATTAGTTTCCAAAACAAGGTCAATAAGGTTTAAATATCCATACCACCCATCCCAACCAATTTTTCATACAATTCAATCAGTTCTAACAATCCACTTATTTTTATATTTGTTTCACTTGAATTCATTTTTAATAAGCTCGACTTATTCATACTATATGGGTTTCAATCAAGTTTATTCATCTTCAAGTTTATATTTATGCAACCATCCATCCAAACAATCCAAACATTCCATTTAAATTAATATAGGCAAATATTTCTACTCCCAGCTCAAGTCAAATACCTATCGACTTAAGTTAAATTTTATTTTGACATTCCAATCCAAATCTTAACTTATATAATTCATTGTAGCTCAACTTAAGTTAATGTTTCATATTTGCATACTTTAAATATGAAATGTTCTCTCCTTTGTTCAATCTAACCTCATAATTAACCCATTCAAATCAATAATGGTAAATATAATTACCCATATTATAATAATTTAAGAAAATTATTACTTTAACTGCTTTATAAAATATATTAGGCAAAAATAATTTATATCAAATTACAAATACATGCTCTCACATATATATACACTCAATCTAGGGCTTTACCAACCCCATCTCTATCGGGTTATGCAGCAGAGCCAAGGTTATCACTAAACCAATAGCTCTAATACCACTGTAACGACCTGGCAAGAAATTCGATGCTCGAATTTCAACAAATAATACATAAAACCCGTATTATTTGCCAAACCCAAGTATCGAACAGTACTAGATAGTTATTAGAAAGAAGTTAGAGGATGAGGAAAAAAAGAAAGAAATATTAGAATAGATGATAAAGAAGTACACAGCAGAATCTCACAGCGGAACAAATAAAATATGAATATCAAATCTCTTTATACAAAAAAAAACTGTATATACATACCAATCATCAGAGTACAACATATATTTGTCACAGCGGAAATATACTTTATATATCTAACGGTGAAGACTCCTGCTTCTAGCTCCTGAACTCTAGCGAAACCTAACCTGTAAATATACTCGGTCTGACCCGAGCACATTTGAAGTAAAGAAAAATTCACCCAGATCAGTCTGGAATACTTTCAGTGATAAATTCATAGCACAAACAATTTGTTTAATCTTGAATTTCCGTTTTGAAATCAAAGGATAATAGTAAGACCATCCCACACATAAACACGGACGGGTTTTACCTTACTATAACCCAAAACAGTTTTGAAATCAATATCTTTTCTGATATTATAATAATGTCTATCAAAACACAAATAAATATCAATCTAGCAGAATGCTTGCATCTCATGCTCTACATATATAGTATACAATCAAAATCGCGGGCTCTTATTGGAGAATGGATTTCCTGGCAAGGTATGAGACCACCTTCCGACAATGTACCTCCAGAGCTGAATACATTGGGGTTCAACAAGAACATCTTGCAACCCGGCTCACACATGACCGACCCTTCATTTCTCTTGAGAGTACCGAATAAATCATTGCCACGGTTGGGGGCCAACCAACCAAACTGATAGCATAGATATAAAATAAAAAGGGACAACCAAAGGCATTTGATTTCTCCAGATCAGGTAATGATATGCCCTTTTAATGGGTGCGACCCACATAGCCATTTGATAGTCGGTGGTTTAACTATCAAATCATAACAATGTTGTTAACTACGTTGGCAGCTCAGGTCATTTATGTTAACATATTTCATTTAAAACTATTCCATCGATTCTTATGATTGATTTTATAAATTCTATCTCGACTAAACTCTTCCAGTTCATTAATTTGAAAGTATTAAACCATACATTCTTTGGGATAAAGAATTTACCAACATCAAGTTTATTTTCCTTTGTCAATGGTCCTTACTATATTTTATAAAACATCTTGTATTACCCTTTTTATCTTGGTACATCGTTTACATTCTCAAAACCCTTTCGTACTTCTTATTTTTGAAAATATCACCATAGTTTATAACCCTCCTTTCATTTCCTTTATCATTGGATTATCGTTATATTTCTATTTGAACAAACGACACGGTTTATTTACCAAAATCCTTCCCTTATTTTAATTACAATATTTTACTTAATTCAGCTCTTAGGTGAATGCTATTTTTAAAATCTTCGTCTTGGTTAAACACTTTCTTACAACTTTGTTTATATAATTTAATTGAATTAAACTTCAAATACTTTCTATAATCCTTTATTTCGTTTTAAACAAAAGAAATTCTAATTATCCAACACTCACTTTAGTTATTATTAATTAAAAGTAGTTATCCTTCCGATTGACTGAAGCTAACATAGTTAATTCATTTAAAAGATTATTTAAATAATAAACTTTATTTATCATAATTAACTCGATAATCACTTTCCTACCATTACAACTAATACCATCACTCGATAATAGTGAAGCCGTTCAAGTTGGGGGTATTCTAATTACCTCTCAGACCTTGACCGACGACGCTCTTATCTTAAGATAATAGAAGTTTGTCACTCAAACATCTGTTATCCCATTTCCATTTAATTTGGTTTTATAAACGATTTCCTTCTACTTGAAAACCCACTTTACAAGTTAATTCTCTTTACTTCGTCGAGTAAACTTCCCAACCATACTTACCATTCAAATTCAATATGATTTTCCACTACCCATTTCTTACATTGGCAATTGTCTTGTAATTTTTCCACTTAAGCTATTAAAATATCCAATATCCCTTTTGCACGAATCCAATTAACCATCCATTATAATCACCACCATTTCTACTTAGTAAACCTTGTCGCCATGCCCGCATTTAGCTTGAAAATCATTTTTACATACAGTCTGTAAACTCGGATTTTAATCCTTGTATAAAACTATTATTAGGTTTTGATCAAACCCTATCTCTACATAGTTACTTCTCAGTTTAATTCCAATTAAAAGTCATCACTTGTTTCCAATATTAACTTAGCTCGAGAGTCTTTTATAACTTATGTTTATCAAATTCTGGAATTTACAACAAAATCCTTTTATAAAACTCGTACTAGGCCTTAATCAAATCTTATCGCCACCCGATCACTTTTGAATTGAATTTAAATTAAACGTATTCTCTTTAATTATTATTAATTAAAATAATAATTAAATTCAATATTGACTATATAAAAATAATTAACTTTGACATAAGCTAAATATAGAATAATTATCAATTCAAAAAGCTTATTAAATAATAAATAACTTTATTAACAGCAAACAGTTCAATAATTACTTAAAAATTTAGTTAATCGAAGATTAACTAAATGTTAACACCATTCGTAAAATTTAATGAATGTTCAGGAAATTCTTCATTTGATTTATTTAAATCAAATTAATCAAATTGTCAATTATCACTTAAAACTGTTGATTTTTGCCAACCATACATATCAGTTAACTGTTAACTGATTTCCATTATCATTCCCTCCTTAAATTAATTAAATAACATAATTAATTTTTAAAACATCACTTAATTGTTTATAAAACAATTATCCCATTATTACTAACTTGTATGTTAGTTTTAGACTTACCATTCAGAACCTGACATAAGAATATGTCATATAAAATGTTTAATGATCCCTTTTTGAAAAACATGATTTAACTATAAATATATTTATTAGATTTCTGTTTTAATTGACTTGTATAAAATAATTTTTTAACTTCAAATTAGTTATAAAAATAAATTTATAACTAAATATTACATTAATTCGCCGGACGATAGAACAACATCTTAAAACAGTAAATTTTAGGCCCTCATTGCCAACAGTTAATCATTACTGTCGATTGATTTAAAATCACAAGAACGATTAATATCCATTCAACCATCGCTATCTGAATAGTGTTTAATGTCAATTGGGGGTTCAGTTAATTCATGGATAAACAACATAAAGGTAAACAATATACAAAATATTTTGAGGAATTCAATCGAATCCCTCCAACCTGTTCTTCCTTGCACCACAGGTTATTATAACATTTCATAACAGTAGATAATTTTAAATAGATAAATTAATGATTGATAATATAATTAATAGCAACCATTAAATCAACCATAAGCAAACAAGGCGTCCAATCAACCAATATATATGTTATTAATGGTCATTTATATTTTATATGAATTCAACACATCCTAGCAGTCCAGAAAAGTGTGAAAATTAACTCACCATTAAATACGATTGACGGCTGACACGTTTGATTCATACAATTTTAAAAATATGTTTAAAATTACACATTCAAACTGCTTCCGTTTCTGACCAAACCATTCTGTATGCGTAGTGCTCGTCCCCACGATCCCAACGGATCCTGTTTCATGTAATTCCGATATTGTATCAATAAGTTACGATCGTTACACGTTATATATGTATATATATTATATATTATCATAATGAACTATAATTAATTATTATTATTTCACCGTTAATTACCTTTGATAAAGCCAGGCCACGTCAGACAGTGGAGGACGCGTTTTCTCCTTCAAACCATTTTTTCCCCGATGGTTATTCCTCCCTGGAACCACGAACCCAATATCGTTCAACTATTCTGATCGCTAGCACCTTAACTGACCACCGATCCTTCTGGCATATGAGCAGCCGAACCTGCCAGCTCGAAAGCTTCCTCTACCCACGATCTTGAACCCCAACAGTGCACCATCATTCCAGAAACCGACCAAGACCTGTTTCCGCCTTATACCAATTTTAGGTCGCCTCCGGCCAAATCACGGCATCACACCACCGTGTTTGACAGCGGCACACACCCCTCGACCAACCCCCTTCAGACCGTCCTCCCCAATTCGCCATCACTACCATGATTTTGGCCAAAAACCCACCGTTTCTTCAAAACCAACCCAAAAATGACTGTCTCTCGTCGCCGTGACCACCTCCGACCACCGTATAGCCTCAGACCGGTGCTAAACGAAAGCTGGAACTCCCCTCTTCAATTCCCCCTGAGGTCCAGTCCTCTCATATCGACCTAATCTCCCATAATCATCAAAAGAACAGAACTGACCTGCTCTGGTTTTCATCAATTTCCGGCCACCACAAGTATCGATAGGTCCCTAAATTTCAATAACCAGTCGGCCTCGACCAGATCAACGCCCTTGCTTCATACCGCCTATGCTAATTCTCGACAGATTTGAAGAAATAAATTAAAAGGAGAAATTGGACTTTTCTCCAAATTTCCTGAGAAATGGTGAACGATTTGGAGAGTTCTGATTTTGGCTAAGGTGTTCATGAGTATATATAAGTGTAGATAATAATATTTTAAGCCGATGTGACGAACGATATTTTATTTCGTGTCTATCGCAATTCAGAATGTCGTTTATTGATTACCGTGCTCACATACAAACCCCGCTCGAGATGAAAATGGACGGCATGCTATAATTTGACGTTACGGTCCTAATGAAACTTATTTCGTCAAATTACGAGTCCGTTTGTCAAACGACGCTCGTTCACGCCCAAATGGTCATTTATTTACATTTTATTTTTCCATGCTCACAGAATAACTCCGATTTGCATGAAAATTGAAATCTAGCAATAATTTGCTATTACGATCGCAATAAAATTTGTTTCATCGAAAATAAAGGTCGTTTGAATAAAGCCCCTTTTTAAAGGTCCAATTTACATTAAAATAAACCAATTTAAAAATACCTCAATATAACTATAATAAAATATTATAATTGGCCATACACGACCAAAATTTTATATAGATTCAAAAATAAAATAGCTCGGGTTGAGTTTCAAACCAATTCGATATTAAATAAAATAAAAATCCTTTATTTTAATATAACAAATCACTATAATCTATAAACGAATTCCATAGCGACTATTTTAAAATTTGAACTAGGCATAAAACAAAATCTACAACACGAAAACTCGATTTTTCTCTTCCATTAGAAAAATGTTATCCAATAGATTCGGACGTTTCTTATTTCAAGAAAATCCGACTTATATTGGATCCTGTACAGCCAATTAAAGTTCAAAATGCCATATTACGAACAACGCGCCGTTGCAGCCCGTTTTATAATATAATTATAAATTAAACGTTCTCGCGCCGTTTAATTAACGAATCGTTAATATAATTTCACTATAAACAAATATTAAAGCACTTAACATTTTCCGACTGTTGTGGAAATAAAATATTATTATATTATTTATATTAATAACATATTCAAAAAAATAAAATTCAATTATTTAAATTCAAATCAATATTTTAAATAATAAAATAATTCAAAAATTGGCCGGAAAATACGGAATGTTACAGGTTAGCCCTAATAGGCTAGTTGGAATCTTACTTGACCATAACGTTCCCCGATCGTGACTGATTATCATCCGAGGCGGATTGATCTACCATCCACGTAAGTAAACTTGCCAAGGCTCCATACCATAGCATCATTATTTAACTAGAAAGAAATGTATGTCCTTATCTCTGCTATCCATCGTCCTGTTTTCGGATCATTCCGAGGTGTGAGGCCCTAGAGCCAACGTTCCACGAAGCTTTGCTTTTCAACAAAAGCTTTGATCTCTCTGCTAGCAACACTAAGTATGTCATATTGTCAATCCAAAACATATCAACGGTGTATATTAATATATAACCCTATGAGTACGTAAGTCTCGAATGAGGGTGTTAAGCTAACAGAATAAATTCTCCGCCACCAACTGATATAACATCAATAGAAAACAATTGGTTATGATGTAAAATACAGCGTCAAACATACATTTAATACAAGTTTGTTACGGGTTGTGAACAAAACAAAAGGCACTTTGTTCCTCGTCTAATAAAGGAGAGAGGCCCATGCAATCCGGATAATCAACAAGTACATTCGGACTACTGCCACTTTAACCTTATAATGGGAGGTACTAAAGGCATCAACAAGAAGTACATTCGATGTAAAGATTTCTATTCTTCTACCATCTTCATTTTTTTCGATTTTTAACTCGTTATATAATTATTATAAATGGTTTGAACTTGGTCTTTTCAAAATAATTAGTGTCAAAACAAAATCCTTTTGGATTATCAACTCTCCAATTAAGTCTCCTTTAATTGGAAAACATTTCATAAGATTAGATCTTATTTTTAGATTTGGTTAAGCTATTGCACTTCCAAAATCATCTTTAAATTTTTTATTAATCTTATGAAAAGGTTTAGCAAGGGCTAGATTCGTTTTGGGAATTTAAAACCCTTATCTCAAAATGATTCTTTAAAATCGTTATAAAAGGCGTTACAAAATAGCCTATTTCTAATTAATAGGTTTTAAACATCCAAAAACCGTATATCTTTCATCTAAACTCTTTCAAATCATTTATTATAATTTATAATGATTTTCCCTATTTTTAATAATTTAAAAAAGGCTATTTCAGTAAAATTCCCTTTCGGGTCTCAAACTTCACCAGTGTTGTTTTTATTCGAATTTGATTTGAAATTATTTCAAAATCTAACCGTTGGATCTTAAATCTTTTCTTCGCATGGGAAAACATTTCTAATTCTGAACCAAATGTTTTTAGTTTTGGGAAAATCCGACCGTCGGATCTCCCGGTACGTCAATTTGAAGTCAAGGGTCGAAATTCGTGAACTACCACTGCGCGATTAGTCCTATTCAGACGCAACTTCGAATTATATTAAAAATTATGTCGAATTGCTTCTAAAATAATTTATTAATTATATATAATAATTTTCGAAAACTATATTTCTTATATTTAACTTCAAATTCAAATATTATATTATTTTAATATTATTTAAAGCATTAAAATATCATTATTCTTCAAACTTCATCATTTGAAGTCCAAACTTTCCTGAAGTCCATCATAAAAATAAATAAGATAGTTTCGAGAAAAAATATTGTTAGAACATTTCTCAAATACCCTAACCAAACTTCACTTTTCCAAGTTACCGTTCACTTTTAAATTAAAACTTGAACAGGTAATTACCTGAAAACTGTTTCAAATCAATTTCTTTTCTTTACGAATGTTTATCATAATTTCTTAAACTTGGTTCTATCAAAAGTCGGATATCAAATTCAAATTTTATTTTTCACTCATTATTTATGTTAATAAAATATTTATTAAATCGTTTTATTGAATTGATACTTAACCGATGAGCCAATATCACACTTTTTGGCTATAATTAATTAGTGTAACACATACCACTTTATCAAATGATGATAACATCCATCCATAACAATATAGGTATCATGAACTCAACAAGGTGTTTATACAATAACCATTCACTGTTCAAACATAGTATTCATTAGCTCAACGAGGTAATTACAACAATCAATATTCAACCATCATCCAACCACCCAATTGGGTTCCTACAAATATACTACAACCAGTACTTAGTTAATTTTCTATTCCATGACCATTTAAGGTTCAAATCAATACCAATGTCAACACCATCATTTCTAAGTGTCATATACTTAAATGACTACATAAATTTCACTTAAAAATCGCATCTTTTCCACACCAAACATTATCAAACCATACCACAATCCGATATTATCCACCAATGCTTAAAATAACTTAATCGAGCTCACAACCATAACTAATATTCAACTAACCCTTTTTCGTTTTAAAAGTTCTCATCTAGTATTCCACTCCTCCTTACTTTAATGATATTACATCTTAGCAATTCCAGAAAATTTCAGTAACTTCCCGGCGTTACTAGAGTTTTTTAAAAATTAAACGGAAGGAGGCTCGATGCTATGGAGTTTTATAAAATGACGGGTGAATAGGTGGATGTGTATATGGTTATAGGAGCTAACAGGTCGAGGCTTTGGGTGCCAGAGGGCTTGGGTCTGAGGGCGGGGTCAACGGGTTGGCTGTTGGTGGGTCAACGTTGCTAGGGCGGCAGTGGGGTGGATTTGGTGTAGCCTTGGTAGTGTAGAGGAGGTGATGTGTGGTGTTTAGGGTTTTGGGATTTTAGGGTGAGGTGGTGGCCCACGAGTTGGTGGAGGCTTGTCAGAGGGTGGCGTTGCCAGCGTGGGGAGGGCTTGTCGGAGGGTGTCCATGGGTGGAGCAAGAAGAATGGGAATGCAAGAAGAAAAGAGGAAGAAAATGCTTTAGTGGAGAGGGAGTCTTCTTCTTATAGGCAAAGGTATGGGGTAAATACAATTGTGCATGGTGTGCTGTCGAGCATAGAGGAGATGGTGTGGAGTGCAAGCTAAGGGCCTTAGGATAATTATCTAATGAATGGTTCGAGCACATTTTGTTATATGTTTGTCCATTTAATCGTTTAGCTAGCTCATGTACATACAACGTTCCTACAACATATTGGTACAACATCTATCACTTTATTAAATATATTTTCTGTTCATGTTCACAAGTTTTTCATGCCCTTTGATAATATGTAAACAAAATTTAAAATAAACTTTGTTTATTATTTTTAATTAATTAAAATGAGCTCTAATTGACTATAACTTCTTATATAAATTATTTAAACTTGAAAATTTTAAATTAATCGATTCCAAAATTTTAGATCATTACAACCTCCCCTACTCAAAAAGTTTCGTCCTCAGAATTTGGATGAAAGTAAGGCTGAATAAAAAAACCGATATCTAAGAAATTAGTCTACCTCTCGAACGAGCTACTGCAAGATATCCGCTCTGGACTTGGGATAAGACTTTTTAATATTGTCTTCTGTCTCCCATGTACAGTCTCTTGGATCCCCTCTCCACTGCACTTTGACTAGTTTTACCTTCTTGTTTCTTAGTTCCTTTATTTCCTTACTAATTATTTTCAAAGGCTCTCTTAGAGCTGCTAAACTTGGTGTGATTTCCAAGTCCTGTTGTGCTACTTCCTCAACAATCAAATCAGGATCATATACATATTTCCGAAGATGAGAAATGTGAAAAACATTATGCGCTCCAGATAACCATTCTGGTAACTGAATCCTGTAAGCTAGGGACCTGATTCTTTCCAATATCGGGAATGGACCAATATACTTGGGTGATAATTTCCCAGTTTTTTCAAATCGCATAACTACTCTCAGTGGAGAAACTTTCGAAAACACCTGATCTCCAACTGCAAATTCCAAATCCCTTCTTCTAGAATCTGCATAGATTTTCTGTCTACTCTGCACTATTTTCAACTTCTTCTTGATAAAGTCAACTTTATCAGCTACTTTACGGATCATGTCCGAACCAAATACAAGTTTATTTCCAGACTCAATCCAACATACAAAGGATCTGCAAGGTTGACCATACAATGCTTCAAAAGGTGACACCTTAATACTTTCCTGGAAGTTATTTTTGTAGGAGAATTCCGCGAGATGCAAGTAATCTGCCCATGATCCCTCGAAATCAAGGATGTATGCCCATAGAAAGTCTTCTAAAATTCGATTCACTCTTTCAGTCTACCTAGGGGTGATAAGCAGTGCTAAGGTTCAACGTTGTCCCCAATGTTGATTGAAATGCTTCCCCTAACTTACTGTTAAAGATCGGATCTTGACCACAAACAATACTGTTGAGTATTCCGTGTAGTCGGACCACTTCCTTCACATACAACTAAGCAAGACAATCAGTTGTTCTTGTTGATCTTAGCAGGAGAAAATGGGCGCTCTTCGTCAGGCGATCAACGATAACACAAATACCTTCATTATCTTTCTTCTTTCGAGGTAAACCATCGATAAAGTCCATTAATATCTGGTCTCACTTCCATTTAGGATTTTCCAGTGGTTGAAGTAATCCAACAATCTTCTGCTAATCGCTTTTGACTTGTTGGCAAGTTGGGCACCTTCTGACATATGTCGAGCTACCCCTCTTCATTGATTTCCACCAAAACGTGCGTTTCAGACCTCGATACGTTTTATGAACTTCTGGATGGATACTGTATTTGGACTTATGACACTCTCCAATACTTCTCTTTTAAGTTCCGGGATATCTGGAGCGCAAATTCGACTTTTCAATCTCTGAATTCCTTGATCATCAATCTTAAAGTTCGAGACTTTACCCTCTTGAATTCATTTGCAAATTTTATGAACTAATTCGTCCTCCTTCTATTGGAGAGAAATCTACTCAATCAGGGTGGGTGTAATTATTATAAGGGCAATAACAACATGCTTCCTACTGAGTGCATCTGCTACAACGTTGGCTTTTCCTGGTGTTTAAGTCCTTCTGGGTAAAAAGATACTTCGGTGATTTATGAATAGTAAAGAGCTCGAAATTTTCACCTAACTGATAGTGTCTCCAATTCTTCAAGGTAAAAACAACATCAAGCAACTCCAGGTCATGTGTGACATATTTATTCTCATGTGGTTTCAACTGCCTACTTGCATAAGCAATTAACTTCCCCTTATGCATTAATACCACACCTACTCCCTCTCTAGAAGCATCTGTATAGACGGTTAGCTCTTGGTTGCCATGAATAATCATTAGGAAAAGTGCGGTGGTTAGCCTCTCCTTCAATTCATGGAAAGCTTCTCAGCATTTATTAGTCCAAACAAATTTGGTGTGCTTCTTGGTTAGCTTCATTAGAGGGCTAAATAATTTTGAAAAATCCTTTACAAACTTCCAATAATAACTAGCTAGGCCAAGAAAGCTTCTGACTTCTATTAGGTTTCATGGTTGCTTCCAACTTTGGACGACAACAATTTTACTTGGATCAAACGAGATTTCTTCTTTTGACACCACATTCCCAAGAAACTTTACTTCCTTTATCCAGAAATGACATTTGGATAATTTGGCCTTCAATACATTTTTTCTTAGAATTTCTGAGACCGTTTCCAAATGCTTCACGTGCTCTTTTTCAGCCTTAGAGAAGATAAGAATATCATCAATAAAAACTAGCACAAACTTATTTAACACTTCTCGTATACCTGGTTCATTAAATCCACAAAATAAGCATGGGAATTACATAGTTAGAAGGGCATCACTAACCATTCGTAAATCAAGTCAGGTCCCTTGAAAGTAGTTAGAGGAACGCAATCTTCTACAACTCTTAGCTGATGAAACCCGGTAGCCAGGTTCATCTTTGAAAATACCCGGACTCCACTTAAGCGATCCAGCAAATCATCTGCGGGGAAGAGGGTACTTATTTTTTGGAGTTTGCTTGTTGAGATCTCGATAGTCCATACAAATCATGTGACTTTGGAACAAATACCATTGCTTCTCCCCAGCTTGAAAAACTAGGTCTTATCAGACCTTTCCACAAAAGTTGTTGAGTTTGGTTGTTCAACTCTTCCTTCTCCTTCAATGCCATTCTCTAAATTGCATGCACAAATGGCTTCACATTCGAAACCAAATCAATTCTAAATTTAATCTCCCTTCGCAGAGGAGGACTATCCACTTCATCAAATACATTTGCAAATCCTTTAACCACCGAGATGGTTTCTGGGGGAGGGGGGTGAGTGAAACATCCAAAGCGTACCAAAATTTATCCCTATTTAGAGTTGGACCATTACATGGTATTTCTATAAAATTCCCAAATTTGGTTTTTACCCGAATGATTCTTTCTACACAATTTACATTAGCTTCGTATTCGGTTATCCAATCCATTCCAAGTACAATTCAAATTCAGTGAAATCCAAGACAATGGTTGATGGAGGCTTCTATTGGATTTCTAACACAAATGGGGCTCTTCAATATATCTGATTTTTAGTTTTAGTTCCTTAGTCATCTTGTTTGATATAAAACTACATGATACATTGGTATCAAACAATATTTTAACTAGAATATTTTTAACAAAAAGTGAACCTTCAAAAACTTCCGTCCATCTCCTAACAGCTGAGGTTGTTGGAACATCTTCCAAGTTATAGACATGAGCCACTTTGTAACACCCCGTGTATTCTATAACTGTGAAAGTCATAAATTAAAGTATAATTAATTTCAAATCAAAGAATTAAGGGAAACGGGATACGCCATTGCGTTCGTCTCGGAATTCTGCTTGAGATAGAGTCTGAGTTTGCGTAAAACGGATATCGTATGAAGAAGTTATGGACGAACGAAGTTGGGCGAAAAACCGGAAAACGGGTCAGAATGCACTGGCGCACTTGGGAAGTGCGCCAGAACAAAAATGCACTGGCGCACTTGGGAAGTGCGCCAGTACATTTTTGACCTGGCGCACCTGCCAAGTGCGCCCAGGTCAAAAATGACCTGCTGGCCAGGTCTGGTCTAGCCCTGGCTGGCCAGGTCTGGGTTTGGTCGATTTTCAGAAGCTTGCTTTGTCATTAGGGCTAGGTGGAAGGCTCTAATTGGTCTCTCTTTCGAATGAATGGCTACGATCAATCCAAGCAACATCGATGGTCCTAATCAGTTCATAAACTCTATAAAAATGACCCTAGACTCTACCTAACCTAAGTCTCTAACACAATTCTCTAGCCTCCATTGCTCTCTTCTTCTAATTAAAAATAAAAATGGCGTCGCTACTCTGCTAGAATCAAAACTAGAAGTCAATCAACATCATCCTAAATTCAAATTTGAGATAAAAGCTTCTGCAGCAATTCTGTAACAACTAAAGTTCTTTCTTTAATCCAATCAAGGCAAGTACAGTTATTTTCCGCTATAAACGTTAATTATAATTTTGATACGTTTTTAATTCTGAATCTGAGATTGTATATATATTCTCTTCTGTCAGATCTGTTTTCTGTGACTGTTCTGTATCCCCTTTTCTTCTTTTCTGTTTCTATAGCCAGGCTACCACGAGCCTGTGCCTAATCTCATAAGAGATGAACGTATGAACGCAAATTTTGGGATAAATAATGAATGATGTGAAATTTGACAAGACTGAATTGAATGTATGACTTTAGGTCTGAGGCATAAAATATAATGGACATGTGACTTGGGATTGGATGCATAAATTTGACTATGAACATATAATTTATATATGTTGTATGCATAGTGTATGTTGTAATTTAGATCTGTAATTAATTAGAAAAAGATGAGCATATGTTGTAAACTAGATTTGGATCTATACATATTTTGTGATAGAAGAAAAGAGGGACCATTGTAAGATTACATATGATTTGAGACTTTGGACAAAATGCATATAAAAGTCAAGATCTGATTTTTAGAAGATATGATTTAAAGATTTAGATTGTTGGGTATAGTTTGCATAATGATTCATGACTTAAAAAGAAGAAGATATGGAAACTTAGGTGTAAAGATTTACATTAATTAGGATATCTATTATTGTGATTACACCTAAATAGGAATTTTTGGATATATGGCATGCATTGTAATTAATGATTATATTTGGTATAATTTACATGTAAAATGCTAGTTTAACAAAAATTGGAACATATGTTATATGGTAAATTGTGTCCATATTCTGCGCTATGTAAATTTATGCAAACATGGAATATATGTTCATATTGTGAATCACGACAATTATTTAGGCATATGAATTTAGGCCTAATTTATGTTTAGGCAAGGCATGTAAATAGAACCTTTAGAAATATTAAACCTGCTAAATCTGTCATTTACTGAATTCGTTGAAAATGCCTATTTTGCTAATTTGCTAAGTTGCCTAAAACCGCTAGTTCTGTTATATTGCCTAGACTGCTAATTAGATTGAAGTGCCAAATCTGTTAAATTTGTCTGTTGAGATGCCTAACCTGTTATATGCCAAAATCTGCTAAGTTGCTAAATCTATTAAATCCGTTAAGTCATATAATCTGGAAAATCTGTTATCTGCTCAAATCTGTTATCTGCTGTGTTGATATAATCATCCTGTTATTGATATAATCTGAATTGGCATATATATTGGGCGTGCGCATAAACGGTAAATTATTAATTAATTGGCCGCAAAGATAAACATGACTAACTCGAGGTTAGAATGAGTTTGCGGCGTAATTCTGCCCGGAACCGCCCGGCACATCCAGTGGCCGCAAACAATAGGTTCTGATGTGAGAAGTTAGTCATAACCTGCTTAAGACACGAGGTTAGGTCTGGCTTGTGGCAGAAGTCTGCCCGGAACCGCCCGGCCCATCCAGCGGCCATAAGCTAGCGACCCAATGTGAGAGGTCTGGGCATTAATAATTAATTAATGCAAATCTAAGATAAGAATGACGTCTAAAACGTATTGGGGGAAAATAGGGTTAAACCAACTGGATTAATAGGTGTAGTAAACCCGTCCATGAATCTGTAGGACCAATACAAAGTTAGACAAATCTGAAAAATCTGTACATCTGATCTGTTAGTCTGAAAACTTGTTAACTTAATCTGTGAACTAGTAAATCTGAATTCTGTATGTCTGAACTTGTAAACAAGTTAATCTGAGATCTGTTAGTCTGGGGACACAAGGTTAGGAGGGGAATTACTTGTGTCATCTGTTGTTTGGGACCCATATTAGTCAGTAACCCTTTCTGGTATCAAAACTTTGACCCAACAGTAGGTAGGGTCCGGGCACGCTTACTGAACTAATTATAAGTGGTTCATTCTGATAATGGCGAGGGATGTTGATGGTGCGTTCCAACCGGGTCATGTGCGTGCATGGATCCCGGTCTGCCTCTGAGGATGTAAGACGTCGTGACATTTGTAAATAGGTCTGTGCCAATTGGTTGTCACTTTAGGGAGTGATACACCCTATTGTGGGGCCGACACAGGATATTTATGTATTAGGGAGCCGATCGCTTGGGGTAGGGTTTTAGGGTACGCTTAGTTCTGTCTATTTCTGTTGGTACCGTCTGTTTCTGTTGGGTGGTAACACCTGTCTGTTTCTGTGTGGTACCGTCTGTTCGGGTGGTAAAGGCCCATTACTAGTGTACACCTAATTCTACATTCTGTTTCCGTAGGGATAAATCTGTTTCTGCTTCTGTCTGTTTCTGATCGGGTAGTAAAGGCCCATTATTAGCATTCTGTTTTTTTGTTACAGTTATCTCACATCCAGTTTATGTTCATATCATATTATTATTATCTGTTCATATGCTGAAAGTCACTGGACTTGCCAGACTTTTTGTCTGACCCTTGTTGTTTCGCCTCCTTTCTTCCGTTTCCCCCCAGGTTATCCAAGGAGGGAATACTTTAGCTTGGTCCGGATTTCTCTTTGCTTGAAGTGCTTAAAGTATGGCTTGGCTCTGTATAGCTTCCGTTCCATGGGGTTTATGATTTTAAACCATGCATTTTGAAGGCTTTTGTACAAGACTGATATTTTGTACTTGAATTCTGAAATTTGAAAGGATGTAACCATATTAATTTCTGTTTTCACTGTAATAAAGTTAGAATTTTTCAAGTACTGTTTTATCTGTCTTGTAAGTTTCTGTTCTGATTACTAAAATGCTCCACCAAAGTTAAGGCATTCCCTTTGTGAGTGACCTTAACGGAGGTGGGGTGTTACACTTGGTATCAGAGCTGAAGGTTACCAGATTTGATAAAAAGTTTTGATAACTATTTTCAAAAAGGATTTAAAAAGGAAGTATTTTCAAGGGTAAAGCTTATTTTTGAAAAATAAAATAAATAATCCCTAAAAGCCATATATCTTTCTTTCGATTCTTTGTTTCGAGTTCCTTCCTCTTTCCCTTTTTTCTCTTCCTCCGCGTATAGATGCTTTTTTCTAAGATATGTAAGGACTTCCGTGCGATGGGAGTAAAACCGCTTTATGGGACTGAGACGTTGTCGAGGCTAGAAGTTGGCTGAACGAAGTGGAGGACTTGTTGGTACCTTTAAGACAGATGATGGGAGGGAGGTTCAACCAGCTGCTTGGTTAATGAGGGATGAAGCTTCATTTTGGTGGAAGGTCACGAATGGAGAATGTACATGGGAGACATGGATAGGACACACGATAAGAAAGTGGATCCAAAGAAGGGCACTTGCTTCAACTGTGGTGAGATAGGACACTTCACTAGGGACTGCCCGAAGAAACGAGGACAAGGGAAGAGGGCAGGACCAACTGCTGGAGGGAAGGTGAACACTTTCGAGGCTAGTGGATAGGATAGGATTAGGATAACATTCTGTAGGAGGTTTAATTTCTTTATCTGATTGTTGAAATAAAACTCATTCTGATTCTGGCATTTTGATTCTGTAATCGATACTCTGCACTTTAATACTAGTATTGTTTCTGATTCCGCTGTAGACTCAGACCCATAAGGGTTATGGATCATCTGTTTGAGATTGGGGTTTGAGGGATATCTGTGTTAGGCGTCAAGTATGACGCATACATTCTGAGTTTTCGTGGGGTATGATTTTATCATGCTTAGCTTCCTAAGAATCATTAGGGAACCTGATCTGTACCAGTAGTCTGTAAATATCTAAATACTTTTTATAGGATTTCCAGTTTTGACATTGTCTAAAGAAGGTAATCCTCTGGGCGTCAATTTGATGTTGGTTTCGGTCTTTGGGGCCGATACTTAGGACCCATGTCTAATGGGAACCAAATTTTCGTTCTATCTGTATTCGCTTCCATCATTCGACTGTATCCTATCGATCGAATATTTGAACTTTAGGTAGAAACTAATGGGTGTAAACATGTGTTTGAGACATGTTATGTTTGATGGTTGCAAGTGGATGCAAGTGGTTGCTAGTGGTTGCCCGTGGATGCATATACACACACTAGGCACTAGATCGGCTCGAAAACACTCTCATACTGCATATGGATGGGTGAGCATTTTTCAATTCTTGTGGATGCAAAATGGTTGATTCAGCACATGGATGTTGCATTTGAGTGAATGATTGTGCACTCATATAGAAATAATATATATCATCAGAATTCTATTGCATACATGTTGGACTCATGGCACTGACATAATTCGCATTAAGGAGGTCAACTGAATCAGTAGACCGCCTGATCTTTGCATTAGATAAGGAACATATACACACACTTTTGCATATGTTCATACAACATTAGAAGTTTTCTAAGGTCAATGGATGCTTGTGGATGATGGTTGAGTAGATGGGTGATTGGATAGTAGGACACATTCTTCTTAACTTGAAGATTTCGGGGACGAAATCCTTTTAAGTGGGGGAGAATGTAACACCCCGTGTATTCTATAACTGTGAAAGTCATAAATTAAAGTATAATTAATTTCAAATCAAAGAATTAAGGGAAACGGGATACGCCATTGCGTTCGTCTCGGAATTCTGCTTGAGATAGAGTCTGAGTTTGCGTAAAACGGATATCGTATGAAGAAGTTATGGACGAACGAAGTTGGGCGAAAAACCGGAAAACGGGTCAGAATGCACTGGCGCACTTGGGAAGTGCGCCAGAACAAAAATGCACTGGCGCACTTGGGAAGTGCGCCAGTACATTTTTGACCTGGCGCACCTGCCAAGTGCGCCCAGGTCAAAAATGACCTGCTGGCCAGGTCTGGTCTAGCCCTGGCTGGCCAGGTCTGGGTTTGGTCGATTTTCAGAAGCTTGCTTTGTCATTAGGGCTAGGTGGCAGGCTCTAATTGGTCTCTCTTTCGAATGAATGGCTACGATCAATCCAAGCAACATCGATGGTCCTAATCAGTTCATAAACTCTATAAAAATGACCCTAGACTCTACCTAACCTAAGTCTCTAACACAATTCTCTAGCCTCCATTGCTCTCTTCTTCTAATTAAAAATAAAAATGGTGTCGCTACTCTGCTAGAATCAAAACTAGAAGTCAATCAACATCATCCTAAATTCAAATTTGAGATAAAAGCTTCTGCAGCAATTCTGTAACAACTAAAGTTCTTTCTTTAATCCAATCAAGGCAAGTACAGTTATTTTCCGCTATAAACGTTAATTATAATTTTGATATGTTTTTAATTCTGAATCTGAGATTGTATATATATTCTCTTCTGTCAGATCTGTTTTCTGTGACTGTTCTGTATCCCCTTTTCTTCTTTTCTGTTTCTATAGCCATGCTACCACGAGCCTGTGCCTAATCTCGTAAGAGATGAACGTATGAACGCAAATTTTGGGATAAATAATGAATGATGTGAAATTTGACAAGACTGAATTGAATGTATGACTTTAGGTCTGAGGCATAAAATATAATGGACATGTGACTTGGGATTGGATGCATAAATTTGACTATGAACATATAATTTATATATGTTGTATGCATAGTGTATGTTGTAATTTAGATCTGTAATTAATTAGAAAAAGATGAGCATATGTTGTAAACTAGATTTGGATCTATACATATTCTGTGATAGAAGAAAAGAGGGACCATTGTAAGATTACATATGATTTGAGACTTTGGACAAAATGCATATAAAAGTCAAGATCTGATTTTTAGAAGATATGATTTAAAGATTTAGATTGTTGGGTATAGTTTGCATAATGATTCATGACTTAAAAAGAAGAAGATATGGAAACTTAGGTGTAAAGATTTACATTAATTAGGATATCTATTATTGTGATTACACCTAAATAGGAATTTTTGGATATATGGCATGCATTGTAATTAATGATTATATTTGGTATAATTTACATGTAAAATGCTAGTTTAACAAAAATTGGAACATATGTTATATGGTAAATTGTGTCCATATTCTGCGCTATGTAAATTTATGCAAACATGGAATATATGTTCATATTGTGAATCACGACAATTATTTAGGCATATGAATTTAGGCCTAATTTATGTTTAGGCAAGGCATGTAAATAGAACCTTTAGAAATATTAAACCTGCTAAATCTGTCATTTACTGAATCCGTTGAAAATGCCTATTTTGCTAATTTGCTAAGTTGCCTAAAACTGCTAGTTCTGTTATATTGCCTAGACTGTTAATTAGATTGAAGTGCCAAATCTGTTAAATTTGTCTGTTGAGATGCCTAACCTGTTATATGCCAAAATCTGCTAAGTTGCTAAATCTATTAAATCCGTTAAGTCATATAATCTGGAAAATCTGTTATCTGCTCAAATCTGTTATCTGCTGTGTTGATATAATCATCCTGTTATTGATATAATCTGAATTGGCATATATATTGGGCGTGCGCATAAACGGTAAATTATTAATTAATTGGCCGCAAAGATAAACGTGACTAACTCGAGGTTAGAATGAGTTTGCGGCGTAAATTCTGCCCGGAACCGCCCGGCACATCCAGTGGCCGCAAACAATAGGTTCTAATGTGAGAAGTTAGTCATAACCTGCTTAAGACACGAGGTTAGGTCTGGCTTGTGGCAGAAGTCTGCCCGGAACCGCCCGGCCCATCCAGCGGCCATAAGCTAGCGACCTAATGTGAGAGGTCTGGGCATTAATAATTAATTAATGCAAATCTAAGATAAGAATGACGTCTAAAACGTATTGGGGGAAAATAGGGTTAAACCAACTGGATTAATAGGTGTAGTAAACCCGTCCATGAATCTGTAGGACCAATACAAAGTTAGACAAATCTGAAAAATCTGTACATCTGATCTGTTAGTCTGAAAACTTGTTAACTTAATCTGTGAACTAGTAAATCTGAATTCTGTATGTCTGAACTTGTAAACAAGTTAATCTGAGATCTGTTAGTCTGGGGACACAAGGTTAGGAGGGGAATTACTTGTGTCATCTGTTGTTTGGGACCCATATTAGTCAGTAACCCTTTCTGGTATCAAAACTTTGACCCAACAGTAGGTAGGGTCCGGGCACGCTTACTGAACTAATTATAAGTGGTTCATTCTGATAATGGCGAGGGATGTTGATGGTGCGTTCCAACCGGGTCATGTGCGTGCATGGATCCCGGTCTGCCTCTGAGGATGTAAGACGTCGTGACATCTGTAAATAGGTCTGTGCCAATTGGTTGTCACTTTAGGGAGTGATACACCCTATTGTGGGGCCGACACAGGATATTTATGTATTAGGGAGCCGATCGCTTGGGGTAGGGTTTTAGGGTACGCTTAGTTCTGTCTATTTCTGTTGGTACCGTCTGTTTCTGTTGGGTGGTAACACCTGTCTGTTTCTGTGTGGTACCGTCTGTTCGGGTGGTAAAGGCCCATTACTAGTGTACACCTAATTCTACATTCTGTTTCCGTAGGGATAAATCTGTTTCTGCTTCTGTCTGTTTCTGATCGGGTAGTAAAGGCCCATTATTAGCATTCTGTTTTTTTGTTACAGTTATCTCACATCCAGTTTATGTTCATATCATATTATTATTATCTGTTCATATGCTGAAAGTCACTGGACTTGCCAGACTTTTTGTCTGACCCTTGTTGTTTCGCCTCCTTTCTTCCGTTTCCCCCCAGGTTATCCAAGGAGGGAATACTTTAGCTTGGTCCGGATTTCTCTTTGCTTGAAGTGCTTAAAGTATGGCTTGGCTCTGTATAGCTTCCGTTCCATGGGGTTTATGATTTTAAACCATGCATTTTGAAGGCTTTTGTACAAGACTGATATTTTGTACTTGAATTCTGAAATTTGAAAGGATGTAACCATATTAATTTCTGTTTTCACTGTAATAAAGTTAGAATTTTTCAAGTACTGTTTTATCTGTCTTGTAAGTTTCTGTTCTGATTACTAAAATGCTCCACCAAAGTTAAGGCATTCCCTTTGTGAGTGACCTTAACGGAGGTGGGGTGTTACACACTTCACCCTTCTTCAATAGCGGACAATCTTTTTTTTATACGGCCAATCGTATGGCAATTAAAGCATTCCATGTTATCCTGGAACTTCTTGCTGGACACGAATTCATTCTTTTTTTGTTTCTTCGGAAATTTACAGTCCATTGCTAAGTGCCCATTTTTATTGCAATTAAAGCATATGGCGTTCTTTATCAATTCCTCTTATATTTCCTCAATTAGTTACTTGCTTTCGGTTTCTTACTTCCAAACTTCCTCTTCTTCCTAGAATTGTCTGTGTTGTTACCTTTGTCTTTCAACGCATTGCGTCAGTCTATAGATTTGTAGAGGCATGCCGAGTCCACCATTTCCGCAAACGGAATCTTTACGTGAGTGGTCGCCTTGCTTCTATATCTTTTCTATGTACAATCAATAAACCTTACTATCATCTTATCATGAACAAGAATCAATTCTGGCCTTAAGCGGGAAAGCTCATTTAACTTATTCAGATATTCCTAAACAGTCATGTCCCCTTGTTTCAAATTAGAGAATTTATAATACAAGTGGGCTATTCCTTTGGATGGTATGAATCTGTCTTTGAAGACTTATTTAAAGCGTTCCCAAGAAAAAATTAGCTTCGGATTTCCCATCATAACCATCTCCCATCAAATCAAAGCTTCGTCTTTCAGTAACCAAGAGGCCAAATATGTTTTCTGTTCTCCATATAACGTTAGGCCAGTGAAAATCCTCTCACAAGAACGTAGCCATGCTTGCGCTTCTATGACTGACTCCTTTCCCAGGAATGTTGCCCTCCCAGATTTTTATATTTCTTTGCTAGGACTTTCAAATCCGGCTCCGGTTGTGGTGGCACAACTGCCTCATTTACTGCTCCTATGGGGTTTTGATGTTCAACTTCAATGTCACCCTCTTCCTCTTCTACCACTCATTTTTCATTATATCTGCATAGCTAGAAAAGAGTTAGGAAAACATGCAAGATATCTTAAGGAATTCGTAAGAGCATAGATACATATATGAATAGAAATGTGTTCATCTAGTGTGCGTTCTTCTAACTGTACTCACTCTAGGGTATTGCTAATCTATCTCTAATGAGTCGCTCTTCCTAGAATACTACTGATTTTGTCTTAGATGAGCCCTTTAATGCGTTATACCACAAAACTAAGGTTAATCCTTAGCTCTGATACCAAGTGTGATGAACCATTCCTTCGGTCCCTAGAACTCGACACTAATACATCCACGGTATTTTGTATCGATGTTTCAAGCGCCGGAGGGACATATGGCCTTTATGATATAACACATTATATAATAGTGGAAGATAATCATACATTAAACACCAAATGTATACCATAATACATTAGTGATTTCATTAGAGTTAATACATCCCATCGGTTTCAAATATCATGCATAGCAACGGAAAAAAACAAATAGGTACATAGTAGAAATAACAATATATTAATGTGATAGAGTCTAACCTGTTTACTGGCTTGCCGGTGTGGAAATGAGGGCACCCGAGTCTGCAAGGGAAAAACAACTACAAGTCGTCATGGGACTTGTATGAGAAACTGAAAACAGTCATTCTTAAATTTTATTTAAAGGTAAGCAACATCACGAGACCACGCCGTGAATATGGAACGAGTTTCCTCCACATGAATAAAGGTGCACGAAACTTCGTAATGCTTTTATAAAAACGAATCCAATATAAGACTCACGTCCCATCGCACTATGCAACACATACCGAAGGAGAGAGATTTACCTTATAATAGCCAAACATGCTTGATACATAAAAATATTTTGATATTATTAATGATGTCTAAATGTGGAAATCACTTTCAAAAGTAAATGTATAAATTTTAGCTCGCATAATGCCCCATCTCGTTATGTTGGCTATTTAGTTTACATCTGAAAATGCAAAGGCTCATATTGGAAATTGGATTTTGTCTATGAACCAAGGAAAATTATCTTCCTTAACCATTTAGAACACCTCTAGCTGTGCAGTGACCCGTATATTATGTATCGACTAATTGTAAAATAATTATATTTTATTCTCTAGTGGTCAGACCATTCTTAGATTTTAATATGTTGTCCATGGGGATGTGAGACATGCCCACGATTTTTACCAAATTTAATTATGACCATTTTGCCCTTTTTTACTGTTTAGGCCATAGCTTTTGATAGGGATCAAATCAGGTGCTAAAATCGGTCTCACTAGATTAAAATGATTGTTTATGAATGCGTAAAGTGGTCACATAAAGGATCTTGTTCAGCGGTTTGCGAGTAATAGTTGTTTTAAGTTTAAGTTGCTATTTAGGCAGACTAGTCAGCAGCTAGTGGGATGATTAGCCAAACCCATTAGACTAATGACCTGTATGTAACACCCCACCTCCGTTAAGGTCACTCACAAAGGGAATGCCTTAACTTTGGTGGAGCATTTTAGTAAACAGAACAGAAACTTACAAGACAGATAAAACAGTACTTGAAAAATTTATAACTTTATTACAACAGAAACCGAAATAAGCTTGGTTACATCCTCTCAAATCACAATATCAGAATTCAAGTACAAAATATCAGTCTTGTACAAAAGCCTTTAGAATGCATAGTTTAAAATCATAATCCCAACAGAAGAAGACAAGCCATACATTAAGCACTTCAAGCAGAAGAAATCTGGATCAAGCTAGAGTATTCCCTTTTACAAAACCTGGGGGGGGGGGGAAACGGAAGAAAGGAGGCTAAACAACAAGGGTCAGACAAAAAGTCTAGCAAGTCCAGTGATTTTCAGTTATGAACAGATAATAATAACATGACATGAAAATAAAACTGGATGAGAGATAACCGTAACAGGTGTAACAGATATAATAGAAGAACAGAATGATATAAGCTATTGCTTTACACTTCTCTGCACTAATACTAGTATAACAGGATTAGGTGTCACCCTAATGTCTAAACTGAAACAGAAACAGGTACAGAATAATTTCCATAGAAGAGAATGCTAGTAATGGGCCTTTACCACCCCAACAGAAACAGACAGAAACAGAATGCTAATAATGGACCTTTACCACCCGAACAGAAACAGATTAATCCCTACGGAAACAAAATGTAGAATTAGGTGTACACTAGTAAATGGGCCTTTACCACCCGAACAGACGGTACCACGCAGAAACAGACGGGTGTTGCCACCCAACTGAAACAGACAGTACCAACAGAAACAAACAGAACTTAGTGTACCCTAAAACCCTACCCCAAGCGATCGGCTCCCTAAACATTAATACCATGTGTCGGCCCCACAGTAGGGTGTATCACCCCCTAAAGTGACAACCAATTGGCATAGACCTATTTACAGATGTCACGACATCTTACATCCTCAGAGGCAGACCGGGATCCATGCACGCACATGACCTGGTTGGAACGCACCATCAACACCCCTCACCATTATCAGAATGAACCGCTTATAATTAGTTCAGTAAGCGTGCCCGGACCCTACCTACTATTGGGTCAAAGTTTTGATGCCAGAAAGGGTTACTGACAAATATGGGTCCCAAACAATAGATGACACAAGTAATTCCCCTCCTAACCTTGTGTCCCCAGACTAGCAGATTTCAGATTAACTTGTTTACAAGTTTCAGACATACAGAATTCAGATCAACTAGTTCACAGATCAGATAAGTTTTCAGACTAACGGATCAGATATATGGATTTAACAGATTTACAGATTTGTCTAACTTTGCAATTGGGCCTACAGATTCATGGAACAGATTAATTAAATTTATTAGTCTAGTGGGTTTAACCCTATCTTCCCAACACGTTTTAGACATCATATTTATCTCAGATTTTCATTAATTAAATATTAATGCCCAGACCTCTCACATTAACTGACAGTTTGCGGCTACTGGTTAGGCCGGTTGGTTCCGGGCAGATTTCTGCCGCAAACTGAGTCCAACCTCGGGTTTCAAGCACGTTATGACTAACTTCTCACATTAGAACCTATTGTTTACGGCCACTGGATGTGTCGGGCGGGTCCGGGCAGTTTTACGCCGCAAACTCATTCTAACCTCGAGTTAGCCATGTTCATCTTTGCGGCCAATTAATTAATAATTTACCATTTATGCCTACGCCTAATATACATGTCAATTATTCATAACTATAGCCAATTCAGATTATGTCAATAACAGACTAATTATATCAACTCAGCAGATATAGCAGATAACATATTTTGCAGATTAGGCGACTTAACGGGTTTAGCAGATTAAGCAAACTAGCAGATTTAGCAGATAACAGATTAGGCATCTCAACTGATTTAGTTTAGCAGATTTGGCATTTTCAGCCGACTTAGCAGGTGACAGATTTGCTAGATGAACAGATCTAGCAGACTGGGCAGTAGAGAAGAACTAGCAGATTAAACAATGTAACAGAACTAGTAGATTGGGCAATATAACAGAACTAGCAGATTAGGCAAATACAGCAGAACTAGAAAATTAGGAAAATATAGCAGATTTAATCATTCCTTAAAGATTCACAAACATATCTTGCCTAATTATAAATTTGGCCGAAGTTTGCATGCCTAAATAGTTGTCATGATTCACACTATGATCATATACCCCACGTTTGCATTGAATTTACATGTCACAGATTATGGTCATAATTTACATGTCCCAATTTAGTTCAACTTGCCTAGTACAAAAGATTCACATATAAATTATACCAAATATAGCCATCAATTTCAATGCATGTCATATATTCAAAAAAATCTCCTACTTAGGTGTTATTCACATTTGATAGTTATCAAATCTTAATATAGATCTTCACACCTAAGTCATATTCTCTTTCAAATCATGAATTATTATATAAACAATATGCCCAACAATCTAGTTATAACAGATCTTAATTCAAAATATGTGTTATGTTCAATGTCTCAAGTCACATGTTAACATACCATGGTTCCTCTTCTTCTAATTCACAGAGTATGCATAGATCTAAATCTAGATTACAACCCATGTCCTTTTTCTTAAATCAGTCCAGATTAGCCATGTCCAATTATGCTACATTCATTACTTATCCCAAACATTTTAGCGTTCGTGCGTTAATCTCTTAGGAGATTGGCGCAGGCTCGTAGTAAACTGGCTATAGAATAGAAAGAGGAAAGAGATACAAAATAAGATAGATCTAAATAGAACAGAACAGATATAACCTCAGATTCATATTTACAATTCATGTCACAATCAGAATTAACGTTTATATCGGAAAATAACTGTACTTGCCTTGGTTGGATTAAAGAAAGAACTTTAATTGTTGTAGAATCGTTGCAGAAGCTTTAATCTCTAGTTTGAATTTAGTTGCTTAGGTTGATGTTGATTAGCTTTTAGTTTTGATTCCAGCAGAGTAGCGACGCCATTTTTATTTTTATTTAGAACAGAGGCAGAATAGAAGAAGAATAGAATTGTGTGTAGAGAAGGCTAGGTTTGGGGCTGTTTAAGTAGGTTTAGGCAGATGAATCTGGACAGAAATCGGACTAGATACATCAGAATGAACACTGGCCCAAAAATGGGCTCGGGGACCAGGTCGACACCCAGGTTGACTGCCCAGTCGACCTGGTTTGGGGGGTCGACTGCCCAGTCGACTCCCCAGTCGACCTGGGTCTGGGCGGGAAATTTCCCGCCCAGTCTGTTCTGCGTTTGAAATTCGAATTTTGAATTCGAATTCGAGCTGTTTTGAACTCTGAATATTTCTGAAACTTCGGAGGATCATATCTCCCTCATACGGACTCTGATTCTTGCAAACTCGGACTCGTTTCCAAGCAGAATTTCGAGACGAACGCAATGGCGCAATCCGTTTTCCTTGATTCTTATTTTAAAAATTAATTATCCTTTGATTTGTTACTTATACGTTCACTGGAAAATACGGGGTGTTACACTGCAGATATAAACATGGGGCTTGGTGAAAGAATTATGGTTACTCACTTCATTCTAAACTTTAGGTTAGGCGTCTGTAATTCTCAGGTTCAACCCAAAATCCTATTTCTCCATTGTTTTCAATCAGACTCACAATAGTTTGCATCTAGAAGATAGATCGTCATCAAGGGAAGTTATATCATGTCAAATTGCATCAAATCCGAAGGTTTTTAGCGTTGCCTAGATCTGATCTCATCAGATTTACATCGAATTAGGGATTAGGTGAGTGATATATATCTCTCACACAGAACCAGAGGGCTGTATTGGTTAGATCTATGTTAAATTCATTCATATATGTTGTAATCACGTTAGATCTGAATATTTAATTCTGATTTAGAAACCCTAAAAAATCCTAATTTGATCATATTAACCGGATAAATGTTAAATTAATCATGTTTATACATATCTTTAGATCCATATCACGCAAGAACTCATGTTTACCGTTATTTTGATTTCTTTATGTTTGTATGTTCAGTGCTGCATGAATCGACGTTTGTTTTGATTGAGTTAATTGCTTTGCTTGAGTTGTATGTCAGATTGTTGCCGTAGATTTTTAGGATTGAAGAACAAAGCAAATCGAAGGTTCAGATGATTGGGTTTAGACGAAACTTGGCGGAGGCCTAGTGCACTTAATTTTAGGGAGCTTGATTGTAGAGGCTTCTGATGAAGCTTTGATTGAAATGGACTTTAGATGATGGATGTGCAATGTAATGACCCGCATTTTTAGCTGTCGAATAATTAATTTATTTAATTATTAATTATCGACGTGGCGATATCGATAACTCGAATTAAATAATAATTATATTTAATTAATATAGATAATAGACTAATATATTTAATTCGGAAATAATCAAAAATAGTGGAATTCACAATATAGTGTGAATTGGATTATTTAAAATATATAGTTCAGTTTAGAGTTGAATTATATGAACAAATATATTCAATCGACGACAGTTGAACGTATAGTTTATAATATAATTATAAACGAGCGCGTAACGGCACGGCAGTTCGCTATTTGCCGATTTGAACTACAACTGAATGTACAGGGTCCGTTTTAAATCAGATTTCTGTGAAACAAGAAACATACGGAGCTGGTGAAGTATATTTTTCTAGTGGAAGAGAAAAATCGGAATTTCGTCGTATAGATTTTGATTTATGTCCAAATCAAATTTTAAAATATTCGCTATAGAATCGTTTATCGACCGTAACGGTTTATTCGATATAACTAGATATCGGTTGTGAATTTAGACAAGGTTCTTTTGAAACATAATGATAATTTAATTTTTTGAGTTTTATTGTAATTTTTAATTAATTAAATAAGAAACATTTTATTTGCAGTAGGTTGCACCCTATAACGATATTTTGGGGTTTCACAGAATAAGCTAACCTACCGGTATTATTACATTTTTGGGATCGTGGCACATTGCTGGTTATGACAGTATTTTTATTTTTGTCGTAGCGGACCATACTTGAATGAAATTATGTGCAATAGAGTCCATTCTCTTCCACGACATGCCTCGTACTTCATTTATTTCTAACTAAGCAAACAACCCCGTGTCAAATCAGTCTGTTGCACGTTCTCTATGCCTTAGCATGGAAGTAAAAATGAAATTTTTTCCGTACCTCACTACGTGCGTGTACTGCTACCATTCCTTAATAGCAACAACCTCACTACATGTGTGTACTGCTACCATTCCTTAATCGCAAAAACCTCACTACGTGCGTGTACTGCCACCATTCCTTAATCTCAAAGGAAACTAAATCTATAAATACACAACCTCACTTCCCTGGATCTGTTTTCCAGCAAAAATTCCATAAATCGCGAACAAATAAAAGTGCCGCCACCTTGAAGTACGTTGTCAAGCTTCTAAAATCCACATAAATAAATATACATATCCAACAACTGATTGAAGCCTCTACGATGGAGAGCAGGCGAAGAACAGGAGCTGGCGGGTGTATTCAGTGGAAGGGATGATGGAGTCGTTTACATTGTACAGGAGGCAAGTGGAGCTCTCGCACATGAGAGATGCTGATGAGTTGTGTGGAGAGTTTGTTGGTGAACGTGGAAGACTAACCTGGGGACGTTGAAGTTAAAATGGGAAGATCAGGTGCTAGCGCATGGAGTTAAAGTGCTGAAATGGTATTGTTTTACGGATGGGCTTTAAATCTACGAGTTGAAGTGTGAGGGCGTTATGCACAGAAGTCGGCGAGTGCATGAACACATGCAAATATGAAAGGAGGGGTTGTTTGCATTTCGAAGGAGTACTGAAGTGTGTTTTCTTGAGTAAAATATGGGGTGCGGTTTCATTGTGAGTGGGATGGAATTGAAGAGGAGGCACTGACAATGTTTATTGTTTAAATGGGTTTGAATGTTTGTGGATAGAAAGAGGAGCAACACGGTTTAAAGAACGTGGTATGGAAGATTTGTGAGGGGATGTTGGCCTGGAGCGAATGCTGTAGTGTATTTTGGGGAGGAAAGAAAATGTGCGGGTCTGGGTATTTGGGTAGTTAAGTTTTTGTGGGCCAAGCTTGTTGAAGGAGAAGTGTTTTGTGGGCCAAACTTGTTGAAGGAGAAGTGTTTTTGTGGAGCCGTATGTCTTCAAGGGGAGGAGAAGGATTTCGTGAAGAGGGAGTACTCTAGATGGTGGTAGGAGATTTAAGTGGGCTGGTTCGGTAAGTAAGGCCCGAGACTAAATATTAACCAAGTTTAATTTAATTCAAATAAGTGTACAAACTTACAAATGCTATAATTTCCTCATACATGGCCAGAATTTCGAACGGTTGGATCCATTGGGATCGTATGGACGGTGGCTACACCATGGAGCTAATTGGGAGCGAATTTGGGCTCGTTACAATTTATAGCAAAATAAATTGTCCGTCTGAATCAAGCGATGGTTATCGTTATTAACGATGATCGTCCAATGTGAGTAAAATTCACCAACTCTGAACAGTTATATTTTTCTAACATATGTTTAGAACTGATAATTACCAGTTGATTGATGTGTGTTAACTGTTTGGTTGAATTGCGTATATATTGGTTGAAATTATAGATAACGATATATATATAAATCGTTAATCGAATATTGATTCTGTTTATCAGAATATTTTATATTCGTGTTTTTTGCGTTGTTTAACATCTGTGATGCAGGGAAACAGGTTGGAGGGTTCCAACTGGACTCCTCAATATTTATGATACTGTTCTGTTCATATATTGTAATATATGATGTGATATGTAATCTGTTTGATTATATGTGTTTAAATGATATCGATCATTGTGGTTTGCTATTTTAAATATCATAAGAGACCCTGGGATGTAAAAAGAAATATTTCAATGTATATTGAAATAAAGGAATTTTATAAAATCAATCGATTTTATAAAAGGAAATATTTTGAAAATAAAGTATTTATAAAATCTTAGGATTTTATAAAGGAGAACATTTATTTAGAAAATAAACAAGAGTTTATAAAGGAGGATATTTATTTATAAGACAAATAGAATATCATAAGGAAATATTTGTAAAACATTTACAAATAGATTTAAATGGGAAGGATTATTTATTTAGGATGTAAATAAAGGTAAATGGAATATTTATTTTGAAAATAAATAGAATAAAGGAATATTTATTTAGAAAATAAATAGAGTTAAAGAAAAGGAGTTAATCGAATTTAGTATTCGAAGGAGTTAATCGAATTTAGTATTCGAAGGAGTTAATTGAATTTAGTTATCCGAAATGAGTTAGTCGAACATGGTTAGTCGAGTCGAATTAATCGATTATAATAAATCGAAAGGAGTTAATCAAACATAGTTAATGAAAACGGAGTTAAACAAAAATTAGAAACTGACTAGAGATTAATAGGTTGAATGGTTTCCTGAGTATCGATCTGATGTTGGTTTCGGCCTTCGGGGTTTATACTTAGGAAATTGTTCTCTTGTTAGTTTATAGTTAGAGTCTGATAGATATGGAAGAATAGTGATTCGCAATTATGCCAAGGAAATGTTTTCCAGTGTTAATAACGTATATTTTCTAAACGTAGAAATGAGGAAATATATATGTTTGATGATTGGATCGATAATTCCATTTTGAAATAAGATCGTTGTGTGTACACAGACATGTTTTCATTTGATAGTTAAATCACCAACTATCAAAGTTTTGACCATTTTGACATTGTCAATATGGAGAGACCGGGTGGATTATTATCCGAAGAACCACTCTGTATTGGCATAAGCGCTGTGAATCACATATGCCAAAGATAATTGAAGACGGAGTAAAGTGCAAGGGCTATTATATAAGTCTTAGATAACATTGCCTAAGATGGAT
Source organism: Allium sativum (assembly GCA_030737875.1). Taxonomy (NCBI): domain Eukaryota; kingdom Viridiplantae; phylum Streptophyta; class Magnoliopsida; order Asparagales; family Amaryllidaceae; genus Allium; species Allium sativum. Next base: position 199,502,956 of record CM060909.1, on the reverse strand, counting down.
GTACTGAATAGTGCCTTCGGTTTTTCCAGTCCCAGGACAACTTGTATGGAAGAAGGTCTGATAGAGTATATCTAATAAATCGCGTAAGTTGATCTCTTCAAACGTACGTACATTTGGTGGCGAAGGAATTCGTTTCTCTTAGCTGTACACCCGTGGTATTTTTGGGGAAATCAATTTGTGATTTGGCGGGTATGACGATGTGACATTCAAAGTAAATAGACGTGTGGTCTGTCAAAGATAAGCATGGCCTCTAGCCTCACATCCGGGAATGACAGAAATCGGGCAGGTAGCGTGGCTATGTAGGTCACACCTATATATTGTATACTATATATGTAGAACGTGAGAAGAAAGTGTTTCTGCTAGATGATTATTATATTGTGGTTGATAGACATTATTATAATATCAAAAGGTTTTTGATATAAAGATTAATTTGGATTCTCATAAGGGAAAAACCCGTTCTGTTATACGGCGTGGTCTTATGAGACATCATTTACTTGCTCAAACTGTTTTAAACTGTTTTACTCACACCAGTCCCATGACTGACCCAGAGTTTATTTTGTTTTGTTTTCCCTAAACTCTTGGGTGCCCAATTTTGTACGGGCAATCAAGTAGTCGGGATTTACAGATACTTGAAGAGCTGGAGTAGGAGGCTTCAGGATTTTATATAGCTATTGTTATTCCGCTGTGTTGTAAGTGTTGTACTTGATAATGATATGTATATTCAAGTACAATCTTTTATTTCAAAGTTATGCTATATTTTATTCGTTCCGGTGTGAGATTCGTGTTTACTCTGATGTTGTTGTTTCTTCTTCTTCAATTCTAGGTTTCTATCTTATCTATTCTCACCCTCTAATTTCTTCCTATAAACTTTCCGGTTATTTTCGATCCTTGGATGTTCGATATGTGTTGTCTATTGGATAACCAAGATCGCCTTTTTCTGTGTCGTTAAAGTTGGTATCAGAGCATATGGTTAAGTGAATTACCTTGGCTCTGTGGCGTGACTCAGTAGAGATAGGGTTAGTAATACCCTAGATTGAGTTTGAGTGTATATATACGAGTGAACGTATTTTTTATTTGATATAAAATAGTTTTATATTATGGAGATTTATTGGTTGAGCTGTTTATAAGTTCTGGTCGATCAGTTTGATCCACTGTATCGGTGGGGGTTTATAAACACTCGAATACGATGGGTCGACACGATATGATTTGAAAAGAGGGTAAATGAATATAAATTTTACCCAAAATATATTTTTATATAGAGAAGATATATATTGGATATATTGGTTGTTATTATAATCGAGTAAGGTTATAGATTAGATGGTTATGTAAATAACCAATCAGAATTCATATAAGTAAAGTATATGAAATAAGATGAATTAAATTTGAAATTTAAATCAGAATTGGAATTTAAAACAAGGAAATTTTAAGTTCCTGGGAGATTTTGAAAACGTTTTTTAAACTGAAAGTGATATAGTGTTAAACTCACCTTGATAGCTGGAAAATAGATTCTGATGATGAATCTAGACATCATCAGTGTTCATTTTCGAGTTGTAAGTGACGGATTACTACCAAAGATTTTTTTTTCAATTTTGTTTTACGAAAACAAGGTGTTCAGAAATTCAAGGGTTTTGAATTGTTATTGTGATTTCAAATTGATTTGAAATAAAAAAACCAGTAATTTAAATTCTAGAATTTAAATTTAACTTGTGAAGTTAATTCTAATGGGATGATGAAAGTAAATAATAAACCATAATTTAACTTGAGATGATAAGTTAAGCAAAACTGAAATGGATTAGAGGATAATCTGGAATGGAATTGAGTTGATGAGTTAAGAGTTTGAAATTTGATATTAGAGTTCGAATGGAATTCGACTTGGATATGAGCGAATGATTTGGTTTGAGGATATAAACTGATTGGAGTTTGATTGGGATGACATTGTTATGTGCTGAATTGATAGCAGATGGAAAAGATATAATGATATGCCCGACAAAAAGGTACCTGTTTATTTTGATATGAGTTTGGGATTTATGAGCCGAATTGGCAAGCCGCTTGGCTGTTTGATTTTCTATTGGGTTGGAGAAGGCCCAGAGAGGCGAGCTGGAGTTTGAGATATTGACCAGTACAAAGGAGGTGCTGGCGAAATTTTTCAAAAAGTTAAGGTGTTAGAAATTTTTCAGGATTTTTGAAAATTTTCGTTGATAAGAATTAGTTAATATTTAATTAAAATTAAACTGGTTCAGTTAAAACTGAAGATAAGAAGTGAACAAATAAGTTCTAACTAGTCTATAGGGTTTGTTTTCTACCTTAGAAATTTCGAGGACGAAATTATTTTAAGGGGAAAGATTATAATGACCCGCATTTTTAGCTATCGAATAATTAATTTATTTAATTATTAATTATCGATGTGGCGATATCGATAACTCGAATTAAATAATATTTATATTTGATTAATATAAATAATAGAATAATATATTTAATTCGAAAATAATAAAAAATAGTGGAATTAACAATATAGTGTGAATTGGATTATTTAAAATATATAATTCAGTTTAGAGTTGAATTATATGAACAAATATATTCAATCGACGACAGTTGAACGTATAGTTTATAACATAATTATAAACGAGCGCGTAACGGCACGGTAGTTCGCTATTTGGCGATTTGAACTTCAACTGAATGTACAGGGTCCGTTTTAAATTGGATTTCTATGAAACAAGAAACATACGGAGCTGGTGAAGTATATTTTTCTAGTGGAAGAGAAAAACCGGGATTTCATCGTATATATTTTGATTTATGTCCAAATCAAATTTTAAAATAGTCGTTATAGAATCGTTTATCGACCGTAACGGTTTATTCGATATAACTAGATATCGGTTGTGAATTTAGACAAGGTTCTTTTGAGACATAACGATAATTTAATTTTTAATTAATTAAATAAGCAACTTTTTATTTGCAGCAGGTTGCAACCTATATCGATATTTTGGGGTTTCACAGAATAAGCTAACCTACCGGTATTATTATATTTTTGGGATCGTGGCACATTGCTGGTCATGACAGTATTTTTAGTTTTGTCGTAGCGGACCATACTTGAACGAAATTGTGTGCAATAGAGTCCATTCTCTTCCACGACATGCCTCGTACTTCATTTATTTCTAACTAAGCAAACAACCCCGTGTCAAATCAGTCTGCTACACGTTCTCTATGCCTTAGCATGGAAGTAAAAATGAATTTTTTTCCATTCCTCACTACGTGTGTGTACTGCTACCATTCCTTAATCGCAACAACATCACTACGTGCGTGTAATGCCACCATTCCTTAATCGCAAAGGATACTAAATCTATAAATACACAACCTCACTTCCCTAGATCTGTTTTCCAGCAAAAATTCCATAAATCGCGAACAAATAAAAGTGCCGCCACCTTGAAGTACGTTGTCAAGCTTCTAAAATCCACATAAATAAATATACATATACAACCACTAATTGAAGCCCCTGCGATGGAGAGCAGGCGAAGAACAGGAGCTGGCGGATGTATTCAGTGGAAGGGATGATGGATTCGTTCGTAATATACAAGAGGCAAGGGGAGCTCTCGCACATGAGAGATGCTGATGAGTTGTGTGGAGAGTTTGTTGGTGAACGTGGAAGACTAACCTGGGGACGTTGAAGTTAAAATGGGAAGATCAGGTGCTAGTGCATGGAGTTAAAGTGCTAAAATGGTATTGTTTTACGGATGGGCTTTAAATCTATGAGTTGAAGTGTGAGGGCGTTATGCACAGGAGGCAGCGAGTGCATGAACGCATGCAAATATGGAAGGAGGGGTTGTTTGCATTTCGAAGGAGTGCTGAAGGGTGTTTTCTGGAGTAAAATATGGGGTGCGGTTTCATTGTGAGTGGGATGGAATTGAAGAGGAGGCACTGATAATGTTTATTGTTTAAATGGGTTTGAATGTTTTTGGATAGAAAGAGGAGCAACACGGTTTAAAGAACGTGGTATGGAAGATTTGTGAGGGGATGTTGGCCTGGAGCGAATGCTATAGTGTATTTTGGGAAAGAAAGAAAATGTGTGGGTTTGGGTATTTGGGTAGTTAAGTTTTTGTGGGCCAAGCTTGTTGAAGGAGAAGTGTTTTGTGGGCCAAACTTGTTGAAGGAGAAGTGTTTTTGTGGAGCCGTATGTCTTCAAGGGGAGGAGCAGAATTTCGTGAAGAGGGAGTACTCCGGATGGTGGTAGGGTATTTAAGTGGGTTGGTTCGGTAAGTGTTGGCTAGCTTTTTAACCGAGCCACCAAGGTTCACTCACAAGAAGAAAGTATGAAACCGCGTTCCTTAAGTCCATGAAGGATCAGATCGCAATAGAGGATCGCCACTCACGGATCGCCCCTCATGGATCGCCTCTCATCGAATCGCCCCCCATCGGATCGCCCCTATTACCTGAACGATTCGACTACTTCTACACGACTCGATCTGTACATATGCTACTACCCAGCACAGACCGATCCGATCCCCTGATGCACAGCGAAGCCTCTGACCTGTTCAAGCATGAGCTAGTCTTCGGCGATCCGAGATGTACGGATCCAGCAACACGTGTCCTCAACTGTCACTTTGACTGATTCTCCCCCTTTGCTCGATCCTATATTTAAGGGGATCGCGACAACTGTCCGCAACGGCTAATTTGACTAATTCTTCATCAGGCTGCGATACGATCCTATATTCTCGGGATTTGTGCCACGTGTGACCGCGATCCGCCTGACAAAATCAGCTATAAATAGCCCAGAGCTTGGCATTTTTCAGGATCTTTTGGCAGTATTGAGCACTGATTCCACCATTACTGTCATACCACTATTTCTTGTCAGTTTTATTACGAGATTACTGAGAGAAATCACAATTGTAAAAGTGAGCTTGAGAGAAATCATTGATTGTACCAGCATTCAAAGTATAATCGATAACATATAAAGTGGACGTAGGCTCGTTAACGCCGAACCACTATAAATTCTGTGTGTTCTCTGTTTTTTCTTCATTCTCCAGTTATAATTCTTTAAGAATCATAACAATTTGGGTGTTAGGTCCAAATTTTGATCTAACATTTTGGTGCTTTCACTGAGAAAACAGTCCCAAAACTTCACTATTCAGTTTTCTGAAAATTCCAGCGACATCTGATATCATGGCTGGAAAGAGGTCTAAGGAAGTACGTGCTTCACGAAAAAATGAAATCGCGAATGGAGCGGTTGAAGAAAGTGTGCACGAGCTGGGCAATGAGGGATCTCTGGATCGCGGAGCGCCAGGGCCGAACCGATCCGATGAAGGTGCCACGCTCCGAGTCGACGAGGACGAGGCGATCCGGACTATTGAAGGGGTTGTTACTCGATCCCGTGACAACGCCTCGAATCCTCCTCATGCCATGACCACGAACCTACTCCAGGGGGGCGTAACGAACTGCCGACCTCGATCCACTACAATCCGAATCGATGACCAGACTACAACTCGACCTGGAAAGGAGCCTATGGCTCGCTCCTACCGTCCTGGCCCTTCCGTTAGACCTGGTTCAAGCTCTTTGCGCATAAGAGAAAATGATGATGATCAATATGACCCTTCTGCTCCCGTTACTAAGGGGAATCTTTCTCGCTTTTCCGAAATGTGGGAAAGGCTGTTTGATGAATTGGCTGCTCAAAGGCAGGAAAGCTCCTTTCTATGACAAAATTTGACCACTATGGATAGAAGGCTTAATGATCTCGCAAGGCAATGGACGCCGCCAGTTCGTCCGCTCACCCCAGAATACTCTTCTTCGTCAGAGGAATCGCCAAGGCCTCCTCGGCGACCGTATGAGAGGCCCGAAAACATAGAGCAGCTTCGATTTGGAACCCTGCCATCACGGGAAGAAGAGGCACTGGATGTAGGGCCCTCAAACCGTAATGTGAACAATCACACCGCAACTCCCAGAGCTCGAGGTGTGGACAGCCCTGTACAGAACAGACTACCTCATCCCCGTCGCCGTGTAAATGCTCATGGTAACAGGGGGCAACGAAGCCCAATCCGAGCCCCGGATTTTGTGACTTCTCCCGGAAGAGAGATTAGAGAACCCCACCGAGCTAGAAGCACTGACCCCGAACCTCCGCTGACCAGTGCAAATGTTGCAGCTATGATCCATCAAATTCTAGCAGATAGCCGTGGACAACGGAATGAAGATTGGGGAATTGACCGCAGTCATACCCCTTTCACTGATGATATTTTAGATGCGACTTTCCTGAGGTGCTTCAACATGCCGCAGATGAACCGTTACGCGGGTAGATCTGATCCCGTCCAGCATCTAATGAGATATTCTTGATCAATGACCGCTGCCGCAGCTTCTGACGCTGTCAAGTGCAAAGCATTTCCCATATTCTTGGAGGATGTAGCATTATTATGGTTTACTCGCTTACCAGCAAGATCAATTTCCAGCTTCAGGGAGTTGAGTGAAAGGTTCGTGGAACAATTCCGCATCTATGCACAAAAGACGAAGAGTGTGATTAACTTGTTCCTTGTCAAGCAACGACCAGGCGAGAGTTTGAGGGTGTACCTAGACCGTTTCAACCTGGCCGCTACTGAAGTTAAAGATCCTCATGAGCCAACTGTTGTGGCAGCCCTGATTGATGGGGTAGATAAAGACACTGAATTTGGAAGATACCTGGCCGGCAAGCCACCTCGTACTAGAGAATTATTCTGCGAAAAAGCTAACGTACACTTACGCCGGGAGGAAATATATGCTAACCGAAAGGCAAAAACGGCCGATAAAGAGGAAATCCAGAGCAATGTCGCCATCAAGCAGACAGGAGACAGCTCGGGGAAGGTCGAGGTTAATGTCGGAAATCGAAATCAGGGTGGCCGTCAGTCAGGAAACAATGATAATAACAGTAATGGCAACAACCGGAAGAGGAATCGAGGGAACGACCCCCAGAGAAGGACTCGTCCCAGGTCTTTTGAGAGTTATACACCAATAAACGATACTTTGGAAAATATCTTCATGGATTCGTACAACGTCCTCCAAAATAAAAGGCCTCCTCCCAGAGAGTCGACGGAGAAAGAGCGCGAAACGGGGAAGTTTTGTCTCTTTCATCAGATTCATGGCCATTCGACAAATGAATGTCGTCACCTAAGAGATGTAGTCGAGAGGCTTCTCCGAGAAGGAAAATTGGATGAATACAGAGTTACGCCCAGAGACAGGGGGCAAGCCGTACAAGCCCCAAATCAGAACCAGAATCAACCCGCTACCAGGCCAACCGCCCAGCAAAAGGGAAAGGATCTTGTTATCAATACCGTAATCGGAGGGCTTTATCTCGTCGGACACGGTTCCAAGGCATTGGATTAGTATGTCAATGCAGCCAAGCAACACCTCGAGGTAGGGGAGTGTAGCAACCCCGAGGACAACGTCCCGGTAAAACAACAAAAGATGATGTCCGACGATGTCGTTTTCCGCGAACGAGAAAGCATTGGAGTCCATGCTCCGACTAAAGATCCATTTGTAATCACAGTACCTATTGGCCCGGCCACTGTTCTTAAAGTTTTGGTGGATAACGGGAGTTCCGTCAATATTCTTTACAAAAGGACATTCGACCAGATGAACCTCGAGATAAAAGACTTGAAACCCTGTCAGGGATGGATCCGTGGATTTAACGGAGCATCGACCGCTCCAATGGGTTATTTAGAGTTACCGGTTATGCTTGGGGAAGGAGAACGCAAGAGAGTGACAATCCTTCCCTTCGTGGTTTTGGATATTGAATCACCCTACAATGCCTTCTTGGGCCGACCGACCCTCGCAAAGTTTAGAGCCTGTATAGCCCCCTGGTGCTTATTATTGAAATTTCCTACGGAAGCTGGTGTTGGTATTGTCAGAGGAGATCAGGTTGCCGCACGAGCATGTTATGTTGCAGAGCTAAAGCTACTCCGCAATGGAGGGGACATAGAAACCAAGGGCGCTTCTCCCCCCACAAGGGCGGAGACCTTATAGCAATTAAAGAGGATAACCGTAGGAGAGTCGCCCAGAGAGTTGCCCGAGGATATAGATCCCAGAGAGGACAAAGAACCTAGGGGTAGAATGGCGACTCCCAACGAGACAACTGTGGATGTACCGATCGATGATAGTGACCCAGAGAAGGTCCTCAAGATTGGATCCCAGTTAAATCCTAATTTAGCTAAAGAACTGATGAATTTCTTAAAAAATAATTTGGATGTATTTGCTTGGACCCACGCAGACATGTGCGGGATATCTCCATCAATCATGAGCCATTCATTAAGCATTAACCCTAAACATCCTCCGGTAAAACAAAAAAGGTGAATGCTGGGCCCAGAGAGGTCCGCTGCCTTGAAAGAAGAAGTTGGAAAGCTAAAGAGTAATGGATTTATCAGAGACTCAATCTACCCAGACTGGATTTCAAAACCAGTCCTGGTGAAGAAGGCTAACGGGAAGTGGCGAACGTGTATCGATTTCTTGGACTTGAATAAAGCCTGCCCGAAAGACAGCCTTCCGTTACCCAGGATCGATCAGTTGGTGGACTCAACGGCGGGTCATGAACTCCTCTCCTTTATGGACGCTTATTCAGGATATAACCAGATACCAATGCACGTTCCAGATCAAGAACACACTAGTTTTATTACGGATCTGGGATTATATTGCTATGTAGTAATGCCCTTTGGCTTGAAGAATGCAGGCGCTACATATCAACGGTTAGTGAACAGAATGTTCTATAACCAGATTGGGAAGACAATGGAAGTATACGTCGATGACATGTTGGTTAAGTCCAGGCAATCCTCCAATCACACTGCGGACTTGGCAGAGATGTTCAGCATTCTTCGAAAGTACGGGATGCAACTCAACCCAACAAAATGTTCATTCGGGGTCGCCTCCGGAAAATTCTTGGGATTCATCGTCAGTTCTCGTGAGATTGAGATTAATCCAGACCAGATCGCAGCAATCAGAGACATTCAGGAACCTAGGCAAATTAAAGATGTGCAAAACCTTGCAGGGAAAGTAGCCGCACTAAGCAGATTTATCTCCAGAGCTACGGACAAATGCATCCCATTCTTCGAATTGATAAAGCGAGGAAAATGCCACTTCAAATGGACGCCCGACTGCGTAGAAGCATTTCAGAACTTGTTGAGACACCTGGAGAAACCTCTGATACTATCTAAGCCGATGGATCACGAGGACTTATTCATGTACTTGGCAGTGTCGTCCCACGCAATCAGCTCAACATTGGTAAGAGAAGAAGATAAGGTCCAAAGACCTGTGTATTACGTGAGCAAAAAATTGACGGCAGCAGAGCGTAATTATCCAAGGATAGAAAAGTTGGCGTATAGTTTGCTGATCGCCTCTAGAAAGCTTCGACATTATTTTCAGGCGCATCCCATTACCGTATACACTGATCATCTACTCAAGCAAGTTCTACAGAGACCGGAAGCGTCTTGAAGATTACTCAAATGGAACATTGAGTTAAGTCAATTTGATCTGAACTTTCAGCCCCGGCGGTCGATTCGGGGGCAAGTAATAGCCGACTTCATAGCAAAGTTTACAGTCCCGGAGGAGGATATAGCAAACGAAGAAGTTGACCCCTCAAAATTACTTCTCGACCCCAGTGCCTGGAGATTGTATACTGATGGCGCTAGGAATGACAAGAGATCCGGCGCTTGACTAGTGCTTGAAACTCCCGAGAAACGGCTGATATCCTATGCTATCCGGATGGAGTTTCACGCCACTAACAACGACTCCGAATATGAAGCCCTGATAGCCGGACTAAGGATCGCAAAGGAGTTAGAAGTCACAAAGCTGGACATCTTTTGCGACTCCAAGTTAGTTGTGAACCAGGTTACTGGAAAATTCCAAGCCAAAAGTGCAAGATTGATTTTATACTTGAAGAAAGTGAAGGAGTTGCTGAACGGCTTTGATCACTACAGCATATCTCGCATTCCGCGGTCAGAGAATCAGCAGGCGGATAAGTTGGCAAAGATGGCTAGTTCCGACTATCCTGAAGAGACCGGGCTAGCCCCCGTTGAAGTACTTCGGTCTCCTAGTATAGATCAGATGGAAATTGATCCAGTACTAGAGACGGAACCAGAAAGGGAGTCATGGATGACCCCTCTAAAGAATTTCTTGATGAATGGAGCGCTTCCGACCAAGAAAAGCGAGAGGCATAAAGTAATTCGTAAAGCTGCCCGATACGTTCTGCAAGGCGGAGTTCTTTACAGACAAGGATTTTCGATGCCCCTTCTTCGGTGTATAGCTCATGACGACATCAAGCGTGTGCTGCAGGAGGTACACGAAGGTGAATGCGGCGATCACACTGGAGGGCAAACATTGGCGAAAAAGGTGTTGCGGCATGGTTATTTCTGGCCTACCATAAACAAGGATGCGGCAAAATACGCACGACGGTGTGATGCGTGCCAGAGATTTTCAAAGATACCTAGAGCACCTCCTAATCAGTTAAAAACAATGACGAGCCCATGGCCTTTCGCTATGTGGGGAATTGATATCATCGGAAGTCTCCCCATAGCTAGGGGCGGAGCGAAGTTCGCTATTGTAGCCATAGATTATTTCACTAAGTGGGTCGAGGCTGAACCACTGACTACAATCACAACCAAACGAGTGATCAATTTTGTCGTTAGAAACATCATCTATTGATTTGGGATTCCAAAGATTGTGATAACTGATAACGGAACTTAGTTCGATAGCACTGAATTCAGAAACTTCTGCCAGAAATACCACATTGAGAAATGGTACACCTCTGTGGCGCACCCGCAATCGAACGGACAAGTCGAAGCGGCGAATAAAGTGATTAAGTCCATTCTGAAAAGAAGACTGAAACGGGACAGAGCCATGTGGGCTGATGAATTGCCCTTAGCACTATGGGCCTACAGGACAACGTATAAATCGGCAACAGGACATACCCCCTTCTCCCTCGCTTTTGGAGCAGAAGCAGTCATCCCGGTTGAGATAAAAGTACCTTATCACCGAGTGACTTATTAGGATCCGATGACTAATAACGAATTGCTCCTTGAATCCCTGGATATGATCGAAGAAAAGAGGGACGAAGCAGACCTGCGTGCCTTGAGATGCAAACAACAGGTCGCCCGATACTACAACAAAAAGGTTCAAGCCCGAACCTTGGAACCCGGAGACTTGGTTCTGAAGCGTGTTTTTCTAGCCCCAAGTCATATGGGTGCGAAGTGGGAAGGACCATACTCCATTCTGTCCAAGCTTGATAATGGAACCTTCAAGCTAGCAACCGTAGATGGAAGGGAAATCCCCAGAGTGTGTAGTGCCCAACATTTACGGCCGTACCTAACGTAAAGATGTCAAATCTGTTCTTTTGCTTAGTTAAGAACCATGTACAAGGCACGACTTGCCTAGAATAGTCCGATTTCTTAAAAGCAAAAAAAATTATAAAGTGGACGTAGGTCATGATTCGACCGAACCACTATAAAAATATTGTGTGTCGTTTACCTTTATTGCACTATTATTTATCTGCCTTTCTATTTTTATGGAAATTGTTGTGAATCATGCAACGATCCCAGAAGCATATAATTATATGTACCTTCCATCAGAATGGAATGCAATCACCAGTCAAAACTCTGAGGGTGCGATAAAGTAAGTCATATTATTGATAGCGCTTTAACTCTCCAGAGCCGAGAGAGAGCATAACAGACATGAAGGCGATGTCCGTAAATCATGGCGGTGTACCATGATCGGAACCGCCTTGACGGAACTCTAACTCTCCAGAGAGAGAGTATAAAAGCGTCTCCGATTGAGCGCTGAGAAAGAGCTCCCTCCCCGCTGAAGGATCGGGGAGCGATTGAACTGCTGAGCTCTAACTCTCCAAAGAGAGAGAGTATAAAAGCGTCTCCGATTGAGCGCTGAGAAAGAGCTCCCTCCCCGCTGAAGGATCGGGGAGCGATTGAACTGTTGAGCTCGAACTCTAACTCTCCAGAGAGAGAGAGAGTATAAAAGCGTCTCCGATTGAGCGCTGAGAAAGAACTCCCTCCCCACTGAAGGATCGGGGAGCGATTGAACTGCTGAGCTCGAACTCTAACTCTCCAGAGCAGAGAGAGTATAAAAGCGTCTCCGACTGAGCGCAGAGAAAGAACTCTTGTCCCGCTGAAGGATCGGGGAGCTACTGAACCGCTGAATTCAAACTCTGACCTCGGCGACCGCCAGAAGAATATAAGAAAGTCTATGGTTAAGCACTGAGAAAGGTGCCGGAAATTCAGCACCATAAGGACAATTATCTTGCTAAATTCTCTAAGTCCCCCATATTCAGAAATAGGGGGCAACGTGCCGACAATGCTAATCAATCCTTAATAAGCCCTAGTCAGGCGCTATGTTAATGATTGATTGGTGGCATATATACATATTCATATACATATACACATGAACTTTGATGCAGCACTGAAATTTTTAAATTTTTCTTTCTGTTGCTTGACTGATTTGTAGTTATAATCAGATGGTCTATGACTGAGCGTGAAAAGTTTATCAAATGCAGGTACACGATGATGCAAAAGAGATAAACTTTCATTTATAAACTGCAAGCCTACAAAGTGAAAAACAACCTAAAACAAAAGTGAGGGCCAGTCTCACAATTACATTTCATGGCCAGTGGGAAGCCTAAAGACAAAATATAAACAAGCGACAATATCCTATTTACGCTTTGACCTCTTCTCCTGCTTCTGTTTCTCCAGCTTCGCCTTGTCAGCGTCGGATTGATCACCTTTCTTTCTCTTCCTTTTGTCTATGAGAGGAACGTCTGACTCTTCAGAAGATTCCTCCTCCTCCTCCTTTCTCTTTCTTTTATCAGTAAGGGAAGCTGGGAAATCATCAGGGTTCGCAAAATGAAGCTGTTTGCTGATGGATTTGGGCTGGAGTTTCAAAACCATCCCTGTTTTGGGATTAAACTCCGAGATAGGGACTATGTTCAAAGGCTCTTGTCCCACCTTCTTTAAAGCCATCTCCTTTTCCTGCCTAGCTTTTCTGGTAGCCAAAGTTTCGTCATCATCGTCTTCGGCTTCTTAGGTGCTAATGATATCCTCTTCATCCTCTACATGGTGCCCATCCATATCTTTCAAGGCCTCGATCGTTTCATCGTCCTTGGGAGCATCAACACTGGGTGCCAGGATGCCCTTCTCTGCTGTTGTACCCTCGGCCTGCTTCGGTATATCAACACCGGCACCTGGCGAGACGACAACCTTCTCCGCCTCTTTCCTTTTCTCAACATCCTTGTCGACGGGCTCGCCACCTGTATTATGGGGAATACATGTTACTAATTCAATTGGTTGCTCTACCAGACGACGACAATTCACAATTGCTTTGACAAATTGTGGGGAAAAAAGGGAGATACCTTCCGCCGATCCTCCATCTAGGCTAGCTGCAGTAGCTCCAACAACCACAGGAGTTAGGCCAAAGGGATTAATGGATCATCAGGATGGTATTCCTCAACTCCGGAGGTCTTGAGCTCTACAGCTGAGCTCGAACCTTCGTCAGCCTTGCTTTTGCCCTTAGCCATGGCCCTCTCCTTTTCCATTTCTGCTTGAATTAGACGATGGCCTTCTGCCAGATCCTCGGGCTCGTTATCCCTCAGGATGGTCTTCATTAGCTCATCTTCGTCAATCTCTTCAACTCCCAATTTCTGCTTCTCACCCTCAAAGATGGCATCCCATAAATTGGCTAAAGTAACGTGGTAGTCCGGGATCCACGAGATGTTACGGGTTTTGAGGACATGTCCGAGGAAGTCAAAAATCATCTCTTCGAACCCTTCGATATCCTTCTCTCTCTCGAGGAGCTTGTTGTTAGAAGCAGTAGCCATTTCAATGGCACTTTCAACATTCTTTTAGGCAAGAGCCGCGCACCTCTCCGCATCCGCTACTTGATCATTTAAAATCACCTTTTCCGCTTCAGCCAAAGCTAGACTTTCTTTCAAACTTGCTTTTTCTGCCTCCCAAGCAGCTCTCTCAGCTTCAAAATGGCCTTGTGCTGTCTTCAACTCAATGTTGGCCATTTTAAGATCTTCTACCTCCTTCTTTAAGGCCATTTTCTCTTGACTATTTGAGTCAAGTTCCGAATGAAAGCGTTTCTTAGCATTCTCCAATTCGGTCTTGTAATTTTCAGCATCTCTCCGCGCTAAGGCAAGTTGGGATTGAGCATCTTCCTAGTCCTTCTCCATCTTCGTCCTGGCCCTTTCGTTGTTATCAATCCTCACCTTGGATCTATGTGCTTCCATTTCAAGCGTTCGAATGACTTTTGAAAGATTAACCGCATGTTTCTTCATCAGTTCATACTGCCTGGCTACATGGCGAATGTGCCCGACAACTTCATTATCCCAGTTCCTAGGGACTAGTTTCAAGGCTGGAACAAACGTCATCCTTTCGAAGAAGATGTTGGGGAATTGTTCCCGCAACTTTTCCAGCCTACCTTGAGTCTCGGGACCATGGATGTAATCTCGTGACCCGGGGGGCAGCCAACTCTGGCTGGCTGGAAGGGACAATGTCACTTCTCTCCTTTTCAGAATCTTTGATTGGATCCTTGCTTTTATCCTTAGGCTCGTAGTGTCTTTTTGACGAACTGCTGTGAGAGGGTGCACTCTTCTGAGGAGTTAACTCTTTAGGAAGTTTTTTTCCCCCTGCAGGAGCTACTGGATAACTGGGAAGCTTGCCCGAAGTTGATTTTGATGGAGACTGGGGTTGTGAAGAAGTAGGCTTGTGAGAAAGGCTACGAGAGCGCTCGGTACTCGGATGGAGACTGGGTGTGCTTTCACGAAGAGAGCGATAAGATTAAGACTGCTTGCGAGACATCCCTCCTACAAAGGAGAAAAGAGCATATTAAAACATTGGATACTGTTGATATAAAAGTGTGGGGTCAGACAGTGCGTGTGATTTGTGCATCCCATATAATTCCCCCTAACAGACCCGGGCCTGAAGTCAGGCTCATCTGAGTAGTTTCTTGTCCTCTAATTGGAACGGTGGTCTCATCAGAAGCAGGGAAAAATGGCTCCCCTTCAAAGTCCCCCTCTGTGTATACATCATCGGGTAAAGGAATTTTGCTCAGCTCTTTGAATAGCTGTTCTTCTGTCAAATCATCGGGAGCAGCAGGTTCGATCGGAAGAGAAGCCCTTGAGGGGAAACCCCCCGGAGAAACTGGGATTTTCTTAGACTTGTCACCACGGGCCTCATCTCCTCTATATATGTTCAGGTCCTCGTCATCCTGGATGATTATCGGGGAAGGACTCTTACGGAATTTAGTTGTTTCTGCTGCCCGTGATGTTCCCTCTCCTTCCGTTGGAGGCACGTATTTATAAGGTTTGCCGCCTGCACCGAGTCCAAACCTTATATCCAAAAGGCGATGCTTATGAAGATTCTCGTCAGTGATGCACTTCTTGATCCTTAGAAAGTCGGATCTGTTTTGTAGAAGAATAGACAATCGATTATTGTATACCAAGCCTTCCGTCTTGGGAAAAACATGATCTGCTTAAAACAAAAAAGAAGGGGGGATGTTAATGCTTCGATTTCTTAAACAAGATATTCAGTCAAAAGATTAAAGTTTACTTGATTTAAGCCATCTCCTTGAGCACCCAGCCTGTCTCTTTATATAGAACCAATCAGACTTGGGATCCCCTATATTGCTGTATCCGTCATACAGAACCTTCCTATTCGCTACCGACTCGAAGAAAGAGAAATTTGGGGTTGTCGAGGAGTGATGGTTGAAAAGATAAAAGAATGTTAAATCTTTAAATGTGAGCTCAGTATGCAGGATCTCCGCGTATGCAATATATAGGGTGTATAGAGACGCGTAGGCGTTAGGATGAAGCTGCATCAGAGCGATTCCCAATCGTTTTAAGGTCTCAATCACGATTGGAGGAAACGGAGGAATAGCTCCTACCCAGCACATGAGCCGGCTGATTGTCATATATCCTTTCGGAGCTAGGTGAGGTCTATCTTCGCTACCGGGTGTCATCACATCATCCCAGGGGATCCCATGTCTCAGGCAAATTCTTTTAAGCTTTATGTCGTCGAGTTTGGAGGCTAAAGAATCGGAAAATTTCTCTATCCCGAGCGCGCCAGGAATCTCATCGGGAGCTCGCCTGTCTGCTTCAGACTCTTCACTAAGTGAAGTATTTTCAGATGGATCTGATTCTGTTGCCTCGTATTCGGATCCAGAATCTTCACCCCCTGGGTTAATTGGAAGGACCTCGGGGTTGTGTTGCTCAGGAACCTCGGACTCCGTTTCTGTGACGGATCTTGAAGAGGAATGATTATCCGACATTACTGTTTAGGCGAGAAAACATGAGAAATAAGATTAAAACTACCCATCCCTCCTGTGTGTGCAAGTGTCGGTGTGTGTGCTTGTGCGTACATTAAAGAAAAGTACAAAGGTCAACAAAGTCATTTAGACATTGGTCGTTGTTCGATTGATAGATTATGCATTTGTTCAGTTCAATCCGGAATGTTCGTCCCAAAGGCTCTAACCTAACTGTTCATCGATTTGTTAGAGTTGCGTTATTTAGTCAGCGTGTGCATCAGATCGTTCGTCAGTCGGATCGCAGGACAGCTCTGGATCGCAACATATGAATGGATCGTGCTGAAGGACTCGTTACGCGGAAAGGTGCAAGCTCATAGAAAGGCTTTGAATCGTGAAGCGCACCATTCCATCCAAACAGATCGCTATGGTATCTTGACGATCCGCATCGCCTCCTATTCTCCACGATCCGAAGCACCTCCCTTCCCGCGACCCGATCCTTTAGCCGAATCTATGCTTCGACCTCATCTCTCCGAACCCTCGCCTTGCCAACGAAACGCACCGAACTGCTTCCTCTCCCTCTTCCCTGAACCTCGCATTACCACGAACCAATGCTCCCCTCCGATCTGATTCCTCCTTCTTCTCCCTCGCCTCTTCCTCATCACTTCTCCTCGATTCGTCACGCGAGCACCTGAACCCATCAACCATCGCGGGTGCGGTCTCAAACATCACCAATTTTCTCATTTTTTCTTCTTAGATTCCAGAAAAACAAGTGAAAAATCGCATGAGAATGATTTTGGCAAATTTACCTTTCTTAAATTAGGAAGAACAATCTTATTTTTGGAAGGAAGAATTAGGGTTTTATCTCGAGAAAAATAGGCGGCACGTTGCTGAAAGAAGAAGAAGGAGAAAAGTGAAGTGAGGATCGATTTATATAGGCAAAAGGGCGACCGTTAGTCTCCCCCTTTTTGTCTTATTCGATCCATGAAAGTCGATGGGCCGCGAACCAAAGCCCATCGCGTCACAAACCAAAAGCCCACCTCGTTCCGTAAAGAGGCCCAAGTGCTCACCAAAGGACGAAACGAATAACTTGTTAACGGACCGTGACTCTCCCATGCGATACGAACCGATAAATGACCTACAGGAATGAAAATTCAAAAATGCATCTGATAGATTCGATGATGAAACTCTGAAAGATCCCAGAAAAGAATTGTCCAATAAATAGGGAAACTATTAAAGATTTATCTGATGACGATTGCAAGCAAAGAAACAACTTTCCGTAAATGATATGGCCTTTCGGATAGACGCTACCACTGATTTGCATCTCTTTATGAAAAGACGTTTCTATAGTTTCGAAGCATGTTCCATCATCGATAAAACATACTTTGAGGGGGAAAAATGTTGGCTAGCTTTTTGACCAAGCCACCAAGGTTCACTCACAAGAAGAAAGTATGAAACTGCATTCCTTAAGTCCATGAAGGATCGGATCGCAATAGAGGATCGCCACTCACGGATCGCCCCTCACGGATCGCCTCTCATCGAATCCCCCCCATCGGATCGCCCCTATTACCTCAGCGATCCAACTACTTCTACACGACTCGATCTGTACATATGCTACTACCCAGCACAGACCGATCCGATCCCCTGATGCACAGCGAAGCCTCTGACCTGTTCAAGCACGAGCTAGTCTTCGGCGATCCGAGATGTACGGATCCAGCAACACGTGTCCTCAACTGTCACTTTGACTGATTCTCCCCCTTTGCTCGATCCGATATTTAAGGGGATCGCGACACCTGTCCGCAACGGCTAATTTGACTAATTCTTCATCAGGCTGCGATACGATCCGATATTCTCGGGATTTGTGCCACGTGTGACCGCGATCCGCCTGACAAAATCAGCTATAAATAGCCCAGAGCTTGGCATTTTTAGGATCTTTTGGCAGTATTGAGCACTGATTCCACCATTACTGCCATACCACTATTTCTTGTCAGTTTTATTACGAGATTACTGAGAGAAATCACAATTGTAAAAGTGAGCTTGAGAGAAATCATTGATTGTACCAGCATTCAAAGTATAATCGATAACATATAAAGTGGACGTAGGCTCGTTAACGCCGAACCACTATAAATTTTGTGTGTTCTCTGTTTTTTCTTCATTCTCCAGTTATAATTCTTTAAGAATCAGAACAATTTGGGTGTTAGGTCCAAATTTTGATCTAACAGTAAGTAAGGCCCGTCACTAAATATTAACCAAGTTTAATTTAATTCAAATAAGTGTACAAACTTATAAATGCTATAATTTCCTCATACATGATCAGAATTTCGAACGGTTGGATCCATTGGGATCGTATGGACGGTGGCTACACCATGGAGCTGACTGGAAGCGAATCTGAGCTCGTTACAATTTATAGCAAAATAAATTGTCTGTCTGAATCAAGCGATGGTTATCGTTATTAACGATGATCGTCCAATGTGAGTAAAACTCACCAACTCTGAACAGTTATATTTTTCTAACGTATATTAAGAACTGATAATTACCAGTTGATTGATGTGTGTTAACTGTTTGGTTGAATTGCGTATGTATTGGTTGAAATTATAGATAACGATATATATAAATCGTTAATCGAATATTGATTCTGTTTATCAGAATATTTTATATTCGTGTTATTTGCGTTGTTTAACATCTGTGATGCAGGGAAACAGGTTGGAGGGGTCCAACTGGACTCCACAATATTTATGATACTGTTCTATTCATATATTGTAATATATAATCTGTTTGATTATGTGTGTTTAAATGATATAGATCATTGTGGTTTGCTATTTTAAATATCATAAGAGACCCTGGGATGTAAAAAGAAATATTTCAATGTACACTGAAATAAAGGAATTTTATAAAATAAATCGATTTAATAAAAGGAAATATTTTGAAAATAAAGTATTTATAAAATCATAGGATTTTATAAAGGAGAACATTTATTTAGAAAATAAATAAGAGTTTATAAAGTAGTATATTTATTTATAAGACAAATAGAATATCATAAAGAAATATTTGTAAAACATTTACAAATAGATTTAAATGTGAAGGATTATTTATTTAGGAAATAAATAAAGGTAAATGGAATATTTATTTAGAAAATAAATAGAATAAAGGAATATTTATT
Organism: Allium sativum; assembly: GCA_030737875.1. Taxonomy (NCBI): domain Eukaryota; kingdom Viridiplantae; phylum Streptophyta; class Magnoliopsida; order Asparagales; family Amaryllidaceae; genus Allium; species Allium sativum. The sequence goes on along the minus strand of CM060909.1, from coordinate 199,483,554 downwards.
TAGAAAATAAATAGAGTTAATGAAAAGGAGTTAATCGAATTTAGTATTCGAAGGAGTTAATCGAATTAGTATTCGAAGGAGTTAATCGAATTTAGTTATTCGAAACGAGTTAGTCAAGTCGAATTAATCGATTATAATAAATCGAAAGGAGTTAATCGAACATAGTTAATCAAAACGGAGTTAAACAAAAATTAGAAACTCACTAGAGATTAATAAGTTGAATGGTTTTCTGAGTATCGATCTGATGTTGGTTTCGGCCTTCGGGGTTTATACTTAGGAAGTTGTTCTCTTGTTAGTTTATAGTTAGAGCCTGATAGATGTGGAAGAATAGTGATACGTAATTATGCCATGGAAATGTTTTCTAGTGTTAATAACGTATATTTTCTAAACATAGAAATGAGGAAATATATATATATTAATATATATGTTTGATGATTGGATCGATAATTCCATTTCGAAATAAGATCGTTGTGTGTACACAGACATGTTTTCATTTGATAGTTAAATCACCGACTATCAAAGTTTTGACCATTTTGACGTTGTTAATATGGAGAGACCGGGTGGATTATTTTCCGAAGAACCACTCTGTATTGGCATAAGCGTTGCGAATCATATATGCCAAAGATAATTGAAGACGGAGTAAAGTGCAAGGGCTATTGTATAAGTCTTAGATAACAGTGCCTAAGATGGATGTACTGAATAGTACCTTCGGTTTGTCAAGTCCCATGACAACTTGTATGGAAGAAGATCTGACAGAGTATATCTAATAAATCGCGTAAGTTGATCTCTTCAAACGTACGTACGTTTGGTGGCGGAGGAATTCATTTCTCTTAGCTGTACACCCGTGGTATTTTTGGGGAAATCAATTTGTGATTTGGCGGGTATGACGATGTGACATTCAAAGTGAATAAACGTGTGGTCTGTTAAAGATAAGCGTGGCCTCTAGCCTCACATCCGGGAATGACAGAAATCGGGCAGGCAGCATGGCTATGTAGGTCGCACATATTAGGGTATATAATCACATGATCTAGAGTTTCATTTACTTCTAAAAATCTATTGTCGATGCTGTCCCATTCGGGAAATGGTTGCTGATCCCAACCGTTGGTGATATACATTCGATACACTCAAGCGAAATGAGTGATCGGTCATGTGTGGCCAGGTTGCAAGATGTTCTTGTTGAACCCAGTGTATTCCTCTCTAGAGGTACACTAGCGAAAGGTGGTTCCATACCTTGTCATAGTTGGAAATCCAGTACCCAATACGTGCTTGCGGTTTTGATTGTATACTATATATGTAGAACGTGAGATGAAAGCGTTTCTGCTAGATGATTATTATATTGTGGTTGATAGACATTATTATAATATCAAAAGGTTTTGATGTAAAGATTAATTTGGATTCTCATAAGGGAAAAACCAGTTCCGTTATACGGCGTGGTCTTATAAGATATCATTTACTTGCTCAAACTATTTTAAACTGTTTTACTAACACCAGTCCCATGACTGACCCAGAGTTTATTTTGTTTTGTTTTCCCTAAACTCTTGGGTGCCCAATTTTGTATGGGAAGTCAAGTAGTCGGGATTTACAGATACATGAAGAGCTGGAGCAGGAGGCTTCAGGATTTTATATAGCTATTGTTATTCCGCTGTGTAGTAAGTGTTGTACTTGATAATGATATGTATATTCAAGTACAATCTTTTATTTCAAAGTTATGTTATATTTTATTCGTTCCGCTATGAGATTCGTGTTTAGTCTGATGTTGTAGGTTCTTCTTCTTTTTCTATTCTAAGTTTCTATCTTATCTATTCTCACCCTCTAATTTCTTCCTATTAACTTTCCGGTTATTTTCGATCCTTGGATGTTCGATATGTTTTGTATATCGGATAAACAAGACCGCTTTTTTCCGGGTCGTTACATGCAACTCAAATATGAATGGTGCTTTGATTGTGAACTCATATTGAGTGGTCGGAGCTGGATTAATGAGATACTTGTCGTGATGCGATATACGGTCTAGTACGATGATGGATTGACAGGATGGGAGTCAATAATGGATGAGAATGGAGTGGCTCTAGGTAAGAATTGAGTCTTCGAGATGAAAGGCTTGACAAATTTTATGTGCCAAGGAATCATTATCGAAGTGTTCTAATGGACTCATAGCGAGGATGTCGTGGGGACATCCATTAGGATCGGATTCGATAGATCGCGTACCCTGAGCAGTTATGATGTACCTAGTTGTTGAGAATGGAAAAGACAAACATACGAGTCATGATGGTGTATGGTAGTTTGGATAAAACTAGGGTTTTCTGTTAGCCCTTTTGATCGTGGAAAGGCAAATTCGATAACCGGGGGATTCCCAACTGTAGACGGTGATAGTTAGGATATTGGATGCTATGGTTGATTATGTGTTTTTCTTCTCTCTAGGTAGGCTATCACTGTAGATTGCCGAAGAGAAGCGGGATTAGGGTTGTCCTTTCCTATTTCTAATGTGACATGTGATGGATGGTTTCCACACGTTAACTTGATGGTTGCTGGGAAGATTAGATAGTTTACTTGCATATACTAATATTATTCTGTGCAATTGTTGTTAGTTATTTTATCGCTCGCTAAGACTGTTGTATCACTTAAGGTTTTATGTTTCCCTCTTATTACCTTGGGTTGTTCACTAACTTGATGGCTGGCAGACTAAGTAGCAGGTAGTAGGATTGGTGTCGGTGTTGTTGTGCGGTGATGAGCAGGAGGCTGGCGTATTATTACTACCTACTATATTGATTATTTTATTATTTCTTCTGTTTATCGAGACTCTATTGTTACTCTAAGGGATGTAGTGAGGCATATTGTATTCAGAGATTCATATACTAAGATGTATTGTACTCGAGATTCTTTCGTTTTATGGAAATTTGATTCTTTGTTCAATTGTGCTTCATTACTATATCAGGTTGTATATTTTATTATTTTATATTATCCATGCACTATGAGTTATACGACAAGTTTCATTTCGACTTATTCTACTTTGACGATCATCCTGTATCGGCCTGGCACATCATACATCTCACCATTCCTTAGTTCGATGCAGGAGATACAAGGTTGTCATCACATTTGTTGTAATAGCTTTGGCTAATCGATTTTACCTAAAGTTTGTGAATGCAATCGTGTATAAGAGACATATTTGTAATTTTATTTGAATGATTACTATATTATATACGTACGAAGTATAATATAGTAGGTTAGTAAGCACTTGTTCACCAATGCAGCTTTCTCTAATGTGAATTAACTCACATTTCAGAGTAAGAATGAGTCAACAAACTTTGAGACACGCTGCTAGGGATGAGCTTGCGACTGGAGGGGTAGGAGACGATTGCCAGTCGAGAGTTGTAGCTGTTATGCCTGATTATCCTACTATGTTCAAGGCCATAATGGCAGCAATCATGAGAAGGATGTCCACTATAGGAGCGGCAGTAGAGGAAGGTGTTCCTATCTAGGCATGTAGGGCAATGGATTTCGCTAAGTTATGCGAGGATTATACTTCTCTGGTGGCAAGCCGTTTGTTAGGATAGAACCATCGGTTGAAGTTCAGAATTGGTTGGATACCTTTGTTTCAGTCTTTGGAGACTTAGGAATTGACGATGCAACTAAGGAGAAACTTGCATCGAGGTACAAGGTCGAGCGATGGATTGGTGGAATTCTATTACCTTGAAGACACTAGAGGACCATAATACTTGGGATCAATTTAGAACTAAGTTCGAGGTGAAGTTCATTTCTACGCTCTAGAAATCGATGTTGTTCAAGAAATTTGTTGAGCTTAATAAAGGAGGTCGACCAGTGTTTGAGTATGTGGCCAAGTTCAAAGCACAATCTAAGTATGCTTGTTCGTATGTTGTGGCTCATTATCAAAAGAACGAGAATTTTATTATGGGATTAGATGAGAATATTGTAAAGCAACTGATTGACCATATTGATGACTCTTTTGAGAAGTTAGTTGAAAAGGCTTTAAGGAAGGAAAGCTTATTTCTGCAAAATGCTGAGGCTATTATTGAAAGAAAGGAGGATTCGAAACCATCGCAAGGAGATGATAATAAGAAAAGTTGAAATAAAAATGGAAACAACAACAACAAGGGAAGGATGGCCAGAAGAAACCCAAGGGTAAAGTTACTTATTATAATTGCAAACAGAAGGGCCATCTTTCCAAGGATTGTAGGAACGCTAAGGTGGAAAGGAAGTGTTGTAACTCTGATAAGCCGGGGCATGCGAAGAAGAATTATATAGAACCACCAAAGGATAAGCAGGTTGTGAGGGCATATGCTTTGGACGTTGTGTCATTTTCCTCGAGGGGTCCAACTGCGGAGGAGAAGAGGAAGAGTGTTGTGGTGCAATGTACGCTTTCTATCAGAGATGTTTCATTTCGAGTTTTGTTTGACACTAAAGCATCGCATTCTTTTATCTGTAATGAGTTTGTTTGCAAGTTAGGTTTAGAACCTGAAATTGCTGATAGACCATTAGTCATGACTAATCCAGTAGGGGTTTGTCTAGTCTTTGCATGCTTTGTCGTGGTTTAGTTTTATCGAGTCATGGTTGTTGTTTTATGTGTGATTGTTTTGTTCTAAATTTCGCTGGGTTTGAGATTATTTGCACTACAAGAAAATATTATATTAATAGCAACATGGATTGCACGAAAATTTGGCTTGCTATTGTTAAATGGTTATTCTTTATTTAACTTAAAAAGACAACAAGTTCAAGTGCAATTATATTAAAACGTCCGCAATTATATTAACGTAGTACATGCCGAATTAGCGTTCCATTTTTATTTCCCTCCCAACTTATTTTTAGGCCGCCAAAATTTCATTTTCATTTTCGCTTTCCCCCCTCAGGCTTCTCATCTTCACCCCCTTCAATCTTTTTAATAATTTAATCTCTCTTTCGTCGCTTTCTTCCTCAAGATATTATTTAGGCTCAATTCTTCCCATTATATTTGATTAACAAGTTGCGATTTTTATTCTTTCTTTGGGGTTTCGATATCTGATGGCGGTTGCCGCAGACCAATGAAGGTGCGGGTTTCGATTGGTTATGGGTTGAGATATTAGAAAGTGGAGGACAGTTTCGAATCAGGTTAGGGCTTGTTTAGGATGTTTGAAGAAGAATGTGTTATAGTAGATAGGTTCAGGTTGGGTGGAGGTGACGTGATGATTGTGGGTTTATTTGGTCAGAACTAGAGATGAAAAGAAGTCTGTTGGTTTATCTCCAGTGGTAGGTGGATGTTGGTACAGTGCGGCAATTTTGGAGCTGAGGTTGCATTTGTTGATTGTGTTTGCAAGAAATTCGGGAAGGTGTTGGCTTTGGGCGTAGTAACCGGGGTTTGATGAGGATGATTGATGGTTGCGGATGCCGCAGATGATTTGTAGTAGATGAGGCAGAGGATGGCGATATGGGTTGCGATAGTGGTAGGCTAATGGATGTGATTTTCTAGATTGAGTGGATGGTCTGATATCGGAGCAGTTATGACTTTGGTGACAAGAGGTTGGTGATGGTCTCTGCAACAACCTAAGTAAGCTTATGTCCTTTGGTGACAGGAGATTGGTGCATGGAATATATTGAGTGGGTGGTCTTTTGTCTTTATTTTATTTATGCATTGAGCCCTATGAAATTTCAATCATATTTTTTTAGTTATGTTAGCTGTTTTTAGGAAAAGCCAATGCCAAAAGATTACAACCTAAAAGCATATGTTTCACCTTCATGCAACACAAAAATCTAATAATGACAGTTAAAATATTTTATGAATGTTGTGTCCATAACACCGATTAGCACTAGTAAGAATCTGAAATTCTGAATATTTTAAAATCTATACCTGAAAGAATTCCTACCAAATGACTTTTAACTCATTACTAAATTGCCTTCAATCTTCAAGAGTAAATGGAAATTGCTTCCGCACAATTGACCTTAAAAAAGAAGATAGCTCAACCGATCTTGCTCCTATCGGTTCGACAAATGCATTAAATTCAACTTTCATTCTGACTCGCACAATTCAAAGGGAATCTTCAAACTTTACTCTAGCGTACAGTCTTCTTTTCATAGCTGGATTCCTATCCACATCTCTAATTGTTCTATCAATTTTCGTTGCATCTGGGTTTGTTGGTAGCGTGCATTGCTAAGTTCTCTACATTTTGAACATCAATCTTTTAATGTGGAAACTTTATTCCCAAGATCTTTAGTTGTCTTATTTCAAAAATCTATTATATTGTGTTAAACAAATTATGTTTCAATTTTATCACCATCTTAAGCTTAGGCTCCAGTATATTGGTTTTATTAACTCAAAGACTTGAATTGCTTTTTTACTCCTGCTGTTTTATCGTGTTGTAGAGGATGAAAGCTGCATTGCAGACTTCGTCAAGTGTTTTGAAGATGACTTGGTTCATGATGGAAGGCTTGATTTTGTCTCTGTCTTGTAGATATGACATAAGATCGGATTGTGCTATTTCATTTATCATAGGTTTGTATGCAACCATATCTGTACAGTTTTCTACATTTGCTTAATTGGTAGGTATTTAATCAGACTACACAAGCTGAAATGTGCATTTCATATTGCTAACATGTTCATGTATTACAGTATGGTTTTACTGCAGATTTTGATGGCACTCATCTTATACAAAGAGCTACAGGTAATTGAAATTATGTTCAAAGTGATTTATTCTTCTTCTTTTCTTGGAGAGCAAAGCGAAAGCAAGTTCAATGCTTGAGTTACTTCCCAAAAGGCAATCCAAGTTCAGACAATGTTAGTTGGTAAGTATATCAACATAGACATGTATGGATGTCTGCAGAAATGATTATGAAACTGCTTATTTTAAGAAATACTACTTACTTCATGGCTTAAATATTTATATTAATCTATTATCACTAATGCATGCACTGGATTGGCAACCAAGGGACATCTGAAATAAATGTGAGCTTTTAAGCTGGCCGGTAATTTTCCATACTGCTTTTTTTTTTTTTGCATATTAGTAAGTGCTTTTACTTTATATTTTCAAAAAACTTCCATTAAACTTCATCATATATTGCTGTATTCAGGACCAGTTACAAGAAGCTACCATCTAGCCTCCATATTTATTGTTCCGTTGCGCATTTTACTCATCTTCAGAGGCATTTTTATGGCATTTTATTGATATTAAAGTAATCTTATAAGATTAAATATGCTTGTCCAAAATATTATATGCTGGTCCAAAATATTATATGCTGTAGTCCGTTGATAACCAATAAAACATTTTTTATTATTTGAAACCTACCCTAATTCTATTAAGCAGCCATGATTAATATTAAAAATGTTCTATGATTTAAATACTGGCATTTCCCTTTGCAATGTTAAGGAATTAGTTTTTAATCATCTTGGATCATTTAAATAAACAAACTATATACAATTATTATTATTTTTAAATAAAAAAACATTTTCTAGCTGTAAAGAAATTCACCAACACTATTTCAATTACTCTAAGTTTTACCTTCATATAGTTGAAAATGCTTCAAATATTAGTTGAAATTGCTTCAAATATTATTTCAGTTGCACCATTTTTGTTCTTATTTTCATATTTAATTCTATCAACTTGTTATCTTTCTGACATGGTAGAAAAAAAAATTGATTTGTCTCAACAACAATTATATGTTCTCTAAATTCAACTAGAAAACCAAATATTTTGTTTATAGGCTGAACTTATCTTAGTGCATAAGCTCAAAGTTGATGAACTAAAATAAAAGTAGTGGTTGAGGTTAATATTTGGTAATTATTTTTCATTTGTTGTGAACATTTATGCTATGCATATATAACATAATCTTTTTAGATCTCCTGCTACTACCTTAAAGTCCTAGTATCTCGATGTGGAGTTCTTTTTGTGTCATTTTCTATTTTTCAGTGTGGTTCTTTACCATCTATTACACTTGTGAGGACTGGTTTCATGGCTGAGAAGGCTTAGACTTCCATTTGACATATGCGAAGATATATTTAATTGTTGTACAGTAGACTTTTGTTCCGGCTGTCAAATAAACAATATTCCTTCTTGAGCTGTGACTCATTGCATCTTTTCATATCCTATTTCACATTTGTTGTTTACAAAGGAAGCCATTTTGATGGCTGCTATGAAATATCCTCTGTGTTGTTTGTATGAAAAAGTTAAATGTTTGATGTTCTAAACACTGATTGTCCACAGGCTGTCTCTTCATAATTTTTCTGCCTTTCTATGTGGATGGAACGAAGATGATGCCAACAGACTATTATGCATTGAATAATCATACCATTAATGTGAGCAACTTTTTTCTATTATAGTTAATACACAATTATTTTCACTTAGGTACTTCAAGTATCCCATCTTATCCACTGTATTTTCACACAATTCAGCAAATAATTCATTAGTCGTGGCATCTAAATTTAAAGCATAAAAATTAAATTTATTTAAATAAAAGCAGGTGCTTCTATCCATGCCTTTACCATATATGAATATTTGTATGTATCATAAGGGGAAGATTAGGACAGTAACTACTTATTCTGACCTATTATTTTTCTTTCCTATTTGTTGGATTTCTTTTTTAATTTTTAATTACACTAAATTTCTTGATTGTAGAATTCTTACATAGTTTATGGTGGATACAAATCATGGGTAAGCAAAGGTCTGCGTGTTAAACAACTCAAACAAGAGACTGCATTGACCGTCTTGAACGAGGTAGTGTTGCGAAATTTGGATTAGTTCTGGTATATCTATAGTCGAACACCACGTCTGATTTAATCTTAAATTCATCTCTTTTATATGTCCATTCAAATGATAATTCTGGTTTCCCCTCTAAACTATCTACCAAAGATTTTCTTCATATGAGAACTCAGATGATTTGTGGATCAACTTTGATACACACACTCTTAGAACCTTGTCTATTGAAAGTCCACAACATTTCATATGCTAACAAAGAATTCTCTGTTATATTTCTGCCAGGTATGAAGGCATTCTGATTAAGAGACACCAGTTCATTCTGGTAAATTTTTATCCTATTAAAAATGATATTAGCAACGACTTTATAAATAACATTGCAACAAGAAATTGGGCGATAATGATGTAGGATTTTCCTTTTTCGGAACCAAAGTAACAAAAGTATGATTAATTTCTTTAATTATGCGACCAGTTGCAAACACCCCATGAATAGCTGCTAGTAAATCATCTTTAATAAGTTCCCAATGACGTTTAAAAAATCTAGAACCCATATCATCAGGCTGAAATACCCAGACTAAAATTGGACAATGATCACTCGTTGAGTGATCTGAAGTGTGAGCATTGGAAGTAGAGAAGGAACATAAGAATTCGAGTTAATAAAAACTCTATCAATCTTACCGTTATGAGAGAACTTAAGGCCACCCCTCCATGTAAACTTATTACCTAATCAGTGCACCTTGTGAACCTGCTGTTTGGATAGTGTCAAAAAACCATTCATCCACCTTTGTATTATATGAAGAAGGTCCAATTCTGTCTGAATTGTACAAGACCGAATTAAAATCTCCCGAAACTAGCCATGGTAAGTTATCAAGTGTACCAATATATTTGATATGGTCCCATAGTTATTTTCTGTGACCATGATTGTGATAACCGTAAACAGCCGACAACTTTAATTTAAAATCGCCAATATTCTGTAGTGAACCTGATATAGCCTGATGGTTGCTTGCTATGACACCAAACTGCCAATAGCGAGTGCCCCACATAACAAACATTCGACTCTTCTCATTTAGATATTCATTTGCAAAATAAAACCAACCAGGTTTATACCCATACACAAATAATTTAATATCCTCATTGGATGGCTTATGTTCAATTAATATAAATAATGAGATATTGTAAGAATTAATATGGTCTAAAATATCATATTTCCTGGTAGGGGGATTCATGCCCCTGACATTCCAACAAAAAATCGACATTAATGGTTAAAATTTTCAATGTGCCCAGTATTCGAGTTACCTGTTTTTTTTTTTTCCTTTTTCTATTTTAATTTATAATTGCCAGTAAAACTTCTGAATACTTCAATCGAAACTATGTTTAAATAATTCAATGAGTGGCTTACTATTATACCATTTATTTGTCAAAGCGAATATGTAAACTTCTATATTAGTTACAGGTATCATTTTCCTAGAATATAGTAATGATACTGATTTTTGGTCTTTGCAAATATTTCTTGTTGTGCTTCCAATTCAATTATGACTGTACACTTTTAAATGTTGCTATGTTGGAACACATGTTATACTTTGAACATTACTATTTAGGGGATGCAGGCATACAAATTTAGCGAGTTCTATAATATGCAGGCACTGAAATTGCTAAAGTCTTGCTTGACCTCAAAATCTGCATTTAGCAATGTATTTCTGCCAAAGAAGCAAAAGAGAGGTCCTCAGTTTAAGGGAGAATATAGAATCAACCTCCTATTTACAATCAAATCAACAAATCAGTGGCTTAGTAGCTTAGAAGAAGAATGATGGTAATTGTTTTGCTAGTCTGAAGCTTCATATTTTATCGTTGTTGGCTTTTCTATCTTTGGTAGTACTTATGCTATTTATTTAAGCATTACCAGTTTGATCTCTTTGAACTGTTTTTCCTTCTTGTTATATTAACACTCACCATCACGTTTGCAAATTGTTAAGCTAGTTTCATTATGATATTATATTAGCTTGTTCCTGATGGGGTTTATTCTCCCTTTTCAATAAAAAAAGGTGTTTTGATTCAGTTTTGTTAAGAGGAAGTTTTTAAACTCTGGCTGGTGATTTCAACATTCATATATGAACAACTATCACTTAGTAATGACAAGCTTTGAATCAATGAATATCTAGTTGTACATACGGAAGGATGATGAATAACATAACAGTTTATATGTTAGAGTATTCTTTTGATTTAGTCTTTTGTTTGATTTATTAATGGCTTCTACAAAATAATTCTTATAGAAGCACTCTGCTTGCTGTTGTTGCCTTGTCAGCAGCAAAAATCAAATAAATCATAAAATTAACAAATTTTTTTAAGATGAGCCTTTGTCAGTACTAAGAAACTTTCTTTTACATCAACACTAGTTAAACTACTCTGAATCACGTTAAGTTAATAGATTAAGTATTGAAATTTAACATAGAGTCAGATATAAAGAAATACTTAACTTTTTGCCTTCTGGCTAGAGAACGAGTATGTACAAAAAAGAGGTAATTCAGAAGAGAAAATTGAATTAGTTCAGTCCGAGCTTATAAATACTATTATCGATGTGATGATTTTTTTCTTGGAAAATCCTTTTTATATCTCTAAACTGACCAAAGATGAGATGATTTTTATGTGCATTTCTCCTTTTCATACAGTAAACTATTATGCACGCTTCTGGTAAGGATCCATATTTTGCATATTAGAGAACTGTTAAACACTCTTATGTAATCTCGTAATTGGAAGATTAATTCTTTAAAAAGGTTAAAGTGTTGCACCTCAAGAATAATTCTCGTTGAAGAAAAATGAACTGTCTAGACTCTAGAGATGGCAAATTGGGATGTCCCTAATATATTATTTTACCAATCATTTGAAATGTGGATTATTGCACACACTAATTTGTTGTAAACTAGCAGCCCACACTAGTAACCAGCATCAAGTCAACGCAAGCGTGCTTTAGGCAAAGTAATCAGCAATCCAGGTGAGTAACCATTTATCTCTTCATCTATACATACTTCCAAAATGTCTAATACATTGGCGAAGTTCTGGTAAATAATACGCCACTTACTAATGGCTAATTATGGGTGGGTTTCCCTAAAACTTAAAACATTTGCTTTTACAACTTATAGTGCACTTATGCTTTTTTCCGAGGTCACTAAGAGCGTCTTGAGTTGTATTTGTTATGTTTCTTCGTGTAGGTTTTATGTAGAATATAATTAATTCTATTTAAAAAGCAGCTTTTTTATTCATATTTAATCTACGAAAACTTCAGTTGCTTGCATAGAAATGGACGAACTGAGTTGGGAGTCTTGGGACACACGTAATCAGTGCTACAGCTAGATTAGCATTCTTGCACGTTTACTTATTCTTAGTTTGGCATAATTCCAGTTGTCATGGCTGTAGGTACGTGATCAGCCACAAATTTGTAGTTTACAAGTAATTATAAAAATATAATTCTGAATTCATGGCATTGCTAACATTTTTAAAATGGATCTTTAATAGGTTGAGGATGGGATTATAATTGCACAGTGCATTTCCTAGTTCAGAAATTTATAGGTCACTTCCAGCTATGTTAGAGATTTTAAAAAAAAATGTTGAATTGTTGGGTTTCATACATTTGATTATGGAGTACATTTTTTGTCATGATGTAGTAGAAAGTTAGGCATTGAGTATTTAGGAATTGCTGCAGAACATGGCTACTTAATGTGGTATTTATCTTTTCTTTATTGCTTCCCACTGTTAAATAATTCATCTAATTGGAACTTAGTTGTTGTAGTAACTATAATTACAGTACAACTTTTAGACACTACTTTGTTCACTATGGAAAACATAACATTATGAGGATGGTAATCTATGGTTATTTTGATACGGGGAATTGTGTAATACTTACAGATGGAGAAGCACTAATTAGTGGGAAACTTTTAATAATGGGAAAAATAGCTCTAGTTGGATGAATATGGCTGGACCAGTTATGCATCTCAATACTGAATCTACTGATGGATAATACATGAAGATTCAAGACAAGAGAAAGAGCATTCTCATGGCATCATAAAGATATTGACACTGGATTTGGCTCTGGACAAGCAAAAGAGATGCTCAAACATTTAGAGAGTACTCTTGCCAAATGAACCAGCAATAGTTAAACCTGGCCTGTTGATTGTAGAAGTCAAACCTCAGGTATGAAATCCTTTGGTTAATCTTTCCTTATTCTACTTACCTCTGTCATTCCTGCAAAATAATGTACTCCTACTGAATTATCTTTGTATTTGATTAAATTGTACATAAGCACTCAACACACGGTTCTAGTTTGTTTGAGTCATTGACTGCATTATGCATTAGAAAAGGTTAGCTATATGTCGATTACATATGGACCTATTGTCTCTGAATCTATCTTTTTAGACCATTCAATGTTTGATTACATAATACCCTCATATTTTGATACATAAAAAATAAATAAGTTTATAAACATTAGCTAAGTATTGTAAAATTTAACTAAGTTAACTAATATTTACAAAAACTAGCAAATTTATATTAATAATAATGATGATAATAATAATTATACTTAAATAAGATTATTATAATAATAAATTATAAAATGTTAACAAAGTTAACTAATCTGTATAAAAATTAATAAATTTACAATAATAATGATTAAATATGCTTATATAATAACGGTAATTACTATAAATATTAACTAAATTAATCAAGTTCTTTACAAATTAACTAAATTTATAATAATAATAATAAATATTAACTATGGCTTTTAAATAATAGTTGTAATAAATTAAATATGTTTTACATATAAATTAATTAAGTATTATTAATATATATAATAATAATAATAACAATAGTAACAATAATAGTAATAATTATTTAACTTGGTTAACTAAGCTTTATGAAAATTAAACATGCTTATAATAATTTACTTAAGTTAGCTAAATTTTATAAAAAAAATAACGAATTTATAATATTGCTAATTAACTTAGCTTAGAATGATAATGGAAACTATAGATTATGAAATGTTAACCAAGTTAATTAAGTTTTATAAAAATTAACAATTTTATAATAATAATAACCTAAGTTTATAATAAACATAATAATATTAAGTTATAAAATATTAACAAGTTAACTAATTTTATAAAAAAACTAATTTTATAAAAATTAACTAAATTAGCTAAGTATTATAAATAATAATAACTAATTAATTTATAAAAAATTAATTAAATATTATAAAACTATAATAATAAATTAACAAAGTTAATTAAATTTTATATTTTTTCAAGATTTATAAAAGTTAAACAAGTTTATAAAAATTAACTAAGTAATATAAATATTTAGCTAAGTTAACTTAGTCAATGTAGTCAGTGTGCAAATAATATGGAGAGTTATTACTGATTAATTACTTTCTCATATGTGAGTTCATTTGGTGAACAAATAGGTCATGCAAACTATATTATAATGCAAATATAGTTCTTCGAAGCTTTAGATTAGTTAATTCTTCAAATATAAACATAAATAGTAGTCACAACATTGTGGCAGGGATGGGTTCAGATCAGTCTAAACTTACAAATGCATGTTTCTTGCCTCAACATGTTAATGTGCACATAATATAATCTCCTATAACCAATTTCTTATTCTTGTTCATCTTTCTGTTTTCCTTTTGAATTCGGAGAGAATGCGTCAAGAATTACAACTTAAAATTTATGTATACAAAAAGATAGATTGTCATTGTTCACTAGATTTGAAGGCCAGATATTATCATTTGTTGAATCAGGGAACATGTCATATTCGTTGTGTTAGCATCTATGATTGGCACATGGAAATGCATCTGCCAAGTTTTGTTAAACTCCAGGGAATCCCATTAGCACATGAAAAGTCATTCTTATTAGTTTGTACTAGTTTCAGATGGCCAGTGTACTTTCTTATATTAAGCATTAAACCCTGCATGTTCGGATTTTATGACTAATAGATGTTTTTTTTTTTTTGACAGGCCCTGTCTGATGTTCTAGGTTTACACTATGGTGAAAGACATGAAAAAATATGTTGTCGCATTCATTCTTCTTTAAATGTATTTTGCGTCAATGTCCATACATCTTTACTTTTACTATATATCGTTTTGGTTAGCTATGATTGTATGGATTGTACTTTTTAATATGTATTGTTTTGGTTTGCAATGACTGTAAGAATTGTTACTTTTGATCACAAATATTTATATGTTTCGAACTTTGTATGATATACTTTTGATCACAAATATTTATATGCTTAATATTGTGCATGAAATACTTTTAATAATGGCTATAAAAATTATAGCATTATGCTAGTGCAATAAAAATATTCTGCAACGATTAAACAGTTTTCATGACAAGTGAATAATGCTATAAAGTACTAAATTAAACTTTCTATAGCGTTTGTAGTTGCTATAATAATTAGGCTATGAAGTTTCTACAACGTTTGTAGTTGCTATAATAACAAGCAATGCTTATCAACAGCGTTTATAGTTGCTATAAATAGCAATTAAATGACGTCATAAATATTAGCGGTATAAACCATAACTTTGTGTAAAAGTTTTATAGCAAGCAATAAACGCTGTAGATAGGAATTTGTATGTTACAATCATCCATTTAATAGCAATTCTGAAATGCTATGAGTAACATCATTTATAACATGTTTTTTATAGCGATTATTAGGTTGCTATTGTAGACCTCTGACATATGACAACATGTTGATACATAGCGTTTATAAAAACGCCATCATATCCTTTTATAGCGTTTTTTAAACGCTATAAAAAGGCCTTTTTCTTGTAGTGTTGGGTACGGACTGACTCAAGAAGTATGCAGCTATTGTTGATTGCGAGAGGCTCAAGGTGACACTCAGGAATTTGGACGGGCGAACGATTGTGAAACGTTGTCTACAAGAGGATGGAGTTCTGGTTAGCTTTTTATATCCACTTGAGATTCCATGGGATGGGTTCTCATTTGTGTCGAACGTATGAGAGTTTTTTGATGTATTTGAGGAGGTAAGAGAATTACCGCTGCAATGAGAGATTCAGTTTTGGATTGATTTAGTGGATGGACCCAGATCTATTGTTATGCATCTTAGGCGGATGACACATAAGGAACAACATGAGTTAGAGGTGCAAGTGAATGATCTTCTGAGTAAATGATTCATCTGGAGAAGCAGATCCGAACGGGTGCACCAGTCGTATTTGCAACCAAAGTTGACGGATCGTTATGTTTGTGTTGGAATATCGTGAGCTAAATAAGATGACCAAGAAGAATAAGTATCCAAAGCAAGGAGCCGATGACATGTTTGATCTGCTATACAAAGCAAAGTTGTTTTCCCAAATGGATTTGGCAACGAGATTTCACTAGTTGAGATTAGCTAGGGATAGTGTGCCAAAGTCCGCTTTTAGAACACCACACGAATTCTATGAGTGGTTGGTGATGCCATTTGGATTGACTAACTCACCAACAATTTTTTTGGATCTTATGAATCGAGTATTTAGAGAACAGTTGAATAAATTCGTACTTATGTTCATGGACGATATATTGGTTTATTGCAGGACCGAGGAGGAATACAAATGCACTTGAGAATTGTTTTCGAAGTCCTGCAAAAACATTAGCCGAGGGCTAATTTTTTGAAATGTCATTTTTGGAAGGAAGAAGTGATATTTTTTCGTCATGTCGTGTCAGGAAAAGGAAAAGCGGTGGATCCCGCTATGGTAGCTACAATACATGATCGGGATTGACATAAGAATGCAGCGGATGTGGGAAGTTTCCTTGGTTTAGTTGGATATTATCGACGATTTATCAAGGATTTCTTTAAGTTAGCTGCACCATTAGCATGATTAACGAAAAAGAATCAATTCTTCGCGTGGGATGCGAAATGTGAGCAAGCCTATGGAATTCTGAGAGAGAGATTGACAAGTGCCCCTATTTTGATTATTTCAAGTTGAAATGAGGAGATGATAGTATGCACTGATGCATGTGGCACCAGACTTGGAGCATTGCTAATGCAAAAGGATAGAATTGTAGCTTGTGCTAGTCGACAACTAAAGCCACACAAAAGGAAATGCCCGACTCATGATTTGGAGGTAGCGGCGATAGTATTTTCTCTGAAGATTTGGAGACATTATTTGTTGGGAGTTAGATTTGAGTTGTTCATGGATCATAAGTCGTTGAAATATCTTTTGTTACAAAAGGATTTGAATCTTCGACAGCAGCGATGGATAGAATTTTTGGCATCATATGATTTTCGAACAGCTTGTACTCTCAGAAATGGTAATGGAGTGGACGATGCGTTATGCAAAAGATATACGAGTTTAGGAGTCA
Source organism: Allium sativum (assembly GCA_030737875.1). Taxonomy (NCBI): domain Eukaryota; kingdom Viridiplantae; phylum Streptophyta; class Magnoliopsida; order Asparagales; family Amaryllidaceae; genus Allium; species Allium sativum. Next base: position 199,466,543 of record CM060909.1, on the reverse strand, counting down.
TGTTTTTGAAATGGAAATATCTCGATTGTTTGTCCGTATTTGATTTTAGACCTCATTGTGAATTAGAGCCCGAGATTTTAGAAAGCTTGTCGATTAAGCCAACTCTCATCGAAAGGATCAGCAAAAGACAAAAACGAGACGATAAGATTATGGAAATCGTTCGAGGGTTACAGATGAGAGTGTAATCCAAGAGATTTAAGGATTATGATGTTGACCGAGATGGTTGGCTTCGCAAGAATAACGATTGGTTGTTCCTGATTTGGACGGGTTAAGAGATGAAGTTTTAAGGGAGTGTCATCACTATAGATTGACTACTCATCCTACCGGTAATAAGATGTATCAAGATATGAAACGAGTTTACTACTGGGAAGGTATGAAAAGGGATGTCTGAAAATTCATCTTGAAATGTTTGAACTATCAGTTGGTTAAAGCCGAGTAGAAAAAGCCAAGCAAAAAAAGCCGAGCGGATTGTTACAATCATTGGAAGTTCCAATGTGGAAATGGGAGCAAGTGTCGATGGATTTTATTAATGGATAACCTAGGTTAAGGGCAGGGAATGATAGTATTTGTGCCGTCGTGGATCATTTGACCAAAAGCGTGAGGTTTATTCCTATCAGATCAACAAGTACCACATAAAAGTTCAACGAGTTATATCTTAAGTGGATAGTTCGATTCTGTGGAATTTTGAAGAGTATTGTTAGCGATCAAGATCCATTATTCACCAATGGGTTTTGGAATAGTTTGCAAGAGATGTCGGGAACCAATAATTTAACTTAAAATTTAAGTTGACGATTAAATATAAATTAAAAACTGATTCAATAATCTCAACATACTCCTTTTAGTAAGATAATATCAAATTAAATCCAATTGTAACTCATAAATAATAATACATAGTTTGGATTTGAATCAATAATCGAATCATATTACAAATTTATATTTTAATATGGAAATTGTAATTTTTGCAAACGATCTCGAAATTTGACAAAACCCATTTGTAAAATTTTGTATGATGTCGAGCTTCGTAACATTCAAACCTTATATGTGATCATATAAGCTAGAAATGCCCAAAGAAAATCTAAAGTGAATCTATTTAAATTGGACCTATCAAATAAAACTATATAAAACAAGAAAGAAGAAAAGAAAAACCAACACGTACTCAAAACTAAGGAAATACAAAACCAGTGTCCCTTTTTCTTTTCTACTTCTATTTCCAAAACTGACCCCCTATGTTCCTTTCCTCTTCTCTTTTATCTTTGAACTCGGATATAAGAAAAAGTAGAAGGGAAACCCGATCCCTTTTTCCTTTTTCCCCGAGATTCCAATTCACCTCCTCTTCCTTCCTCATCAACCGAGCACCTGTACGTACTTTCTCCTAATGTCTGCCACCCCGAATTGCAATGGTATGTTCTAATTGATGTGTGATACCCATAATGTCATATTTATTTTGTTCTCATAACACAAATTCCTTGTAGATTTAGGAAAATAACTATGGGTTGAAATGATACATACCTGAATAACTTTGTAGATTTAGGAAATTCAAAATCTAAATCGATTTGGGATGTGAGTTAAAATGATATATACCCGTGATTCGAATTTAAAACTGATTGAAATGATGTAAATCTGTATCACTTGAGAGCATAGGATAGAAAATTATATATGGACACCATAGTCAATAAAAAAGTTACTTTCAAAAACTTTATAAGTATGTGTCTATTTTGAAATATAATTTAAATATCTTTGTTTAGAATTAAGATTAGAAATATTTTAACTTGATTTTATGAATTCAAGTAAAATTGATTCAACGAAACGATATAATGTGATTTTAAAAATTAGATTTGTTGTTTGAAAATAAAATAATTTTATGAAATTTATAAGTTTGTTCGATTTATCAAATTCAGTTTTGATATTTAATTTATATTTTAAGTTTAAATTAATGTTTCAAATATTTAAACCTGAATCTGTAAATTTAAACTTAACTAACATAATGAAAGGTTTGAATTAAGTTTTAAAATTACATTTTATTATTTTGAAAGTTAATAAATAAATTTGATTAAGGATTTTTAAAGGTTTTAAATTTAAATTTGTTAAACATATAAAAATGGAAAATATTGAGTTAATTCACATGAGAATTTTATTCAGCTAAATGGTTCAATTGATTTAAATGATATATTAAAACATTTAAAGATTTATTTAAGTAACAAACCTTAATATTTGAAAATTTGAAGGTTGGTTTGAAACCAATGAAATAAATTTATGACTCAAATTTCAAAAGGAAGTGAAGTTAATTTTTGAAAAATGGAATTCAAGTTATAATCTAATTTGAACACTTTGTTTAAAATTTGAAATTCATACTGTTTAATTTTAAGTAAAATTGAATTAAACTTCAAAATATGAATTAATGTCAAGTCAAATTTTGAATTTTCGTATAACTAAAATGAATTATATTATTTCTTGAAATTTACAACCAATATATTTTACCATTATTTATTAAAACTGTTTTTTGTTGAAATTATCTATCTTGTTTAAGTCATTTTATATCAAACTTAAATATTTTATATCAAACTTAAATATTCTATATAAATTATTTTATATTTAACTTAATTATTTTAAAAATAAAGGTATATATTTCCAATTCGAGCAATTTAAGCCTGCAATGAGTATATATAATAATTCAATTTGTTTACATTATTGAAATATGATTTCAAATTAAATGACCATAGTGTGAAATAAGCACCTGCTGGTTGAAGAGACCGGAGTCGGTATTGTCATACTCTATATCAATGCAGATACCACTTTAGCAAACAGTACACATGGTGAAAATTTTAGAATGAAACAAGATGGTTTGGCGAACGCTACTGGAATGAAATAAAAGAACAATGATGGATAGCCTTGACCTTTGGGTTATAATTAAAATTACTAAAATAGGAGTTATAACCAAGCGAAGTTGGTCGTGTGTAACAACCCGGAATTTTGGAACCAATTTAAAAAATTTTATTTTAGCAATTTTAATGGATTTTGAATATTTAAAATAATTTATTTTAAATATTAACAACTAAAAACTTATTTAAATCAAAGTTAGAACAAATATAATTATTTTAATTTTAAAAGGAGTTAGAAATAGCAAGGTAGTTTGAAAATTTGAATTTAAACTTTGACTGAATGTACATGGTGCAAAATAAATCGGATTTTGGTGGAATAAAAAATATTTAATTCTATTTATAAATATCTTTCCAACGAATCCGAAAAATTGAAATTTCATCGAGAGAATCAAAAGTTATGGCCAGTTGAATATTCAGAATAGTCGCTATAGAATTTAATATAATATATATAGCCCGTATAAATAGCCATTTTGCAAATGACCTCTGTTTTTGATGAAACCACTTTGGTTGAATCCGGAATGTCAAATTATTGCTAGACTCCAATTTTCATAATTTTTGGAATTAATATGTGAGCGCGGCAAAGGAAAACGTGTTTTTTCAATTTTAGTCAAATTCGATCAACCAGAAAATGACCATTTTTCAAACGGTCTCCAAATTTGACGAAATTAATTTTGTTAGGACCGTATCATCAAAACTTAGCTAGATTTATTTTTCGGGAATTTTTGGAGCCCGTATATGGCCCCGGTGAATTTAAATATACGATCAAATTAAATAACTAAATGAGTTATATTTTAATTAAAATAAAACAAGCTGAAAACGATCAAACGGGCTGACGGGATCTAGTCCATTGTGTCCGGAATGGGGGTATTTAGCTAGGTGCGACAGTTGTTGGGTTTGATTTGGAGTCCGAATGGATAAACAAGTATTTTTGAATTAAATTAATTAAATAATAACAATATATATTTATTATAAATAGCACCCTAGTCAAATACCCTAACCCTAGCCTAACAATGCTACAGCCGCTATTCTCCTGAATCAAAGGCCAGAACAATCCGATTCTAATCCCACTTAATATCCAAATCCGTTCAATGATTCTCTAAACACCAAGAACAAAATGGAAGAGATTTTTGAGGGCTACAAAATCATAAGGTTAAGATCGAACTTTGTCTCGTATTCTCCTTGAATTTTGTGCCCACAACTCCGACTATCGCACATGCTTTCAGCGCTGGAAGGAGGGCCGAAATTCGAGATACTCCAGGCCGGTGTGGGTGATGCAAAGTGCTGTTGAGTGGTGATCTCCGATCAACTTCCGGTGAGGCGTGGTGCTGTGTGTGAGCAAGTTGGGATGTTGAGCATTGGGTTCGCCTGAAGCTAAACGTGGAAGAAGAGATTAGTAATGTAATTAAAAGTTAATTGCTTGTTTAGTTAATTAATTATGTAATTAACGTATAAAATAGTATAACTTATTCAAATCTTAACAGAATTCAATGAAATAAAATGTGTTGGAACCGCAAAATCCAGATCTACGCGATGGAACAGATCGGAATCAAAACAGAGCACGTTGGAAATTCAGATAGAAAATCAATGTGAGATTTCTGAATTTAAAATAAAATTTATTATTGATTATGGTGTGAATTTCATATATGCATTGTATAAAATTGAAATTGACAGACTGATGTTGGTTGTGATGATTTGGTGAATTATATTCATGTAAAAACAAAAATAACATTTTGTTAGATAAAGTTATGTAAAAATAAAAATAATATTTTGTTAGATAATGTTATGAAAAGTAAAAATAACATTTTGTTAGTTAAAAATATCATTTTTATTAGAAATGTCATGTTAGTTAAAAATATCATTTTTATTAGAAATCACATGTTAGTTAAAAATATCATTTTTACTAGAAATGTAATGTTAGATTAAAAATAACATTTTGATTAGGAAATGTCATGTTGAAACAAAATATTCATTTTTGTTAAATAGAAAAGTGTTAAAACAAAATATTCATTTTTGTTAAATAGAAAAGTGTTAAAACAAAATATTCATTTTTGTCAAATAGATTTATGTTAAAACAAAATTATCAATTTTATCGAATTAGATTGTTGTTGTCAAATAAAAATATTTCTTTTTATTTGTCATTGTTAAAAATAGAATGGTTGTCAAATAAAAATATTTCTTTTTATTTGCCATGTTAAAGGTAGAAACTTGTTACAAATAAAATTTACATTCTTATTTGTCATGTTAGGGATAGAAATCTGTTACAAATAAAAATTTACATTTTTATTTGCCATGTTTAAGATAGAAATTTGTTTGTCATATATGAACATTGAAATTATTGAAAATCAAAACCATATTTTTGTCTGTCATATATGAACATTGAATTATTTAAAATAAAACCATATTTTTATCTGTTATATATGAACATTGAAATTAATGAAAATAAAAACCATCTTTTTATCTGTCATATATGAACATTGAAATTTTCGAAAATGAAATTCCCTTTTTATTTGTCATATATGAGCATAGGAATTGTGGAAAATTGTTTAACAATAAAAATTTATATTTTTATTGTATATTAGGAATGATTAAAGACATGCATTGTTTTACATAGAAAAATGTTCATTTGAATATGTATGTTTTGTTAGTTAAAACATTATCATTCATATGCTAGTAACATGGAAAAATGTTCATTTGATCATATATGTTTGTTAGTTAAAACATTATCATTCATATGTTAGAAACATAGTAAAATGTCCATTTGATTATTTATGTTTTGTTAATTAAAACATTATCATTTATATGTTAATGAAATAGAAAATTGTTCATTTATGAAACATATGTTGATTCATTGAAAATAGTGTCACTTAACATTGTTAGCATTTCAAAAATGCCATTTAGATAGGATATAAGTTTTGTGAAATAAAAATACATTTGTTAAAATAATATTTTTGTGAAAACAAAAATATCACTTTGTCGTGTTAGACAAGAATAAAACATTTCAGGAAAATATATGTCTCGTTAGACAAAAATGTCAATTTTATCATGTTAAGATAGAATAAAGAGAATTAGGTGTAAAAATGTATTGTCATTAAAAATGACATTTTTATCATGAGAAAAAAAATAAATAATCATTTGTTAAAAGGTTTTATTAGATAAAAAAAACATCGTCTGCAACATGTTAATGAAATGAAATAAATAATCATGTCTTGAAAAATATTGTTGTAATGTTGAAATGTTTAATGTATTAAAAATAATGTTAACATTAACGTTATAGTAAAATTAAATTATAAATATTCATTTATAATTTTAAACAGTGAAAATTTGTTAGATAGAAAATAATTCAAACCGAATTATAATTGGTCAAATTTATTAACCAATGATTTATTAAAATAAATTGTTGTTGTTTGAAAACCCCACACGGGTATTGAGATGATATTTGACATACACTTGTCCCAATATTTAATTAATTGTCAATCGTTGGATAGACAGTCTGTGATGAGAGTTATTTATTTATTTTAATGCTCACATAGTTATAAACTTCACTTTGGATGTGAATGGATTGTTTGATGATTGTTTATCATTATCGTTGAATATATGCAATGTATGAAATCCATATAACTGAATTTATATGGTAATTGATTGAGTCGCATTCTGATTCAGAATAAAGAACACTTTTAAAAAAGAATATTTAATATTAAGAATATTTTAAAATAAAGAATCTCTTAAAATAAAGAATATTTTTAAAATAATGTATATTCTAAAATAAATTTAGTGAAAAATAAAATTATGTTTTTTATGTCCGTCTTAGAATGGACACAAAAATATAAAAATATGAAGCCAAGCTAAGTAGCAAACGTCATTTTAACCCGAACAGATTTATCGATCGATTTTATTCATTTTATAATGAATATCAAAAGGTAGTGATTTTAAAATATAATATTTTGAAAATATTAATATTTTAATATGATATAAATATAGAATATTCAATTTTGATTTAATATTGAAAATGAAATTAAAAATCATTTTAAAATGAATTTATAAATATTTTATAAAATACGTTTTAAAAGGGAATCGACGATATATATAATATATATATTTATTTATTTAATGGCCTGAATAGAACGCGCCACGAAGCGACTATTCGCGAATTTCGACCATTAACTTCAAATTGATATAACGGGAGATCCGACCGTCGGATTCTCCTAAAATCGGAACTGTTGGGTTCGTATCGAAAAACCTTTCCAATGAATATAAGATATTAGAAATCTAATGGTTGGATTTGGAATTATGTCCAAATTAATTTCAAAAAAGTTCGCTATGGATGCAGTTCGGTGGCCGTTATTGGAAACAGACTGTACGGGCCTTAATAAAATTATTAAAAATACGGGAAAATTATGTAAAATCATAATAAATGATTTGAAAAGAATTTGGATGAAAAATTCCAATTTTGAAAAGATAAAAATATATTTTTATCGAAACGAACTAGTTATTGACTAGTATAAATCTTTTAATTAAGATTAAATGAAGTTTTCCCAATTAATTAATATTTAATTGGAATAAAATAAAATAAATTGGATTTTTGGGTTTGTCGTGAATGGTGTCTTCAATAACACCATTCTTAAACCTCGTATGAAAATAATAAATCTTTTAATTAAGATTATTAGAGTTTCCAATTATATTTAATAATTGGAATAAAATGAAATGTGAATTGGGTTCATTGTGAACAGTGTTTTTTAATGACATTCGTTCTTTAACCCAATTAACAGTATATGATTTGAAATTTATAAATCTTCTATTAAGATTTAAATGGAAATTTTCCAAAGTAAGGTATTCCAATTTAATATATTAAATTGGAATTGAAGAGAATTCGATTTAGTAATAATCGAGATGAACTTCTGTAAAGGAAGACCGTTATTATATATGGAATTTAAAAGGCTTGTCGTTATTCCATTTATATTATTAGTCTGATACAGAAATTTATATAGATTATATATTGATTTGATTTCTGTGAGAATTCCATATTTAATGGAAGGTGATTTTGGGTTTATCGTGAACTGTGTTTAAAATGACATTGGTTCTTTAACCCAGTTAAAGAGAAGATTAATTTCTTAAAGTTGAATAATCATTAAATAATGATTTTTTGATATTAAAACCAAATTAGAGTTTTAATGAATCTTTAAAAAGAAGATCGAAGAATAGATTTAAAAGAATTTATCTTTGATAAAATTAATGGGAACCTTCCCCTTATAATGTGAATATTTTATTAAAAGAATATTTTGAGTTGGAATGAGGTGTATGATATGTTTCTATAACACTTGTTTATTTATTATAAAACACGCGAGTTATTCAGAAAGACCGGGTTTAACCCATTCTGAATAATTACTACGGCGATTAAAAGTCGAAGATGAAGACGGTGGTTGAAGACCGGAGGTCTTCATATCGTTTGGATGATTACTGATGTCTTGATTGGGAGGCATCCTAAGACAAGGTAATAAGTGGTGATCATTCAGACATACTTGGAGATCGATGGATATGCGAGAACATCTCTCCTGTATTGGACGTATGGGACGAGTAATAAGGTGTCTCCGGTTTCGTTCAGACCCAGAATGGACTTGAAAATGGATGGTATGTCTGACGTTGTATTCCTTTATGTTGTATTCGGTGATCTCTGCTAAATATATATTTGTTTGGTGGCAGAGAATTTATTCTCTTGCTTAACACCCTTCTCTGAGACGTACGAGCTCAGAGGTTATATATTGGTAGAAATCAATGGTATGGTATGGATTGACAATGTGGCATGCTAAGATGCAAATGATCAAGGATTATTGTTGAAAAGCAGAGTCTTGTGGTTGATGATCAAAGCACAACTTTATTTAGCATAGCTTTGTGTACCAATACTTCGCGAGCCTCACACCTCGGTATGAACCAGAAACAGGAGAAGGACCCTAGGGAGAACACACGTTTCTTTCTAGCTAGAACTGGTGTCTGGGTTTTACAAGCCCTGATATTTTTACTTATGTGGATGATGGAAAATGAGGTACCTTGGATTTGAGTCCCTAGTTGCTCTATTTTATGCCCCATAGGGCAGGGAAACGTGTTGTTCAGGCATTACTAATCCCCTAACATATTTGTGGACCGGCCCTGGCGCTCCGGGTGCAGTTGCGACTGAGTCCTGAGGCTCGGGCTAGAGAGTCTCGAATTCGGTAAGGATGATCCCTTGCCTTGGTTCATGATGGATATCCAACTTCCAATATGATACCCTACGGTTTTGATTGTAGAACTAGTATGGCAAATAAGTATATGGTAGTTATGCCGTCTATGAATAATACATTATGATGGAAATGTTTTTTGAAACATATATACACTAATGATAATATTAAATCCGATTTATCGTATCAAGCATTTTTGACAATTATAAGGTAAAATTCTATACTCCGGTTTGCGTTGCATTGTGTGATGGGACTTGAGTCTTATAGTGGTTTCATTTTTCTAAAAAGCATTGCGTTGTTTAGCGATTTACTTTATTTATGCACTGGCAATCCAATGGAGTAAACCCATTCCGCGTTAGCGGCGTGGTCCTGTGATTAGCCTTATCATTGTTAGATAAGTTAAGTAAGATTTCTCATACCAGTCCCATGACCAACTCTAGTTTGTTTCACTTTGCAAACTCAGGTGCCCTCTTTTCCACACGGGCAGTCGAGTGGCTTGTTTTGCAAATATCTATTTATTAGGCAGGATTCTGGATCGAAGCTTAAAGCTGTAGCCAAAGCAATGATAGTCTTCCGCTGCATTGTATTAAGTTTAATGTAAATTAATCTTCCGCTGTATTATTATTATATTCGATGTACTCTGATATTATATACTCTGATGTAACATTATTATGATGTTTATAAAAGTCTTCTATTATTTGTTTTGATGTGTTGTATGCCCAAAGTTAGTGTATCCGGCGATTTCCCGCGAGGGGAATTTTTGGGTCATTACATCCTGTCTCCTATTAGACATGCTTCTTCGATACTATGCCTCTTAATATGTGATTGATTGGTGGCTACCTGGGATTTATGTTAGTGTTGTATGAGTTGGGCGATACTTGCAGCTATGCGTTACCACTAGCTTGGGTCTACAATCTGGTAGAATCCTACTGTTGGGTATAGCCTCGGTGCCTTGTCATGTTTCCTGATCAAGCCTCCTAGGATTTTGGGTTGTGTTGTTTTTATAGAGTGCCCTTTGATGCCACTATTTTACACTGGGTTTACATTACTATATAGACTACATTACCCATAAATTGTGTAAGGTAAAAAAAAGCAGTCCCACTTATGTTATTTTCAATAGTATATTTACTGTAGATATTTTTATAATAGTGTATTGTATTATATGTATCTAGTTCTACGAATCCTTAAAGGATGGTGGTCCCAAACACCTTTTAAGTTACTAATGCATTTCATTTCAACATTTTACTTGTGTTTGTTCACTTATATTAGAATGTTAGTCCTAACTCAAGTGTTCTTTAATTTATGACCGGGTTAGACTGAGTATCACAACTTTAAGAACTCATCTTCTGGAGCTGGTGACTGATTGGAGACCTCATTTTTATCTATTAATTTCTATTTTTTCTATGTATTAGAAGTCCATTGCATTTAGACCTCTGATGCATTTGTATATGTAAACTCTGATATATAATATAATTTTATTCCAATGTGAGATGTTGTATTATTCCATATCTGTGAATTTGTGATTTGATCCTTATTAAACCTTATAGCCATAACAATTTGTTGTTTCTAACAATTTAAGTTGGTTTTATTACTGACTCTATGGTTGGAAATAGTAGGTCGTTACATGATGTATATGTATATATAACTGTATTTTCTGTTTTGTGATCTATGTTGAATGTCGATGTTATATTTTGTTCTGAAATAATCCTTAGCTACCGTAGTATATTAGATGAATTGAGTATGTTGATCCACTTTAGGTTAGACGAATTTTTTACCCAATCGATATATTCAATACTCATTTAATGTAAACAGTAACGACCACTCTTAACCAACCCTATTCTTCACACTAATATTCATTATTACCTAATAATGCATCTTATTACGTTGGGTCTTGTTGGGGGACATTACATAATTATAATAATTATTTTTGCGTTATTCTTTTCCAACCATGGAAATACCTCTTGACTTGTAATTTGTAACGACCTGGATTTTTCGACCATTTGATTCGAATATTTAAATTTATTTTAAATATTTTATTTGAACTATTTATGAGATTCAATATCAAAATCATTAATTAAACAATGACGGAGCGATTATATTTATATTTATTATAAAACGAACTCGAAACTGCGCGGTAGTTCGTAAAATTTAATTTGAACTTCAATTGATCATACATAATTCGTTTTAAGTCGGATTTCTGTGAAATAAGAAGCGTTTGAATCGAACTGATAATATTTTTCTAATGGAAGAGAAAAACCAAGTTTTCGTATTATAGATTTTGTTTTACGTCCAAATCAAATTTCGAAATAGTCGCTGTGGAATCGTTTATACGCCGTAACGGATTATTTAATATAATTAAATATCGACTTCGAATTTGGTCAAGTCCTTTGAGGCGTAGTTATAATTTTATTTTTAGAATTTTACTGTAATTTTTAATTAATTAAATGTGCAACTTTTTATTTGAGGTATTTTGCACCCTATATCAACATTTTGGGCTATCACAATATAAGTTAAACTACCGATATTATTAAATTTTTGGGATCGTGGCACACTGTTAAGCACGACAGTATTTTTATTTTTGTCGGTGGAAAGGCATGCGGATGGAGTGTTGGGTAGCAGCGTACGTTTAATTTAAAACTAAAAATCTTTAGTCATTTTCACCGACATCAAATCACATTAAAAATAAAGATTTAGGTAAAAATATGTCTTAACAACGTAAAGTCAACCCCTAAATCTGTCGAGTCATTCAGCTAGCAATATACATTATTTGGAAAAATCTCTACAACGCTGCATCGTTCATTAATAGTAGAAGTGACCAAACGAAACCGTGCAACCTTTTTCCTGTACTAGCCCTTGTGCATAGAAAAGAAAACTCATATAAAAATCTACATCTCACTACTAATTTAAGGACACAGCTATTACCTATCTCTTCCTGCCAAACACAAATCACGTACAAACCTAGAGCTGTAATAGCATGTCTACTCTCTGCCTATGTACGTTTGCAAAACAGTGTCTTTCTGCTTGCATATCAAGTAATCTTAATTCCTTCACTATCAAGGTATTATTAGTTGTGCGTGGCAAGGCATATCGCCTATATATACTGGTTCATTCTCATACAAACGAACACAAATAAAACCTTACCTCCATTTCATAATAAAACAATGAAAACAAAACCAAATTACAAATCAATATATATACGAGCACCATCCCTGTTGCGTGTTCTTTCGGGTTCAGCGCCGTAGCTTTAACATTTGTCATGTTGGACGCGGGGAAGGGGGAACCCGCGAGCTGGAAACAAGGGTAATGACATGAGATACTAGAGGGGTTAGTGGGGAGTTCAGATGGTTCTCATTTTCTGTTGGTCTGTGACTAGTCGGATCCGGCGGTCGGAGCAGTGTGGGTGGAGCAACCGTGTATAACAAGGGAAGGAAGGCGGCCTCTTGCTGTGAATAAGGGTGGCGTGGTGCGACTTCTACGTGGCATGGGGGAGTTGTGAAGGAAGCACAGTTGTTTGACAAGTTATGGGATGGCGGAAGTTTGTTTTGTGGGTTTCTTTTTTCCATTTGCGTGATGTAGTGGGACAAAGAAGAAGAAGAAGAAAAAGGAGAGGACCCGTGTGAGTGCGTGCATGTTGGAAGCGGGCATTTTTGTTGATGGGTATAGCAACAGAAAAGCAAGGAAGGAAATTGAAGAAACAAGCATTTGAGAATTGAGGTAACGTGAAAGGGGGTGCTTGCGTCAAAACCATTGGCATGGGAAGGTTTTCCTAGGCACGTTTAGGCGCAAGAAGGAGGATGATGACGAGGTTCATGTTGGGCAAAAAAAAATGAAGGATGGATAGTGGAGTAATCCTTCCTGTTTGTGCTCGTGTGAAGCTCTAATGGGTTTTGGCAAAATGGTTCGGTGAGGGGGAGTAGCAATGCAAGGGAATGGTTTATATTTTTATTATAGCAGATTGTACTGATGGAGTTTGCGTGGAAATTGGTGGAGAAAAGTGACGTATGGGTGAAGTTACGGTTGTGGAAAGTTTGAACAGGGCGAAATGTGAGGAAGCACGTGATCATGAATGAGGCGACATGGTAATTAAAATATAATTTGTACCGAATAAACATACTTAGCTAGATTATGTTATTTTAATTTACATGTAAACCGCGTAACCACAATAACCTTTTCAAGCGTTATCAGAACTCGACGACAATTGGATCCACTGGAATCACGAAGCCGAGCGGCACGCAGTCGAGCTGATTCAGAAAGATTTGAAGGCGGCTGGGATTTCATTTAAATTTTAAACTTCCGTTTAAAATTAAACGAAACAACACGGAAATCATCAACCAAAATCAAAGTGAGTTAATTCCCACACATTTCTGAAATACTTTGATGTGCTAAATTCATTTAAATTTAAATTGGTTGATTGGATGCCGTGGATGCCTATGGTTGATTTTATGGTTGACATTAATTATATTATCGTCGTTTAAAATATTTCTATGTACTGATATAAAACATTATAATGGTCTGTGTTGCAGGGAAGAACAGGTAGGAGGAATCAAACCGGTTCCTCAAATATCTAATATGTTGTTATTTCATATTTTTATGAACTGTTTATATCCCCGTTGACATTTAAACCCTGTTGGTTGTTGATTGTGGTTGATCTTTAGATCAATATATAGTATTGATTACGAAAGAAACAACAGATGGCCCTTAAATACACCGTTTTATAAAATACGATTCACCGTTAAGTGAATAGCTAGAAAAGAAGTTATGAAATTATTTTGTAACCAATATAGATTTATAAAATATATTATTTTAATTAAAGTTCTAATAAGGAGAATAAACCAACTACATAAATACGTTGATTGGTTTAACCAAATCGACCGTGCGCGAAGCACGTGTTTATTAAGTGATTATTAAAAACGATTTTATTTAGCTAATTCAAGTGGCCAGATTTGACGAACAATTAGAACATGTTTACATTGATATTGATTTAATTGAGATCAAAGTAAATAGAATTATTTAGATTAATTAATTATTAATTAATTTAAATGGCAAGATCAATAACGATTGACTAACAGGTTAGTCATGTTTGAGTTGGACAAGTTAACGGCGTTAACTGAAATTGTTTATTGAAATAGTTCATTAATCTAAAGGGGGTGGTTAAGGGTTAAGTAATCCAGTTTTTATTTCAATAAGTATTGAAACTTGATTATTAGTCTTTTAAATAATGATCGAAGTGATAATTTGGAATGAAAATTATATTAAGGAAAATTTTGAAGTTTAAAGCTAAGTTTATAGTAAATAAAGCAATTTAAATATTTGTAATGAGATATCGAAGTATTAACTCATATTCTGAAATATCTTGAATTCTATGAATCCAAATTATGTGTAGTTCTAAAACCCAGTTTGAATCAGAGTAGTTAAACGAATTAATATGCGATATAGAATCGCTATTTTTAAAGAAGAGATGATATTCCATCACAATGGAATTAAAATGGGACTTGTCGTATTGGAAATGAGTGTTGGGTTTTGTATTACAACTGATATCTATCTTATGATAAGAACGTTGTTGGTCAAGGTTTGAGAGGTAATTAAAATACCCCAACTTGAACAACTTCAGGATTATCAAAGGATGGTGTTAGTCGTAATGGTGAAGGTGTTAGAATAAAGTATTTTGAGAAAAATAAAAGTGTAACATTACTTGAAGGATTTAGAAACATATATATATATAATGAGATTCAGAGAAAAAAAGGAAATAAAAAGGGGCTTGATGATTTGAAATGGTATTCCCATAATAAAAGAAATATAAAAAGGAAGATTAGTGAAAATATAATTATATTTTCAAAATATTGAAATGAGATTTAAATGGGATTATTCTAAAAGGATGAGGATGACTTTGGTATTCAAATAACGAAGCCAAAGGAAGATGTCTTAATGACTGTTTTATGAGTGACAAGTTGAATCGATAAGGTAATAGGAAACGCTATATTAATGTTTTGCAAAGTTAGTTGAAGGTTGAATGAGATATGATTTTAAGATATTTTCTAAATATATTAGTAAAACGGTTTGAGAATAATAACATATTTAAAACCAATATATTATTTTTGGGTATTTCAACGGATATAGTATTTTTAATGGCCAAGTGATGTTGTGTATAAACCTATGGATTTGTTTATTTTATGGTTGTTTATTTTGATAGTTAAATAACCGACTATCAAAATCTGACCCAACGTTATTGGTATGGAAAGACCGGGATCAAAATTATATTCGAAAACCATTCCGACCAATAAATACGATTACGTCGGTGACGCTGATCGGGATGGAGCAAGTGAAGACCGCAGATCCTCATGTAACGGAAGAATTACTTATGATCTCTGGCTGATCCCTAGAGATATACCGTGATTCTGTCGTGATTGGAATCTACGGGTTGCAAGGACTTCTCGCTGCTGATCCATGGGGTGATTCCTATATTGGATGCAGTAGGAGAATACCTTCGGTTCATCCTGTACCTGGATGACATATATGGACGATGTGAATGGTGGCTAGATGTTTCAAAAGTCGATTATAGCCTAAAGCCTCATCAACCGGGAAATGAAAAAAATCGGGCAGGCAGTATGGCTATGTGGGTCGCACCCATTAGGGTGTATTGTCACCATCTAAAGAATATTCATATTTGTTACTTTTTTTATTTCTGTATCTCCCGGGGATTACGGTGGTCGCGCGACAAAAAGCCGTAAGGTGACAGTATACTCGATACACTCAAGAGAAATGAGAGGTCGGTCATGTATGGGCCGGGTTGCAAGATGTTCTTGTTGAACCCAGTGTATTCGTCTCTAGAGATACACTATCGGCAGGTGGTCCCATACCTTATCATAGTTGGAAATCCAATCTCCAATAAGCGCCCGCGGTTTTGATTGTATACTATATATGTGGAGCGTGAGATGCAAGCGTTCTGCTAGATTCTATTTACTTGTATTTAGACACTATGATAATATCATAAGAAGATACCGATTTCAAAACGATTTGGGTTATAGTAAGGTAAAAACCGTCCGTGTTTATGTGTGGGCTGGTCTTACTATTATCCTTTGTTTTCAAAAGGATTTCAAAGTTAAACAAGTTTGTTGCTATATGAATTTATCACTGATAGTATTTTAGACTGATCCGGGTGAATTTTGTTTTAAATCAAATATGCTCGGGTCAGACCAAGCATATTTACAGGTCAGGTTTCCGCTTGAAGCAACAGAGATGGAGTTGAAGTCGAGACGTATTCCATATATATATTGGTACTGGTTTATTTCCGCTGTATGTTGTATTGATCTGAATGTATACTCTGATGCTGTGATATACAATTTTTGTATAAAATATTTTTGATTATTATATTTTGTCCATTCCGCTGAGAGACTCTGATCTTCTTATTCTTCTATTCTAATATTTCTTTCTTTCTTCTCTCACCCTCTAACTTCTTTCTATTAGCTTTCCGGGTTTTCGATATTTGAGTTTGGATACGGGACGTGTTAGTATCTGGATTCAAGCATAGGAAATTCTGGGTCGCTACAGTTGGTATCAGAGCAATGGTTTAGAAATGACCTTGGCTCTATGGTGTGACTCGATAGAGATTGGGCTAGTAATACCCTAGATCGAGTTGAGTGTATACGAGAGTGCGTATTTGTAATTCAAATATAAAATTATTTTTATATTGTTTAGACCCAAAATATTTTATTAGAAGATAAAATTTATAATTTTCCCAAAATATTATTTTATTCAAACTTGTATGAAATTGGAAACGTTTCAAATATGGAATGGTTATTAATTTTAACTTGTATGAGTTAAAATGAATCCTTTGGATTGGAATTGAGACAAGCCAACAAGGATTTGACTTGTGTTGGTAAAATAGAAGGTGAACGAATCTAAACAGAATAAACAAAAATTCATTGGATTTTATGTTTGGAATAAATTTAATGTATATGGATTTGAGTTGGATTTAGAACCAATGAATGAGTTGAGCTTGTTAAAATGAGATTTAGGGGTAATAAATTTGAATGGTTTAATAAAACCAGAAGGAAAATTTAATTATAAAATAGGTGGATAAAATTCGGATATGGAATTAAATATAGGATTAAATAAGTCAAAATTTAACTTAAATTAAGTTAAATATGGGATAATTTGATTTGTTTGTATATTGTTTGATTTATTGGATGTTAGTTGGTTAAATCAAATTTGACGAGTTAAGAAGAAATAGAATGAATTTGAAGAAAGGGAATAAATCCCAGTATAATGAATTGGAAGTAATTTGGTTGGTTGGTATTTGGGTGTTGGTTGGTTGGATAAATTCATCAACCAGATCAATGAAGAAGTTGAATAGAATAATCTGGGATTGTTATTTGCATTATGAATTGAGTTAAGCGCAGGTTTTAGAAGGCGATGGAATGGATTCGGTTACAGATTTGAAGTACAAGTTGGAAAACGAAGAGTAGTTAGTGGATTTTCTTTGGAATCAGAATTGAGTGGCCCGACAAAGAGGTAAACCTTAATATTATTGATGGGGTGTTCGAATTTATACCCGAGATGGGTAGCCACTTGGCTTTGTTTTCTTTTGATCGATATGTGGGGCCGGAGAGGCGAATTGTAGTCATTTGGATCGAACAGCACAGAGGAGGTGCTGGCGAATTTTTCGAATTTTTTTATAACTTAGTAATATTTTTGATAATATTTTTAATTAATTATTTTTAAAATAATTGCGGTTGGAGCATTTTTTTACCTAACAATTTCGAGGACGAAATTTATTTATGA
This sequence comes from Allium sativum, assembly GCA_030737875.1. Classification (NCBI taxonomy): domain Eukaryota; kingdom Viridiplantae; phylum Streptophyta; class Magnoliopsida; order Asparagales; family Amaryllidaceae; genus Allium; species Allium sativum. The sequence continues at coordinate 199,448,674 of CM060909.1, read as the reverse complement.
GGGGAAGAATATAACGACCTGGATTTTTCGACCATTTGATTCGAATATTTAAATTTATTTTAAATATTTTATTTGAACTATTTATGAGATTCAATATCAAAATCATTAATTAAACAATGACGGAGCGATTATATTTATATTTATTATAAAATGAACTCGAAACTGCGCGGTAGTTCGTAAAATTTAATTTGAACTTCAATTAATCATACAGAATTCATTTTAAGTCGGATTTCTGTGAAACAAGAAGCGTTTGAATCGAACTGATAATATTTTTCTAATGGAAGAGAAATACCAAGTTTTCGTATTATAGATTTTGTTTTACGTCCAAATCAAATTTTGAAATAGTCGCTGTGGAATCGTTTATACGCCGTAACGGATTATTTAATATAATTAAATATCAACTTCAAATTTGGTCAAGTCCTTTGAGGCTTAGTTATAATTTTATTTTTAGAATTTTACTGTAATTTTTAATTAATTAAATGTGCAACTTTTTATTTGAGGTATTTTGCACCATATATCAACATTTTGGGCTATCACAATATAAGTTAAACTACCGATATTATTATATTTTTGGGATCGTGGCACACTGTTGAGCGCGATGGTATTTTTATTTTTGTCGGTGGAAAGGCATGCGGACGGAGTGTTGGATAGCAGCGTACGTTTAATTTAAAACTAAAAATCTTTAGTCATTTTCACCGACATCAAATTACATTAAAAATAAAGATTTAGGTAAAAATATGTCTTAACAACGTAAAGTCAACCCCTAAATCTGTCGAGTCATTCAGCTAGTAGTATACATTATTTGAAAAAATCTCTACAACGCTGCATCGTTCATTAATAGTGGAAGTGACCAAACGAAACCGTGCAACCTTTTTCCTGTACTAGCCCATGTGCGTAGAAAAGAAAACTCATATAAAAATCTACATCTCACTACTAATTTAAGGACACAGCTATTACCTATCTCTTCCTGCCAAACACAAATCACGTACAAACCTAGAGCTGTAACAGCATGTCTACTCTTTGCCTATGTACGTTTGCAAAAAAGTGTCTTTCTCCTTGCATATCAAGTAATCTTAATTCCTTCACTGTCAAGGTATTATTAGTCGTGCGTGACAAGGCATATCGCCTATATATACTGGTTCACACTCATACAAACGAACAAAAATAAAACCTTACCTCCATTTCATAATAAAACAATGAAAACAAAACCAAATTACAAATCAATATATATACGAGCACCATCCCTGTTGCGTGTTCTTTCGGGTTCAGCGCCGAAGCTTTAACATTTGTCATGTTGGACGCAGGGAAGGGGGGAACCCGCGAGCTGGAAACAAGGGTAATGACATGAGATACTAGAGGGGTTAGTGGGGAGTTCAGATGGTTCTTATTTTCTGTTGGTATGTAACTAGTCGGATCCGGCGGTCGGAGCAGTGTGGGTGGAGCAACCGTGTATAACAAAGGAAGGAAGGCAGCCTCTTGCTGTGAATAAGGGTGGCGTGGTATGACTTTTACGTGGCATGAGGGAGTTGTGAAGGAATCACAGTTGTTTGACAAGTTATGGGATGGCGGAAGTTTTTTTTGTGGGTTTCTTTTTTCTCATTTGCGTGATGTAGTGGGACAAAGAAGAAGAAGAAGAAAAAGGAGAGGACCCGTGTGAGTGCATGCATGGTGGAAGCGGGAATTTTTGTTAACGGGTATAGCAACAGAAAAGCAAGGAAGGAAATTGAAGAAACAAGCATTTGAGAATTAAGGTAACGTGAATGGGGTTGCTTGCGTCAAAACCATTGGCATGGGAAGGTTTTCCTAGGAACGTTTAGGCGCAAGAAGGAGGATGATGACGGAGTTCATGTTGGGCAAAAAAAAATGAAGGATGGATAGTGGAGTAATCCTTCCTATTTGTGCTCGTGTGAAGCTCTAATGGGTTTTGGCAAAATGGTTCGGTGAGGGGGAGTAGCAATGCAAGGGAATGGTTTATATTTTTATTATAGCAGATTGTACTAATGGAGTTTGCATGGCAATTGGTGGAGAAAAGTGACATATGGGTGAAGTTACGGTTATGGAAAGTTTGGACAGGGCGAAATGTGAGGAAGCAAGTGATCATGAATGAGGCGACATGGTTCGGTATGGGTGAAGTTACGGTTATGGAAAGATTGTACCGAATAAACATGCTTAGCTAGATTATGTTATTTTAATTTACATGTAAACCGCGTAACCACAATAACCTTTTCAAGCGTTATCAGAACTCGACGACAATTGGATCCACTGGAATCACGAAGCCGAGCGGCACGCAGTCGAGCTGATTCAGAAAGATTTGAAGGCGGCTGGGATTTCATTTAAATTTTAAACTTCCGTTTAAAATTAAACGAAACAACGCGGAAATCTTCAACCAGAATCAAAGTGAGTTAATTCCCACACATTTCTGAAATACTTTGATGTGCTAAATTCATTTAAATTTAAATTGGTTGATTGGATGTCGTGGATGCCAATGGTTGATTTTATGGTTGACATTAATTATATTATCGTCGTTTAAAATATTTCTATGTACTGATATAAAACATTATAATGGTCTGTGTTGCAGGGAAGAACGGGTAGGAGGAATCAAACCGGTTCCTCAAATATCTAATATGTTGTTATTTCATATTTTTATGAACTATTTATATCCCCGTTGACATTTAAACCCTGTTGGTTGTTGATTGTGGTTGAGCTTTAGATCAATATATAGTATTGATTACGAAAGAAACAACAGATGGCCCTTAAATACACCGTTTTATAAAATTCGATTCACCGTTAAGCGAATCGCTAGAAAAGAAGTTATGAAGTTATTCTGTAACCAATATAGATTTTTAAAATATATTATTTTAATTAAAGTTCTAATAAGGAGAATAAACCAACTACATAAATACGTTGATTGGTTTAACCAAATCGACCGTGCGCGAAGCACGTGTTTATTAAGTGATTATTAAAAACGATTTTATTTAGCTAATTCAGGTGGCCAGATTTGACGAACAATTAGAACGGGTTTACATTGATATTGATTTAATAGAGATCAAAGTAAATAGAATTATTTAGATTAATTAATTATTAATTAATTTAATTGGCAAGATCAATAACGATTGACTAACAGGTTAGTCATGTTTGAGTTGGACAAGTTAACGATGTTAACTGAAATTGTTTATTGAATTAGTTCATTAATCTAATGGGGGCGGTTAAGGGTTAAGTAATCCAGTTTTTATTTCAATAAGTATTGAAACTTGATTATTAGTCTTTTAAATAATGATCGAAGTGATAATTTGGAATGAAAATTATATTAAGGAAAATTTTGAAGTTTAAAGCTAAGTTTATAGTAAATAAAGCAATTTAAATATTTGTAATGAGATATCGAAGTATTAACTCATATTCTGAAATATCTTGAATTCTATGAATCCAAGTTATGTGTAGTTCTAAAACCCAGTTTGAATCAGAGTAGTTAAACAAATTAATATGCGATATAGAATCGCTATTTTTAAAGAAGAGATGATATTCCATCACAATGGAATTAAAATGGGATTTGTCGTATTGGAAATGAGTGTTGGGTTTTGTATTACAACTGATATCTATCTTATGATAAGAACGTTGTTGGTCAAGGTTTGAGAGGTAATCAAAATACCCCATCTTGAACAACTTCAGGATTATCAAAGGATGGTGTTAGTCGTAATGGTGAAGGTGTTAGAATAAAGTATTTTGAGAAAAATAAAAGTGTAACATTACTTGAAGGATTTAGAAACATATATATATGATGAGATTCCGAGATAAAAAGGAAATAAAAAGGGGCTTGATGATTTGAAATGGTATTCCCATAATAAAAGAAATATAAAAAGGAAGATTAGTGAAAATATAACTCTATTTTCAAAATATTGAAATGAGATTTAAATAGGATTATTCTAAAAGGATGAGGGATGACTTTGGCATTCAAATAACGAAGCCAAAGGAAGATGTCTTAATGACTGTTTTACAAGTGACAAGTTGAATCGATAAGGTAATAGGAAACGCTATATCAATGTTTTGCAAAGTTAGTTGAAGGTTGAATGAGATATGATTTTAAGATATTTTCTAAATATATTAGTAAACGGGTTTGAGAATAATAACATATTTAAAACCAATATATTATTTTTGGGTATTTCAACGGATATAGTATTTTTAATGGCCTAGTGATGTTGTGTATAAACCTATGGATTTGTTTATTTTATGGTTGTTTATTTTGATAGTTAAATAACCGACTATCAAAATCTAACCCAACGTTATTGGTATGGAAAGACCGGGATTAAAATTATATTCGAAAACCATTCCGACCAATAAATACGATTACGTCGGTGATGCTGATCGGGATGGAGCAAGTGAAGACCGCAGATCTTCATGTAACGGAAGAATTACTTATGATCTCTAGCTGATCCCTAGAGATATACTGTGACTCTGTCGTGATTGGAATCTACGGGTTGCAAGGACTTCTTGCTGCTGATCCATGGGGTGATTCCTATATTGGATGCAGTAGGAGATTACCTTCGGTTCATCCTGTACCTGGATGACATATATGGACGATGTGAATGGTGGCTAGATGTTTCAAAAGTCGATTATAGCCTCAAGCCTCATCAACCAGGAAATGACAAAAATCGAGCAGGCAACATGGCTATGTGGGTCGCACCCATTAGGGTGTATTGTCACCATCTAGAGAATATTCATATTTGTTACTTCTTTTCATTTCTGTATCTTCCGGTGATTACGGTGGTCGTGCGACAAAAAGCCGTAAGGTGACAGTATACTCGATACACTCAAGAGAAATGAGTGGTCGGTCATGTGTGGGCCGGGTTGCAAGATGTTCTTGTTGAACCCAGTGTATTCGTCTCTAGAGATACACTATCGGCAGGTGGTCCCATACCTTGTCATAGTTGGAAATCCAATCTCCAATAAGTGCCCGCGGTTTTGATTGTATACTATATATGTGGAGCGTGAGATGCAAGCATTCTGCTAGATTCTATTTACTTGTATTTAGACACTATGATAATATCAGAAGAAGATACTGATTTCAAAACGATTTGGGTTATAGTAAGGTAAAAACCATCCGTGTTTATGTGTGGGCTGGTCTTACTATTATCCTTTGTTTTCAAAAGGATTTCAAAGTTAAACAAGTTGGTTGCTATATGAATTTATCACTGATAGTATTTTAGACTGATCCGGGTGAATTTTGTTTTAAATCAAATATGCTCGGGTCAGACCAAGCATATTTACAGGTCAGGTTTCCGCTTGAAGCAACAAAGATGGAGTTGATGTCGAGATGTATTCCATATATATACTGGTACTGGTTTATTTCCGCTGTATGTTGTATTGATCTGAATGTATTCTCTGATGCTGTGATATACAATTTTTGTATAAAGTATTTCTGATTATTATATTTTGTCCATTCCGCTGAGAGACTCTGATCTTCTTATTCTTCTATTCTAATATTTCTTTCTTTCTTCTCTCACCCTCTAACTTCTTTCTATTAGCTTTCCGGTTTTTCGATATTTGAGTTTGGATACGGGACGTGTTATTATCTGGATTCAAGCGTCGGAAATTCCGGGTCGCTACATAATTGATATAAAATAATGTACTTGACTAAAATACAAAATGGAATTTACGTAATCCTTTCTGCAATCTTAGAATAAATAAATTTGTTAACCCCGTTATTAAAATGCAGTTCAGAACTAAGAAGTACTCATGAACGGTGACATACTGCTACAAAAATAAATGCACAGAAGCCAAAATATGGACCAGATCGTGAATTAATATTTGGGTCGTTCCGCAATCTTTAACTCATTCATGATGTCAGGGTTGTGCTAACGACCCAAGCAAGGCTGTACTAGTGACTTGAGATAGGCCATGGCATCCCTAGCTCTCGGACTGTTCAACATCCGTAGGTCGTGCTTAACATTCATAGATCGTCAATATTGCTTGTATGAACCAAAAATCAATATTGTTAAGATCGAGTCCGTTTATATTGTATAACATGAATCCTGAGCCAATGCTTAAGTGAATCAGTTCATTCTATACTGGGGCAAATTATAGTTTTTGTCGCATTTATGGTAACGTGAGTTATACAGCATGAAGTATATAGCATGAAAGGACCGCCTATTTTAACATGTATTCATAAGTCGTATAACTGACGGTTGACTCGTGGTGAGGCTCCATACTAATTCATTCCGGGTCGTTAACAGACCAACATGTAGCTCGTTGAAATGTTGCTTGGGTCGTCCTTCATGTATGGGTCGTGGCACCTTCTCTTAGGTCGTTAATCACGTGTTAGGCCATAGCATGCATTCATTAGGTCATTAACCAATGTAACAATTAGACCGTGAACAAATCACCATGTTACTACTACTACATGTAGTCAAAGCATTCAAGAAATCATAGGTTGTTCATGGTGCATGAACAATATAACTTCCATGCTATCTGTAACAAGAGGAAAAAGCCTGGATCACCAATGTTATGAATATCCAAGCATATATTGACTAATTTGAAGGAAAAACGGCACACATCAAAATGGACACATGGCGAGCTGAAGAATAAGGCAACTTAGATCGTCCATATGTTTATCAGATCGTGTTAGGATATGCTCACACATACAGGCTCTAGAAGGCTCCACATGGGTCAAGCAAAAGAAGACAACTTGGATTTATCAAGGAAGTCGGTTGCTACATGTTAGGCCGTACGCCACTTTCATATAAATCAAGTCATTCACACAACAAAGTGCCTTTAGGCCGTGGCATGCATTTGTACCATGACTATCATACAAGCTCGTTAACACACTAGGTCGCTGCCGCATCGACAAGCTTTCCGTCATCTTTAGGTTGCTCAGGCCATTTTGTTTGGGTCTCTCCCCATCTTTATGTCTTGCCCACCTTTAGACAGTCAACATTCTATGATATACATGAAGGAAACAGGTCGATATTCCCGTGTGAAACAAAGTTATAGTATTTGATTCTGGTTGTTGTCGCATAATGTAACAACCCGAATTTTAATAACGTTTTAAGGCAAGAATCAAGGCAGAATTAAATCATAAAATCTGAATTAGAAGAAACGGGTTGCTCCATTGCGTTCGTCTCGGAAAATTACGCGAAATAGAGTCCGAGTTTTTGAGAATCGGAGTCCGTATGAACAAGTTATGGCCCGTCGAAGTTTTCAGAAAATTCAAGTTCAAAAACAGTTCGAAATTCAAATCTGGAGCCAAACGGACAAGGCGGGAAAACTCCCGCCCAAGCCCCAGGTCGACTGGGGTGTCGACTGGGGAGTCGACACGCCCAGGGGGCAGGTCGACTGCCCAGTCGACACGGGTATCGACCTGGGTGGTCCGACCACTTGGGCCTGGGTGCACCTGCTGCTGTCTTGGCTCGGTTTTATGGGCCTGTGACGGATTTTGAGGGCTCAGATCTATCCTAGGGTTTATCCTATGGCCTAAACTACTTCTAATCTCTATAAAAACACCCTAGGACCTAACCTAAATCACTCAAAATCAATCTAACAACGAAGTGCTGCCCAAATCCCTCTTGATCATGGCCTCCATCTCCAACTCCAAGAGCTTATGCATTCAAATCGGATCCGAATCAAAGGTGCTAGCTTGCTACATCAAATCAAGGGAGTGGATCAACGTTGCTACGCAAATTTCATGACGATTCTATGACAAGACGATTCATGCTCATAATCCCTTAGCCACGCTATGTAAGTTCTAGCTACTTGTAGATCTAAACGATAGTTCTAATGTGACATGGAATAAAATGCGATGACCATAAGTATGCTAGCCTATATGAACCTTGTCATGCCTCTTTTGCTTGAACCTATGACTTTAGGCTATGTTTAGTGACTAAATCAAGTTACTCATGTTGCATTGGACTTAGTTTGCCATGCAAGATTGAACCTTTATTTGTGGGATGTTGGCATGAACACTTGGAACCATTTTGACTTGTGAAATATGTGCATGAATTTGACTTGGGGCTTATGCATGTAAAAGAACCCAAAACCCCTTATGATTTCATGTTTATGTGAGGCCAGACCCCTTATGATATTATGCATGTTTGAGGCCAAACCCCTTATGATACCGTGCATGTTTGTGGCCGATCCCTTTATGACATCGTGCATGTTTTGAGACCAATATCCAATATGCTAGTTATGTGAACACCTTTGCCTCAATTTTCACCATGTTTAACTTGTGATTCATCTTTGCCATCTTGTACCCATCTTTGTCATATTATTCCAAATATGTTGATTCGCTTTCATGTGCGTTGGGGACACGTTTTGGGTAGTTTAGGCAAACTTGAAAATGGGCTATGAACTTGACATGGAATTACATGGAACATGAAATGATAATAAACGTGAATAGGACACGAAAACTTGACATGGGGTTACATGAAAACATAGACTTAAAAAGGGGTCTAAACTTGACATGAACATGACACATAGAAAAACATGGAAGTGGTCAACTCGAGGTTGGGTTGAGTTTGTAGCATAAATCTGCCCGGACCCGCCCGGCAAATCCAGTGGCTACAAACAATAGGACCCAATGTGGGTAGTTGGTCATATCGCGCTTGAAACCCGAGGTTAGACTAGGTTGTGGTGTAAATCTGCCCGGACCCGCCCGGCGTAACCAGTAACCACAACAACGTCTAATGTGAGAGGTTGAGAGTGCATTAATTCAATTAATGCCACATGATAAGGTTAAGTAAATCTGACTAATGACACTTAACCGTAAAGTACAGTTAGGGGATGGGGTTAAGCTAATCCATACTTAACTAATTCGACTCGGTAATTAGATGGGGTTAAGTAACCTACAATTAACTAATCTAAACACGGTAATTAGATGGAGTTAAGTAACCAACACTTAACTAATCTAAACACGGTAATTAGATGGAGTTAAGTAACCTACACTTAACTAATCTAAACACGGTAATTAGATGGGGTTAAGTTAACCTAGACTTAACTAATCTAAACACGGTAATTCGATGGGGTTTGTAACGGCCGGAAAATCCGTACCGATTTGAGCTGACTAATATACTACACATTCAACTCAAAGTGCACGAAAATTCAGGTCATTAATAGAAGAAATTAGAGGATGAGATAGGAAAGATAGAACTAATAGAATAGATGAAGAAGAATAACACACTGAACAGAATCAGAGTAAACACGAACTCACAGCGGAACGAAATAAATGTATTATATATCATAACTTTGAATTACAAAATTGTATTGTATATACCTACCATATATCAGAGTACAATACATCATATCACAGCGGAAATAACTCTACATTACTAATGGCGAAGTCTCCTGCTTTGAACTTCTCCAAGTGTATCTGTAAAAGCCTGAAACACTTGACTGCCCATACAAATTTGGGCACCCAAGAGTTTAGGGAAAACAAACAAAATAAACTCTGGGTCAGTCATGGGACTGGTGTGAGTAAATTCCAACTATACTGTTTAACTTTGAAAAACCTTTTGAAACAAAAGAATAATAGTAAGACCAACCCACAACTAAACATGGACGGTTTTTACTATAACCCAAAATACTTTGATATCAAAACCAGTGATATTATGATAATGTCTAAACAAATAATTATCCAAGTAGCAGAATACTTGCATCTCACGCTCCACATATATATAGTATAAAATCATAAACCGCAGGGCGCTTATCGTAGAATGGATTCCAACAGACAAGGTATGGGAGCACCTTCTGAATAGTGTACTCTAGAGGGGATACACTCAGGGTTCAACAAGAACGTCTTGCAACCCGACCACACATGACCGACCACTCATTTAGCTTGAGTGTATCGAATATATTGCCACCACGGTTGTAGGCCATCCAACCGTCATCCAAAGATACAGAAACGAAAAGAAGATAATTATCAATTTTCTCTAGATCGGTGACAATACACCCTGCTTGGGGATGACCCAACTAGCCATGCTGCCTAGCCCAACTTTTGTTACTTCCTAGTTGTGAGGCTAGAGGCTACGTTTATCTTCAGAACATCTGATCACCATTCACTTTGAATGTCACATCATCAAATCCGTAATCACACATTGATTACACAAATGCACACTGGGTGTAGAATAAAAAGAAGTTACCTTCTCCCCACCAACTTGGTATATTCGTAAAATCAACGGCATGACCGTTGGAAAAACTCTATCAGACACTCGTGCATACAAGTTGTCCTGAGACTGGACAAACATAAAACACTATTCTGGAACTGGACGACCCTTGCATTTAACTCCGTCTTCAATTATCTTCAGCATATCTAATTCGCAGCGCTTATGCCTATATGGAGTGGTTTCCGGATAAATATCCAACCGGTCTCTCCGTATTGACAACGATGGTCAAATCACTTCGATAGTCGGTTTTTTAACCATCGAAGTAAAAACAAACATTCATTCAAATGTATAACTAGACGTCACACAAACACGGGTACTTTTTATTTAACATTCGTTTTTATTATTCGAATTCCTATATCTTACCAGATATTTCTCAAATCCCGTTTAGTTTGTTACACTTCTTGGAAAACATTTCCAGTTATTATAAACTCCTATTCTCCCGTGTTCTGGAAAATATACGTTATTAACGTTCGAACTATTTTCAATAATTTCACATTCTTTATTCCTATACTTGGATAATGTACACTATCTACATTGGAAAAATATTCCAATTTCACTATAAACATTTTAATATGTCCAACTTTCATTTTTAAAACATTATTCACTTTAAAAGGTGAATATCATACTATTATAGAAATCTGAACACCTCTATAAATTAACTCTTTATTTAGAAAATCAATACCATTATCTCGTTTACCGAAATCTCTTTCATACTTTATATTCCTATTCCACTTTATAAACTCTGTTCTAAGTCAACTTCTTATCAAATCGATATCAATTTCATAACTATATATTGACTCCTATCCTATTAACATTTATTTGTTTAAAACCAAATGTTAATTATTCTGTCAGATTTTAATCCCTAAAAATAGTTTACTTTTAATACATTCGACATTGTCGAATTCTAGTTCCAAATCCTAACGGTTTAATTCCAATCACATTTCGAACATCGAAATGCTGTCATCGTTTTCTAACACGATTCTCCAATTTATCTTTCTAAACTTATTCTTATATTTTCTTACAACATTGTTATTTATTACTTTCGACTAAGTGGATTTCAACTAAACTTTTTCCATTCCCTAGGAAGTGCTGCTATATATAAAAATCACGCTTAAGTTTGGTTAACAACGTTAATTTATCGTTACAGTTCAAAACATGTCATACGCTGTAATATTCTCCTTTATAACTAATCTTGACATAACAGTCACGCTTAAGTCTAGTCAATAGCGTTTATTTTATCGCTGTAGTTCTAAGACTTGCAATACGCTGCCATATTCTCTTTATACTAGTCTTGACATCTCTTTCCGTTACAAACTGATATCGTTCCTCGATAATAGTGAAGCCGTTCAAGTTGGGGTATTTTATTTACCTCTCAGACCTTGATCGACAACATTCTTACCTTAGAACAGATATAAGCCTGTACTCTAATCCCTTATTACTTATAATATCTATCAGACCGTATTTCCTTGTTTAATTTGAACTATGGTTTTATAATACCATATCCTTACTTTGAAACTCGGTTGTTTTTTTTTTCTATATTAAACATTAACTCTTCACTTTAACTTCATTTCATGGTTCTATTTATAACTTATTTTGATGTCAAATAATCGTTTATATTTATTTTATAGAAACGAACTATAAAATACCAGTTTTTAATAGAACTTCTATTACGGTTTAAAACTTTGCTTTACTTATAAAAATATAATTTTTATAATTAACTTCGTTGATTTGCTTGACGGCCAATCAACTCTTTAACAAAACGACTGGTTCATGGTCGACTGTTGTCACTTTCTTAATTGATATCGTTTATTTATTTATCGAAGCAAATGCTGAATTTTCATTCAACATCTATTATTCACACGGGGTTTTAAGAGTAATTCGGGTTCAACAGTGCATACAAAACAAACAGTACATATAAATATCGAGGAATCCGGTCGGATTCCTCCAACCGGTTTCTGCATCCACAGATGTTAGTCCACACAATTAACACTAACTCTATACTAGGGAATATTCTAATCGATGGAGTCAGTGTCCAACCGATGATGATATATAATATTCAATCAAATTAATTGTAATCTACCTAATTGACCATCACACAACATTTAATCAACATTAAAATATAATTATCATATTTTAAAATAGATCAGAGTTAGTGATTTTACTCACCTTGGCGCGTTAACCGTTAAATAACGATTTGCGTCTGTCGATTAAACCAGGCGAGCTCCGAACCGTTTCGAATCTGCTTTATCCATAGCCTCCATCCACTCGATTTCAGCGTGATGAACGGTTCATAATTCTTTATTTCTTGGCCCATACACATTATTCAGACCAAAGTCATGAAATAACCGATCCGCTCTATATTTTACAATACTCTTCTTCGTTTACATGCACTGCCAATTATTCACTTACGGTCGTCTAACTCCATTACATCGTTTCTCTCGTCATCAAAACTCGCGTCCCATAGTAAGATCTCGACTTCCCGTATTTCGGCAAACTGAAATTCCATGTATGCTTCACGACAATTCCGAACTTCCCAATGTTCTTCCAAATTCGCGAAAAACCATACTACCATTTCTTTCCTGCATTACCTTGCATCATTACATCTTTCTTTCACCAAATGTTTTCGCTCCAGTAGTATCCCATTTAAATAGCAATAGTCTCACCAAACAACAGTCATTATTTCCAATCCAATTCTTAATTCTTTTTCTTGTTTGATTCTCCTCCTCCGTTGCAGCAGTACAGGACGGGCAAAAGAAATGGCACCAAACCCGTTAAACCCCATCAACGTTTCTCCTTTCACCAATGATCACCAAGCCGACCCTCTCTCCTCTTGTGATTCACGTTTCCATCACAACACCATGCACTGCCCTCCTAAGAACGCCATGCACTATCAGCACTACCTACTTAAATCATGAAATGCCACCAACTACCAGTAAATGACGCACTCACCTCCATGCAAATTTCCGAGCTTCTCCCCTAACGTACACCCTTCTCCCCATCTCGCAACTCATCCCCTGTACTTCACCTCGCTGCCACACACTTCTTCTTTGTCCTTCAACGCTCGCATACACCAAACTATAACACACGCTGCTCTTCTCCTTAGTTCCAAAGTCGGTCCTTCTCCTGCCGAACTTTTCTTCACCATGACCACTGAATATCATGCACGTCATCCGCAAAACCACTTCAGTGAACTCCATACCCGAGCCACCATTCGTTTCAGCCTCAGGCGCAACTTCACCATGCATGACGCCGGACCGAACTGCTACAGTGCCGCCAGCGACTTTGCGAGTTCCGTTGGCCTCACCTACATGGTCCTTGTTCCCCCTTGTTCAACTTATTCTCGAGCTGCCTCACTACTGCATCATTAATAATTCATGCACCCATGATCTCCCCTCTAGTCCCTTACAAACCAGCTCACAACCCACTGTCTGCTTCTATAACCCACGCACCAACCGCGGCAACGCCACCCGCCCCTTGTTTTCCCTTGTCACGTTATTTCCCGGTAACGTTTCTTTGTTTATTATGGCCATTTATTTTATTTATTTATTTTTATTTGGGGAAGTAGTTGCAGATTTCCAGATGAGAAGAGGAGAAAGAAATAGCTGCAGCAGGTTTTCGTTGAATGGCAAAAGACAGGGTACCCTTTTATAGAGCAAACAAGTATTATTTTATAAAAATATCTCGTTTTCTTTCACGTGAAGTCTGCCGTGAAATACGGGTGCGTTCTTAACGAACGTGAGCGTGGCATTTGAGCGTGCCATTTGAGCGTGGTACTGTAGCGAAGGGGAATTGTGTTTTTAGCGACGAACGGGGTATTTGAGCATGGTATTTGAGCGTGGTATTTAATTGTTAAATTAATGGTTTTGATTTAATTAAATTCTAATTACATCAAACTATAACGACAACATATTTCATAACACGGCCACTTTTTTCATAAAACATAAAGAACACAACGGTACTGGAATTAAAACAAATACATGAAAATCTACAATAAACGATGATGAGGTAATAAGTTCAACTCCGATGAAATAAAGGCACATAAGCCCTCATCGCTAAGCTCCTGAGCAATATCAACATTCCGCTCATCGTTGCGAAAAATCGTCAGAATCTCCCAAAGATCCACAGGCGTCCCCGATCTCCGAACAAGCTCCAAACAACGAGCAGCAAGCTGTCTCGTATGGTCGGTCACCCACGAGCTGGCACGCTCTGCCTGTCTGCGCCTAGAGGGCTGACCAGACGGTGGATCGCCCGAAGCCATCCAACCAGTATAGAAACTCGCGTCCCCAGGGGAGAAAGAACCAGCTGCTGCAGGCGCTGGTGGAGGTGCTGGTGCAGTAGGAGGCGCAACCTGAGGAATCGGATTCGCACAAGTATCTTTCCGCAAACAACCCTCGAACATAATGTCCTGCTCTCGAAACTTCATCGGCGAGTGCTTCCTAAATTTTCTGAATCGTCTGCCACCGCCGGTACTCCAAAATTCATCAAGACCGTCTAGATAATCGAACTCCACATTCCATACACCCCCAGGTGTTCTAAGCAGCATGTCCCAATCACGAAAAGCTCGCTTCATGTTGTCCCATTTGTTTTTAATCTGGTTTTCTGTGAACTCCAGATTAAAACGGTTGTTCATTGTTGTTGCGACTGTTGCGTAGAACCCACTCACGCTTGTATTGCGCTCCGCTATGAACTCAACGCAAACATCTATGAAAGCGGACTCCCGGTCGTCCGTCCAATGCGCAAAAGGCTGCGAGGTAGCAGTGGTGGAAGTGGAAGCCATCTGCGTAAACAAAAAAAACAAAAAAAAAATTGAAAAAAATATATATGGTAGAGAATTGAAAAATAAACTCAACTATAAAAAAAATTACCATTTTTGCAGCTCGAAATTGCTCAAAAAATTCGAAATAAGGGGTAAAAGGGGAGAGGTTTCGGGTTGGAATGAGGAGGAAGGGCGGGTTCATTCTTATAGCCGCTGAATCGGTACGTTGGAAAATTAACCGTTGGCGTCCGACGCGTCGGACGCCAACGTTTACTTTTCCAACGTTCGAGAATCGTGGAATCTGGAAGGGGTAAAATGTGCTCGCGTCGGACGCCAAAAAAAAAATGAGCGTGCCAAATTTTGGCTGCGAACGCACCCTAAGGCAAGGATTTAGGGGAAGGTTGAGATGGATATAATATTATAAATTTTAGTATACAGTGATCATGCTATGTGTAGTAGAGTGGCCGAAATCTTTGAATTAAGCATGAACTATCCTGGCAAACTTCAAATGGATTGAGACATCGAATAGAAATATACATTTAGAAATGCCAGAATTTATTAATTCACTTTTAGTTGAAACTTCTGTCTTCGGTGTGAGGATCATGTGCCCACGTTTTGAACAGTGTTTTCATATAAGTTTAGGCAACTGTTTCCATATGGAGGGTGCATGTGCTTAGACATTAATTTAGCTTAGGTAGTTTACTTTTTCCTTGTAGTATAATATAGTATAGGCTGCTCCTCATAATATAGCATGTAACTTCACCATGCCTTCATTAAGTTGACGAAGACTTCCCCATGTGCCCTTAAATTTGAAAAGAAAGCAGCATGGGTTTTTGCGTGTTTGTATTTGCAAAATAGGGTTATGGTTTAATTCAGTAGGGAATGGAAAGCTTTCATTTTGGCCTCATATCGTTTTTGTCGGTTGTTCATAATTGTGTTAAAATCCATATTTTGTTATTGTGTATGCAGTGCAGGTTACGTAAATTTTATTCATATCTGGGTGACTTCGGACAGAAATAAAGATAGGGTCGTGTCCAGCGAGGTGTCACGATCCCAAAAATATAATAATACCGGTAGATTGACTCATATTTTGAAATCCCGAAATACCGATACAGGGTGCACAATACTCAAAATAAAAAGTTGCATATTTAATTAATTAAAAATTATAGAAAAATTCTAAAAATTAAATTATCGCTGCGCCTCAGTAGAACCTTGTTCAGATTTGCAACCGATATCTAGTTATATCAAATAAACCGTTACGGTCGATATACGATTTCATAGCGACTTTTCGAATATTTGATTTGGACATATCTTGCAATCTATATGATGAAATCTCCATATTTCACTTCCATTGGAAAGATACAGTTCAACAGATTCCAACGTTTCTCGCTTCGAAGAAATCTGATTCCAAACGAGTCCGGTACACTCAGTTGAAGTTCAGAATGTTAATTTACGAACTGCAGCGTCGTTGTGAGCTCGATTAAAATTAATATATATTTATATACGTTCAAATTCGTTTTATTTAATATATATAAATTCACTTATATTATGAATTCAATATTTAAACTGTTTTAAATATTCAAATATGAACCGACAAAAATGCGGGACGTTACAGTCCTTCCCCCTTAAAATAATTTCGTCCTCGAAATTGCTAAGATAGGGAAAATGCTACAATCTTTGTTAAAAATCTTTTTGGTTTACTTCATAATTTCAGTTTCAACTGAACTGATTAATTCCTTCTTATTTCGAATATTTTCAAAATTCGGAAAATTTCCTAACAGTTTAAATTTTTAGAGAATTTTTCCAGCATCTCCTCTGCACGGCTCAATTGGTACTACTACAACTTGCCTCTCTGGGCATTTCCCAATCCAAAGAAAATTAAACAGCCAAACGGCTTGCCAAAAATTTCATACTCATATAAAATATAACCATGTACCTTCTCTGTTGGGCATTCAAGTCTAACTCTTCCATCTGATTGTAACAACCCGAATTTTAGTTAATACTAATATTCACTAATTACAGAATAAATAATCTTAGATATGAGAATTGGGGGAAACGGGCTACGTCATTGCGTTTGTCTCGGAAAAATACACGAAATAGAGTCCGAGTTTTCGAGAATCGGAGTCCGTATGGCCCAGTTATGGCCTAATGAAGTTTTCAGAAAATTCATAGTTCAAAACAGATTTAAAATTCAGGTTCAAATTTCGAAATTGGGGCCATTGGGCGCAGGCGGAAAAATTCCCGCCTAGCTAACCAAGTCGACAGCCCTGTCGACTGGGCAGTCGACTTGGCTAGGACCAAGTCGACAGCCCTGTCGACTTGTGTGTCGACAGGGGGTGCTCGGCCAGTTTGACCTGGTGCACCATTTTAGGGTTTGGCGGTGTTTTGGGGCTGTTTTCTGGAAGCTTCCGAGATCTGATGGTCCTAATCTAATTTAGGGTTAATCTAATGGCCAAAAACACTTGCCTAATCTATAAATACACCCTAAGACTACCCTAATTCATACTAAAAATAGATTCAAGGGCCTCATGCCGTCAAATTAAAACTAGAAGGAGCCTCCACCAAAGTTGAGAGGAAGTTAGCATCTCAAATCAACTCTAATCAAGTTCTAATCCACTCTAGCAACTTAATCTTCCTCATTGGAGTGCTAATTAGTTATTTGTGAGTTCCTATGCCTTTAGCAAGCAATTGCTAAACTAATTAGGATAGGATATTATGAGGCTATGGTTGTAAATGTGGATCTATGCAAGTTGTGGTTGTCATATGCTATATGTGCATGATGATTAGTTTGCAAGTTTATGCTATTTGTTAGTTATGCAAGTTCATATGCAAGTTTATATGCAAGTTCATATGCAAGTTTGTCTCTTTTTATGATATGCACAACATATGCAAGTTTGCCTCTATGTATGACATATTATGCAAGTTCATATGCAAGTTTATATGCAAGTTCATATGCAAGTTTGTCTCTTTTTATGATATGCATAACATATGCAAGTTTGCCTCTATGTATGACATATTATGCAAGTTCATATGTGGGTTTATATGCAAGTTCATATGCAAGTTTGTCTCTTTTTATGATATGCATAACATATGCAAGTTTGCCTCTATGTATGACATATTATGCAAGTTCATATGTGGGTTTATATGCAAGTTCATATGCAAGTTTGTCTCTTTTTATGATATGCATAATATATGCAAGTTTGGGTTAATGATTTATGCTAGTTGGGTTTAATCTTATGATGCAAGTTGACACCTTTTAAACCCATGTTAATGCTAATGTTATGATAAGTGGAACCCATTATAATTATGATGAATCTTCCCATTTATATGTCATGTTGTGTGAACGAATTACGTGGGGAACGATGGGGTTAATATGCATGTTAACAAAATGGTGTGAAGTTGGTATGATTAAGCATGCCATGAAATGAATGGACATAATTGGGAATTTACCTATTAAGTTAGGTCTACCCATATTATGGAGTTGGGAATTTACCTATTAAGTTAGGTCTACCCATACTATGGAATTGGGAATTTACCTATTGAGTTAGGTCTACCCATATTCTTAAAAATGTGTAATTAATTAGGGATAATTAATACAAATTATGGGGGTGATTAATTAGGTGTAATTAATCAACTAAGACACGAGGTTGGACCCTTTTGTAGCGGAAGTCTGCCCGGAACCGACCGGCAAATCCAGCAGCTACAAATGATTGGCCCAATGTGAGAGGTCTTAGTCATAAATTAAATACGTGATTAAAGTAAAGACACGAGGTTAGACCCTTTTTATGACGGAAGTCTGCCCGGACCCAACCGGCATATCCAGCAGTCATAAAAGGTGGTCTAATGTGAGAGGTCTTTATGAGGTCATGATCTTAATTAATTAATTAAGAAACACTTAACCAAATTAGCATGTAGTGGGGCATGAGGGGTTAAGTGGGTGCCTTGGGTGGCATGAGGAAAACTAGTGGGTTGCCTTGGGTGGCAATAGAAAATACGATTAGTATACTTAACCAAAATTATAACATGTAAGTGAACATGGTTAAAGGGTTAAGCGGGATTCACTAATGGGGGCCAAGCTTAGGTGATAGCTTGTGCCAAGTGATGGGGGCCCATCTCAGCCAATATCCCAAACGTATCTTTGTGGGCTCGACCCAAGTCGAGGACGGGACACGCATATTGGGCTTGACTATAAGAGGCCAAAACGGGTTAGCGGTGGCAACGCAAGTCCAACGGGTTTCATATGCGTGTGTGGACCCGGGCTGGTAGGTAAGACGTTGTTGCATCGTGTAGGTATAAGCCGTGCACCGTTGACATTATCAGGTTGCCACTTTAGGGGATGATACACCCCACTGTGGGACCAGCACGGGTATCTACGTTAGGGAGCCGATCAAATGGGGGGGTAGTGGGTACACCTAGTGGAGATAGGGGCAGACGACACCTATGTAGTCAGCTAGGGGTACACGAAACTACCGTTAAGTTTTACTAAGTACTCTTAGGGGGATCAACCTTTAAGTTAGTAATGACTGGTGTGGTGCAGTGTAGAAATTATCCTTGGGTGGGTAAATGCGTCTTTATCGGTATCTTAGTTCATTCTAAGTCTGATTGGCTACTGAGTGTAGTCATTTATCCCCAGTCACACCGTACCAAGTTATATCATACCCTAATTACTTTAATGATTGTATTGTTAAAGTTATAGGACTCGCTCAGACTTATGTCTGACCCCGTTGTTTTTATCTTTTTTCCAACCCTCAGGTTCTCAGAGTGGGCCCAGCACGAGTGGGCTTTGATCAGGCTGCTTTATTACTCTTTTGGAGCTTGGACCGTAGATGTAAAGCTCAGCTTACCCTTTCTTTTATGGCTATCAGTTCATGTATTGGGATTATGTACTTTTATTTATCAGGATGGATATTTTGTACTTGACTCTTATTATGGTTTTGTGATGTAACCAAACATGTTTTACTTTCCGCTGCAATGAAATGATGTTTTAAAATTTTCAAGTATTACTTATGTCTGTCTTGTTGTAATTTTTCTGTTCTATATTCACTTAAAATACTCCACCAATGTTATGGCATTCCCTTAGCGAGTGACCATAGCGGGTGTGGGGTGTTACACGTGGTATCAGAGCCAGGTTACCAGAACAGATAAATTTTTTAGAAAAACTATTTTTCTAAAACATTTTGGAAGAAGTATTTTCAAAAACATGTTTTTGAGAGAAAAAGTTTTTGAAAGAAAAGCATAATCCCCAATAGCCATATCTTTATCTTTCGAATTCTCCGTTTTGAATCTTTCCTTCTCCGTTTCAGCATGGCTGAACATCTTAACATTCCGGGTGTGACGATACCAGTATGGTATAGGAGATTGATGGAGGCTAGGGCCGCCGCTACGGGGTCAGAAAATGTTACTCCACCACCCGTTGCACCCAATCTTCCTCCCCCTCCTCCTCCTCGCACGGATACATTTGCTAAGACTTGCAAGGAATTTAAGGCTATGGGAGGGAAATCTTTTCAAGGATCAGAAACATTCGTGGAAGCTAGGGATTGGCTTAAGGAGACGGAAGAGTTGATAGACATCTTTGAGATGGAGGAAGGAAAGAAAGTTAAGTTAGCTGCTTGGTTAATGAAGGGAGAGGCCTCGTTCTGGTGGGAGGTCACTAATGGAGAACGCCTTGTTGACTCTTGGGCAGATTTCAGGCAAAGGGTTGGGGCTAAGTTTCTCTCAAGAGCGGAAGAAAATCTGTACATGGAAAGGTTCTTGACTCTAAAGCAAGGAAACTTATCGGTGAAGGAATATGTCAACAAATTTAATCAATTGGCAAGGTTTGGTATGGACATGGTGAATACTCCGGAGAAGAAAGCTTTGAGGTTCGTTAAAGGCTTGAACGAACCGATGCATGGAGTCGCTATGTCTCACATCCCTATGGGGGCCACTTTTGAGAAGCTAGTAGACATGGCACTTATGCATGAGGAAGAGAAGGGTCCCAATGCTAATAAGGCACCTGAAAAGAAAGGAGATCAGAAGAAACCTCAGCAACAGTAAAACAAGGGTGGGAAAGGCAACGGTGGCAAGGGAAAGAAGAAGTGCTTCAATTGCGGGACACCAGGCCACCTAAGCAAAGATTGTCGCAAGAAGAAGAAGACTGGCTGCTTCAACTGTGGCGAAGCAGGGAATCTAGTGAAGGACTGCCCTAAGAAGGGGCAGAGGACGGGATCTACCTCTGGAGGACAGGTGCAAGCTCTTATGGCACCAAGTCAGGCAAGGGGGAAAGTTCAGGCTCTCGCAGTTCCACCGATTCAGGAGAGAGGTAGAATTATTTCCGTTGAAAGTCTAGTCTTTCTGTTTGATCATCCTGTCCGTACTTTATTCGACTCTGGCGCATCGCATTCGTTTATCTCATCATCATTAGTTGAGTCACTGCACTTAGACACCAGTTTAGTAGATGATCCCTTGGTTGTTTCAAACCCAATTGGGGGCTCCACTTATTTGTCCATGATGTGTTTGGGTTTGAAGATTTCCATACTTAGCGTTGAGTTTAGATGTGATGCTTTT
Source organism: Allium sativum (assembly GCA_030737875.1). Classification (NCBI taxonomy): domain Eukaryota; kingdom Viridiplantae; phylum Streptophyta; class Magnoliopsida; order Asparagales; family Amaryllidaceae; genus Allium; species Allium sativum. Next base: position 199,427,224 of record CM060909.1, on the reverse strand, counting down.
GTTTTGGGCTTCACGGGCTATGGGTTGATTTTGGGCATGGACTGGTTATCCAGTAATGGTGCCGTTCTTGATTGTGAAAGGAGAGTTGTTAGGCTTATGACCCGCTTGGGTAACACTCTCGAGATCTCTTGTAATCCCATGGAATCTGTTATGCTAAGTTATCTTGAATCGCTTGACGCTTCGGTCGAAAGTTTGCGATCTGTTAGAGTGGTCAGGGAGTACTCGGATGTGTTTGAGGAGGTGAAGGGCTTACCTCCGAAGCGGGAGATAGACTTCCGAATTTATCTGGTAGACAATGCTAAACCAGTATCTTTGCCAGTGCGCCACATGGCTCCTCGGGAGAGGAGGGAACTCCATAAGCAAGTGGGTGAGTTGCTTGAGAAGGGGTTCATAAGACGAAGTATATCGGAGTGGGGTGCTCCAGTAGTTTTTGCCACGAAGGCGGATGGGTCCCTCAGACTTTGTGTAGACTATAGAGAACTCAATAAACTGACAAAGAAGAATAGACACCCATTTCCGAGGATTGATGATCTCTTTGATCAGTTGGTTGACGCCTCAGTGTTTTCGCAGTTGGACTTAGCCACGGGGTTTCATCAGTTGAGAGTGGCTGAGGATAGTATAGAGAAGACTGCCTTTAGGACTCCGGATGGTTTTTATGAGTGGCTTGTGATGCCATTTGGTTTGACGAACGCCCCCGCATACTTTGTTGATCTGATGAGTAGGGTGTTCAGGGAGTACCTTAATAAGTTCGTGGTGGTCTTTGTGGATGACATCTTGGTCTTTTCCAAGAGTGAAGAAGAGCATGCCCTACATCTTAGGGAAGTGTTGGAGACTCTTCGACTGCATAGCCTTAAGGCTAAATTCTCTAAATGTCACTTTTGGAGGAAGGAAATGCGATTCTTAGGGCACGTGGTCTCTAAGGAAGGGATAGCTGTGGATCCCACGAAGGTAGTGTCCATCCAAGATTGGAAGGTTCCGAAGAATGCTACCGAAGTAAGAAGTTTCTTAGGGTTGGCGGGCTACTATAGGAAGTTTATCAAAGACTTCGCGAAGATATCAGCTCCATTAACCCGCTTAACAAAGAAGAATCTTGTTTTCACATGGGACGTAGATTGTGAGGATGCGTTCCGACGGTTAAAGAGAGCTTTAACCACCGCTCCAGTTTTAGTGCTGCCAGATGGGAGTAAGCCATTTATTGTTTACACCGATGCTTGTGGAACAGGACTAGGCGCAGTCTTAATGCAAGAGGGAAGGGTAATAGCCTATGGTGGAAGGCAGTTGAGAGTGCATGAGAAAAATTACCCTACCCATGATCTAGAGTTGGCCGCTATTGTTTTTGCGCTTAAGTCTTGGCGCCATTATCTTCTTGGCGAGAGGTTTGAATTGTTCACAGACCACAAATCTTTGAAGTACTTATTCTCTCAGAAGGATTTGAATTTGAGGCAGCAAAGGTGGATGGAATTCTTAGCGTCCTATGATTTTGATATAGCGTATACCCCTGGCAAGGGTAACGTGCTGGCAGATGCCTTAAGCAGAAAAAGGTTGTCCTTGAGTCCATTGTTCGTGGAATGGCGAAGCTTGGAGTTTATATCGATGTTTGACTTCAGACCTTCAGTTGAGTTTGTACCCAGTTTGCTAGCTTCCTTGGAAGTTAGACCTACTCTTTTGGGACGGATTGGTGAGACACAGCGAGACGACCCACAGTTGGTTGAGTTAGTAGAGAAGCTCATAAGGGGGGAGTCGTCCAGCCATTTGAGTAGGTACACCCTAGATGATAAGGGGTGGTTGCGTAGAGACGGTAGACTTTGTGTACCGCAAGACGAGGGTTTGAAGAAGGTTATTTTAGATGATGCACATCGTTCAAAGATGACCATTCATCCCGGTGGGGACAAGATGTACCAAGACATGAAGCGAGTTTTCTTTTGGGCCGGTATGAAGGAAGATGTGGCCAAGTATGTCGCTAGATGCTTGGTGTGCCAACAAGTGAAAGCGGAGCAAAAGAAACCCGGTGGGTTCCTTCACCCATTGGAAGTTCCGCTATGGAAGTGGGATAGTGTCTCGATGGATTTTGTCGATGGATTACCGAGATCGAGGAAGGGTAATACGGGAATTTGGGTTGTGGTAGACAGACTTACTAAGAGCGCCCATTTCATACCCGTGAAGAGTAAGAGGACTGCTCCATGGCTAGCTTCAGTTTACATTTGAGAGATTGTTAGATTGCATGGTGTACCTTCCAGTATAGTGAGCGATCGAGATCCTATCTTCACTAGCGAGTTTTGGAAGAGTTTGCAAGAGGCGGTAGGGACTCAGTTGTGTTTGAGTACCGCATATCATCCTCAGACGGACGGCCAGACCGAGAGGGTGAATCGTATTTTAGAAGACCTTTTGAGGCTATGTATCTTGGATTTTGGAGGTACATGGGAAGAGCATCTTCCATTGGTGGAGTTCGCATATAATAACAGCTTTCAGTCTAGTATTGGCATGGCTCCTTTCGAAGCTCTCTATGGAAGGCCTTGTCGATCACCTACATGTTGGTGGGAATCTACGGATAAGATTTTACTTGGGCCCGATATGGTTAGAGAGACTTCGGAAAAGATTGATTTGATTAGAAGAAGGATGAAAGCAGCGCAAGACAGACAGAAATCTTATGCGGACAAGAGGAGGACGGATCTTGAGTTTGAAGTTGGGGACATGGTCTTTGTCAAAGTGTCTCCGTTATGAAATGTGGTTCGCTTTGGATCTGTTGGGAAGTTAGCACCAAGGTTCGTAGGGCCGTTTCCTATTAAGGAAAGGATTGGACGGATGGCATATAGAGTGGAGTTGCCCGACAGACTTCGTGGTGTACATGATGTATTCCATGTGTCACATTTGAGGAAGTGCCTACATGAGACCGCTGAGGTGGTAGAGCTGAGCTTGCTTAGAGAAGTGGAGGTAGAGCGTGATGCAACTATTCGACGAGCTCCTACTCGCATCCTTGGGTCTGAGACTAGGAAGTTGAGGAATCGAGAGGTTCAACTAGTCAAAGTGCAATGGGGAGAAGAAGAGAGCAACGCTACTTGGGAGACGGAAGCAAAGATGCGTTCACTATACGCATTCCTTTTTGAGGGTATGTCTTTTAACTTCTCCTTTATCGTTTGTCTAGTACTTAACTATCTTTAGTATGTCCTCTCGTTAGTACTTTTGACCTTTAGATAGGGTAAACCTATGGTTGAAACATGTGTTTGAGGCATGTTATGATTGATGGATGCATGTGGATTCAAGTGTTTGCTAGTGGTTGCTCGTGGATGCATATACACACACTCTAGACACTAGATCGGCTCAATCACTTCATATTGCATATTGCATATAATTGGGTGTGTAGGTAGCTATATTTATGGATGTATAATGGTTGTGTTATCATATGGATGATGCATTTTGGTGAATGATTGTGCACTCATGTAGATATAGTATGTGTCGATAGGGTTCTCTCGCATACATATTGGATGCATGGCACTATCATGGTTTGCATATGTTCATACATTAGATATGGAACATATACACACACTTTTTGCATATGCTCATACATCATTAGAAATTGTTTTAAGGACAATGGATGCCCGTGTTTGATGGATTGAGTATATGGTTGTTTGGATGGTAGGATATGCATTCTCCTTAGCTTAGAGATTTCGGGGACGAAATCCTTTAAGGAGGGGAGAATGTAACACCCCGAATTTTAGTTAATACTAATATTCACTAATTACAGAATAAATAATCTCATATATGAGAATTGGGGGAAACGGGCTGCGTCATTGCGTTTGTCATTCCGTATGGCCCAGTTATGGCCTAATGAAGTTTTCAGAAAATTCAAAGTTCAAAACAGATTTAAAATTCAGGTTCAAATTTCGAAATTGGGGCCATTGGGCGCAGGCGGAAAAATTCCCGCCTAGCTAACCAAGTCGACAGCCCTGTCGACTGGGCAGTCGACTTGGCTAGGACCAAGTCGACAGCCCTGTCGACTTGTGTGTCGACAGGGGGTGCTCGGCCAGTTTGGCCTGGTGCACCATTTTAGGGTTTGGCGGTGTTTTGGGGCTGTTTTCTGGAAGCTTCCGAGATCTGATGGTCCTAATCTAATTTAGGGTTAATCTAATGGCCAAAAACACTTGCCTAATCTATAAATACACCCTAAGACTACCCTAATTCATACTAAAAATAGATTCAAGGGCCTCATGCCGTCAAATTAAAACTAGAAGGAGCCTCCACCAAAGTTGAGAGGAAGTTAGCATCTCAAATCAACTCTAATCAAGTTCTAATCCACTCTAGCAACTTAATCTTCCTCATTGGAGTGCTAATTAGTTATTTGTGAGTTCCTATGCCTTTAGCAAGCAATTGCTAAACTAATTAGGATAGGATATTATGAGGCTATGGTTGTAAATGTGGATCTATGCAAGTTGTGGTTGTCATATGCTATATGTGCATGATGATTAGTTTGCAAGTTTATGCTATTTGTTAGTTATGCAAGTTCATATGCAAGTTTATATGCAAGTTCATATGCAAGTTTGTCTCTTTTTATGATATGCACAACATATGCAAGTTTGCCTCTATGTATGACATATTATGCAAGTTCATATGCAAGTTTATATGCAAGTTCATATGCAAGTTTGTCTCTTTTTATGATATGCATAACATATGCAAGTTTGCCTCTATGTATGACATATTATGCAAGTTCATATGTGGGTTTATATGCAAGTTCATATGCAAGTTTGTCTCTTTTTATGATATGCATAACATATGCAAGTTTGCCTCTATGTATGACATATTATGCAAGTTCATATGTGGGTTTATATGCAAGTTCATATGCAAGTTTGTCTCTTTTTATGATATGCATAATATATGCAAGTTTGGGTTAATGATTTATGCTAGTTGGGTTTAATGTTATGATGCAAGTTGACACCTTTTAAACCCATGTTAATGCTAATGTTATGATAAGTGGAACCCATTATAATTATGATGAATCTTCCCATTTATATGTCATGTTGTGTGAACGAATTACGTGGGGAACGATGGGGTTAATATGCATGTTAACAAAATGGTGTGAAGTTGGTATGATTAAGCATGCCATGAAATGAATGGACATAATTGGGAATTTACCTATTAAGTTAGGTCTACCCATATTATGGAGTTGGGAATTTACCTATTAAGTTAGGTCTACCCATACTATGGAATTGGGAAATTACCTATTGAGTTAGGTCTACCCATATTCTTAAAAATGTGTAATTAATTAGGGATAATTAATACAAATTATGGGGGTGATTAATTAGGTGTAATTAATCAACTAAGACACGAGGTTGGACCCTTTTGTAGCGGAAGTCTGCCCGGAACCGACCGGCAAATCCAGCAGCTACAAATGATTGGCCCAATGTGAGAGGTCTTAGTCATAAATTAAATACGTGATTAAAGTAAAGACACGAGGTTAGACCCTTTTTATGACGGAAGTCTGCCCGGACCCAACCGGCATATCCAGCAGTCATAAAAGGTGGTCTAATGTGAGAGGTCTTTATGAGGTCATGATCTTAATTAATTAATTAAGAAACACTTAACCAAATTAGCATGTAGTGGGGCATGAGGGGTTAAGTGGGTTCCTTGAGTGGCATGAGGAAAACTAGTGGGTTGCCTTGGGTGGCAATAGAAAATACGATTAGTATACTTAACCAAAATTATAACATGTAAGTGAACATGGTTAAAGAGTTAAGCGGGATTCACTAGTGGGGGCCAAGCTTAGGTGATAGCTTGTGCCAAGTGATGGGGGCCCATCTCAGCCAATATCCCAAACGTATCTTTGTGGGCTCGACCCAAGTCGAGGACGGGACACACATATTGGGCTTGACTATAAGAGGCCAAAACGGGTTAGCGGTGGCAACGCAAGTCCAACGGGTTTCATATGCGTGTGTGGACCCGGGCTGGTAGGTAAGACGTTGTTGCATCGTGTAGGTATAAGCCGTGCACCGTTGACATTATCAGGTTGCCACTTTAGGGGATGATACACCCCACTGTGGGACCATCACGGGTATCTACGTTAGGGAGCCGATCGAATGGGGGGGTAGTGGGTACACCTAGTGGAGATAGGGGCAGACGGCACCTATGTAGTCAGCTAGGGGTACACGAAACTACCGTTAAGTTTTACTAAGTACTCTTAGGGGGATCAACCTTTAAGTTAGTAATGACTGGTGTGGTGCAGTGTAGAAATTATCCTTGGGTGGGTAAATGCGTCTTTATCGGTATCTTAGTTCATTCTAAGTCTGATTGGCTACTGAGTGTAGTCATTTATCCCCAGTCACACCGTACCAAGTTATATCATACCCTAATTACTTTAATGATTGTATTGTTAAAGTTATAGGACTCGCTCAAACTTATGTGTGACCCCGTTGTTTTTATCTTTTTCCCAACCCTCAGGTTCTCAGAGTGGGCCCAGCACGAGTGGGCTTTGATCAGGCTGCTTTATTACTCTTTTGGAGCTTGGACCGTAGATGTAAAGCTCAGCTTACCCTTTCTTTTATGGCTATCAGTTCATGTATTGGGATTATGTACTTTTATTTATCAGGATGGATATTTTGTACTTGACTCTTATTATGGTTTTGTGATGTAACCAAACATGTTTTACTTTCCGCTACAATGAAATGATGTTTTAAAATTTTCAGGTATTACTTATGTCTGTCTTGTTGTAATTTTTCTGTTCTATATCCACTTAAAATACTCCACCAATGTTATGGCATTCCCTTAGCGAGTGACCATAGCGGGTGTGGGGTGTTACACTGATATTCCATCATCATATATCCAGTCATCCTTGGTTGATCTCTCATCAATCCATTCTCACCAATCTTTTGCTTTTACTAAGCCAATCTTTCTATTTCAATACAAAATTCCCAATCAATCCTCTTACTCACCTGTGTCCATTTTAGTTCAAAATCCAATTTCAATTAACATTACTTTATTACCGTTCAATTTCCTCGTAACTGATTTCAGTTAAATTTCAATTTTCTATTTGCTTTCGCAAACTTTTATTTATTTCAATTTGTTTAACTCCATATCTTAAATTTAAGTTCCGGAATTCAAATCCCTGGGTTTTTATTTCAAATAAGTTTGGAATCTATAATAATAGCAAATTCAAAACATTTGAATTTTTAAACATCTTATTTCAAAACAAAATCTTTTGGTAGCAATCCGTCACTTAGAACTCGTAAATGAACACCGATAATGGCGCGCTTCATCATCGGAATTTATTTTCCAACCATCGAAGTGAGTTCAATACTATTTCATTTTCACAACTCATATTTGAACACTTATATTTGAAAATTTTCCTCAAAATATCTTTCACAACACTTGGAAAACAATTTCAAATCTTCCAGGATTTTAAATTTCCATATATTTAGTCAATATTTTATTTACACCAATTTTCCAAGTTTCTAGAGTTTTATTTCAATTCTGTTTTTAACTTCAAATTCAGTTCATCTGATTTTGCATATTATACTTATATAATATTTCGATTGGTTATTTATATAACCATCTCAATTATAAATCTTATTCGATCATAATAATGATCAACACATCCAATATACTATAATAATCTCAAAATATATACTTCTTTTATATCAAAATATATTTTGGGTAAGATTATTTCATTTATCCTCTTTTAAAAACATACTATGTCAAATTTCTCTGTTCAAGAGTTTAGAAATACCTATCGACGCAGTTTCCATTACTGTTTCGACCAGAATTCATAAATCACTCGACTGATCAGTCAACACAATATAAAACAGTTTCTATACTAATTTACAAATACGCGCTCATTATATACACTCAAACTCAATCTAGAGTATTACTAACTCCATCTCTATTGAGTTACGCCACAGAGCCAAGGTAATACTTAACCTTCAGCTCTGATACCAACTGTAACGGCCGGAAAATCCGTACCGATTTGAGCTGACTAATATACTACACATTCAACTCAAAGTGCACGAAAATTCAGGTCATTAATAGAAGAAATTAGAGGATGAGATAGGAAAGATAGAACTAATAGAATAGATGAAGAAGAAGAACACACTGAACAGAATCAGAGTAAACACGAACTCACAGCGGAACGAAATAAATGTATTATATATCATAACTTTGAATTACAAAACTATATTGTATATACCTACCATATATCAGAGTACAATACATCATATCACAGGGGAAATAACTCTACATAACTAATGGCGAAGTCTCCTGCTTTGAGCTCCTCCAAGTGTATCTGTAAAAGCCTGAAACACTTGACTGTCCATACAAATTTGGTCACCCAAGAGTTTAGGGAAAACAAACAAAATAAACTCTGGGTCAGTCATGGGACTGGTGTGAGTAAATTCCAACTATACTGTTTAACTTTGAAAAACCTTTTGAAACAAAAGAATAATAGTAAGACCAACCCACAACTAAACATGGACGGTTTTTACTATAACCCAAAATACTTTGATATCAAAACCAGTGATATTAAGATAATGTCTAAACAAATAATTATCCAAGTAGCAGAACGCTTGCATCTCACGCTCCACATATATATAGTATAAAATCATAAACCGCAGCGCGCTTATCGGAGAATGGATTCCAACAGACAAGGTATGGGAGCACCTTCTGAATAGTGTACTCTAGAGGGGATACACTCAGGGTTCAACAAGAACGTCTTGCAACCCGGCCACACATGACCGACCACTCATTTAGCTTGAGTGTATCGAATATATTGCCACCACGGTTGTAGGCCATCCAACCGTCATCCGAAGATACAGAATCGAAAAGAAGATAAATATGAATTTTCTCTAGATCGGTGACAATACACCCTGCTTGGGGATGACCCAACTAGCCATGCTGCCTAGCCCAACTTTTGTTACTTCCTGGTTGTGAGGCTAGAGGCTACGTTTATCTTCAGAACATCTGATCACCATTCACTTTGAATGTCACATCGTCAAATCCGTAATCACACATTGATTACACAAATGCACACTGGGTGTAGAATAAAAAGAAGTTACCTTCTCCCCACCAACTTGGTATATTCGTAAAATCAACGGCATGACCATTGGAAATACTCTGTCAGACACTCGTCCATACAAGTTGTCCTGGGACTGGACAAACATAAAACACTATTCTGGAACTGGACGACCCTTGCATTTAACTTCGTCTTCAATTATCTTCAGCATATCTAATTCGCAGCGCTTATGCCTATACGGAGTGGTTTCCGGATAAATATCCAACCGGTCTCTCCGTATTGACAACGATGGTCAAAACACTTCGATAGTCGGTTATTTAACCATCGAAGTAAAAACAAACATTCATTCAAATGTATAACTAGACGTCACACAAACACGGGTACTTTTTATTTAACATTCGTTTTTATTATTCGAGTTCCTATATCTTACCAGATATTTCTCAAATCCCGTTTAGTTTGTTACACTTTTTGGAAAACATTTCCAGTTATTATAAACTCCTATTCTCTCGTGTTCTGGAAAATATACGTTATTAACGTTCGAACTATTTCCAATAATTTCACATTCTTTATTCCTATACTTGGATAATGTACACTATCTACATTGGAAAAATATTCCAATTTCATTATAAACATTTTAATATGTCCAACTTTCATTTTTAAAACATTATTCACTTTAAAAGGTGAATATCATACTGTTATAGAAATCTGAACACCTCTATAAATTAACTCTTTATTTAGAAAATCAATACCATTATCTCGTTTACCGAAATCTCTTTCATACTTTATATTCCTATTCCACTTTATAAACTCTGTTCTAAGTCAACTTCTTATCAAATCGATATCAATTTCATAACTATATATTGACTCCTTTCCTATTAACATTTATTTGTTTAAAACCAAATGTTAATTATTCTATCAGATTTTAATCCCTAAAAATAGTTTACTTTTAATACATTCGACATTGTCGAATTCTAGTTCCAAATCCTAACGGTTTAATTCTAATCACATTTCGAACATCGAAATGCTGTCATCGTTTTCTAACACGATTCTCCAATTTCTCTTTCTAAACTTATTCTTATATTTTCTTACAACATTGTTATTTATTACTTTCGACTAAGTGGATTTCAACTAAACTGTTTCCATTCCCTAGGAAGTGCTGCTATATATAAAAATCACGCTTAAGTTTGGTTAACAACGTTAATTTATCGTTACAGTTCAAAACTTGTCATACGCTGTAATATTCTCCTTTATAACTAATCTTGACATAACATTCACGCTTAAGTCTAGTCAACAGCGTTTATTTTATCGCTATAGTTCTACGACTTGCAATACGCTGCCATATTCTCTTTATACTAGTCTTGACATCTCTTTCCGTTACAAACTGATATCGTTCCTCGATAATAGTGAATTCGTTCAAGTTGGGGTATTTTATTTACCTCTCAGACCTTGATCGACAACGTTCTTACCTTAGAACAGATATAAGTCTGTACTCTAATCCCTTATTACTTATAATATCTATCAGACCGTATTTCCTTGTTTAATTTGAACTATGGTTTTATAATACCATATCCTTACTTTGAAACTCGGTTGTTTTTTTTCTATATTAAACATTAACTCTTCACGTTAACTTCATTTCACGGTTCTATTTATAACTTATTTTGATGTCAAATAATCGTTTATATTTATTTTATAGAAACGAACTATAAAATACCAGTTTTTAATAGAACTTCTATTACGGTTTAAAACTTTGCTTTATTTATAAAAATATAATTTTTATAATTAACTTCGTCGATTTGCCTGACGGCCAATCAACTCTTTAACAAAACGACTGGTTCATGGTCGACTGTTGTCACTTTCTTAAATGATATCGTTTATTTATTTATCGAAGCAAATGCTGAATTTTCATTCAACATCTATTATTCACACGGGGTTTTAAGAGTAATTCGGGTTCAACAGTGCATACAAAACAAATAGTACATATAAATATCGAGGAATCCGGTCGGATTCCTCCAACCGGTTTCCGCATCCACAGATGTTAGTCCACACAATTAACACTAACTCTATACTAGGGAATATTCTAATCGATGGAGTCAGTGTCCAACCGATGATGATATATAATATTCAATCAAATTAATTGTAATCTACCTAATCAACCATCACACAACATTTAATCAACATTAAAATATAATTATCATATTTTAAAATAGATCAGAGTTAGTGAATTTACTCGCCTTGGCGCGTTAACCGTTAAATATCGATTTGCGTCTGTCGATTAAACCAGGCGAGCTCCGAACCGTTTCGAATCTGCTTTATCCATAGCCTGCATCCACTCGATTTCAGCGTGATGAAAGGTTCGTAATTCTTTATTTCTTGGCCCATACACATTATTCAGACAAACGTCATTAAATAACCGATCCGCTCTATATTTTACAATACTCTTCTTCGTTTACACGCACTGCCAATTATTCACTCACGGTCGTCTAACTCCATTACATCGTTTCTCTTGTCATCAAAACTCGCGTCCCATAGTAAGATCTCGACTTCCCGTATTTCGGCAAACTGAAATTCCATGTATGCTTCACGACAATTTCGAACTTCCCAATGTTCTTCCCAAATTCGCGAAAAACCATACTACAATTTCTTTCCTGCATTACCTTGCTTCATTACATCTTTCTTTCACCAAATGTTTTCGCTCCAGTAGTATCCCATTTAAATAGCAATAGTCTCACCAAACAACAGTCATTATTTCCAATCCAATTCTTAATTCTTTATCTTGTTTGATTCTCCTCCTCCGTTGCAGTAGTACAGGACGGGCAAAAGAAATGGCACCAAACCCGTTAAACCCCATCAACGTTTCTGCTTTCACCAATGATCACCAAGCCGACCCTCTCTCCTCTTGTGATTCACGTTTCCATCACAACACCATGCACTGCCCTCCTAAGAACGCCATGCACTATCAGCACTACCTACTTAAATCATGAAATGCCACCAACTACCAGTAAATGACGCACTCACCTCCATGCAAATTTCCGAGCTTCTCCCCTAACGTACACCCTTCTCCCCATCTCGCAACTCATCCCCTGTACTTCACCTCGCTGCCACACACTTCTTCTTTGTCCTTCAACGCTCGCATACACCGAACACCAAACTATAACACACGCTGCTCTTCTCCTTAGTTCCAAAGTTGGTCCTTCTCCTGCCGAACTTTCCTTCACCATGACCACTGAGTACCATGCACGTCATCCGCAAAACCACTTCAGTGAACTCCATACCTGAGCCACCATTCGTTTCAGCCTCAGGTGCAACTTCCCCATGCATGACATCGGACCGAACTGCTACAGTGCCGCCACCGACGTTGCGAGCTCCGTTGGCCTCACCAACATGGTCCTTGTTCCCCCATGTTCAACTTATTCTCGAGCTGCCTCACTACTGCATCATTAATAATTCATGCACCCATGATGTCCCCTCTAGTCCCTTACAAACGAGCTCGCAACCCACTGTCTGCTTCTATAACCCACGCACCAACCGCGGCAACGCCACCCGCCCCTTGTTTTCCCTTGTCACGTTATTTCCCAGTAACGTTTCTTTATTTATTATGGCCATTTTATTTATTTATTTTTATTTGGGGAAGTAGTTGCAGCTTTCCAGATGAGAAGAGGAGAAAGAAATAGCTGCAGCAGGTTTTCGTTGAATGGCAAAAGACAGGGTACCCTTTTATAGAGCAAACAAGTATTATTTTATAAAAATATCTCGTTTTCTTTCACGTGAAGTCTGCCGTGAAATAAGGCAAGGATTTAGGGGAAGGTTGAGATGGATATAATATTATAAATTTTAGTATACAGTGATCATGCTATGTGTAGTAGAGTGGCCGAAATCTTTGAATTAGGCATGAACTGTCCTGGCAAACTTCAAATGGATTGAGACATCGAATAGAAATATACATTTAGAAATGCCAGAATTTATTAATTCACTTTTAGTTGAAACTTCTGTCTTCGGTGTGAGGATCATGTGCCCACGTTTTGAACAGTGTTTTCATATAGGTTTAGACAACTATTTCCATATGGAGGGTGCATGTGCTTAGACATTAATTTAGCTTAGGTAGTTTACCTTTTCCTTGTAGTATAATATAGTATAGGCTGCTCCTCATAATATAGCATGTAACTTCATCATGCCTTCATTAAGTTGACGAAGACTTCCCCATGTGCCCTTAAATTTGAAAAGAAAGCAGCATGGGTTTTTGTGTGTTTGTATTTGCAAAATAGGGTTATGGTTTAATTCAGTAGGGAATGGAAAGCTTTCATTTTGGACTCATATCGTTTTTGTCGGTTGTTCATGAAAGTGTTAAAATCCATATTTTGTTATTGTGTATGCAGTGTAGGTTACGTAAATTTTATTCATGTCTGGGTGACTTCGTCGTGTTCAGCGAGGTGTCATCATCCCAAAAATATAATAATACCGGTAGATTGACTCATATTTTGAAATCCCGAAATACCGATACAGGGTGCACAATACTCCAAATAAAAAGTTGCATATTTAATTAATTAAAAATTACAGAAAAATTCTAAAAATTAAATTATCGCTGCGCCTCAATAGAACCTTGTCCAGATTTGCAACCGATATCTAGTTATATCAAATAAACCGTTACGGTCGATATACGATTTCATAGCGACTTTTCGAATATTTGATTTGGACATATCTTGCAATCTATATGACGAAATCTCCATACTTCACTTCCATTGGAAAGATACAATTCAACAGATTCCAACGTTTCTCGCTTCGAAGAAATCTGATTCCAAACGAGTCCGGTACACTCAGTTGAAGTTCAGAACGTTAACTTACGAACTGCAGCGTCGTTGTGAGCTCGATTAAAATTAATATATATTTATATACGTTCAACTTCGTTTTAATTAATATATTGAATTCACTTATATTATGAATTCAATATTTAAACTATTTTAAATATTCAAATACGAACCGACAAAAATGCGGGACGTTACAGGGTTAAGTTAAACACTTAAACAATTTAACATGATAATTTAATGAGGTTAAGTAACTTATACTTAGCCAATTATACATGATGATTTGATGAGGTTAAGTAACCTATACTTAACCAATCTAATATGAGAACTTGATAGGGTTAAGTCACAAGATCGTTTAAATATACTTAACCATTGTAACACGATTAGTGGATGGGGTTAAGCTAACCCATACTTAACCAATCCGACTCGATAATCTGATGGGGTTAAGATAATCTATGCTTAACCAATCTAACACGATAATCTGATAGGGTCAAGACAAACTAATACTTAACCAATCTGACTTGATAATTGAATAGGGTTAAGTCATGAGCTTCTTGGTATACTTAACCAATTTGAAGGGCTAAGTCTTGAGCTTAAATACTTAGCCAATCTTGACATGATTCGTAGGCGGGTTAAGTCATGAACTGGAATGACAACACTTAACCCATTAGACAAAACCCTAGTTCAGGGGATTAGGTGGGAAATTGTAGTTAACAAGGATAACGTGAAAGGGAACTAAGTGATAAACCTTAGTTTAGGATAACTAAGTAATAATTCTTAGTCAAGGGATTTGGACCAGTTCACAGATAGATGAGTAACCCAATACGGTAGGTCATCGCTTAAACACACGAGGAGGAGCAAATTATCTGACTTAGATGAAGGCTCCAACGAACTGGGTGACGAAGCAGTAGCTTTGGGGGACGTGAGGGTACTCTTGGTATCCCTCTGTGAGGTTGCAAATGATCCGCCTGGGCTCACAGAGGTTAATGTCTGCGGAAGAAGAACCAAGAGTATGCCTTGGTTGCTGTGCGAGCAACCTAAAGACGGGGATGGATTAGCGTGGAGTCGACGATACTTGATTTTTGCCATGGATAGCGCATCGTCGACTACCTACCATCTTTAGTCAATCGTGTACGTATACGGAAAGGCAGAGAACTCCCAACAGACCATATACTTGCTATCGAGTTATGGGTGAGGTGGGCCAATAGGTAAGTGGGGCATAGGGAGTCGGAGTATAGTTCTCGTGCATGATTTTTCTTGGATTGCCTTTCAGTAGTTGAGGGAGGGGTCACGTGGGACCATAGCCATAGATACAAAAACAGACCTTGATATCTGCATTCGGCAGACGACTTAAAGCTCCCGACCGAGTCTCATATTTCTTGATTTGCCATGGCACGGGACTCGGATGGCACATTGAGATACATGTGCAGTTAGACATGGAAAAATGATTCACGGTGCTTACGGGGGAAAAAGGGCGCGGTTGACGGGTAGCATAATCCTAGTAGCCCTAAGTGGCTAAAACCCAAACCGAGATACGAAAACGTTCATTAGGTAGCATAATCCCTAGCGGTCCTAGGTGGCATAAATCCTGGGTGAACACGCGATCGTACATGGTAAGAAAACATAACCAGATCAAGGGTAGAAGTCCAAAACAACTTCAAGGATAAAATGGTACTACGTTGAGGTGGTATAGATTTACATGGGAAAGCCCGTACGGCCTACGGCAAAGGACTGAACTTATACATGGAAAGAAACATACGAGTTAGGAAAACCTATGTACGCGATATATTAGGTTGACATGGACCATTTCATGACTTTGGTCAAGGGACATTTTATAGTTAACTCATGACATGGGTTGGGATACTAGTACGGGAGGTGCAGAGCAAATATACATGATAGATACCTTGGGATATTATACTTGATAGGAACCTGACGATGTGATACTTTGATTTACCTTGACACCGTAGTTTATCATGATACCTTAGTTTATCTTGATACAGTGGTTCATCCTGTTATCTTGGTCAAGCTTATCTATCTTGTCATCATCCTTATGTTTACTTTCAGTTTATGCATGTCATGTTACCTTTACCTGTTTTTATGCTGGAAGTAGATAGGACTTACCAGTCTTTATGACTGACCCCGTTTTCTTTCGCCTCTTTGTCTTCCGTTCCCCCCCCCCCCAAGTTTTCAGGGAGGAAATGTTGTTGTTTAGTTCAGACCTCTTATGCTTGAAGGTCATCATGTATAGCTTGGTCTTCTCTTGGCTATGGCTGCTTCACCGCTTTATTTTGGGGAATAATTTATGAAAAGGTTTTATGCTTCTTTACTATTGCAAGATGGGTTTTGATGTATTCTGATGGAAAAGGGTTTAGACCTTATTTTATAAGGTAATGAAATTTGTTTTAATTCCGCTGTTTTATATATGTTCTGTCTTGTAATATTTCTGTGCATGTTTACCTCGATAATACTTCACCAAACCTAGTGCATTACCTTTGTGAGTGACACTAGCGGAGGTGGGGTGTTACATTTGGTATCAGAGCAGAAGGTTACCAGACTGGGCAAAAGTTTTTAAAACCTTCTGAAAACTATTTGAGAAACTGTTTACAAAGAAGCATTTTTCAAGAAAAGTTTTTAAAGGATATTCCCCAAAAGCCAATAGCACTATCCTTTGTTTCCTTGATCGAGTCTCTTTTCCTTTCCTTCCTCCATCCGTAGTCACAGAGGTTTTATGTGCGACTAATCCTTGTCTAGCTAAGTAAGAGTTTTCTGTACGATGGAGGGAGTCCTCAAGAGACCTGTTGTCGTGCTATAAGGAAGGATAATAAGAGCAAGGATAGAGGACATGAGCTTAAAGATAAGCAACTTATTGATTTGGCTTAATCCACAAAGGAGGGAAAAAGATGAACAATAAAACCCATGATGAGAGAGTATCTTTGGCATGGTAAAACGGGACGCATAGTTAAGTGTTATGGGACGAGGATAAGATCATCGAGAGGGAAATTGTATGCTCTCATTTCTAGCGTACCTAAGAGGGATGGTACCGTTTCTGTTGAAGGTTTAGCCTTTCTTTTCTATCATCCCGTCTAGACTTTGTCTTGATCATCACATCATTTAAGTCTACTTCGATAGTTGAGTCTCTGCACCTTAGTACTAGCGTGGTAGAGGATCCCATTTTTGTCTCAAATCCTGTTGGAGGATCGGTCCATTTATTCATGACTTGTTTGGAATTGAGAGTGTAAATGCCAAGTGTTGAGATTAGAAGCAATGATTCTATTGTTGAGCTATGGATGGATTCTAGGGATGAAGTGGTTATCCAGTAAGGGATGCCATTCTCGGTTTTGAAAGGAGGGTAGTTAAACTCTCAACTTGCCTTGGTAATACCCTCGAAGTCTCGTATAACCTTTTGGGTTTTGTCATGGTTAGTTACCTAGAATCTCTTGATGCAATTATCATAAATCTCTGATCCGATCGAGTAACATTCGCCAATAAGGTGGATGGTTCATTCTGCTCAAGCATGGGTTGTAGGAATCACCCTGGTAAGTGCACGTGGTAACATGGATTGGCATCGGTAAATGAGATCCTGAATTCACTAGTGAATTTTGGAGAGCTTGCATGAGTACGCAGATATGTTTGAGCCGAGCATACTAGAGAAAGAATAAGTGAAAGTGAAACGAGAAGCGACAGTGAAATGAGTTCCAACTCATACCTTGGAAATAGGAATCAAGGAGCTACGAAAATCATGAAGTCAAAGGTGGTCAAGGCACACTGGAATTAAGCTCAAGGAAATGCGTCTTAAATGCGCGCATCATATCTCTTTTTAAGAGTATATCATTGATCCATGGTTCTCCTGTAGAGCTTGCTTGCATGCTATCGCTTGGTGGATATCCTCTCGATCCTGTTTCCGTTGCAAACCCCGTAAGGAGTTTATCTTGTTTATCTCCTCGATCCTATCTTGGGAACCTTAGGTAGAACCCTATGGATGTAAACATGTATTTGAAACATGTTATGATTGATATGGTTGCAAATGGTTGCAAGTGGTTGCTCGTGGATGCGCGAATACACATTAGACACTAGGTCTATTCAGTCACATTCCATATTGCATATGCATGAGTATTTGTACTTGTTTATGGATGAAATTGAATATGTTATCATGTGGATGTTGCATGTGGATGAATGGTTGTGCACACATATAGTGTTTATATGACTAGGACTATTTGCATACATGTTGGACTCATGGCACTAAACATATTTTGCATTAGAAAGATCATTCAGGCCTGATCTTTAGCATTAGCTAAGGAACATATACACACACTTTCTGCATGTGTTCATAAAGCATTAGGAGTCTTTTAAGGACCATGGTTACCTGTGGATGATGTTTTGAGTAGATGGATGATGGATGGTAGGATACGCTCTTCCTAACTTGGAGATTTCGGGGACGAAATCCTAAAAGGAGGGGAGAATGTAACAACCCGAATTTTAATAACGTGTTAAGGCAAGAATCAAGGCAGAATTAAATCATAAAATCTGAATCAGGAGAAACAGGTTGCGCCATTGTGTTCGTCTTGGAAAAATACGCGAAATAGAGTCCGAGTTTTCGAGAATCGGAGTCCGTATGACCAAGTTATGGCCCGTCGATGTTTTCAGAAAATTCAAGTTCAAAAACAGTTCGAAATTCAAATCTGGAGCCCAACGGACTGGGCGGGAAAATTCCCGCCCAAGCCCCAGGTCGACTGGGGTGTCGACACGCCCAGGGGGCAGGTCGACTGCCCAGTCGACAAGGGTGTCGACCTGGGTGGTCCGACCACTTAGGCCTGGGTGCACCTGCTGCTGTCTTGGCTCGGTTTTATGGGCCTGTGACGGATTTTGAGGGCTCAGATCTATCCTAGGGTTTATCCTATGGCCTAAAATACTTCTAATCTCTATAAAAACACCCTAGGACCTAACCTAAATCACTCAAAATCAATCTAACAACGAAGTGCTGCCCAAATCCCTCTTGATCATGGCCTCCAACTCCAAGAGCTTATGCATTCAAATCGGATCCGAATCAAAGGTGCTAGCTTGCTACATCAAATCAAGGGAGTGGATCAACGTTGCTACGCAAATTTCATGACGATTCTACGACAAGACGATTCATGCTCATAATCCCTTAGCCACACTATGTAAGTTCTAGCTACTTGTAGATCTAAACGATAGTTCTAATGTGACATGGAATAAAATGCGATGAACATAAGTATGCTAGCCTATATGAACCTTGTCATGCCTCTTTTGCTTGAACCTATGACTTTAGGCTATGTTTAGTGACTAAATCAAGTTACTCATGTTGCATTGGACTTAGTTTTCCATGCAAGATTGAACCTTTATTTGTGGGATGTTGGCATGAACACTTGGAACCATTTTGACTTGTAAAATATGTGCATGAATTTGACTTGGGGCTGATGCATGTAAAAGAACCCAAAACCCCTTATGATTTCATGTTTATGTGAGGCCAAACCCCTTATGATATTATGCATGTTTGAGGCCAAACCCCTTATGATACCGTGCATGTTTATGGCCGATCCCTTTATGACATCGTGCATGTTTTGAGGCCAATATGCAATATGCTAGTTATGTGAACACCTTTGCCTCAATTTTCACCATGTTTAACTTGTGATTCATCTTTGCCATCTTGTACCCATCTTTGTCATATTATTCCAAATATGTTGATTCGCTTTCATGTGCGTTGGGGACACGTTTTGGGTAGTTTAGGCAAACTTGAAAATGGGCTATGAACTTGACACGGAATTACATGGAACATCTAACGATAATAAACGTGAATAGGACACGAAAACTTGACATGGGGTTACATGAAAACATAGACTTAAAAGGGGTCTAAACTTGACATGAACATGACACGTAGAAAAACATGGAAGTGGCCAACTCGAGGTTGGGTTGAGTTTGTAGCATAAATCTGCCCGGACCCGCCCAGCAAATCCAGTGGCTACAAACAATAGGACCCAATGTGGGTAGTTGGTCATATCGCGCTTGAAACCCGAGGTTAGACTAGGTTGTGGTGTAAATCTGCCCGGACCCGCCCGGCGTAACCAGTAACCACAACAACGTCTAATGTGAGAGGTTGAGAGTGCATTAATTCAATTAATGCCACATGATAAGGTTAAGTAAATCTGACTAATGACACTTAACCGTAAAGTACAGTTAGGGGATGGGGTTAAGCTAATCCATACATAACTAATCCGACTCGGTAATTAGATGGGGTTAAGTAACCTACACTTAACTAATCTAAACACGGTAATTAGATGGAGTTAAGTAACCTACACTTAACTAATCTAAACACGGTAATTAGATGGAGTTAAGTAACCTACACTTAACTAATCTAAACACGGTAAATAGATGGGGTTAAGTTAACCTAGACTTAACTAATCTAAACACGGTAATTCGATGGGGTTAAGTTAAACACTTAAACAATTTAACATGATAATTTAATGAGGTTAAGTAACTTATACTTAACCAATTATACATGATGATTTGATGAGGTTAAGTAACCTATACTTAACCAATCTAATATGAGAACTTGATAGGGTTAAGTCACAAGATCGTTTAAATATACTTAACCATTGTAATACGATTAGTGGATGGGGTTAAGCTAACCCATACTTAACCAATCCGACTCGATAATCTGATGGGGTTAAGATAATCTATGCTTAACCAATCTAACACGATAATCTGATAGGGTCAAGACAAACTAATACTTAACCAGTATGACTTGATAATTGAATAGGGTTAAGTCATGAGCTTCTTGGTATACTTAACCAACTTGAAGGGCTAAGTCTTGAGCTTAAATACTTAGCCAATCTTGACATGATTCGTAGGCGGGTTAAGTCATGAACTGGAATGACAACACTTAACACATTAGACAAAACCCTAGTTCAGGGGACTAGGTGGGAAATTGTAGTTAACAAGGATAACGAGAAAGGGAACTAAGTGATAAACCTTAGTTTAGGATAACTAAGTAATAATTCTTAGTCAATGGATTTGGACCAGTTCACAGATAGATGAGTAACCCGATACGGTAGGTCATCGCTTAAACACACGAGGAGGAGAAAATTATCTGACTTAGATGAAGGCTCCAACAAACTGGGTGATGAAGCAGTAGCTTTGGGGGACATGAGGGTACTCTTGGTATCCCTCTGTGAGGTTGCAGATGATTCGCCTGGGCTCACAGAGGTTAAGGTCTGCGGTAGAAGAACCAAGAGTATGCCTTGGTTGTTGTGCGAGCAACCTAAAGACGGGGATGGATTAGCGTGGAGTCGACGATACTTGATTTTTGCCTTGGATAGCGCGTCGTCGACTACCTACCATCTTTAGTCAATCGTGTACGTATATGGAAAGGCAGAGAACTCCCAACAGACCATATACTTGCTATCGAGTTATGGGTGAGGTGGGTCAATAGGTAAGTGGGGCATAGGGGGCCGGAGTATAGTTCTCGTGCATGATTTTTCTTGGATTGCCTTTCAGTAGTTGAGGGAGGGGTCACGTGGGACCATAGCCACAGATACAAAAACAGACCTTGATATCTGCATTCGGCATACGACTTAAAGCTCCCGACCGAGTCTCGTATTTCTTGATTTGCCCTGGCACGGGACTCGGATGGCACATTAAGATACATGTGCAGTTAGACATGGAAAAACGATTCACGGTGCTTACGGGGGAAAAAGGGACGCGGTTGACGGGTAGCATAATCCCTAGTAGCCCTAGGTGGCTAAAACCCAAACCCAGATACGAAAACGTTCATTAGGTAGCATAATCCCTAGCGGTCCTAGGTGGCATAAATCCTAGGTGAACACGCGATCGTACATGGTAAGAAAACATAACCAGATCAAGGGTAGCAGTCCAAAACAACTTCAAGGATAAAATGGTACTACGTTGATGTGGTATAGATTTACATGGGAAAGCCCGTACGGCCTACGGCAAAGGACTGAACTTATACATGGAAAGAAACATACGAGTTAGGAAAACCTATGTACGCGATATATTAGGTTGACATGGACCATTTCATGACTTTGGTCAAGGGACATTTTATAGTTAATTCATGACACGGGTTGGGATACTAGTACGGGAGGTGCAGAGTAAATATACATGATAGATACCTTGGGATATTATACTTGATAGGAACCTGATGATGTGATACTTTGATTTACCTTGACACCATAGTTTATCATGATACCTTAGTTTATCTTGATACAGTGGTTCATCCTGTTATCTTGGTCTATCTTATCTATCTTGTCATCATCCTTATGTTTACTTTCAGTTTATGCATGTCATGTTACCTTTACCTGTTTTTATGCTGGAAGTAGATAGGACTTACCAGTCTTTATGACTGACCCCGTTTTCTTTCTCCTCTTTGTCTTCCGTTCCCCCCCCCCCCAGGTTTTCAGGGAGGAAATGTTGTTGTTTAGTTCGGACCTCTTATGCTTGAAGGTCATCATGTATAGCTTGGTCTTCTCTTGGCTATGGCTGCTTCACCGCTTTATTTTGGGGAATAATTTATGAAAAGGTTTTATGCTTCTTTACTATTGCAAGATGGGTTTTGATGTATTCTGATGTAAAAGGGTTTAGACCTTATTTTATAAGGTAATGAAATTTGTTTTACTTCCGCTGTTTTATATATGTTCTGTCTTGTAATATTTCTGTGCATGTTTACCTCGATAATACTTCACCAAACCTAGTGCATTCCCTTTGTGAGTGACACTAGCGGAGGTGGGGTGTTACACATAAGCATTGTCAGTTCCATACCATTGTATGAAGTCTTGGTATTAATCAAAACTTGGCCCTCGACTTTTCTCTTAAATTGGAAACAGATGGCTTCATAACAACAGACCCGGAAGCTTTCCATTGCAGGATAACCTCGAGACTTGATTTTGATGATGCCAACTTGGTACATTTCATCCCTTGCGTTGGTACATTCTACAATCAAGTAACCATGTTGTGCATTGGGTTAATACAAAGTGCAAAGTGGATAGTTGTTAGAGAAATCGAACCTTAGTTGACAAAAGATTTGTACCTCTAATATGCAGTTGTTCGCAGTATATACACGAGGTACCACTTGGTGAATCGATGGAAGAAAGAGCAACGTGCCAGTTTAAATCATGAGCATTCTTTAGCTCGTTCCAGTGAGAACATGCATAGGTCATGAATGTATGACAGCCAGCTGGATGGATTGAGTCACGTGAAAGGAATTGTGGGACCATATTCTTTTAGATTGTTCCATGTCCGTAGATTTTTAGAATGTGTGGCGCGAATATGACAGCAATGGGATGTTTTGGACCGTAAGCTGGGTATTGTTTGGGTCGTTCAGGCAAAATAAGGTCGCTTTATCTTTTAGACCGTGAGAAACAGTTGTACGTGTTTGGACCACACACTTATTTACAACTCCGCCATTACCTCTCAACTCCCCCTATAAATGCCCCATACCGCACACAATAGGGGAGGGGGTAATTTCATTCCTACCACGAAGTGCTGCCAAATTTGAAGCTCTCCTCCTACTTCATTAATGGCTTCCAAGGATCAAACAACTTATCTCCAACATCAATGGATCAAATCTCATTCAAGCTACATTAGGAATGTCTCCAACAAAAATCAAATGATCTCTAATCTTCTCCAATCCTCTCTAAATTTGAATCTAACACAAAATGTCTATCAAATCAAGGAAGAGCATCAAATCACCTAAGTGATTGAAGATTCATACATCCACCATCACAAAGCTAGAGATCTCTCCAATTCCTTTGCCGATTCAAGTGTAATTTAGATCCTAGAAAGAGAGAAAAGCGAGAAGTGAATGTAAAGAGATAATTCATGTATGATGTAAAGAAAAATACTCTAATGAGAATTGATTGAAAAATGGACGTAGATTCATTTTCGATCGAACCACTGCAAAAATTCCGTTTTCTTTATTTTATGCTCTTTATTTTGTGATTACGCGGTTCCATATGCTAATCTAACCATTTGGTGAAGTGTTTACATAATACCTTTGGTGTCGAAATCGAATTTCCGTTTTAATATTTGGCGCCTACCATGGGGTCGCGTTCGCATCTCCTTCCTTTACACTTTTATCAAGTCTAAAAGCCTTGCATTGAAGTTGTAAACCGCATCCTTCTCCGAACTAATGGCCAAATCAAAGAAGACCACAAACAAGACTGTTATAGGAAATGATAATGTTGCTAATGAGACTACGCCACTCAATATTCATTTCGAAGTTGGAGAAAACTCGGAAAGTAGAGCCGGTGTGACTAAAAATGAGTTGAATGCCGCAATTGCCAACCTGAACCAAAGAATGGATGCTTATACTAAAGCTATGATGGAGAAACTTGACGCTACCCTCAATGCTCGACCAAATCTAGCCCCTCCAAAAGTTCATGTTGATCTCGAAGAAAATGGCAACTCGCCCTCTTCGTATCTTAGCCGAAATGACAACATGGAAGACAATAATGATTGGTTGAGTGACAAGGTTGAGGCTAACATCGGAAACTCGAAACCAAAAGCCAAAAATCATTCCGAGATGAAAGCTCGAAGGGTTACCAGTCCCATCACGGGGGCAGCCCCTCGTTAAGAAAGTAAAGGACCTAAGCTCTTTAGGGCATCTCCAGTGGATTAAGGGTTGAATATTCAGGGACCTGAATATTCAGCCCTTAATTGGGCTGTAGGCGCCAGTGGTTCTGGCGCCTACTTTTTAGGCGCCAGAACCTGGCGCCTATTTTTTAGGCGCCAGGATCCTGGCGCCTAAAAAGTTGGCGCTAGAACCACTGGCGCCTATATAACCCCATTTATGCCATTGTTGTTCATTTCATTCCTTTCAAGCTTCGTTTTTAATTTTTTTTAATAGGAAATTGAGTCGAAATGCCGCCGCGAAGCATTAAAGTTGGAAGGAGAGTTGCTCTGAGGCTGTCAGACGAGCAAATGGGTCCAGTGCACACACCTCCGGCCCCTGGTGTAACAGCTGATGAGCTTTGTGTCCTTCATGATCTTCCAGAGGGCTACGAGCACAGAGCTGATACTGATTTGTCCACGATACAGGTATAATTTAAACGTTTATGATTTCTACTATTACGCGAGCTATTTCTTCGTATGAGTTCAATAGTTGTTATTAAATTGAAAAACATTGCTTAATCCTACATATATAGGACAAGTACGTTCATTATAGAGGTAGTTGGCCGAAATGCATCACATTTTATGACGGCCTTCCCACTCCTATTAAGGATAGGCTGCATCTTAGTCCATTTGGTCAGTTTCTATCTATTAGACCTATTAAGTCATTCGAGGACCCTTGGTACATGCACTGTGTGAGCGATGGTGGCCGACCACACATACTTTCCATTTTTCTGACTTTGAGCTTGGTGTCACTCCTGTCGATTTGTATATGCTGACTGGTATAGAGATTGGTCATCTTGATCGCAGACCGGTTCCCTTTGATGAGTTATATGAGTCATCCAACGTGTTTTCCGTGTTCTTACCTCATTTTGATGCTGCCAGAATTAGTAGTGGTGCGGTTTCGTTGACATACCTGCAGCAGTACATCACTTGTTATTCGAAGCGACCGGAGATTATAGATGGGGTGACTAGGGCATTTTTACTGTACTTGTTTGGTTCGACATTTTTTTCGAACCACAAAAGTACCGTTCGCTTGGGTTATCTAGCTGGGATTACTATGTTGGATCGGCTTGATACGATAGATTGGGGCACAGCTATACTAGGTGCACTGTACACCGCTTTAGATTCATTTGTGTTGGGTGACGTCAGAGAGATGCGGGCCTTTTGGTACATCTTGCCCATTTGGTATTATGAGTTCACGGATAACATGCATCCACGCATGGTAGAGATGGCTGCTCAGGTAGGTGAGCACTTCTTTCCGCGGATGAGACGGTGGGAGCGCATTTATTACGTACCTCATGCTCCACCGGGTGTACGTCATGATTTGATGGAGTCTACAGCACAGCTTGACATGCGGAGTCGGGGCAATCTCATTCGCACTCCTTGGGCTTCACATTTGGATCATTTGACAGAGGCTGGTGTTATGGTCGACGGCCACCCGATGCAGATTGCGTATACACTCTCTACTCGTAGGGTGGCTTTACACACAGCGACATGTATCCCTATTTGGTATTTGGGTGAGAGGTGTGCATACCAGATCAGCCACGATTCACGTATATTGGGATATCCCCTATCTTGCGAGGACATGTTTGGTAGAAGTAGGTTGATTGGGGTGCAGTACATACAGGCCCTACGGGAGGCTGGTTGGGTTGACATTGGCCCATTCTTCATTACTGAACATTACGATTCTTATTGGGCTAGAGTCGCTCCACGTAGACTTAGATGTCCTGATTATGCCCGGGGGGTTAACTCCGATAATTTGGGACCTCATTTGGTATCCGGTAGAGTTCAGGTACCCCAGGTTTCATTTGAACCTATTCCGTCCCAGTTTTCACAGCCTCCCATGCAGATAGAGCCGGATTGTAGTTTCAGAGCGTACGATATTATGGGTACCATTATTGAGCAGTCCGTAGTGTTTCCAGACAACCTTCCTGGCGTACCCTCCACCGGCTTGTACCCTCCATATCAGGTTTCTTTAATACATTTGTCTATTTATGTACAGTTCTTATTTATGGTACTTTACGTAACGCACATTACATGTCTTTGTAGTACGCACATTGGTTGGACTAGTCAAGATCCACCCTTGCCGGTTATCGTGATATGAGTCTTGCACACACGCACACCATGCATGATATGTACCTTAGTCATACACGGATGTTGGAGTCTCAGATTGATCAGTTATCAGCCAGACTTGCTGTGTATGAGCCATTTTCAGATGTTGGGACCAGTCGATCTAGGACTAGAGACGTCGGTGATGTCATTGGTCTCGATGACTTCACCAGCCATGCTGCCGATGAGTATGACGCTGCTGCTCAGGACCACGATGTCGATGATGTTGATGACGATGATGTTGATGAGTATGATGAGGATGACGACGTGGCTGCGGATGTTGACGATCAGGACGGAAATGATGATGGGAGCGATGATGATGGGAGCGATGATGATGGAGGCATTACTGTGTAGTGCTATTGATGTTTTATTAGCGGACTGTTGTATTTTGTCTTTTCTGCACTTTTGTGGTTTATTTGTATTATTAAGGGGACTGTTGTATTATGACTTCATACTAGCGTACTGTTGCATTCCTATGTAGTGGTACTGATGTATTATTAACGTTCTGTTGTAATTTGTCTTCTCTGCACTATGGCATTCCATTTGTGGTTTATATGTATTATTAACGTATTGTTGTATTCCTACGTAGTGGTACTGATGTAATATCAACGTACTGATGTATTATTACGATTGTTGTTGTTGTAGTTCAGTACGATTGTTGTAGTTCAGTGTGATTGTTGTTGTGGTTTGTATAATTATTGTTGTTATGCGTATGGTTATTGTTCTTGTGCTTGTTCTTATAGTTTGTTTAATTTTATTTTGTACGATTTTTATTCTCTGGCTTTGCTTCATTAAAGGTCGACAAGTCCCCTAGTTTCTGGCTTTGCTTTATTAAAGCAATGGTCAAGTCATCTTTAATCAGTACGAGTTGTCAAGTCATGTTGTTTCTATCAATTGGACAACCTATAACACATTACACTAGTGGTGCATTCAACCCAACGTACAACATACAACTACGATAAAGAATACAAGATACGGGGTACAAGATACAAGAAACTTACAACGTACAGCATAGTACATCATTACAGCCAAATATAAGATACAAGATAAATTCTGCATTCGACCCAACGTACAATCCAGCGTACTAGTAGTCTTAGTTTCGTGAAGAACTGCCCCACCCATACAACATTTCTGCTTGTATCTCCAGTGCATACTGGACACCCCTCGCAGTCAAAGGTGGATCGTACCACGTGAAAAAGTTACAACGTTGCAACCCTTGTCGGTTCTGTGCAGCAATGTAGGCCTTGCACCCATAAAATCGTCGACCGGCATTGGTTTGACTCTTAGAAACAACCACGTTGCATTCCAATCCACAATAGCAAAGAACAGTCCGACCCGTAATGCTAGAGCTCGACCTATCGGGGTTCTGGCGAGTAATTACTTCCATCAACTGAGCATGATGGGTTTTCTGCATTGGTCCAATTCTTGGGACAGCTACGTTTGGTTGCGTGGCACTAAAAATTTCATTCTCAACTTCTCTAGGCTCGACTTGGACATCCGTTTGTGTTTCTGGCACAATCTCTACATCTTCAATTTGTTGCTTATTCCTTTCATACGCATCGTACAGTTGTACCATCGTTTCATCATCGTATTCCCAACCAGACATTGTATTTAGAGCAAATGTGGAAAGCAAAAAATTATTGGAGCAAATAATGAAGACATGAAGAAGATGCAGGGTCCTATTTAATAACGCAAGTCCACTTCCAAATATATTAAAGCATTAATTGGGGACGACTAGTCAAATCACTTGTATTTCTCTGTGGCACAGTTTGTAAGATTGATGGACAGGTAGCAGAGATTCCCTGTCCCATTTGTACTATGATGTCGATTTTATTACGAAGCTATACCTAGAAATGATTCGTTGTCTCGTTTCTACTATGGATGGTGACCAGACCATGTTGCTTGATATACAACAAAGATACAATTAACACTAAACATTAAAGATACGGTTAACATTAAACATACAGCCACAACAGATCCTAAAGATACATGCCTTACAGATACAAGATGCCAAATAAAACATCAAATAAGGAAACGTTCGAGATGTCTTATCTCTTGTTCAAGTTCATTTGCATAGGCTGTTCCCCTTGGGCAAAGAGGCTCGTCTATCCATTCCATGAAATCGCATCCATTAGGATACAATGGACATTTCTGTATGCGGCGACCTACGTTGTTTCCCTTGGCTCGAACAACGACTTCAACAGCATGACCGCAACAGCAAAATATTGGATACACCTCTACTTCTTGGGGTGGTTGAGGTACCGACTGTTCGTGTGAAGGTTGAACATGGGGAACTTGGGCTTCTGGTGGTGGTACTTGAAAGTGTGGGTCGTTCAGAAACTCTAATTCGTCTTCGATCTCTTGAAGTCTAATCGCTTCGTATGCCTCTTCCTCAGAGTCTGTAGCTGAAGGCCACGAAGGCATTGGTGTGACAATGGTAAGAGCAGTAGGGAAGCTTCCTTTTTTTTGTGTCTTAAGTTATGAGTGTTTTGGTAGAGTTTTATAGCTGCCTGCCACGAAATAATGTTTAATGATTACGTGGACGACCCACATTTTTTAACTTCTACGTGTAAAATATTGTTCCCAAAGCCTGGTACAGTCATTGAAATGACTCGATACAGAGATATATTTCGTACTAAATGTTGAAAGAAAACAGAAGAGCTCACATGTTAACTTAAAGACTTAACCACAACCAAGACACTGATTACACACTGAGACACTGACTACACACTGAGACAATGACTACACACTGGTACATAGTACACGAACATTGTTGAGAGATAGTACGATTCAACTACTGTTGTTACACATGATAGCATAAATAGTAGCATGACCACATCTACCAGTCAAAACCGAAGCGTGTTAGCCAGCTGTAATGAAGTTCATACGCTTCATGGCCTACGAATTCTGTTCCATGTTCGAAAAGATAACGTGAATCAAATATGGCACGATTAGCTTTAAGAATGTCTTCCTCTTCTACCACCTCGATTATCTGGCGGTATTGGGCATAATCATCCCCGAACGTGCTATGTTTACTGTGGATCTCTTCTTTAGACCTCCACGACGGACACTTTGGGTTGTTATTGTAGTTTTTTTGGACAAATTGCTAGTACATTTCATGGGTCACTCCGCCACCTCCTTGCAGGATTTTGTCATGCATTTCTTGAAACTCAATATACGCTTCGATGAGTGTTAGTAACTCAGAGGGAGACCAACTTCTGGTGGGCATGAATAAAGGAGAGTAATGTGGAAATAGAAAATGGTCACTGTGTGAAAGTAAGGAACCAAGGCACCATTTATTTGTAGCCCAAAGATTTGGCAAAAGCTTGGTGCCTTATGGTACGAGTCACATGCTCTCATAACGTACCATTAACATGGGTCTGGACAGTGATTAGACAGGTCACTGAATACGAAACAGGAACGTTACTGTACTTGATTTGACCCATCACTGAGGAGATCAAAAGTGAGGAAACCGTGCACGATTTATCAAACATGGCTACAGTGCCTGCTTTAGCCAACATGGCTACAGTGTCTGCTTTATCAAACATGACAACAGTGCCTGCTTTAGCCAACATGGCTACAGTGTCTGCTTTATCAAACATGGCTATAGTGCCCGCTTTAGCCAACATGGCTATAGTGTCTGCTTTATAAAACATAGCTACAGTGACTGCTTCAATTGACCTAACATTGATTACGGTGCCTTAACTTTTCCCAACCATATAAGGACGTACATATCATACTTCAACTCCACAATTCAAAAATAAACAACAAATTAGCAATTAAAATGTCTGGCCATCTGCTCAAAGCAATTATGTTGTGCGATAGTGATTCTGAGGATGAAGCCATCGCAAAAGCACACCAATAAGAAGAAGAGGAACTTATGGAGATCTATCGTGAAACTTATGGTTCATCTAGTGGCCAACATGGTGGTTCAACAATGGGACGAAGATACTTCCACCGGGATCATGCAACA
Organism: Allium sativum; assembly: GCA_030737875.1. Lineage (NCBI taxonomy): Eukaryota > Viridiplantae > Streptophyta > Magnoliopsida > Asparagales > Amaryllidaceae > Allium > Allium sativum. Next base: position 199,396,710 of record CM060909.1, on the reverse strand, counting down.
TTTCATAAAACACTGATGAACGATTATTTCATTTCTAATCCGACTTATGGTCCTACGATTATTCGTAGGCGCTTTAGAATGAGTCGGCCATTATTCTTAAGAATCCTTAAAAGTATTCAGGCGACTAATAAGTACTTTGTTTACAAGCAGGATGCAGCCAAAAAACAAGGTCTGACTGGACATCAGAAGATGACCGCCGCTTTGAGAATGTTGGCATATGGCGCACCAGCCGACGCTCTAGATGACGCTTATCGTATTGCAGAAAGTACTGCTCTGGAAAACCTAGATGAGTTTTGCCAATCAGTGGTCGACATATACGGAGATGAAAATCTTCGTTCTCCAAATGAGGCTGTCGTAGCTAGGTTGCGTGAAATGCATGAAAGTAGAGGGTGGCCTGGGATGTTAGGGAGTCTAGATTGCATGCACTGGGAGTGGAAGAACTGTCCTAAAGCTCATCATGGAGCATACAACGTTAAAGAAAAAAACCAACCATCATCTTAGAAGCAGTTGCGTCTCATGATCTTTGGATATGGCATGCTTTTTTTGGTATGCCCGGTTCCCTTAACGACTTAAATGTTCTAGAACGATCACATTTGTTCAGCGATTTGGCGCAAGGTAAAGCCGTCCCTGTATCATTTACTGTTGGACATAACACATACGATCACGGGTACTATTTGGGGGATGGAATTTATCCGAAATGGAGCACCATTGTAAAGACCTTTGCGAACCCGCTTACCCCAAAACAGAAGAGATTAGCGTCTATGCAGGAGGGTCAGCGAAAAGATGTAGAGAGAGCATTCAGAGTTCTTCAATCACGATTCGCAATGGTTAGTAGTCCATGTAGGATATGGGAAAGGTCGAAAATGGCAAAAATTATGTTCTGCTGCATTATTCTTCATAACATGATAATCGAAGATGAACGCAACATCGTGCAACCAGATTACGAGTACGAAGGATCCAGGCCACTCCTACAAATTTACCGACCTTTCGTTGATGAAATTGAAGGTCAATTCGATATTTTTCACGTGGATCAACATGAACTATATCGGAATTCGGCACTGCATAATCGGCTTCAACAAGATATCATGGATCACATCTGGAGCGCTTCTGGCAACCAGTAGATTATATATTAGAGGCTATGTTTTATTATGCTTGTTTCAATTTGTATTTCAGCATCTTTGTTCTATTATGTGTGTTTGCATTGAAGTGTATTATCTTTGTCGTACGTAATTTGTTGAATTATTTTTATTTATTTGATACATACACACACACACACTGCGTTAAAGAAAACAAGTTACCATTGGTTAATTCAAACTAGAAAACAATACATAGATGAAAACAATTAAGGCAGTACAACACTACATAATAAAACTACATACGCCTAGATCCAGCATGACTATCAACAATACGCTGTTTATAATCCATCCAGTAATGTGTCATTGGTGGGTCCATTCCGGTGACATCCATTTGCATTACTAAAGTCTCTTCCCGATGCTGCTCAATCTCAAACCTATCACGTTCAATCTTAGCTAACTATTTTAAAACCTCAAGTTTTTCAGCACTATGTTTTTGACGTTCTTCATTTTCTCTGGCATGCTTCTCCTGCATCTGCGCCCACCGAGAATCAAATTGGGTTTGAATAGAATTTTTCTTCTTCGCAGCACGCTGGCCCTTAGGTCTTGCATCTTTATCAAATTCAGGAGTTGCATCTTCACCGGTATTAGAATCTCTCTGCGAATATTCTCCTGGACTTGACGTATAGGAATTTCGGCATGCTTTTTTCTTTGCTTTTGCCTTCGTCTGAACATGTCTTAAGCTCTTCGCGTTACTAGAACTCCATTTCGGATGACTAACGAGCAATTCATAGCAATTACCGAACTGATAGTAATGGGGTTTTTTCGCACTGTTTTCTCTAGGAAATAATTTCAAGAATTGGTCGTTCGCCATCCGTTTCTACAAACAATAAAATAATGAATAATGGTATTATTTCGTGGTAGGTAAAATAAATTATCGACATGCGAATAAGAGAGTTAAAAATTATTACCAATTCAGCTTCTCCACCCATTCCGCTAGGGTTTGCGGTTCTAATTTTGTGAACTTGAGACTCAAAGAATTGGGTTTGTCGATTAATCTTCCCAAATCGACCGGAAAGTGCAAACACAGATCTAGTCCTTTCTATGTGCTTTTTGTTGTAAGCAGACATAACTTTTGACTAGAACGCATCCCCACTTTGATCATTTCCTTTGACCGAATCGTTTGAAAAGTGGAAGTACATTAAACAGAGATCTTTATCTTCGTCGTTGGTCCACGGCGTAGAAGAATGAAATGATTATGTTGGAGCTGAAGGAGGGGTAAGATCTTCGGTTGGTTGAGAATTGAAATCCCAACTACTCGTATGCATCGCTTCGTTATTGAATTGGAACGGATATGACATTGTTTACTTACAGATAAACAGTACAGTGGATTTGAATGAAGAAGTTTTTGTGTTTTACAATGAGCCACTCATAACAATATATATAGAAAAAACAAAAATATGACCGTTTACGGCCATTGAAACTTCTATACGACCGTTTATAGCCGTTGTTGGTTCAAATATTTGACCGTTTATAACCGTTTGAAGAGAGAAAAAGGTAGAGGAGGGGTTAAAGGGAGAGCACGTGGAAGGAGGAGGGGGATCCATCCTGGCGCCTACTTATTAGGCGCCAGAACCTGGCGCCTAATAAGTAGGCGCCAGGATGGCCTTCAGGATCCTGAATTGGATCCTGAAGATTAGGCTGAATATTCAGCCGTAACCCTTCCACTAAAGAGAAAAGTCTGAATATTCCGCCCTTAATTCATACGACTGGAGATGCCCTTAATCAAAACCGCTTGCCTAGATGAACATTTGGTAATGAGCTCAACTTCGCAGAGCGTCATAACACTGAAGAATACATCTCGGATATGATAGAACAAATCATGAAAAAGAATCAAGCTAGAAAAGATGATGAAAGGGAATGGGACTTCTCTCCCGATAGGACTCCATTCACCAAAAGAATCCTTGAAGCAAAATGTACAAAGAAGTTCAATCCTCCGACCTTGCCTCCGTACAACGGCCTTGTTGATCCTAACTACTTCCTATTCAAATACGAGTGGCATATGAGTGCGGCTAAGGCGACTGATGAGATGATATGCACATGTTTTCCTCTCTACTTAGAAGGTGCTGCATCACTATGGTTCACGAAGCTACCACCTAAATCCATCGATCGATTTTCTGAATTAACCAAAAAGTTCAATGAACAGTTCTGCTTGTATGCTACCAAATCCAAGGATGCTATAACTCTCTTGCCAATGAAACAGAAGCCGGGGGATACTGTTAAAGCCTTTCTCAGCCGATTCAATGTTGCATTGTCTGAAGTGAGGAATCTAGAGCTGCGCATAATTCTCATGGCTTTACTCGACGCTATAGAAAAAAAAAGCAAATTCGAGAAATGGATAAAGATGAAGGAACCGACTACACTCGGCAAATTCTATAAGAAAGCAGAGGAGCACATGAGAGTGGACGATAATCCTATACCTCTTCAGGTCATTGGTGGTAACCAACTTCTTGAAGATCCTAAAAGTGCAGCAGCCCAATTTAATCAGATGAATACTCAGGGACAGAAGAGAACCAATGACGGGAACGACAACAAAGCTAATAAGAAGTTTCGCCTTCTTGACTCGTCAGAGCTAACTCCATTAAATAACACTCCTAAAAACATCTACTCTGCCACAAAGGATACCGAAGATTACCTAGAGCCTCGACCACTAAAAATGAATGAACATCTAACCAAATCTGGGAAGTTTTGTCGATTTCATAATCAGCCGAGCCACAACACCAACGAGTACAGGCACCTGAAATCATTGATTGAAGAGTTGATTATGTAACAACCCAAAAAATCTGAACCAATTAAAAAAAATTATTTTGGGAATTTTAATGAATTTTGAATATTTAAAATGAATTATTTTAAATAATAACGACGACAAATTTATTTTGAATAGAATTAGAACGTATATATTTATTTTAATCGACATTAGAATATAAATAATTTATTTTTATTATAAAAGGAATTGAAAATGGCGTGGTGGTTTGGAAATTCAATTTCAAATTTCAAATGAATGTACAGGATTCAAAATAAACCGGATTTTAGCAAAACCAAAAATATTGGAATCTATTTGAGAATATCTTTCCAATGAATCCGAAAAATCAAAATTTCATAGCAGGGATAAAAAACTTATGCCCAGTTGAAATTTCAGAATAGTCGCTACGGAATTTTAGCACTTAAAAATGGAAATTTAGCAAACGACCTCCATTTCCGACGAAACCACTTTTTTTGGATCCGGGATGTCAAATTATTCCTAGATTCCAAAATTCATTATTTTTGGGATTAATATGTGAGCGTGGCGAAGTAAAACGTGTTTTAATAGTTTCAGTCAATTTGGATCGACCAGAAAACGGCCATATTTCGAACGGTCTCCAAATTTGACGAAATTAGTTTTGTTAGAACCGTATCGTCAATGTGAAGCTAGAAAATATTTTTTAGTAATTTTTAGAGTTAGTATGTGGCCCCGGTAAATCGAAATGTGCGTTTAAATTCAATATACATTGATTTATATTTCAATTTGAACGGAAACTGATCGTAACAGCCGAATTGGTTTGCAAAACATGACCCATTATGTTCAGAATGGGGGTACTTAGCTAGGGACGACAGTCGGTGGGTTCGATTTTGAGTTCGAAAGAAAATGTTACTTTTTGGGTATAGAATAAAATAAATTATAATAATTGGTCAACCCGTCATGCTCTCTCTCCCCTCGCACTCTTCTTTCCATCAGTTTTAAAAATAAAAGAAAAAAAGAAAATCCCGCTGCCAGCCCTAGGGGCCGCCGCCCCTACCCATTCCGCCGCTGGTCGATGGCCGCCCTCCTCCTTCTCCGATCCATCCCCTCCAGCCTCCCCTCTCTCTCCCCACGCCCATTCGCGAACCCCGAGCCCACAACACCCCAGACCCGCCGGAAACCGCACCTGAGCACCACTTGGCCCCATACCCCAACTAGCCGCCACCGCCCTCGTGTAGGACCCCACCACCACGCCACGGCGCAGCAGCGCTACCTCCCCCTCTCCTCCACCCAGCGAAAGAAAAAGTGAGTCATTATTTATTTACATCCCCTTTTATTTTCAGTTTTAATTCATGTATATGTATTATTTTAAAAAAACTGAATTATTATTTGAAAAGCATAGAAAAGAAACGATCTTTATTATAGAAAAGAAATGATTTCTATGTTATGAAAAGATTTGATTTTGAAAAGAATAAAGAATTGATTTTTTTTTATATATGAAAATCTATATAAAAATTTGATTTTTATATATGTGAACATCGATTGGATAAAAATATAATTTTTATATTATAGAGGATAAAAATATGATTTTTATATTATAGAGACAATTAAAATATGATTTTTATTTATATAGATAATAAAAATATGATTTTTATATTATAGGGATAATAAAAATATGATTTTTATAATTTGAATAACGATATGAAAATATTATTTTTAGTTAGATAAAAATATAAATTTTATCGTATGTATGTAATAATATAAAGATTCGATTTTTAGATATGTGGAATGGCGATTAAAATATAATTTTATCTTGTACGAAGAATTATAAATATGAGATCTTTATATGGATATCGTTAAGATAAAAATTCGATTTTTATTATATATGAAGCAAAATAAAAATTCGATCTTTATATAAGAAGTAGAAATATAAAAATATAATTTCTATATAGAAAGAAGCGTTGTAAAAATATATGAAGTAGAAATAAAAATATGATTTTTATTTATTAGAAAGAAGCGATAAAAATGTGATTTTTATATATAAACAGCGGGAAAAGGTGGCATTGGAATTTTGGGCTTATCCGAACCGTTCAGAAATAGATAATGGAGGGGTGGATCCCAAAGGTGAGAACTTCTCAATTTATTTTATTTTCTAGTTAAAATATATATTAGGATGCAGACGGTGCTTAGCAGCACCCGACACCCGTCGTCCACAGACCATGGACGACTTGTTTGTTTGTTTGATTTTATTGTGAAAGTTGATTGTGTGATATGGAATGGAATAAAATATTTTATAGTTAAAAATATAATTTTTAATGTGTATATGAATAAAATAAATATTCATCAACAAATTGGACGATTTGTTTATGTACACACATTTGACTGATATTGATTGGGACGATAAATTCTACACATCGCCCAACTGGACAAATAAAATTCATTATTTGTTGGTTGAAACCCCACACGGGTATTGGGATGATATATGACATTCACTAGTCCCAATAATTTACTGTATGTCGATCGATTGATTGATAGGCTGTGTAAGCGTTAAATATTTACATTTGATGCTTATGCATTGTAGAATGCACTCTGGATGATGGTTGACTGTGTTTGATTGCTGTTGTATGTATGAAATCCATATAAATCAAATTATATGGTAATTGACTATGTCTGATTCCAGTTCAGAAAGAATGAATATTTTAAAATAACAAATATTTTAAAATAATGAATATTTTAAAATAATATTCAGTAAAAGATCAAAATTTGATATTGATGTCCGATTTGGGATGGACACGAATATATTTAAATATATATAAAGCCGTGTTGACTAGATTAACGCCATTTTGAAGTGAACGATATTTATATCGATTTTATTCATTTTTATAATGAATATCGAAAAGGAATTGATTTCAAAATCTAATGGTTTGAAAATACTATCATTTATATATCGATGATATGGAATATTCAATTTTAATTTGAAATTGAATATGAAGTTGAAATCATTTTGAAAACGAATTTAAAACGATTTATAAAATACGTTTTAAATGGAAATCAACGAAATATATATTATTTATATAACATAATGGCCTGAATAGAATGCGCCACGCTGCGGTAGTTCACGAACTTCAACCATTGACTTCGAACGGACATTACGGGAGATCCGACCGTCGGATTCTCCTAAAAGCGGAACCGTTGGGTTCGTATCGAAAAGAGCTTTCTAAGAATATTAGAGATTTAAAATCTAATGGTTGGATTTGGAATCATGTCTAACTCAAATTTGGAAAAGGTCGCTGTAAGTGCAGTTCGATGGCAGTTTATGGAAACGACTGTACGGGCCTTGATAAAGTTATTAAAAATATCAATAATTAGTGTAAAATTATAAGAAATGATTTCGAAAGAATTGGGGTGAGAAATCCCATATTTGAAAAGATAAAAATAGATTTTTATCGAAATGAACTAGTTATGTACTAGAATTATAATCCAAATATTTTTAAAATAAATAAATTGGATTTGAAATAGTTTTAAAATTAACCAGAATTTCCAATATATAAATTGGAAATGGATTTGAATTGAAATTGTCTTCGGAATATTTCGATGTTGCATTTCATGATTATACAGATATTGTTATGGAAATTTGAAAGATATATATGTATCGTTATTTCCAATACGATATTTGTTGGTTGTAGAATTTGATTTTGAATATAAGCCTATATATTTTCTATTCAGAGCCTTGTATTTAATATCAAATTGGATTTTGGGTTTGTCGTGAATGGTATCTTTAATAATACTGTTCGTAAACCCAACGGAGTTAAGAAAATTAGAAACTGACTTGAGATTAGTTAAGTTGAATGGTTTCCTGGGTATTGATCTGATGTTGGTTTCGGCCTTCGGGGTTAACACTTAGAGAATTGTTCTCTTACTAGTTTACGGTTAGAGACTGATGGAATGTGAATTGGGTTTGTTGTGAATTGCGTTTTAGCGACATTCGTTCTTTAACCCGATTTACAGTGAAATGGGATTTGCAATTTATAAATCTTTTGTTAAGATTTAAAGGTGATTTTCCAAAGTAAAGTTTTCCAATTTAACATATTAAATTGGAATTGAATGGAATTCGATTTTGTAATAATCGAAGTAAGCTTCTGTAGAGGAAGACGGTTAATATATATGGAATTTAAAAGACCTTGTCGTTATTCCATTAATATTATCGGTTGGATATGGAAGTTTATATCGATTATATATATATATATATATATATATATATATCGATTTGTTTTCCATGAAGATTCCATTGTTAATGGAATGTGATTTTGGGTTTGTCGTGAATGGTGTCTTCATTAACACTGTTCTTGAACCCAGTTGAGAAAAGGTTAAATATTTTTATTTAGATTTAATGAAGTATACCAATTGATTGATATTTAATTGGAATGGAATTGAAATTGGTCTTTGGGTTTATCGTGAACATTGTTTTAAATAACACTTGTTCTTTAACCCGATTAACAATGTAATAAGATTTTGGGTTGTCATGAATGATATCTTTAGTAATACTGTTCTCGGATCCAATGGAGTTAAGAAAATCAAAAACTAACTGGAGATTAGTTAAGTTGAATGGTTTCCTGGGTAATGATCTGATGTTGGTTTCGGCCTTCGGGGTTTGTAATGACCCGCATTTGTCAGAGGTATTATAATTAATTTATTTAATTATATAAATAGTGATTTAGGGAATTAAATCGTCGTTAATTAAATAATGGTGAATATTTAATTAAAATAATAATTAAATAATGGTGAATATTTAATTAAAATAATAATTAAATAATATATTTAATTCAGAAATAATCAAAAATATTGGAAATCACAATATTCTGTGAACGGGGTCGTCCTTTAGATTTAATTCAGCTTAGAGTTGAATTATATTGACGAATATATTCAATCGATGACAGTTTGAACGTATAATTATATTATAATTAAAATCGAGCTTGAAATGGCGCAGTAGTTCGCGAGTTGGCGATTTGAACTCCAACTGAATGTACAGAATTCGTTTTAAGCCGGATTTCTGTGAAACAAGAAACGCGTGGGGTTGGTGAAGTATATCTTTCTAGTGGAAGAGAAAATTCGGGATTTCGTCGTGTAGATTTTGATTTACGTCCAAATCAAAATTCAGAAAAGTCGCTGTAGAAATCCTTTATAATTTGCGACGCTTTATACACGTTATAAATAAATTTTCAGTATAAACTGAATATCGAGATAATCTGGAATCTGAAATATAAAGATGTAAATTCTGATATGATATTCTAGAGCCGTATGACATCATATGTGGATATATACGATAATATTAATTTATTAATATTTTATTTAATTATATTTAAATATATTTATATATTTAAATGGGTCATCCAAAGCTTTAAAAATAGCCGGTTTTGCAAATGAAGTAGGAATTCGACGAAACCAGTTTTGTTAGATCCGCAATGTCAAATTATTGCTATATGTCAGTTTCTGTGATTTTTAAAGCCACTGTGTGGTCGTACGGATTTTTAAAGTGAGAAACAATCAGTATTTTGACAGTTAAAACTACGCTGTGTGAGCATACGAAGTCGGAATTCGACGAAACCAGTTTCGTTGGGACCGTAATGTCAAACAGTAGCTACATGACCATTTTCATGATTTTTGGTTATCGTATGTAGTCACAAGAATTTTTAGAAAAGCAAAATGAAAATATATAGGAGAATATACTGGGAATATTCCCTTTATAAAATATCTAGATATTTTGTTAACACTATAAATACACCACAACTTCCACTAAAACCTAATTCTACGGTCAAACACATAGTGGCCGACATTTTCTTTCTACAGCAAAGAAAATGGTAAGAAAATAAATCAAAAGAAATAGAAATCAAAGTCTAAAAATCTCAAATCTTGTATATTTGGATTCCTAAGAAGATTTGCCACCACATATATCCATTTGGAGGAGTTCGATCATGTTTTGGGGTCGCCCAAAATTCCAGCGAAGGTCTTTAAGCAGCTAGGGTTCGAACTTTTGTGAAATACAGGAAGCTATGAATCTTTTGGAGTTTGTTTTTGGATTCAGCGTCGAAATCCAAACCTGGTGTGCATTTCTGAGGAGGTTCGACGATTGTGGAGTTCGGTGAGCTCCGGTAATGGGCTCGACGACGGGATCGGAGTTAGGAGTTCGAGTTCTGTGTTGTGTATATGGGAGGGACGAGTTTGTGGAGAGGAGTTCATGGAAGGTTCTAGCCTGGATTTTCGTGAAGTAATTTGGGTGGTTGAAGGGTTGGATGATCGGCCATGGTTTGGGGATTAAGGAGCAGGCGACGGGTTATGATTTGAGGAAGAAAGGTGCGGGTTTGGGTCTGGGATTATTCGAACGTGTTGGGCCGGGATAAAAGGTGAAGGCCTAAAATGAAATTCAAATTTAAAGTTTATTTTATTTTAAATAGTTCTAACTTCGTAAATTCATAACTTCGTCAAACGGGTTCGAAAATCAGCGAAACAAGTTGCGTTGGGATCGTATGGACGGGAGCAACGAAATGAGACTGACTGGGAGTGAACCCGAGCTCGCTACAATTTATGGCGAAATAAATTGTCCGTCTGAATCAAAGAAAATTAATCGTTTTTAACGATAACAGTCCAATGTGAGTAAAACTCACCAACTCTGAACAGTTAAATTTTTATAATGTATTTTTAGAACTGTTAATCTTCTATTGATTGCTGCGTGTTGGTTGATTGATTGAACTGCTAGTCAGTTAGTGAAAATTATATATATATGTAATTATATATATATATAAACCGTTAAATATTTATATATTTATTATGCTATCAGAATAATTTATATTGAACTGAAAGTGATGATAATCATATTGTGTAACATCTGTGGATGCAGGGAGACAGGTTGGAGGAATCCGACTGGATTCCTCAACAGTCACTTTATTGTTTTTCATATATTGTTATATGATGTGATATAAAATCTGTGGGCGAATATATGTGCTTGGACGATAATGAACATCGTGATTTGATATGATTGAATACTATAACATACCGAAATGTTGATAAGGGGATTTTCAAAGTGATATTGAAAATAGAATATTTATAAAATGGGATATTTATAAATAAGAGATATTTATAAAGTGGAATATTTATAAATAAGAAATGTTTATAAATTGGAATATTTATAAATAGGAGATATTCAAAAAGGAAATAATTACAAACCATTTTCTTTTTGAATGGAAAGGCCTCTGTGGTGAGTTTGGGGATTTTCCCGATGCTCCCGTTACAAAGGAGGTTATGGCGAATTTTTCAGAGAATTTAAGGAGTTAGAATATTTCAAGAATAAATTTGAAAAGGAAATATTTGTAAAGCATTTACAAATAGAATTGAAAAGGAAACGTTATAAAAAGGAAATCATTTTTAAAGTGTAGAACCGTTATTTAAAAGTAAATCTTTTCAAATGAATAAAACGTTGTTAAAAAGGAAATCTTTATAAAGTGAATAAAGTAAATCGAATATGGTATTCGAAAGGAGTTAAATCGAATATGGTATTCGAAGGGAGTAAATCGAATATGGTATTCGAAAGTTAGTAAAACGAATATGCTATTCGAAAGGGGTTAGTCGAGTCGAGTTAGTTGAATAAGAGTTAACTATTTCAGTAGAGGTAACCAGTTCAGTAGAGTTAACCAGTTCAGTAGAGTTAACCAGTTCAATCGAGTTAACCAGTGAGTTAAGTAAGTCAAGTTAACCAGTGAGTTAAGTAAGTCAATTTAACCAGTTGAGTTAAGTAACTCTAGTTAATCAAGATGAGTTAAATAAGTTAAGTTAATCGAATCTAGTTATTTGATAGGAGTTAATCAAGATGAGTTAAATAAGTTGAGTTAATCGAATCTAGTTATTCGATAGGAGTTAATCAAGTTAAGTTAAACAAGTTAAGTTAATCGAATCTAGTTACTCGAGAGGAGATTATCGAATATAGTTTATTCGAAGGAGTTATCAATTATTAGTTATTCGAAGTGAGTAGTCGAATATTGGTTATTCGAAGTGAGTTAATCGAATATTGGTTATTTGAAAAGGGGAGTTATCAAATCGAATAGATTAAAGGAGTTAATCGAATATAGTTTATTCGAGTAGAGTTAGAGGAGTTATCGAATATAGTTTATTCGACAGGAGTTAAGTGAATAGTTAGATTAATCAAAGTGAATTAGTTAAGTTAAACTAAGTGAATTAGTTAAGTGAATTGGTTAAGTTAACCAAAGTGAATTTGTCGAGTTAATCAAAGTGATTAGTTCAGTTAATCGAGTTGAATTTGTCTGTCGAGTTGATAAATGGAGTTAGTCAAACCAAGTAAAACCAGTTAGAGTTAATTAATTAAGGTTGACCAGTTAGAGTTAATCAATCAGAGTTAATCAAATAGAGTTAAGTAAAATTAGAACTGACTAGAGATTAGTAAATTGAATGGTTTTCTAAGTGTCTATCTGATGTTGGTTTCGGCCTTCGGGATTTATACTTAGGGAATTGTTCTCATACTAGTTCACAGTCAGGGACTGATAGTTGGGGAAGAGTAGTGATTTGTAAATAAGCAAATGGAAAACGTTTTCCAGTGTTAATAACATATATTTTCTAAACATAGAAAATAAGGCAATGTGAATATATATATAGATATATGTTGATGATTTACCGATATAATTTCCATCTGGAAATAATATCGTTGTTTGCACACTTGTTTTTCTTTGATGATTAAATCACAGACTATCGAAGTTTTGACCATTTTAACGTTGTTAATATGGAGAGACCGGTTGGATTATTATCCAAAGAACCACCCTGTATTGGCATAAGCGTTGCGAATCATTTATGCCAAAGATAATTGAAGACGGAGTAAAATGCAAGGGCTGTTGTATAATTCTCAGTTAACAGTGACTGAGATGGATATACTGAATAGTGCCTTCGGTTTGTCCAGTCCCAGGACAACTTGTATGGATGAAGGTCTGACAGAGTATATCCAATGGATCGCGTAAGTTGATCCCTTCAAACGTATATACGTTGGTGGTGGAGGAATTCGTTTCTCTTAGCTGTATACCCGTTGTATCTTTGAGGAAATCAATTTGTGATTTTGCGGGTATGACGATGTGACATTTCTAAGTGAATGAAGATGGATGACTGACAGAGTATTTCCAGACGATCACATACATTGATTTCTCCAACCGTACGAAGAGTGGAAGCGGAGAAGGAAACTTCTTTTAGCTAACACATAATGTATTGTTGAGGACGTCAATCGGTGATTGGATGGATTTGATGATGTGGCATTTAAAGTGAATCTGATGTGAAGATAAGCGTAGCTTCTAGCCTCACATCCGGTAAATGACAGAAATCGGGCAGGTAGCATGGCTATGTAGGTCGCACCTATTAGGGTGTATAATCACCTGATCTAGAGTTTCATTTACTTCTAAAAATCTATTGTTGATGTTGTCCCATTCGGGAAACGGTTGCTGATCCCAACCGTTGGTGATATACATTCGATACACTCAAGCGAAATGAGTGGTCGGTCATGTGTGGCCGGGTTGCAAGATGTTCTTGTTGAACCCAGTGTATTCCTCTCTAGAGGTACACTAGCGAAGGTGGTTCCATACCTTGTCATAGTTGGAAACCCATTATCCAATACGTGCTTGCGATTTTGATTTGTATACTATATATGTAGAACGTGAGATGAAAGCGTTTCTGCTAGATTGATATCTATTTGTGCTTAGACATTATTATAATATCAGAATGATATTTCTTGTCAAAGATGTTGGATTCTCATAAGGGAAAAACCCGTTCCGTATTCACGGCGTGGTCTTATGAGATATCATATACCTGTTTTAAACTGTTTTACTCATACCAGTCCATGACTGACCCGGAGTTTACTTTGTTGTTTTCCCTAAACTCTTGGGTGCCTAAATTTGTACGGGCAGTCAAGTAGTCGGGATTTTGCAGATACTTGAAGAACTGGAGCAGGAGGCTTCAGGATTGTATACCTATAGTTATTTCCGCTGTGTTGTAAGTGTTGTACTCTGATAATGTATTGTATACATATAATGACTTATTTCAAGGATATGATATCTATTATATGTTATTCGTTCCGCTGTGAGATTCATGTTACTCTGATGATGTAAGTTCTTCTTTTCTTCTTCTATTCTAAGTTTCTATCTTATCTATCCTCACCCTCTAATTTCTTTCATTAATTACCAGGATTTTTCGATGATTTGGTTATCGACATCGAGCTTATGTCGATAACCAAAGTCGCTGAAAATCCGGGTCGTTACAGTTGGTATCAGAGCTTAAGTTAAGAATTACTTGGCTCTGTGGCGTGACTCGGTAGAGGTAGGGTTTGAAATACCCTAGATTGAGTTGAGTTTATATATACGAGTGCGTATTTGTATTTGATATAAAAATGGTTTTATATTGTGGAGATTCATTGGTTGAGTTGTTTATGAATTCTGGTCGATCAGTTTGATCCACTGTATCGGTAGGAGTAAATAAACACTTGAATACGATGGACCAACACAGTATGGATATGTGATATATTATCATATATAAGTTGTGATTATAATCAAGTAAGATTATAACATGTGGAATGGTTATATATATAACCAATCAGAATTCATATAAGTGAAATACATGAAATAAGATGAATTAAATTTGAATTTAAATCAGATTTGGAATTAAAATAAGGAAATTTTAAGTTCCTGGGAGATTTTGAAAATGTTTTTCAATCTGAAAGTGATATTGTATTGAACTCACGTTGATAGTTGGAAAATAGATTCTGATGATGAATCGCGACATCATCAGTGTTCATTTTCGAGTTTTGAAGTGACGGATTACTACCAAAGGTTTTGTTTTTGAATTGTTTTGAGGAAAACAAGCTGTTTAGAAATTCGAAGGTTTTGAATTGGCAGTATGATTTCAAATTGATTTGAAATTTACCTAGGAATTTAAGTTCTAGAAAATTAAAATTTTAACTTGTGAAGTTAATTCGAATGGGATGGTAAAAGTAAATAATAAACCAGAATTTAACTTGAGATGATAGGTTAAGAAAAACTGAAGTGATTAGAGAATAATCTGGATTTGAAATGATAAGTTGAGAGTTTGGAATTTGAAACTCGAATTTGAAATTAAATTCGGCTTGAATAAGCGAATGGTTGTGTTAATAATAACTTGGTTGGAGTTGATTGGGATGACATTTGTATATGCCGAGTTGATAACAGATGGTAGGGATATAATGATATGCCCAACAAAAAGGTACAAGTTTATATTTTATATGAGTTTGGAATTTATGAGCCGAATTGGCAAGCCGCTTGGCTGTTTGATTTTCTTTTGGGTTGGAGATGGCACAGAGAGGCGAGTTGTGGTTTTACCGATAGGGTTGTACAAAGGAGGTTATGGCGAAATTTTCTGAAAATTTTAAGTGTTAGAAAATTTTCAGAATATTTGAAAATTTTAGTTAGTCGGAGGGAATAAATATTTTAGTCAATATTAATGGATTCAGTTGAGATCAGAACTAAGGGGTAAACAAATCTTAGGAGTTCCAATAGATAGGGTCGTCCACTACCTTAGCAATTTCGAGGACGAAATTATTTTAAGTGAGGAAGAATGTAATGACCCACATTTGTCAGAGGTATTATAATTAATTTATTTAATTATATAAATAGTGATTTAGGGAATTAAATCGTTGTTAATTAAATAATGGTGAATATTTAATTAAAATAATAATTAAATAATATATTTAATTCAGAAATAATCAAAAATATTGAAAATTACAATATTTTGTGAACGGGATCGTCCCTTAGATTTAATTCATCTTAGAGTTGAATTATATTGACGAATATATTCAATCGACGACAGTTTGAACGTATAATTATATTATAATTAAAATCGAGCTTGAAATGGCGCTGCAGTTCGCGATTTGGCGATTTGAACTTCAACTGAATGTACAGGATTCGTTTTAAGCCGGATTTCTGCGAAACAAGAAACGCGTGGGGCTGGTGAAGTATATCTTTCTAGTGGAAGAGAAAAATCGGGATTTCGTCATGTAGATTTTGATTTACGTCCAAATCAAAATTCAGAAAAGTCGCTATAGAATTCCTTTATAATTTGCGATGCTTTATATACGTTATAAATAGATTTTCAGTATAAACTGAATATCGAGATAATCTGGAATCTGAAATATAAAGCTGTAAATTCTGATATGATATTCTAGAGTCGTACGACATCATATGTGGATATATACGATAATATTAATTTATTAATATTTAATTATATTTAAATATATGTATATATTTAAATGGGTCATCCAAAGCTTTAAAAATAGCCCGTTTTGCAAACGAAGTCGGAATTCGACGAAACCAGTTTTGTTAGATCCACAATGTCAAATTATTGCTAGATGTCAGTTTCTGTGATTTTTAGAGTCACTGTGTGGTCGTACGGATTTTTAGAGTGAGAAACAATCAGTATTTTGACAGTTAAAACTATGCTGTGTGAGCATACGGAGTCGGAATTCGACGAAACCAGTTTCGTTGGGACCGTAATGTCAAACAGTAGCTACACGACCATTTTCATGATTTTTGGTTATCGTATGTAGTCATGATAATTTTTAGAAAAGCAAAATGAAAATATATTGGAGAATATACCGGGAATATTCCCTTTATAAAATATCTAGATATTTTGTTAACACTATAAATACACCACAACTTCCACTAAAACCTAATTCTACGGTCAAACACATAGTGGCCGACATTTGATTTCTACAGCAAAGAAAATGGTAAGAAAATAAATCAAAAGAAATAGAAATCAAAGTCTAAAAATCTCAAATCTTGTATATTTGGATTCCTAAGAAGATTTGCCACCACATATATCCATTTGGAGGAGTTCGATCATGTTTTGGGGTCGCCCAAAATTCCAGCGAAGGTCTTTAAGCAGATAGGGTTCGAACTTTTGCGAAATACAGGAAGCTATGAATCTTTTGGAGTTTTTTTTTTGATTCAGCGTCGAAATCCAAACCTGGTGTGCATTTTTGAGGAGGTTCGACGATTGTGGAGTTCGGTGAGCTCCGGTAATGGGCTCGACGACGGGATCGGAGTTAGGAGTTCGAGTTCTGTGTTGTGTATATGGGAGGGACGAGTTTGTGGAGAGGAGTTCATGGAAGGTTCTAGCTTGGATTTTCGTGAAGTAATTTGGGTGGTTGAAGGGTTGGATGATCGGCCATGTTTGGGGATTAAGGAGCAGGCGACGGGTTATGATTTGAGGAAGAAAGGTGCGGGTTTGGGACTGGGATTATTCGAACGTGTTGGGCCGGGATAAAAGGTGAAGGCCCAAAATTAAATTCAAATTTAAAGTTTATTTTATTTTAAATAGTTCTAACTTCATAAATTCATAACTTCGTCAAACGGGGTCGAAAATCAGCGAAACAAGTTGCGTTGGGATCGTATGGACGGGAGCAACGAAATGAGACTGACTGGGAGTGAATCCGAGCTCGTTACAATTTATGGCGAAATAAATTGTCCGTCTGAATCAAAGACAATTAATCGTTTTTAACGATAACAGTCCAATGTGAGTAAAACTCACCAACTCTGAACAGTTATATTTTTATAATGTATTTTTAGAACTGTTAATCATCTGTTGATTGTTGTGTGTTGGTTGATTGATTGAACTGCTAGTCAGTTAGTGAAAATTATATATACATATATATATGTAATTATATATATATATATAAACCGTTAAATATTTATATATTTATTATGCTATCAGAATAATTTATATTGAACTGAAAGTGATGATAATCATATTGTGCAACATCTATGGATGCAGGGAGACAGGTTGGAGGAATCCGACTGGATTCCTCAATAGTTATTTTATTGTTTTTCATATATTGTTATATGATGTGATATAAAATCTGTGGGCGATTATATGTGCTTGGACGATATTGAACATCGTGATTTGATATGATTGAATACCATAACATACCGAAATGTTGATAAGGGGATTTTCAAAGTGATATTGAAAATAGAATATTTATAAAATGGGATATTTATAAATAAGAGATATTTATAAAGTGGAATATTTATGAATAAGAAATGTTTATAAATTGGAATATTTATAAATAGGAGATATTCAAAAAGGAAATAATTACAAACCATTTTCTTTTTGAATGGAAAGGCCTGTGTGGCGGGTTTGGGGATTTTCCCGATGCTCCCGTTACAAAGGAGGTTATGGAGAATTTTTCAGAGAATTTAAGGAGTTAGAATATTTCAACAATAAATTTGAAAAGGAAATATTTGTAAACCATTTACAAATATAATTGAAAAGGAAACGTTATAAAAAGGAAATCATTTTTAAAGTGTAGAACCGTTATTTAAAAGTAAATCTTTTCAAATGAATAAAACGTTGTTAAAAAGGAAATCTTTATAAAGTGAATAAAGTAAATCGAATATGGTATTCGAAAGGAGTTAAATCGAATATGGTAATCGAAGGGAGTAAATCGAATATGCTATTCAAAAGTTAGTAAAACGAATATGCTATTCGAAAGGGGTTAGTCGAGTCGAGTTAGTTGAATAAGAGTTAACTAGTTCAGTAGAGGTAACCAGTTCAGTAGAGTTAACCAGTTCAGTAGAGTTAACCAGTTCAATCGAGTTAACCAGTGAGTTAAGTAAGTCAAGTTAACCAGTGAGTTAAGTAAGTCAAGTTAACCAGTGAGTTAAGTAAGTCAAGTTAACCAGTTGAGTTAAGTAAGTCGAGTTAATCAAGATGAGTTAAATAAGTTAAGTTAATCGAATCTAGTTATTCGATAGGAGTTAATCAAGATGAGTTAAATAAGTTGAGTTAATCGAATCTAGTTACTCGAGAGGAGATTATCGAATATAGTTTATTCGAAGGAGTTATCAATTATTAGTTATTCGAAGTGAGTAGTTGAATATTGGTTATTCGAAGTGAGTTAATCGAATATTGGTTATTTGAAAAGGGGATTTATCAAATCGAATAGATTAAAGGAGTTAATCGAATATAGTTTATTCGAGTAGAGTTAGAGGAGTTATCGAATATAGTTTATTCGACAGGAGTTAAGTGAATAGTTAGATTAATCAAAGTGAATTAGTTAAGTTAAACTAAGTGAATTAGTTAAGTGAATTGGTTAAGTTAACCAAAGTGAATTTGTCGAGTTAATCAAAGTGATTAGTTCAGTTAATCGAGTTGAATTTGTCAGTCGAGTTGATAAATGGAGTTAGTCAAACCAAGTAAAACCAGTTAGAGTTAATTAATTAAGGTTGACCAGTTAGAGTTAATCAATCAGAGTTAATCAAATAGAGTTAAGTAAAATTAGAACTGATTAGAGATTATTAAATTGAATGGTTTTCTAAGTGTCTATCTGATGTTGGTTTCGGCCTTCGGGATTTATACTTAGGGAATTGTTCTCATACTAGTTCACAGTCAAGGACTGATAGTTGGTGAAGAGTAGTGATTTGTAAATAAGCAAATGGAAAACGTTTTCCAGTGTTAATAACATATATTTTCTAAACATAGAAAATAAGGCAATGTGAATATATATATATAGATATATGTTGATGATTTACCGATATAATTTCCATCTGGAAATAATATTGTTGTTTGCACACTTGTTTTTATTTGATGGTTAAATCACAGACTATCGAAGTTTTGACCATTTTAACGTTGTTAATATGGAGAGACCAGTTGGATTATTATCCAAAGAACCGCTCTGTATTGGCATAAGCGTTGCGAGTCATTTATGCCAAATATAATTGAAGACGGAGTAAAATGCAAGGGCTGTTGTATAAGTCTTAGTTAACAGTGACTAAGATGGATATACTGAATAGTGCCTTCGGTTTGTCCAGTCCCAGGACAACTTGTATGGATGAAGGTCTGACAGGGTATATCCAATGGATCGCGTAAGTTGATCCCTTCAAACGTATATACGTTGGTGGCGGAGGAATTCGTTTCTCTTAGTTGTATACCCGTTGTATCTTTGAGGAAATCAATTTGTGATTTTGCGGGTATGACGATGTGACATTTCTAAGTGAATGAAGATGGATGTCTGACAGAGTATTTCCAGACGATCACGTACATTGATTTCTCCAACCGTACGAAGAGTGGAAGCGGAGAAGGAAACTTCTTTTAGCTAACACATAATGTATTGTTGAGGACGTCAATCGGTGATTGGATGGATTTGATGATGTGGCATTTAAAGTGAATCTGATGTGAAGATAAGCGTAGTTTCTAGCCTCACATCCGGTAAATGACAGAAATCGGGCAGGTAGCATGGCTATGTAGGTCGCACCTATTAGGATGTATAATCACCTGATCTAGAGTTTCATTTATTTCTAAAAATCTATTGTTGATGCTGTCCCATTCGGGAAACGGTTGCTGATCCCAACCGTTGGTGATATACATTCGATACACTCAAGCGAAATGAGTGGTCGGTCATGTGTGGCCGGGTTGCAAGATGTTCTTGTTGAACCCAGCGTATTCCTCTCTAGAGGTACACTAGCGAAGGTGGTTCCATACCTTGTCATAGTTGGAAACCCATTATCCAATACGTGCTTGCGATTTTGATTTGTATACTATATATGTAGAACGTGAGATGAAAGCGTTTCTGCTAGATTGATATCTATTTGTGCTTAGACATTATTATAATATCAGAATGATATTTCTTGTCAAAGATGTTGGATTCTCATAAGGGAAAAACCCGTTCCGTATTCACGGCGTGGTCTTATGAGATATCATATACCTGTTTTAAACTGTTTTACTCATACCAGTCCATGACTGACCCGGAGTTTACTTTGTTGTTTTCCCTAAACTCTTGGGTGCCTAAATTTGTACGGGCAGTCAAGTAGTCGGGATTTTGCAGATAATTGAAGAACTGGAGCAAGAGGCTTCAGGATTGTATACCTATAGTTATTTCCGCTGTGTTGTAAGTGTTGTACTCTGATAATGTATTGTATACATATAATGACTTATTTCAAGGATGTGATATCTATTATATGTTATTCGTTCCGTTGTGAGATTCATGTTACTCTGATGATGTAAGTTCTTCTTTTCTTCTTCTATTCTAATTTTCTATCTTATCTATCCTCACCCTCTAATTTCTTTCATTAATTACCAGGATTTTTCGATGTTTTGGTTATCGACATCGAGCTTATGTCGATAACCAAAGTCGCCGAAAATCCGGGTCGTTACAGGGTTATACTTAGGGAATTGTTCACTTGCAAATTTACGGTTAAAGGCTGATGGAATGGAATGTGATTTTGGGTTTATCGTGAACCGTGTTTTAAACGACATTGGTTCTTTAACCCAGTTAATGACAGGATATGATTTCCCAAGTTAAACAATCATTAATACTGATTTTTGGGAAGATTAAAACCAAGTGGAGTTTTAATGCATATTTCATTAGATTGAAATGATATCCAAAGGAAGATTAAAGAATAAATTTAAAGAATTTATCTTTGATAAAATTAATGGGAACCTTTCCCAAAGTATAAGAATATTTGAATAAAGGAATATTCTGGATTAGAATGAGGCATATGTTGTGTTTTTATAGCACTTGTTTATTATATACGTGAGTTATTCAGAAAGACCAGGTTTATCCCATTATGAATAACTGATTCGACGATATGTCGAGGATGAAGAGGGTAGTTGAAGACCGGAGGTCTTCACATCGTTTGGATGATTACTGATGTCTTGATTGGGCTGTACACCAAAGACGAGGTAATAAGTGGTGATCGTCCAGACGTACTTGGAGGTCGACGGATATGTGAGGGCCTCTCCCCTGTATTTGACATATGGGGGAGGAATAAGGTGCCTCCGATTTTGTTCAGACCTAGAACGAACTTGTATATGGATGTGTGTCTGACATCGGATTTCATTCTGTGTGATTGATAGACATTGGTTGCATAGCGCGAATTTCCTGTGTGGCATGCTGAGATGCAAATAATCAAGGCTTCTGTTGAAAAGCAGACTCTTGTGGTTGATGATCAAGGCATGGCTTTATTACAGCGTAGCTTTGTGTAGCGTTAATTCGCGAGCCTCACACCCCGGTGTTGACCAGAAACGGGAAAGGACATCAGGGAGGGCATGCGTTTCCTTCTAGCTAGGAGTGGTGTCAGCGTTATACTAGCCCTGACATTTTACTTATGTGGATAATGGATTGCGAGGCGCCTCGGTTATATCGGTCATTCCGGGGCCGATAGTTTGGTTGGGATATGACCAGTTGACGCCCCATAGGGCGGGGAAACGCAGTGTTCAGGCATTTTAATCCACATCGAGTGGACCGGACCTGATGATCCAAGGGACGATGCGTTCTGTTCCTGAGGGGCGGGCTAGAGCATCTCGAAGCGGTAAGGACGATCCCTTGCCTTGGTTCACAGATGGAAATCCAACTTCCAATACGACATTTTGTGGTTTTTATTGTAGAGCCTAGTATGGCGACATAGTGGTATGGGGGCACTTATGCCGTCTATGATTGATACTTATGATTGAAATTGTTTTGACACTATACACTTATAGTTATAATAAAAGATGAAATTTCACATACCAATCATTTTTGGCTATTGTAAGGTAAAAACTCTATCCTCCGGCTTGCGTTGCATTGTGTAATGGGACATGAGTCTTATAATAGCTTCATTGTTCTTTATTTAGCATTGCCTTGTTTGTTTTATGCACTGGTTTTCTTGGGGGTAAACCCGTTCCGTGTTATACGGCGTGGTCCCTTGATTTACCGAACTTTAAAATAAAGAATATTATCTATTTTAGTTCTCACACCAGTCACATGACTGACCTAGAGTTTATTGTTTTAACCAAAAATCTGGGTGCCCCTATTTTCCATACGGGCAAGTAGTAGTTTTGGTTTTGCAGATTTATATTCATAGGATCCTGGTTTACAGTTGGAATGATATTCGGAAAGCTCTGTATCCGTATATTCCATTCAGTTGTGTTTTGTAATATTTTTCCGCTGCATTGTAATTTGTAAATCTCTGATATTTAGTAAATATGTATTATTTATTCGTACTCTGTTATATTCTTGTATTCTGATGGAATTGTTGTAATAAGCAACGAAATGTTCTTCTGTTTGTGTTCTGATTTGTCGCATTCTCAATTCAATCCGGGATTTCCTTTACGGGGAAGTTCGGGTCATCTCATTTGGTATCAGAACTCTGGTTTACAGAGCTCGAGAACAAAACACATTAGAACCATAGGAAAGAATTCATCAAAAATTGGATTAGTAATATCCATTAAGAATGACTCGTTAGAGATGGGATTAGTAGTATCCTAGAACGAGTGTGAAGAGTATTTTTTTTAAAAATGAAAACAAATATTGTTTTGAAAATTTAAACCTTATTCAACGTATTTGAATATTTATTTGTATTGAATTTGGACAATCCAATA
The DNA here is from genome assembly GCA_030737875.1 of Allium sativum. NCBI lineage: Eukaryota > Viridiplantae > Streptophyta > Magnoliopsida > Asparagales > Amaryllidaceae > Allium > Allium sativum. The sequence continues at coordinate 199,373,433 of CM060909.1, read as the reverse complement.
TATAAAGATTTTGCATATACGCCTTGCAAACGTGTATTCGAAGTTTTAATGTACTAGATAAATATAGAATCACACTCTAGTCGCCCGGAGATGATACTGATGATAGCACGTGCATCATCAGTATTTATGTTCGAGTTTCGATAGTGAGATATCTATATATTTCCAATTGACTGGTGTGAGAACCAAAATATAGTTAGAATATATTGTTGTGAATTGGCATCAAAAACATGATTTTTGTGCATATAATTTTTTTTATGAATTTGAAATGTTAATCAACCAATTGAATGCTGATTGTGTTGTTTGATTATTGTTTAGATTAATTAGAATTTGAAACCACTAAGCCAAATTGTATCAAAGTTTGAACTGTATTGAAAATTTATCGCATTTGCATACATGTACATGTATATACATTGAACAGGTCATAGCAAGGAGGCTAGAGAAGAGGAATAACATTGTTTGCCTGACAAATAGGTACATGTTTATTGTACTTCTTAGGGTTTCGATGATTTTATGAGCCGATTAGCTAGCCGCTTGGTTGTTTCTTTTTCTTTTTAGATTGGAGAGGCATGTGTGGCGGTTTGGGGATTTTCCCAGTGCTCCCGTACAGGGGAGGTTATGGCGATTTTTTTTGAAAACTTAGGGTGTTAGCCAAATTTTTGAAAAATTTGAAAAGTTCTTAGAAACTTAAAAGTTGAAGAACTTAAGCCATAAAGAAAATAATGAAAGTTGAGTTGGTTTGTAAAATAACTTTCATCTTCGTTCCCTTTCTAGGATGAAAAGATTTTAAGTGGCGAAGATTGTAACAACCCGGAAAATCCGAACCAATTTAAATTTTTTATTTTGGCAATTTTAATGAATTCTGAATATTTAAAATGAATTATTTTAAATAATAACGACAAGAAATTTATTTTGAATAGAATTAGAACATATATATTTATTTTAATCAACGTTAGAATATAAATAATTTATTTTAATTATAAAAGGAATTGAAAATGGCGCGGTAGTTTGAAAATTTGATTTCAAATTTCAAATTTCAAATGAATGTACAGAATTCAAAATAAACCGGATTTTAGCAAAACCAAAAATATTAGAATCTATTTGAGAATATCTTTCCAATGAATCTGAAAAATCAAAATTTCATAGCGGGGATAAAAAGTTATGCCCAATTGAAATTTCAGAATAGTCGTTACGGAATTTTGGCCCTTAAAAATGAAAATTTTGCAAACGACCTCCGTTTTCGACGAAACCACTTTTGTTAGATCCAGGATGTCAAATTATTGCTAAATTCCAAAATTCATGATTTTTGGGTTAATATGTGAGCGTGGCGAAGTAAAACGTGTTTTAATAGTTTCAGTCAATTTGGATCGACCAGAAAATGGCCATTTTACGAACGGTCTCCAAATTTGACAAAATTTGATTTTTTAGAACTATATCGTCAATACGAAGCTAGAAAATATTATTTGGGAATTTTTAGAGTTAGTATGTGGCCTTGGTAAATCGAAATGTGCGTTCAAATTCAATATACATTGATTTATATTTCAGTTTGAATGGAAACTTATCGTAACAGCCGAATTGGGTTACGAAACATGACCCATTGTGTTCGGAATGGGGGTAATTAGCTGGTGATGATAGTCAGTGGGTTCAATTTTGAGTTCAAAAGAAAAAGTTACTTTTTGGGTATAAAATAAAATAAATTATAATAATTGGTCAAACCCCCCATGCTCTCACTCTCCCCTCACAATCTTCTTTCCATCAGTTTTAAAAATAAAAGGAAAAAAATCTCGCTGCCAGCCCTTGGGGCCGCCGCCCCCACCCAGTCCATCGCCGATCGATGGCGCGCCCTCCCCCTTCTCCGATCCTTCCCCTCCAACCTCCCCTCTCTCTCCCCACGCCCATTCGCGAACCCCGAGCCCACAGCACTCCATATCCGCCGGAAACCGCACCTGAGCACCACTTGGCCCCACACCCCGACTAGCCGCCACCGCCCTCATGCAGGACCCCACCACCACGCCACGACGCAGCAGCGCTGCCTCCCCCTCTCCTCCACCCAGCGAAAAAAATGTGCTTCCTTATTTATTTACATCCCCTTTTATTTTCAGTTTTAATTCATGTATATGTATTGTTTTAAAAAAACTGAATTATTATTTGAAAAGCATAGAAAAGAAATGATCTTTATTATAGAAAAGAAATGATTTCTATGTTATGAAAAGATTTGATTTTGAAAAGAATAAAGATTTGATTTTTTTTATATATGAAAATCTATATAAAAATTGGATTTTTATATACGTGAACATCGATTGGATAAAAACAAGATTTTTATATTATAGAGGATAAAAATATGATTTTTATATTATAGAGACAATTAAAATATGATTTTTATTTATATAGATAATAAAAAGATGATTTTTATATTATAGGGATAATAAAAATATGATTTTTATAATATGAATAACGATATGAAAATATTATTTTTAGTTAGATAAAAATATAAATTTTATCGTATGTATGTAATAATATAAAGATTCGTTTTTTAGATATGTAGAATGGCGATAAAAATATAATTTTATCTTGTAGGAAGAATTATAAATATGAGATTTTTATAAATAAAAATACGATTTTTATAATGTTTTCATTATGATAAAGATACGATCTTTATATGGATATCGTTAAGATAAAAATTCGATTTTTATTATATATGAAGCAAAATAAAAATTCGATCTTTATATAAGAAGTAGAAATATAAAAATATAATTTCTATATAGAAAGAAGCGTTGTAAAAATATATGAAGTAGAAATAAAAATATGATTTTTATTTATTGGAATGAAGCGATAAAAATGTGATTTTTATATATAAACAGCGGGAAAAGGTCGCATTGTAATTTTTGGCTTATCCAAACCGTTCAGAAATAGATAATGGAGGAGTGGATCCCAAAGGTGAGAACTTCTCAGTTTATTTTATTTTCTAGTTAAAATATATACTAGGATGCAGACGGTGCTTAGCAGCACCCGACACCCGTCGTCCACAGACCATGGACAACTTGTTTGTTTGTTTGATTTTGTTGTGAAAGTTGGTTGTGTGATGTGGAATGGAATAAAATATTTTATAGTTAAAAATATAATTTTTAATGTGTATATGAATAAAATAAATACTCATAAACAAATTGGATGATTTGTTTATGTACACACATTTGACTGATATTGATTGGGACGATAAATTCTACACATCGCCCAACTGCACAAATAAAATTCATTATTTGTTGATTGAAACCCCACACGGGTATTGGGATGATATATAACATACAATAGTCCCAATAATTAGCCGTATATCGATTGATTGATTGACAGGCTGTGTAAGCGTTAAATATTTACGTTTGATTCTTATGTAGTGTAGAATGCACTCTGGATGATGGTTGACAGTGTTTGATTGTTGTTGTATACATGTGTGTATGAAATCCATATAAATCAAATTGTATTGTAATTAACTATGTCTGATTCCTGTTCAGAAAGAATGAATATTTTAAAATAACGAATATTTTAAAATAAGGACATCTAGAGATTTGACAAAAAACAATGGTCTCTAATGTGACCTCCTGTCACTTCATGCACCCCCTATCCCTCCCCATACCCCTGCCAAACCTCCCACTTCTGACATAGCCATTACCCCTGCCATCCCCTGTCACTTTGCTGCTCAAACCTCACATCCACTTCAACCAAATCCGCCTCCAATCTTGCCTGATCCTATTTCCTCTCCTCCACCCCCCGTTCCTCCTCCCTAAGAACGCAGGATCCTTCACTCCTGTTCATTTTGAAGTTAACTACAAAGGAAAATCTATTCCTCCACCTAGTGTTGTGTTGGATGAAGGAATTAAAGCTTGGAATGATTGTCTTGTTGGGTCGTTTTTAGCAGGTAATGTTAACTTCATGGCTGTAAAGCAACATTTGGATAGAGTGTGGAAACTCAAAGGCGATTATGAATTGTTTTATGATAAACAAAATTACCTTTTCAAGTTTGTTAATCATGAAGACAAACTAAATGTGCTCCGTAGGGATCCAATGTTTATTAGAGGGCAAATGTTCATAATATCAAAGTGGAGTCCTTCTCTTTCTTCTGCTCAAGCTGCAGTGAAATCAGTCCCCATCTGGATCCACTTTTACAGAATTCCTATGATGTATTGGTCACTATTGGGGATTAACTGGATATCTTGTCACATAGGAAAAGTGTTGTATTATGACGAGAATACTGAGAAAATGAAATAGTTTGAATATGCAAAATGCTTGGTTTAGATAAGCCCTGAGAGTGAACTACCTGATTTCTTGGTGTTGGGTGATGAAACATGTCATGATGTTTAAGTAGAGTATTCATGGATACCGTTAATTTGTAAATATTGCAAGATATTTGGCCATGATGCTAATCACTGTGAAAAACACAAGAATGAATTAGTAGTTGAGGAAAGTGAAAAGGTGACAATCAAAGTGATTAATAGTGAAGAGGTACAACATGAAAAAGGAATACAAGGAAATAGTATTAATGAATTGAATGGATTTAAATTGGTTCATAGAAAGAAGTATAGAAATAGCAACAAGTATTGGAGGAGGGTTCAAAATGATAAGGATTCAGTAGTAGGTAAGGATAATGGTATTTCAAACGTGACAATAGAAAATGTACCTGATGTTGGATTGCAAAATGTTGTTCTTCCAATATCTAATCAATCTGAAGTCAACTGTATCAATACCCTTGTTTAAAATCCAATGCAAAATCCCAATGATATCATACCTTCTCACTCGATTACAGTGAACCCTAATTCTGTGTTGACTTCATCTCATCCCATCAACCCTGGCTATGATACCATGCAATGCAACACATTAAATGCTTCTCAACATGCCACAATTCAGGTGTATAACCCTTTTGATGCCATTGGTTCTTGCCCTGATCCTCTATCTACTGAATCACCTCTTATTGACTCTTCCACTAGTTCAAATCCTGTTATAGTTGTGCATGGTGCATCAGCAGGCATGCACACTTCCTCTTCTCTCAACACTTCTTCTCCTCTATCTATTCCCTCTTCTTCTCTTTCTCCTTACAACTCCCTCTCTTTGCCTAATCATATTTTTGAGGATATTAATGACTCTACTTCTCCTGTAAACTTTACTTTTCTAACCAGGCATTATCTATTCCTAAAGTTTCCAAACCTCCTATCTTTCCCCTACCCAGAAATAGAGTGGTTAAAAAAGTGAAAGGAAAAAGAATTGAAAAGTCCCCAGTTGATTTTGATAAATCTCTTGAACTTTCCATTGACCAATCGATGTTAAATTTGCCTTCTCAACAAATTCCTCCATCTTCTTCGTCTGGTGTTAAAACCAGATCATCCTCCTAATCTTTATCTTTATGATAGACAAGATAGCTTTCTGGAACATCAGGGGTGCAAATCCCCTTGCAAAACAATTGGAGCTTTCTAATTTCATCTCTACCTTTAATATTCATATGATTGCTATAGCTGAAACTAAGCTTAACCATATCACTACTTCTAAAGCCATTTCCAATATTCGTCCTTCATGGCAATCTATTCACAATTTAGCCCAAGCACCTTTTGGTAGGTTGCTTATCTTATGGAATTCAAATTCTTTCCTTCTCACTCCCATTGTTGTTCATAGGCAATTCATCCACTCAAAAATCACCCACATTCCCTCAAACACTTCTTTCCTCTTAACTTTTGTTTATGCTGACAATAGTGTTGCTTCAAGGCAGACTTTTCTTGACATTCTACCCACTCTTCACCAATCTGCATGTCCATGGGTTTGTCTTGGTGACTTCAATTGTATGCAATTATCTTCTGATAAGAAAGGTGGTACTCCATTAACTTACAGGCAGACAAGGCCATTAAACAATGCTATATATGACTCTACACTTCTTCCCATTCAATCTACTGGTGAAGAATTCACTTGGAACAACTCTTCAAGGTCTGGAATTAGAACATTATGTAAACTAGACAGATCCTATCAGAACTTCATTGCTGTTTCAACATGGCCTACCTTAAGTACCTTCGTTCCTCCTCCATCCCTCTCTGACCACTCCCCTATGGTGCTTGACTGGGGCAGGAGTTTCTATAGAAACCATTCCTCATTTTCATTTTTTATTACTTGGGTTGATAACTCAAATTTTCTTCCTTTGGTTGTTGAAATCTGGAAAGTTAGATTTAATTGGTAACCCCATGTTTGTTTTGCAGGAAAAATTAAAGCACCTTAAAGGAATTTTACGTATTTGGGCAAAATAAAATTATGGTAATGGAGTAAGTAAATCTTCATCGATCAGAGAAAGATTATTTCAGGTTCAAAGAAATATTTTTCAATGTCAAAATGCTGAAAACATGGTACTTGTTACTACTCAAGAACACTCTCTTTCAACTGAACTATCGAAGACCCTCATTTCCGAAGCTGATATGGCTAAGCAGAAGCTAAAGACCAAATGGAATTTATATGGTGATAAAAACACATCCACCTTTCATAACTCCTTGAAGATTCACCACAACTCAGTCAATGTATCTACTATTCGTGACATGGATGGACTTCTTGTTGATGATCCAACTTCAGTGAATGATGCTTTTCTTAAATTTTTCACTTCTATCTTGGGCAAATATGATGGTGATCCAATTCGGCTTGAAGATTTTTCTCATGTTAATCTTCCAGGTATATCTGATGAAATGAAACTTTCTATAATAAAGGAAATTACTTCTGATGACATTAAACAATTCGTTTTCTCGATGAAATCCGCTAGTTCTCCTGGTCCTGATGGTTTTAATGCATTCTTTTTCAAAGTGTGTTGGCATATAGTTGGTGAAGATGTAGTTAAGGCCATTAAAAACTTTTACCTTCATAGAAAAATGTTAGGCGGGATTAACTCTACCATGCTTGCTATTATTCCAAAAGATAAAATGCCTTCTAATGTAACTCAATTTAGGCCCATTGGATGTTGCAATGTCGTCTACAAATGCATTGCAAAAATTTTGGCTGAGAGAATGAAATTTGCTTTGACAAATGTTATCTCCCCCAATCAAAGTGCCTTCCTTCCTAATCGTGATATTGCTGATAATATCCATCTTGCCACTGAATTATTAACGGGTTACAGCCGTTCCACCATCTCCCCTAGAACTATTTTAAAACTTGATATACAGAAAGCTTACGATACTGTTCGTTGGGATTCAGTTATTTATATACTGTTCAAAATGAACTTTCCAATTCTGTTCTTATGCTGGATTTATTCATGTACTTTGACCGTCAGTATATCATTGAGTTTAAATGGATCGACTTTTGGATTATTCAAGGCTAAGAGGGTTTTGAGGCAAGGGGATCTGATATCTCCATACATTTTTGTATGTGTTATGGAGCTTTTCACTGAAATATCCAATATAGCAATGATTAACAAAAAGATTGACTATCATCCCTACTGCAAAACGTCACATATTTCATCTCTTCTTTTTGCTGATGATCTTTTGTTTTTCACTAAGCCCAATGTAAAATCTATTATGGGTATTTTGGATGTTCTACATGATTTCACAATGTTGTCTGGCCTCACAATTAATAAAAGTAAATCAAAGATTCGATGCACTGGGGTTTCAGATCAGATGAAGGGGATAATAAATAACATTTCTGGCTTATGTCAAATGGATGATGGAGAGATCTATCTTGGTGCTCCCCTATGTACTTCCAGATTAAATGCTGCTCAGTGTTTGCCTATGGTTGAAGGTATCATTTCTAAAATTTCTTCCTGGCCGGTTTCAAAGTTCTCTCTTGCAGGAATATTAGTTATTGTAAAATCTATTGCTATAGGCATGATCATATATTATGCTAGGCTGTTCATTTTGCCAGTTAAGATTATTGATATGATAAATTCGGCTTTAAACCATTTTTTTGTGGCATGGTAACCCTTTCTCTAAAAAGCTTGTCCCTATTTCTTTTAAGAAAGTGTGTTGCTCTATTAAAAGTGGAGGACTTGGAGTATTGAACTTGAAGAAATGGAACAGAGCTTCCTTATCATCTCGTATTGATAAGCTTTATAGATTTGATTATAACCTATGGGCTTCTTGGTGTAGATCTTACCATATTAAGGATCAAAATTTCTGGACTCTAGTGCCAAATGCAAACTGCTGTTGGCTATGGAGGAATCTGCTCAAATATAGAATACAATTTCTACCCTTATTCCAAGTTGGTATGAAATTCCCTCATGAAATTTCTTTTTGGAATGATCCCTAGCGTGCAGAAGGTAAAATTTTATCTCATGTAATAGATTATGAAAACCGTAGGTTGACTGGTATTTCTGAAAGAGCTTCTCTTCATAGTCAATGCGTAAATGGGGTTATTTCCTTACCTTATTGCAGTTCTTCACTTGTGAGGAATATATGGTCTTCAGTTCGAATATGTGATATTCTGCCTACCAATTGTTTTAGTCAGTGGAATGAAATGGAGCACTCCATTAGAATGGTTTATGAAAACTTGTCTATGAATGAGTACACTTTTGCATGGCACTCCAAAGTGTGGTCATCAACTTCTTCTCAAAAAGAAAACATTTTTTCATGGCAAATATTGATGAATGCAGTGCATCTTAAGAGTAAGTTGAAGCAAATCTCTATAATTGACGATGATCCGTGCTTACTGTGTGGAACTAATGCTGAAACTATTCCTATTCTATTTTTTGAATGTGAATACTCTCGTCATGTTTGGTCACAAACTCTCTTGCATTATGGCTTGCATGTTCCAGTTGTTAAATCGTGTGAAGAATGGTTCATAATTTTCAAAGCCATGAGGTGGAAGAATTCTAGATCGATCCTTATACTGAAATTATTCAAGAAAGCTCTATATCTATTGTGGATGGAGAGGAACGCTAGGGTGTTTAGTGGTGTATCTACCCCTAAACACATAATGGTCCTGTCTATTATTAGATGTATTTCTTGATGTTTTGTTTGTGATTGTAATTGTGTTTGTAATTGTGCTTGTGTTTAAATAAAGATGGTAGGGGACATTTAACCTCGCTTGCTATGCAAAAAATATATTTTAAAATAATATTCAGTAAAAGATCAAAATTTGACATTGATGTCTGATTTGGGATGGACACGAATATATTTAAATATATATAAAGTCGTGTTGATTAGATTAACACCATTTTGACGTGAACGATATTTATATCGATTTTATTCATTTTTATAATGAATATCGAAAAGAAATTGATTTCAAAATCTAATGTTTTGAAAATACAATCATTTATATATCAATGATATGGAATATTCAAACTTAATTTGAAATTGAATATGAAGTTGAAATTGTTTTGAAAATGAATTTAAAACAATTTGTAAAATACGTTTTAAATGGAAATCGATGAAATATATATTATATGTATAATATAATGGCGTGAATAGAATGCGTCGCGCTGCGGCAGTTCGCGAACTTCTACCATTGACTTCGAATGAACATTACGGGAGATCTGATCGTCGGATTCTCTTAAAACCGGAACCGTTGGGTTCGTATCGAAAAGAGATTTCTAACGAATATTAAAGATTTAAAATCTAACGGTTGGATTTGGAATCATGTCCAAATCAAATTTGGAAAAGGTCGCTGTAAGTGTAGTTCGATGGCAATTTATGGAAATTGACTGTATGGGCCTTGATAAAATTATTAAAAATATCAATAATTAGTGTAAAATTATAAGAAATGATTTGGAAAGAATTAGGATGAAAAATCCCATATTTGAAAAGATAAAAATATATTTTTATCGAAATGAATTAGTTATGAACTAGAATTATATTCCAAATATTTTTAAAATAAATAAATTGATTTGAAATGGTTTTAAAAATAACCAGAATTTTCAATATATAAATTGGAAATGGATTTGAATCGAAATTGTCTTCGGAATATTTCAATGTTGGATTTCGTGATTATACAGATATTGTTATGGAAATTTGAAAGGTATATATATATATCGTTATTTCCAATACGATATTTGTTGGTTGTAGAATTTGATATTGAATATAAGCCGATATATTTTCTATTCAGAGCCTTGTATTTAATATCAAATTGGATTTTGGGTTTGTCGTGAATGGTATCTTTAATAATATTGTTCTTAAACCCAACGGAGTTAAGAAAATTAGAAACTGACTGGAGATTAGTTAAGTTGAATGGTTTCCTGGGTATTGATCTGATGTTGGTTTCGGCCTTCGGGGTTAACACTTAGGAAATTGTTCTCTTACTAATTTACGGTTAGAGACTGATGGAATGTGAATTGGGTTTGTTGTGAACTGCGTTTTAACGACATTCGTTCTTTAACCTGATTTACAGTGAAATGAGATTTGGAATTGCTAAATCTTTTGTTAAGATTTAAAGGAGATTATTCAAAGTAAAGTTTTCCCATTTAACATATTAAATTGGAATTGAATGGAATTCGATTTGGTAATAATCGAAGTAAGCTTCTGTAGAGAAAGACGGTTAATATATATGGAATTTAAAAGACCTTGTCATTATTCCATTGATATTATCGGTTGGATATGGAAGTTTATATTGATTATATTTATATCAATTTGTTTTCCATGAAGATTCCATTATTAATGGAGTGTGATTTGGGGCTTGTCGTGAATGGTGTCTTCATTAACACTGTTCTTGAACCCAGTTGAGAAAAGGTTAAATCTTTTTATTTAGATTTAATGAAGTATACCAATTAATTGATATTTAATTGGAATGGATTGAAATTGTTCTTTTGGGTTTATTTTGAACGGTGTTTTAAATAACAGTTGTTCTTTAACCCAATTAACAACGGAATAAGATTTTGGGTTGTCGTGAATGGTATCTTTAGTAATACTGTTCTTAGACCTAATGGAGTTAAGAAAATCAGAAACTAACTAGAGATTAGTTGAATGGTTTCCTGGGTATTGATCTAATGTTGGTTTCGGCCTTCGGGGTTAATACTTAGGGAATTGTTCACTTGCAAATTTACGGTTAAAGGCTGATGGAATGGAATGTGATTTTGGGTTTATCGTGAACCGTGTTTTAAATGACATTGATTCTTTAACCCAGTTAAAGACAAGATATGATTTCCCAAGTTAAATAATCATTAATATTGATTTTTGGGAAGATTAAAACCAAGTAGAGTTTTAATGCATCTTCAATTAGATTGAAATGATATCCAAAGGAAGATTGAAGAATAAATTTAAAGAATTTATCTTTGATAAAATTAATGGGAACCTTTTCCAAAGTATAAGAATATTTGAATAAAGGAATATTCTGGATTGGAATGAGGCGTATGTTGTGTTTTTATAGCACTTGTTTATTGTATATGCTAGTTATTCAGAAAGACCGGGTTTATCCCATTCTGAATAACTGATTCGACGATATGTCGAGGATGAAGACAGTGGTTAAAGACCGGAGGTCTTCACATCGTTTGGATGATTACTGATGTCTTGATTGGGCTGTACACCCAAGACAAGGTAATAAGTGGTGATCGTCTAGATGTACTTGGAGATCAACGGATATGCGAAGGCCTCTCCCCTGTATTGGACATATGGGGGAGGAATAAGGTGCCTCCGGTTTTGTTCAGACCCAGAACAAACTTGTAAACGGATGTGTGTCTGACATCGAATTTCATTCTGTGTGATTGATAGACATCGATTGCATAACGTGAATTGCCTGTGTGGCACGCTGAGATGCAAATAATCAAGGCTTCGGTTGAAAAGCAGACTCTTGTGGTTGATGATCAAAGCAAGGCTTTAATACAGCGTAGCTTTGTGTAGCCTTAATTCGTGAGCCTCACACCCCGATGTGAACCAGAAACGGGAGAGGACATCAGGGAGGGCATGCATTTCCTTCTAGCTAGGAGTGGTGTCAACGTTTTACTAGCCCTGACAATTTACTTATGTGGATGATGGATTGCGAGGCGCCTCGGTTATATCGGTCGTTCTGGGGCCGATAGTTTGGTTGGGATATGACCAGTTGATGCCCATAGGGCGGGGAAACGCAGTGTTCAGGCATTTTAATCCACATCGAGTGGACCGGCCCTGACGATCCAAGGGACGATGCGTTCTATTCCTGAGGGGCGGGCTAGAGCGTCTCAAAGCGGTAAGGACGATCCCTTGCCTTGGTTCACAGATGGAAATTCATCTTCCAATACGACATTTTGCGGTTTTGATTGTAGAGCCTAGTATGGCGACATAGTGGTATGGGGCACTTTGCCGTCTATGATTGATACTTATGATTGAAATTGTTTTGACACTATACACTTATAGTAATAATAAAAGATGAAATTTCACGTACCAATCATTTTTTGCTATTGTAAGGTGAAAACTCTATCCTTCGGCTTGTGTTGCATTGTGTGATGGGACCAGAGTCTTATAATAGCTTCCTTGTTCTTTATTTAGCATTGCGTTGTTTGTTTTATGCACTGGTTTTCTAGGGGGTAAACCCGTTCCGTTTTATATGGCGTGGTCCATTGATTTACCGAACTTTAAAATAAATAATAATAATTGTTTTAGTTCTCACACCAGTCACATGACTGACCTAGAGTTTATTGTTTTAACCTAAATTGTGGGTGCCCCTATTTTCCACATGGGCATCCAGTAGTTTTGGTTTTGTGGATTTATATTCAAACGATCCTAGTTTACCGCTGGAATGATATTCAGAAAGCTCTGTATCCGTATATTCCTTTCAGTTGTATTTTGTAATATTTTTCCACTGCATTGTAATTTGTAAATCTCTGATATTTATTAAATGTGTATTATTTATTCATACTCTGTTATATTCTTGTATTCTGATGGAATTGTTGTAATAAGCAATGAAATGTTCTTCTGTTTTTGTTCTGATTTGTCGTGTTCTAAATTCAATCCGAACTTTACTTTACGGGGAAGTTCGGGTCGTATTAGATTAGGAAGAACCATCTACAACAATATATGAAGAATTCCCAAGATGCAAATCCTTATGTAACTCCCTAGGGGCAAGGGGTATCAAATTGCCAATCCGGTCCAAGCAACGTAGCTTCTACTCAAACTAATCCAAGGTTGATAATCAACTAACGGCTGTTGATGATGATCTAATATCTACGGCTCAGAATAAGCGATCACTATCGCCTTTACTTTACTTCTTGCATTACTTTACTCATTTCTATGTTCTACTATCTTCTAAAAAGTCTATAACGGTTTACATGCGCTGTACCGAACAATAACTATACGAATGAAATATCACCTGCTTGTATAAATCTCTGAATTGCAAATTTTCTTTAATATAAAATTTTATAACAGATGATTTCTCATTGCAGGCTATCCAATGAGCATTTGCTTCCTTAAAATACGACCAAATAAGACTACCCCGATAATACCAACTCAACGGTAGATCAAGAAAGTCCCAATGAATCAAATGGAAGATAGAGCAGCAAGCGGCCACGGATCTAAAACCTCATCACCCAAAGGTTATAGGAATCCGTAAGCATGAAACAAAGCGCGGGAGCTCGCTTACGCGAGGTGAAGCGTGGGAGTTCGTAAGCGTGGAGCGACGCAGCCTTCACCCAACGGTTCGCGGGAATCCGTAAGCGCGAAACGTAGCGCGGGAGCTCACTTATGCAAGACGAAGCATAGGAGTTCGTAAGCGCGGAGCGATGCAGCCTTCACTCAACGGTTCGCGGGAATCCGTAAGCGCGAAACGAAGCGCAGAAGCTTGCTTATGTGAGATGAAGCATGGGAGTTCATAAGCGTGGAGCGATGCAACCTTCACCCAATGGTTCGCGGGAATCTATAAGCACGAAACGAAGCACGGGATCTCGCTTACGCGAGACGAAGCGTGGGAGTTCGTAAGCGCAGAGCGATACAGCCTTCACCCAATGGTTCACGAGAATCTGTAAGCGCAAAACAAAGCGCAGAGCTCGCTTATGCGAGACGAAGCATGGGAGCTCGTAAGCGCGGAGCGATGCAGCCTTCACCCAACAGTTCATGGGAATCCGTAAGCGCGAAATGAAGCGCGGGAGCTCACTTACGCAAGACGAAGTGTGGTAGTTTGTAAGCACGGAGCGATACATCCTTCACCTAATGGTCCGCTGGAATCCGTAAGCGCAAAACGAAGCACGGGAGCTCGTTACGCGAGATGAAGCAAGGGAGTTCGTAAGCGCGGAGCGATGCAGCCTTCACCCAACGGTTCGCGGGAATCCCTAAGCGCGAAATGAAGTTCGGGAGCTCGCTTACCCGAGACGAAGCATGGGAGTTAGTAAGCGCGGAGCAATGCAGCCTTCACCCAACGGTTCGCGGGAATCCCTAAGCGCGAAACGAAGAGCGGGAGCTCGCTTACGGGAGACGAAGTGTGGGAGTTCGTAAGTGCAGAGAGATGCAGCCTTCACCCAACGGTTCGCGGGAATCCGTAAGCGTGAAACGAAGCGTGGGAGCTCGGTTACCCGAGATGAAGCGTGGGAGTTCGTGAGCGTGAAGCGATGCAGCCTTCACCCAACGGTTCATGGGAATCCGTAAGCACGAAACGAAGCATGGGTGTTCACTATGAGTGAAACGAAACGTGGGAGTTTATGGTGCAAAGCGACGCAACCTCACCAAAGAATCATTGGAATTCGCAATGCGAAACGCTACGACGACCAAGAATCCTTTCTATAGAGAGAAATCAATAGTGCTCAACGAACTCTATAATGTTGATTCAGTCAACAAGAGAAGACAAACATTGGATTATAATGGCCTCTCCAAGGCACAGGGCATCCAATGGAATCTCCAATATCAGAACTGATCGACAAAGCAAATAAACGGTGAGCCATAAAAGTCTTTCCCGCAAGTGAAGACTAATAATGACCTCCAGGCTGGAGGCACAAATAATTCAAGGATTCTTAGAGAGGAGGCGAAAAGGAAATCAAAGATACGTATTTCTCAAAAATGAAATATCGTGTACCATCATAAGGTCATTAAAACAGTAACGCTTGAAATCCGCAGTCGAGTTTAGTTGATTAGTTGACTTTAAGCATTAATGTGAATCTGAATTAGAATATCGTGTTTGTACAAATAAATCATCGGATAAGATAGTCCTGTACAAACACCTTGTTCAAATTCAAAATAAAAATTCGCTATAAGATATTTTTCGAATGATTAAACTAATCCACAATCGACATGGATGGTTGATGGTGAAGTATAAGTCCAAAATCGTGCAAGTACTTGTTTTAATTAAAAAACAGGTGGCATAAAGCATGTAAGCCCAATCATCTTGAACTTGAGATACTCAGAGACAATGGGTCACATAGACATGCTCATCGACTCAGGACGTTCAAGCGACCTAAGGACTCAGGTCGTCCAATGACTCGACTCGAAGCTTAGGTCGCCACAACGACCCGAGAGCTTGGCGCGTACAACGATCCAAAATCCTAGGTCGTCAAAATGACCCAAAAGCCCAATGATTTAAAAACCGGATGATGCATTGACATTAAGATGCGTATCACCGTCAAATCATGAAGCGCTTCATGCCCTAATGTAATAACAAACGACGAAAAACTAAGATGAAATTTTGCCAAATCATTAGTAGTGCAGAAGTACACTAAAATTTATGATACCAGATCAAATAGCATGAAGGTGTGAAAAAATCTAGATTATAGTCTATTCTATAGGATTAATCAAGGAAATGCTCACCTGCTATAATGTTCGTTTCGAAGCCCGCTTTTTTCACAAGCGAAAAATACATGCTTTGAGGGGAAAATGTTAACCCTGTTATTAAAACGCTGTTCAGAACAAAGAAGTACTAATGAACGGTGACATACTGCTACAAAAATAAATGCACAGAAGCCAAAACATGGACCAGATCATGAATCAATATTTGGGTCGTTTCGCAATCTTTAGCTCGTTCATGATGTCAGGGTTCGACCCAACAAGTTTGTACTAGCGACTTGAGATAGGTCGTGGCATCCTTAGCTCGCGGACTGTTCAAAGTCCTTAGGTCGTGCTTGACATTCATAGATCATCAATATTGCTTATATGAACCAAAAATCAACACTGTGAAGATCGAGTCCATTTGTATTGTATAACATGAATCCTGAACCAATGCTTAAGTGAATCAGTTCATTCTACACTAGGGAAAATTATAGTTTTTGTTGCATTTATGGTAACACAAGTTATACAGCATGAAGTATATAGCATGGAAGGACCACCTATTTCAACATGTATTCGTAAGTCGTATAAGTGACGATTGGCTCGTTGTGAGGCTCCATACTAATTCATGCCAGGTCGTTAACAGACCAAAAGTTAGCTCGTTGAAATGTTGCTTAGGTCGTCCTTCATGTGATGGGTCGTGGCACCTTTTCTCAGGCCGTTAATCAAGTGTTAGACCGTAGCATGCATTCATTTGGTCGTTAACCACTAGTAACAATTAGACCGTGAACAAATCCCCATATTACTACAACTATATGCAGTCAAAGTGTTCAAGCAATCATAGGTTGTTCATGGTGCATGAACAATATAACTTGCGTGATACCTGTAACAAGAGGAAAAAGCCTGGATCGCCAATGTTATGAATATCGAAGCATATATTGCCTTATTTGAAGGAAAAATGGCACACATCAAAATGGACATGTGGTGAGCTCAAGACTAAGGCAACTTAGATTATCCATATGTTTAACAGATCATGTGAAGATATGCCCACACATATGGGCTCTAGAAGGCTCCATGTGAGTCAAGCAAAAGAAGACAACTTGGATTGATCATGGAAGTCGTCTGCCACATGTTAGGCCGTATGCCACTTTTATATGCATCAAGTCATTCACACCACAAAGTACCTTTAGGTCATGGTATGCATTTGGACCGTGACTATCATACTAGCTCATTAACACACTAGGTCATTGCCGATTCAACAAGCTTTTCGTCATCTTTAGGTCATTGCCAGTTTAAATCATGAGCATTCTTTAGCTCGTTCCAGTAGAACATGCATGGGTCACGAAAGTATGATACCCAGCTGGATGAATTGATTCACATGAAAGGAATTATAGGACCACATTCTTTTAGGTCGTTCCATATCCGTAGATTTTTAGAACGTGTGGCGCAAATATGACAACAATGGGATGTTTTGGACCGTAAGCTGGGTATTGTTTGGGTCATTCAGGTAAAATAAGGTCTGTTTATCTTTTAGATCACGAGAAACAGTTGTACATGTTTGGACCACAAACTTATTTACAGCTCCGCCATTACCTCTCAACTCCCACTATAAATACCTCATACCGTACACATTAGGATGGGGCAATTTCATTTCTACCACGAAGTGCCGCCAAATTTAAAGCTCTCCTCCTACTTCATTAATGGTTTCCAAGGATCAAACAACTTATCTCCAACATCATATGGATAAAATCTCATTCAAGCTACATTAGGAATCTCTCCAAGATAAATCAAGTGATCTCTAATCTTCTCCGATCCACTCTAAATTCGGATCTAACACAAAATGCCTATCAAATCATGGAAGAGCATCAAAGCACCTAAGTGATTGAAGATTCATACATCCACCATCACAAAGCTAGAGATCTCTCCAATTCCTTTGTCGATCCAAGTGTAATTTAGATCCTAGAATGACAAAAAAGCGATAAGTGAATGTAAAAAGAGAATTCATGTATGATGTAAAGCAAAATACCCTAATGAGAATTGATTGGAAAGTGGACGTAGATTCATTTTGGATCGAACCACTATAAAAATTTAATTGTCTTTATTTTATGCTCTTTATTTTGTGATTACGTGGTTCCATATGCTAATCTAACCATTTGGTGAAGTGTTTACATAACACCTTTGGTGTTGAAATCGAATTTCGATTTTAAAGAAATTGCATATACCATAATGGAAAATTAAAATATTACAGACTCATTGATTTTTCAGTCCAACCATATTTCTACTATAATAGGAAAAAGCTTGTATCCAATGTGTATTACTGATCGGCATAAGACTAACGACCATAAAGTTATTCATATAAAAATAAAATGTGATATTTCCTCCAGCTAATAAAATATCAATTGATTGTACAATATCATAAAATCTAAATTCATTTACTTCCACCTATTGTTAAAGAGGAGTCGTGCATTAATTATTTCATGTATTTTTACAGATTTTGTGGAGATGATAAAGTTGAATGAGCAACAATTTATTTTCAATATTCTTATGGTCTATATGAGATAGTTACTGAATTTACCGAATTATCTACTCTAATGCATGGGGATTGAGAAAACATGTCAACAAATCCTAATACTTAAGAAAACTTGGTATTCATGGTGAGAAGTGTGTAATAAAACTCCAATATTTGTGAGAATAATCTTATGTCGCACAGATTGTAAAATAAGAATCTCTTTTCAGAAAGTATTTATCCTTCTATCCAAATTATAACTAATGAAATTAATATATTCCGATAATTTTGTACAACTACT
Source organism: Allium sativum (assembly GCA_030737875.1). Taxonomy (NCBI): domain Eukaryota; kingdom Viridiplantae; phylum Streptophyta; class Magnoliopsida; order Asparagales; family Amaryllidaceae; genus Allium; species Allium sativum. The sequence continues at coordinate 199,355,039 of CM060909.1, read as the reverse complement.
TCTAGTTTTAATAGGTTATATACAAGATCCTTTTTTTGTTAAAATCAAATTGACTAGTGTGTTACTTCAACTATGTAAGACTAAAGTGGAAAAAATATGATATCATGCCAATATGAAAAATAGCTCTAAACATTCAATATATTGGAAGTAAGGCTTTATACAATAGCAATTAAACACATAACTACATAGCGATTTTATTTTTTCCATATGCACCACCTATTAAGTTCACTAGCAAGTGAAATAAATTATTACAGTCAATAATTAAATGAAGAAAATCAAACATTGAATTCAAAATTCAGTAAAACTTCAAAATTTTAATTTTAGTTTCAAATTTGAAGTATTGTGCTTATTGATGACAATAGTGAATAGTATAGAGCAGCTAGTATAACGCAGCTAAATTCCAAGTGATTCCATAAGCTGACTTAATAAGTGATATCTCTCGGACACATGCATAGTCAAGCGGCCATGGTGAGCTTCTTTAAGAGTAGGGTTGTGACAAAAAGGAGGTATTTTAAAGGATTTGCTAAGAAGAGGCAATAACGATTTAGAGTGGAGTCGTTTTAGAATATTTGCAAAGCGGAGACAATTAAGGTTGAAGTAGCTTGTGATTAGTGTTTCCTGTTTAGAGGTGAACAGGGAAATTAATTCTATGTGGTAATGAAAATTTTAAAGGAGAACGATCTTTGTAAATTTTCTGCATGAGGATATTAGAATTCTTATGCATTGCCTTTATAGTCTTTATCCAATTTCTCTAATTTATGAAAAGTTCAATAACTACAATTAATAGTTAAACACATTATTCTCCATTGATGCTGGAAGCAATTTTTCATGTAGTGGTCCCATCTAAGCGAACAATGTAGGAAAAAAGAGTCAAAAGTTTAAAGACTCGATAGGAATTGGAGTGATAGCACAACATGACCATTGTTTGGGGGCAATCCAAAGGACAAAAGGACAACATACCGGAGATGGAAATAAATGGCAAAGAAGAATGAGGGCTAGAGTAATTGCGTTTTGTTAATGTTCGGGCATGTAGATGTCAGATAGAAAATAAAACGCTTTGGGTTCACTTGTGCTCAATATGTATGGTGTCCATCCAAATGGGATCCACAAAAAACTTCAGATATGAAAATAAAAAAATGTTAAGGGCACAGCCTATCCAAATGATGCTGTTTGAAGCAAATCACAGAGATGGAAATAAGAGGAAAGCTTCTATTATAACAAGCACTACAACAAAAATACCATATTACAACTTTAATTTTACAACTGTGCGAAAAGCACAGTTGTAATAAATGCTGTTTTTACACCTGTGCAAAACGCACTATTGTAATAAATGTTTTTTACAACTATGAAAAAATCACTGTTGTAATAAACATATATATCACAACTTTTCTTTTTTGTCTGTTGTAATAACTAATATATATATATATACTAATTAATTTCTGATAATTAATAGCTAAATTAGAAAGTTGTTTAAATTTATTTTTATTAACTCTTTTTTCTTTTTCTTGTATTAGAGACCTACTAAATATTAATAACAGCTTATATTTAATAATTAGTAATATTAACATTTAAGAATAATTCATATTCAATAATAAATTTACAAATCAATACCAATTACTATTAATTACTATTAAATTAGATTAAAACGCTTAATTGATGATTAATAAATAATAGTTATTTTTAAAAATTACCATTAAATATTTAATAGTATATAATCACTAACATTTACATAATAATTTACTTTTAATAGTTGGAATTCAATTATAACTTTGAAAAAAAAGGTAATAATCAATAATAACTATTATTAATCAGTAATATTTAATATTTTAGTAAAAATAAATTCTCAAGAAATTCATATATTATTTATATTTAATATAAAATTTTACTTATTAATTCTAAATTATAATTTTTACTTCTCTAAGTTTTGGTGAAATTTTAATTGTAACCGATGGAAAAATGTCGGTACTATTTAAATTTTCGATTGTACTGCAAATCTTCTTGATTTTCACCGTTGAAGTTAAAATTTGTTTTTACTTAATATTTTTGGGTATCACAGCAACTTCAGTTATAGTTCTTATTTATTACTGTTTATATTTATTTATTTACTACATGTAATAATCAGTAAATGTGATTAATAGTTAATATTGAACTTGGCATTTACAGGCGGGAAAGAAAGGAGGGCGCCATCAATAAATTTTAGAGCCTGCTTAGTTTTTTGTTTTAGCGCATCTACCCCCTTTAATTTCCCGGTTAAACCTAAGACCCGAAATTGTTCCACTAAATAATAACAAATCGCTCACGATGCCTTCTTTCTCTGTCTTCACGGATCTTAAATCCCAAATCCCTAATTCCCAACTCCAGATCCAAATGTATCTCCCCATTCTTCATCCCCTAAATTACCAAATCGTCTGCCCCTCTTTCGATTATAGACTTTCCCGTAAAAATATTAGCCTCTTTTCACTGTCACGAACCCAAGTCAGCGTCAACTCCGGCCTCCTCGCCAGCGACAACATCGAACGCCTCGACATCCCTTATGATGAGGGCAAGGTCACCAGATTCGCTATCATTAGCTTTGTCGAACTTCTCTTCAGCATCAGTTGCATGCTTCACTAGAAAATGACGAGGATGCGAGAGTTTCAGTTGGCTGAGGTAACATGATGAAGGTCTTCCAACACGAAGATTCGAATGGTATGATTTATATTTTTCCCTTTTTTTTACAGTGGCGTTTCTTTCATCTACAAGTGAAAATTCTGAATTTACTCAAGCTTTATAGTAAAGTTAAGTAAGATGGTCTGAAGAATACAATGGTGTCAATTACAGCTCCCCTGGATGCTCTGAGCATTATATAGTTATTAAGTAAAGCAATCATATTAATATATATGTTATGCTTGGATTATGTAAAACAACCTTTTTTACTGTTGTATTGCTATTTGCATTGGAGAGGTTTTGAACAGGATGGCAAGGAGAAAGCTATTATACTGGAAGGAGATATTGGTGTTGGATTAATTCTCCAGTTTCATATGCATGTCCCTGAAATTCCCTAAAGATGCTCAAAACTGATTTTGGCATCGTGACTCGCAGTTTTAGAGCTAGCTCAGTTTATTGAATTGAACCCAGTCCAGTTTTGTAACTGAGCGCGATCAGTTTTAGAACTGAGTGAGATTAGTTTTAGAATGAAATTCCTGCTCTCAAATATTGTTGAGATTATGACTTTTCTTTCTAGCAGATTTGAAGTGCACAGGAAAATGCATGGTTTCTAACTGCTAGTTTGCATTCAATTATTTTGGATTCCATTCATTAACATAAACAAAAACTATCATAATGAAAGAGATGAGATAAAATGAAGAAATATGGTTGCAAATAGAGCTTATGTATAATCGGATTTTTTAATATGTGTAAAGCTGATCAAAAATGATCTAAATAGAATGTGTATGTTTACCAGGATGAATGCTTGTAATACATTTTTTATTCTCAAAACAATGCAAAATAGTTAAAAGACAAGTAAAAAAGGGAAACAGATGATGATGGACTTGGAATTGCCGTGTAAAGTCTTCATCCGTTCCATACTCCCTTGCTCTTTTCATTATTTATCTTTTCAATGCATCACTCTTTTTCTACTGACTCATCAACGCAATGAATATTTTACAGCAATCGAGGTGCTTGGATTTCAGTCCTGGAGGTGGATTTGTGGCAATTGGGAATTCAAATGGGAAGGTTTTGCTCTACAAACTACATCACTATCACAAGGCATGGGCAATATTTGATGTTGGTTCCGGTTAGAAGTGTATTCAGCTGCTTAACTCAATACACTTTTTCTTTCATATCGTTAATTCTGGCTCCTAAGGCTCTAATTACGAGTTTCTTTTAAGCGATTATAACTGATTTTGAAAGACTACTCACCAGGAAATGGATGCCCAACATTCTTATTCATCCTTTCCATCGTTTGAAATTACGAAGAGTAATTTGGATGCATAGACAATCCTGAATGAGAGCACTTTATAAGTTCCTCATCCATAGCAATAACATTAGGAATAAAATACACCTCATCCATATAAGGCTTGCCAAATTGGTTGAGTCTGCACTATATCAACTTTTCTAACACTTTTTATTCTTGTAATTAATTATGATCTCTACTAGCCTTAACTTTGTGCCTCTGACTAGTATTGGTCCACTAAATAGAAGTAGGAATGGTAAAGAGATTGGCCAACATCTATTTCACTAACTCACGTAGAGTCATTATTTCATATTTTCAGATGTTAACGTAACTTCCACCCATGAGTTTTTTTTTTCCACATAAGTTATTGTTGATTATAAGAAAAGGAAATATATGCATTGCAGGTGATGCACTTCATGCAATGACTCCTGACTTGGGCCAAGGCGGCTGCTTAGCGCTTAAACATGGTGCAGTTCTTGCTCGATCTTTGGGCAACCGACTGTCGAGTGGTGGAGGTAAAGAGGAGATTAAAAGGATTAGTGAAGGAATTGGTAGATATGCAAAATAAATAGGGTGGAGGAGCTCCGATTTGGTCTTATCTTCTTATTGGGCGGGTTATGTATAGGGGAGTTCGAGATAGGTATTGAATTTTCTTAGAGATGGGTATTTGTCTTGGTTTTTGGCTTAATAGCATATAGCCAAGTTTCTCAGTTGTTTGCTAATGCCACTACAGATGAGAGTAACCTCTCTGGAAGATTCTCGTATTGCTGCTAATCAAGTTCAGTCAGAATCATCTTCGGTTGATGACATTGATCTTGTGTACCCTGTTGGACTGTATGTTTTGTGTTTTGTAAGCATATAATGTAAAAAAAATGATGAGAATTTGAAAATATTAATAAATTGTTTTTGTTCATGTTTTAAGTTTGTTTGATATCTTAAGTTTTGTAGATAATATGTTCTGGAATGAATTCTTTTATCAGTAATATGTATATGATTTGTGGATATATTACAATTGTAAAATAATAGTTTTAATAAAATATATCACAACAGTTATAAAAAGTTGTAAAAATTATAACAACAACGGTGGAAAACAGTTGTAATAAAGTTTATTACAACGGTGGAAAACAGTAGTCAAACATACATTTCACAACGGTGTTGCAACGGTGTAAAAAAGTTGTAAAAGAGTTTAGTCTATTTCAACTTCTTAATAGACGACGGTGGTCCCACTATTGTAAAAAGTCTTTTACAATTTTTTTCCACCGTTGTAATATGGTCAATTTGTTGTAGTGAAGGAGTGTGATGTACTTCTAGCGTGGTATAGAAGAAAATGGACAAAGGTCCGATTGTTCTATCATAATGTAGAATAAGAAATTACTCATTAAGCATAACGTTACCTCTCCTATCGCAGGGAAAAACAAGGAATCATTCCTTAAGTAGAACTTTATCTCTATAATAAGAATTTCACTGCAAACAATCAATCTAAACAACCACCTTAAGAAATGTACAAACACTAAATCCTTGCAATATTAGAAAAACTTTTGAAACTATTGTCTTTTGATTATTCAATTTCTGGTAGTCATTTTTCATTCATCAGATTATAATGTATGTTCTTCTTTTATTTCTTTTCCTTTATCTAACTCACAGGAAAATGTTTGATTTTGAACAACATGGAGTGTATCTTAAGAGATCAATATTCTTATTCATGTATTTGTTTCATTTTTATCCATTTATTTAGCTCAGTGGTGTTAGATTTGTATATGGATGTTTTTATGTCTGTAATTTGATATAGTTTTATGAGACTAAGGTTGAAGATATTTTGAGTTTTTATGATTTTTAAGTAATGGTGTTTTGAAATATTTTCTTTATGAAATACCTTTTTATTATATTAAATGTTTTCATTGTAAATATTTTATTTTATTCTTATGATCTTACTCCCTGTAATGTTATAGTTATTCTCCATGTTTATAACACCCTACACCACTTAACGTTATCCTAACATAGAATCTCGTTAAGAAATATATGGTGCGTTGTAGGTATAAAAACAAATATTGTAACAACCCGGGAAATCAGAACAATTTTAAATTTTTTATTTTAGCAATTTTAACAGATTTTGAATAATTAAATGATTTATTTTAAATAATAACGACTAGAAATTTATTTTGAATAGAATTAGAATGTATAAATTTATTTAAATCGAAGTTAGAATATAAATATTTATTTTAATTGTAAAAGGAATTGGAAATGGCGCGGTAGTTTGAAAATTCGATTTCAAATTTCAAATTAATGTACAGGATTCATAAAAAACCGGATTTTAGTAAAAACAAAAATATTTGAATCTGGTTGAAAATATCTTTCCAACGAATGTGAAAAATCCAGATTTCATAATGGGAATAAAAAGTTGTGTCCAGTTGAAAATTCAGAATAGTTGCTATGGAATTTTATACAATATATAGCCCTTAAAAACAACGATTTTGCAAACGACCTCTGTTTTAGACGAAACCACTTTTTTGGATCTGGAATGTCAAATTATTGCTAGATTCCAATTTTCATAATTTTTGGAATTAATATGTGAGCGTGGTAAAGTTAAACGCGTTTGGTCAATTCGGTTTGAATTTAAGCGACTGGAAAATAACCGTTTTTCAAACGGTCTCCAAATTCGAAGAAATTAGTTTTGTTACGACCGTATCATCAAAACATAGCTAGATTTATCTTTTCTGTTATTTTTGGAGTCAGTATGTGGCCCCGGTAAATTAAAATGTGTGTTGAAATCAATTTTGAACGTTTATTAATTTATATTTTAATTTTAACGAAAACTGATCGAAATAGTCGAATTGGCTTACCGGACATATCCCATTGTGTTCGAAATGGGGATATTTAGCTAGGGGTGACAGTTGTTGGGTTTGATTTGGAGTTCAGGATGTTAAATTTCAATGTTAATCCATATAAAAATTTTATAATATTATAAGTATACCTTATAAATAACACATACATTTTGGTCAACCCCTAGTTTTGTCCACAGGGGTCAACTATTCTTCAAACTGCTTGAAACAAAATGGAAGGCCACGAGTTTCATTCCCTTGATCTTAAATCACTCCATCCCCATGCGATTTCAGAACGGATTTTCAACGCATGAATTTTTGTGCTCTTTCAGCTCTTCAGATCTGAACAGATAATCACGATTTTGCCTTATGGAATCGAGAGATTTTAACCCTGATCTTAGCCGATTTCATATCAGATTTGGGGGCTTGATCGGTCATTGAATGTCGCGTAAGGCATGGTGTTGGATGGTGGCGCCAAGGCGCACGGGGAGGAGGCTTCAGATCGTCCTCCGGTGACATCCTGAAGGCACGTGGTGAAAAATGAGATGTCGAGAATGGGTTTTTCTTGTTCCAGGCTACGAACGGAAGACGAGGTTTAAAATCCCCTAATCACGTGATAAATCGAGTAAGTAAGGTCATTAGTGAAAATAATTTGTTTAATAATTAAATTAATTATATTAATTATGTAATTAATATAAAAACTGTCATATCTTTTACGTATAAACACGGAATGGGACGAAACTGGATGCGTTGGACTCGCATTGACGAGCGCTACATTATGGAACTGACTGGACAGAGATGGAGCAAATCAGAATTTGAAGCGAATTTAAATCCGAACAAAATAGAAATTCAGAAACAAAGAATGACGGAGTGGAAACCGACAGTGAGAACTTCTCTCACTATAAATTTTTGCATAGTTATTTATTTTCTGTTAGATCACCTCTCTGTCATCCACAGACCATGAATGATTTATTTGATTGTGTTGTGATTGTGATTGTGATGAACAAATATATATATATATATATATATATATGAGCGATATGAATATAATATATATGGAATGTGAATAATATATATGTGAAATGAATATATATATATATGAAATGAAAATATTATATATAAGAAATGTGAATAATACACATATATATATATATATGAGATGAAAATATTATATATATGAAATGTGAATTATATATATTTGAAATGAAAATAATATATATGAAATGTGAAAAATATATAAATGCGATGAAAATTATATATATATATGCATTGTGAAAATTATATATATGTGAAATGAAAAATTATATATATATATATGAAATGTGAATAATATATATATATATATATGAAATGAAAAGATTATATATATGAAATGTGAATAATATATATACATATATATATAAGTGAAATGAAAATATTATATATATGAAATGTGAATAATATATATATGAAGTGGAAATGAAATAAATATTGATTGGTTAAGGTTATTATTTTTAACATATACATGGGATGTATAAAATTATCATGTAATGGAATATTCAATTTTGATTTAAATTGAAATAGAAGTTGAAATAGTTTTTGAAACAAATTTAAAACGATTTATAAAATACGTTTTAAATGGAAATCGATGAAATATATATAATATATATATTATATATATTAAATGGCCTGAATAAAACGCGCCGCGCAACGACCGTTCGTGAATTTTGACCATTAACTTCAAATGGACGTAACGGGAGATCCGACCGTTAGATTATCCTAAAACTGGAACCATTGGGTTCATATTGAAAAGAGTTTTCCAACGGACATAAGAGATTTGAAATCTAACGGTTGGAATTGGAATTATGTCCAAATCAAATTTGGAAAAGGTCGCTGTAAGTGCAGTTCGGTGGCCATTATTGGAAACCGACTGTACAGGCCTTGATAAAATTATTAATAATTTGTATGAAATCATAGTAAATGATTTGGAAAGAATTTGGATGAAAAATTCCACATTTGTGAAGATAAAAATATATTTTTTATCAAATTGAACTAGTTATTTACTAGATTAATAATCCAATAATTTTTTAAATAAATAAATTGGATTTGGAAAGGGTTTTAGTATAACCAGAAATCCCCAACATATAAATTGGAATGGATTTGAGTAGAAATAGTCTTCGGAATATTTCGATATTGGATTCCGTGATTATACGGATATTGTTGTGGGAATTTGGAAGATATTGACATCGTTATTACAATACGATATCCGTTGGTTTTAGAATTTGGTATTGAATTTAAGCCGATATAATTTCTATTTTGAGCCTTATATTTAATATCGAATTGGATTTTGGGTTTGTCGTGAACAGTGTTTAAACGACATTGGTTCTGTAACCCAGTTAAAGTAGGATTAATTTCCAGAAAGTGGAACAATCAATAAGAAATGATTTTAGAGATTGAAACCAATTGGAGTTTGAATAAATCTTTAATTAGATTGTGGATGTATAGATGGTAATTAAATTACCAAAACATGAAATGTGATTGAACCAAATTTACATGGTTGTTGATATTCATTATTGTGATTGATTGATTGTTTGGATTGTGCTCGACCAGTTTATGAGCAAGATATGCTTTTATATTTAGCATTGGGTTGCGTAGAAATATCTGTGTGCTAACGCCTCGTGAAACACTTCACAATTCGACTATAAGGTGTTGAGCAATGTTGAGTTCATTTCAAATATAATGAATGATTTTGAAATGATATTTTCTTTAATGAAAAGAAATGTTTTCCCGATTTTGGACAGGGAATGTTTTATAAAAATGTTTTATAAAACAGAAAGGATTTCGAGGGCTAAAACCGATGATTTCGAAATGATCTGGAAACGTATTATGGTTTTACATTGTAGGTCATTACATATTCAATTAGTTGCAATTAATGATCTATCTGTTTGGTGGTGGAGAATTCATTCTCTTGCTTAACACCCTTATTTGAGACGTACGAGCTAAAAAGTTATGTGATTAATAGTGACTGATCATATGTGTGAATTGCTGATGTGAAGTACTATATTTTGGAAAGTAGTTGTGAAATGATTTTCCCTACTTCAGGATATGAAATGATTTAGTATGTGGCTAAAGATGCGGGTGACCCGAGAGCGACTAAAAGTATGGGCTTGATCCAGGACCTTAGGGTGTGGTCAGCTTATAGCCTGCTCCATAGAGGGAGGTGCACATATATATATATCGAGTTGGAGAGGCGCGTACAACCTTGTCTGAGGGAAGATTCCCGATATTTGGTTGCATACTTGTTTGTATGCATTGTTATGTTTTGGAATTCATATTTCCAAACGATTTGGTTTGAGATCCCGAAGTGAAATCTACTTTGATATAAAAGCTAGATATGTATTTCAAATGATTTGAAATAGAAATCGAGAAATAAAGTCCAAAGGAATAATTTCTGTAAATTGAATTGGATTTGGAAAAATCTATGTTTGGGGTTAAGCCTAAATGGGTAGATTGGGATATTGCATGCTGATTGATGCATAGTAGATCCATATCTCTATTATTGATGTTGTTTATACACTGGCATTCATGAGGGTGAACCTGTTCCGTGTTAGCGGTATGGTCCTGTGATTTGCCTTATTATTCATATAACTTAATTTTAAATGTAGAGTTTCTCACACCAGTCCCATGACTGACCTGAAGTTCATTTTTCCCTTGCAAACTCGTGTGCCCCTATTTTCCACATGGGCAGTCGAATAGTTTTATCTTGCATATAAATATTGAGCAGGATTGTGGATTGAAGCTTAAAGTTATGTCCAGGCATTGATAGTCTTCCGCTGTGTTAGTTTATTCATTTTCTGCTATGCGTTGTATTACATTTATTATAAATTAATCATCCGCTGTATTATTCAATTCGATATACTCTGATATTCTTTACTCTGATGTAACATTATTATGATGTTTATAAAAGTCTTCTGTTATTTGTTCAGATGTGTTGTATGCCCAGAGTTAGTGTATCCAGGTTTTGAACGGTCTTGGTCGATTTAGCTATCGATTGATTCCGAGCGAAATCTTTATTGTTGCATATGGTATCAGAGCTTTGGTTAACTCAAGTCTTTGGGGTACAACTCGTTAGAACAGAATAAAAGACTCATCAGAGGTAGGATTAGTAATATCCTATTGAAGAATCCTCATTAGAGATAGAATCAGTAGCATTCTAGAATGAGAAATTCATTAGAGATGAGGTTAGTAATGCCCTAGAATGAGTTGAGAGTTATATGTTTATAAATAACGTATTTGTGATTATATATATAATATGGTTTTAAAAATATGATTTTTGGGTATATAAAAGTTATGTATTTGAAAATTTAATTAACTAATTGATTACAGGTTGTGATGTTTGATTATTTGTTCAACTAATTAAAATATTGGATTGATAAAACCAATAAGAGAATGAAGACAAATTTTGCCAAATCGAATCAAAATATTGAAATGAATTGAAATTGATTTAAATTGCATACATATACATATATATGTGCGAACAGGTCATAGCTTGGAAACTAAGAAGAGGAATAAAATTGTATGCCCGACAAATAGGTACATGTTTATTGTATTTATTGGGTTTTGATGATTTTATGAACTGATTGGCCAGCCGCTTGGCTTTTTCCTTTTCTTTTGGATTGGTGAGGGCCCTGTGAGGCTAGTTGTGGTTTTAAAAGTCTCCCTATACAAAGGAGAGTATGACTAATTTTTTTGAAAATTTAGAGTGTTAGCCAAATTTTTGAAAAATTAGAAATTCTTAGAAACTAAAAAGTTGAAGAATGAAAGTTGAGTTGATTCGTCAAACAACTTTCAGCTCCGTTCCTTTTCGAGGACAAAAAGCTTTTAAGTGGGGGAGATTGTAACAACCCGGGAAATTAAAACCAATTTAAATTTTTTATTTTAGAAATTTTCACAAATTTTGAATATTTAAAATGATTTATTTTAAAAATAACGACTAGAAATTTATTTTGAATAGAATTGGAACGTATAAATTTATTTAAATCGAGATTAGAATATAAATATTTATTTTAATTATAAAAGGAATTGGAAACTGCGCGGTAGTTTGAAAATTCGATTTCAAATTTCAAATGAATGTACAAGATTCAAAAGAAACCGAATTTTAGTAAAACCAAAAATATTTGAATATGTTTTAAAATATCTTTACAACGAATGTGAAAAATCCAGATTTCATAAAGGAATAAAAAGTTATGTCCAGTTGAAAATTTAGAATAGTCACTATGGAATTTTATATAATATATAGCCTTAAAAATAGCGATTTTGCAAATGACCTCCATTTTCGACGAAACCACTTTTATTGGATCCGGAATATCAAATTATTGCTAGATTCCAATTTTCATAATTTTTGGAATTAATATGTGAGCGTGGTAAATTTAAATGCGTTTGGTCAATTCAGTTTGAATTTAATCGACTAGAAAATGACCATTTTTCAAACGGTCTCCAAATTCGACGAAATTAGTTTTGTTAGGACCGTATCGTCAAAACATAGCTAGATTTATTTTTTGGAATTTTTGGAGTCAGTATGTGGCCCCGGTAAATTAAAATGTGTGTTGAAATCAATTTTGAACATTATATTAATTTATATTTTAATTTTAACGAAAACTGATTGAAATAGTCGAATTGGCTTACCGGACATATCCCATTATGATTGAAATGGGGGTATTTAGCTAGGGGCGACAGTCGTTGGGTTTGATTTGGAGTTCAAAATGTTAAATTTCAATGTTAATCCATATAAAAATTTAATAATATTATAAAAAACCCTATAAATTACCCATACGTTTTGGTCAAACCCTAGTTTTGTCCACCGAGGTCAACTGCTCTTCAAACTGCCCTAAAACAAAATGGAAGGCCACGAGTTTCATTCCATTGGTCTTAAATCACTCCATCCCCATGCGATTTCAGAACGGATTTTCAATGCATGAATTGTCGAGCTTTTTCAGATCTTCAGACCCGAACAGATTGTAATGGCGCGTTTTGTTAGCTGTCGAATAATTAATTTATTTAATTATTTATATATCGATTTGGTGATATCGATAACTTAAAGTACAACGTTCGAACTTATAATTTATAATTATAATTAAAACGAACCTGAAACGTCGCGGCAGTTCGAAATTTGGCGATTTGAACTTCAACTGAATGTACATGATTCATTTTAAGCCGGATTTCTGTGAAACAAGAAACGTGTGGAGCTGGTGGAGTATATCTTTCTAGTGGAAGAGAAAAATCAGGATTTCGTCGTGTAGATTTTGAGTTATGTCCAAATCAAATTTCAGAAAAAGTCGCTGTGGAATTCCTTTAAAATTTGCGACGCTTTATATATGTTATAAAAGGGTTTTTCAATATAACTAGATATCGGGTTCGAATTTAGACGAGGTTCTTTTGAGGCGTAGTGATAATTTAATTTTTAGAATTTTTCTGTAATTTTTAATTAATTAAATAAGCAACTTTTTAATTGGAGTATTGTGCACCCTTAATCAGCGATTTTGGGGTTTCAAAATATGAGTTAATCTACCGGTATTATTATACTTTTGGAATCGGGGAACCCTGCTCATCTCAATGGTAATTTTATTTCTGTCAGTGGAGGTCCTTAAATAAATGAAGTTTTATGCAACTGGGTGCACTATTTCTTAACACAAAAATATCTAAGTCCCCTATATAATAACTTTAACAAACGTATCACCTAAAACAAAGGTCCACGATTTCATTTCTTTCAGCCGCTAGTTTTAGTTCTCAAAACCGAAAACGTGGACACTCCTTCCCCTTAAATCAATAAAAAAAATAAACTCATTTGTGATCAAACAAAGACCACGTATCATCTCTTTCAGCCGAGACATTCCCTATATATTACCTTTAAACGTTCTAACCTAATACTCATTTCTCCAATCAAAACGTAGCCGCCACCCTCGTAAGAAAATCCGCCACTACATAAATCAAAACAAAAGAGAAATATCCTCAAGTTCATGAGCTGCTGTAGAGACGAAGTACCGCATGGAGGAGGGTTTAAATGAATGGTGTATTGGTGTTTTCGGGAATGAAGAGCAGGGGCGACAAGTGAAAGGAGCAGGTCTTAAAATCTCACGAGAAGCCTGTAGTGGTGATTTGAGTGGGCCGTGGGTCTTGAAGACGGAGGATGAGCCGCATGTATAACAAGAGTGGAGATGCTGTTGTATACAACATACGTGCAATAATAGTGGAGTGCTTGTGAAGGGAGTAGTATGCTGATGTTGGTTTGAAACATGGTGCAGAATTGATGGAAGGAGGGACGGGTAGTGCCACTGTGAACAACGGAGAGATGAACGAGGAAAATGGTTTTGAAAATAGGAGAGAGGATGGCGTGAGCATGTACAGACTACAGTTAATAGAGGAGCAGCTCACGACCTTCATTTGAGGATGAAGGTGAAAACGAACGGGCTTAGTGGTAAGGGCGTGGTGGGCTTTAAATGGTGAGAGGCCCATTGAAATAAATAATTTAAGTTTTTAATTCTTTTTAAAAATGTATTAACTTCGTGATGTTATAACTCCGTTATATATTATCGGAAATCAGCGAAACAAGATCCGACAGGATCGTATGGACGAGAGCTTCACAATGAAGCTGACTGGAAGTGGATTGGTGCCCGTTACAATTTATAGCAAAATAAATTGTCCGACTGAGTCGAATAACGCAAACCGTTATTCAACGGTTAACGCGTCAAGGTGAGTAAAACTCACCAACTCTGACCAGTTATATTTTTATAATGTATTTTTAAAACTGTTAATCATCTGTTGATTGTTGTGTGTTGGTTGATTGATTGAACTGCTAGTCAGTTAGTGAAAATTTTATATATATATATATAAATCGTTAAATATTTATATATTGATTCGGCTATCAGAATAATTTATATTGAACTGAAAGTGATGATAATCATATTGTGTAACATCTGTGGATGCAGGGAGACAGGATGGAGGAATCTGACTGGATTCCTCAACAGTTATTTTATTGTTTTTCATATATTGTTATATGATGTGATATAAAATCTGTGGGCGATTATATGTGCTTGGACGATATTGAACATCGTGATTTGATATGATTGAATACCATAACATACCGAAATGTTGATAAGGGGATTTTCAATTTTTATATTGGAAATGAATCTTATTTATAAAATCGATAGGATTTTATAAAAGGAAAACATTTATTTAATTAGAAAATAAATAAATGAAAAAGGAAACATTTATTTAGAAAATAAATGAAATAAAATAGAAACATTTATTTAGAAAATAAATGAATTAGAATATAAAGGAATATTTATTTAGAAAATAAATAAAGGAACATTTATTTTAGATTATAAATAAATGGAATAAAGGAATATTTATTTAGGGAATAAATAAAGGAACACTTATTTGGAAAATAAATAGAATTATACAAGGATAGGTTTAAAACCCGTGCTTCGCACATGGGTATAACACTATATAGAATTAAAGGAGATATTAAATAGGAAATCTGTTTTAAACAGATAAAGTGAGAAGATTTAATTTATAAATAATGTTTTATAAATTAAATAAAATATTTATTGTTTGATAAATGGGATATATAAGTCTGAACTTATATAGAGAGGTAGAAATTGGTTTTAACACCGATAGAAATAAACATTGAAAAAGGGAAATCCTTGCAAAACAAGAAGAAAATCGAATTTGAGTTAATCGAATTTAGTTATTCGAGAAGAGTTATTCGAATATTAGTTATTCGATAGGAGTTAATCGAAATAGAGTTTATCGAATATCAGTTATTAAAAAGGGAGAGTTAATCGAATATGGTATTCGAAGTTAGTTAATCGAATATGGTATTCGAAGTTAGTAAATCGAATATAGACATTCGAAAGGAGTTAATCGAATATGGTATTCGAAAGAGTTAAATCGAATTTAGTTATTCGAAAGGAGTTAATCAATTTGAGTTAAGTTAATCGATTTGAATTAAGTTAAATCGAAATGGAGTAAATCGATTAGAATTAAGTTAATCGAGTTAGAGTAAATCGAATATTAGTTATTCGAAGGTAAGTTATTCGAATTAGTTATTCGAAGGAGTTAATCAATTAAGTTATTCGAATGAGTTATTCGAAGGAGTAAATCAAATTAAGTTAATCGATTAGAGTTGAGTAAATCGATTTGGGTTAAGATAAGTTATCGAGTTAAGTAATCGAGTTAAGATTTATCGAGTTAAGTAATCGAGTTAAGAAATCGAGTTGAGATAATCGAGTTAAGAAAATCAAGTTGAGTTAATCGAATAAGTTATTCGATAAGAGTAAATCCATTTAAGTTAAATCGGATGTTAGTTATTCGATAAGAATTGACACATTTAAGAAAATCGAATATTTGTTATTCGATAAGAGTTAATGAAATAGAGCCAACCAAGAAGAGTTATTCGAATATTAGTTATTCGATAGGAGTTAATCGAAATAGAGTTTATCGAATATCAGTTATTAAAAAGGGAGAGTTAATCGAATAGAGATTACTCGAAAGAGAGTTATACGTCGAATTCGATTATAGCGAATTCGGGAAAGTACTATTTACTTTCCAGGGTTTAAATCAAGATTTAGTTATTGATTTAGAAATTAGGTGTCTGTTAAATTATTCGAGTTAGGAAATAAATTTATAATTTAGGTTAGATATTTTAGGGGTAGGAATTATAACGTTATAGTTATAATCAAACGTTGTCATATAATAAGTGGATTCGTAACCTGAATCCGAGAATTTGCGTAAACAAATGATTGTAAAAAGTGAGTGATGAGCTTCATCTATTTCACAGTAAAGGACGTTGTTCAATTAAGGTCTGCGAGGTAATTATACCCCAACTTGATTGACTTCAAAATTGACAAAGGAATAGTTGTGGTTCGATCTAAAAGGTTGATTAGGAATAAAGTTAAGGAATAAGCGATAAATGGATTAAGCGAAACGATGTTTTATACAACGTTCATTGGAAATCCGTAAATGAGTTTTGGAAACATTTTCCAAATATAGTCAGATATGTTTTCTAAACATAGAAAATGAAATGTTTTCATGATAAGAATTTAAGAATTAGAGTTAAGCAAATTCAGAAACTGACTGGAGAGGGTAAGTTGAACGGTTTTCTAAGTGACGATCTGATGTTGGTTTCGACCTTCCGGATTGATACTTAGAGAATTGTTCTCATACTAGTTACAGTTAGGGACTGACAGTTGCAAAATAATAGTGATGTGAAAATAAGCTATGGAAATGTTTTCCAATGATTAATAACATATATTTTCTAAATATATGAAATAAGGAAATATGAACATATGATGATTGATCGATCGAATTCCCATTTGGAAATAAGATCGTTGTTTGTACACCGACATGTTTCCATTTGATAGTTGAATCACAGACTATCAAAGTTTTGACTATATTTACGTTGTAAATATGGAGAGACCGGTTGGATTATTATCCGAAGAACCACTCCGTATTAGCATAAGCGTTGCGAATCAAGTACGCTGAAGATAATTGAAGACGGAGTGAAGTGCAAGGGCTATTGTGAAAAGCCTAGGTAGGATGGATTCACTGAATAGTGCCTTCGGTTTATTCAGTCCCAGAACAACGTATATGGACGAGTGTCTGACAAAGTATTCTTAACGAATCATATATGTTGATCTCTTTAAACGTATTACGTTGGTGGCGGAGAAATTCGTTTCTCTTAGCTTTTATACCCGTGATGCCTTGAGAAATCGATAATGATTTGGCTGGTATGACGATGTGGCATTCAAAGTAATTGAAGAAATAATCTGTCAAAGTGATAAACGTGACCTCAAAACCTCACAACCGGGAAATAACAGAAGTTGGGCTAGGCAGCATGGCTAGTTGGGCCATACCCAAGCAGGGTGTATTATCACCATCTAGAGAATATTCAATTGTACTTCTTTATAATCTATTTCAATGCTGTCCCTTATCGGGAAGGATGGTTGCTGATCCCAACCATCGGTGATAATATATTCGTTACACTCAAGCTAAATGAGTGGACGGTCATGTGTGCCCGGGTTGCAAGACGTTCTTGTTGAACCCTAGTGTATCTCTTCTAGAGTACACTGATCGGAAGGTGCTCCCATACCTTGTCTGTTGGAATCCAATCTCCAATAAGAGCTCACGGTTTATTTGTATACTATGTATGTGGAACGTGAGATGCAAGCGTTCTGTTAGATTGATATCTATTTGTATTTAGACATTATTATAATATCAAAAAGATATCCTTTATTTAACCAAGTGTTGGAGTTTTATTCACACCAGTCCCATGACTGACCCAGAGTTTATTTTGTTTTGTTTCCCCTAAACTCTTGGGTGCCTAAATTTGTACGGGCAGTCAAGTAGTCGGGATTTTACAGATACACTTAGAGAGCTTGGAGCAGGAGGCTTCAGGATTATAGCTATTATTATTCCGCTGTGTTGTTAAGTGTTGTACTTTGAAATGGTATGTATATACGAGTACTGATTTGTATTTCAAAGTTATGTTATATTTTATTCGTTCCGCTGTGAGATTCGTGTTTACTCTGATGATGTAAGTTCTTCTTCTATTCTATTAGTTCTATCTTTTCTTCCTCACCCTCTACTTTCTTTCACTAACGTCTCGGAATTTTCGACTCTCGAGGAGTCGAAAATTTCCAGCCGTTACAGTTGGTATCAGAGCTTAAGTTAAGTGATTACCTTGGCTCTGTGGCATAACTCGATAGAGTTGGGATTAGTAATATCCTAGATTGAGTTTGAGTGTATATATATGAGCGCGTAATTGTTATTCAATATAAAATGGTTTTATATTGTGGAGACTCATTGGTTGAGTGGCTTATGAATTCTGGTCGATCAGTTTGATCCACTGTATCGATAAGGGTTACTAAACACTCGAATACGATGAACTGACATGGTATGTTTTGAAAGAGGGTAAATGAAATAATTTTTCCCAAAATATATTTGTTTATAGAAGAAATATATATCTTGAAATTATTATAGTATATTGATTGTGTTGGTTGTTATTATAATCGAATAAGATTATAAAAGGGTGAAATGGTTATAAATGACCAATCAGAATTCATATGAATGTAATATATGAAATAGTTTGAATTAAATATGAATTTAAATCAGAATTTGGAATTTAAAATAAGGAAATTTTAAGTTCCTGGGAGATTTTGAAAATGTTTTTCAAATTGAAAATGATATAGTATTGAACTCACTTCGATAGCTGGAAAATAGATTTTGATGATGAATCTAGACATCATCAGTGTTCATTTTCGAGTTCTAAGTGACGGATTACTACCAAAGGTTTTGTTTTTGAATTGTTTTGAGAAAACAAGTTGTTTAGAAATTCAAAGGTTTTGAATTGGCATTATGATTTCAAATTGATTTGAAAGAAACCCAGGAACTTAAGTTCTGGAATTAAAATTTAACTAATGAAGTTAAATAAAATGAGATGGTAAAAATAAATTGAAATTTAACTTGAACCGAGTTAAATAAAATTGAATTGGATTAGAGATAATCTAGAATGGAACCAAATTTATAAGTCAATAATTTGGAATTTGATATTAGAGTTCGAATGAAATTCGATTTGGATTTGAGGATATGAACTGATTGGAGATCAATTGGAATGGATAACATTGGTATATGTTGAAGTGGTAGCAGATGAAAGGGATAGAGTTAAATGCCCGACAAAAAGGTACAAGTTTATATCATATATGAGTTTGGATTTTATGAGCCGAATTGGCAAGCCGCTTGGCTATTTTGATTTCCTTTTGGATTGGAGGAGGCCTAGAGAGGCGAGTTGTGGTTTGACGTATTGAGCCGTACAAAGGAGGTTATGGCGAAATTCTTCGAAAATTTAAGGTGTTAGAAATTTTTTAGAATTTTTGAAAATTTTAGTTGGTCGGAAATGAATTAATAAGTTAATTAAAATTAAATGGGTCCAGTCGAAACTGAAATTTAGAGGTAAACAAAAAAAAAGATTTTTAAATCTAGTTAGTAGAGTTAGTAGCATTTTTCTAACTTAGCAATTTCGAGGACGAAATTATTTTAAGGGGGGAAGTCTGTAATGGCGCGTTTTGTTAGCTGTCGAATAATTAATTTATTTAATTATTTATATATCGATTTGGTGATATCGATAACTTAAAGTACAACGTTCGAACTTATAATTTATAATTATAATTAAAACGAACCTGAAACGTCGCGGCAGTTCGAAATTTGGCGATTTGAACTTCAACTGAATATGTACATGATTCATTTTAAGCCGGATTTCTGTGAAACAAGAAACGTGTGGAGCTGGTGGAGTATATCTTTCTAGTGGAAGAGAAAAATCAGGATTTCGTCGTGTAGATTTTGAGTTATGTCCAAATCAAATTTCAGAAAAAGTCGCTGTGGAATTCCTTTAAAATTTGCGACGCTTTATATATGTTATAAAAGGGTTTTTCAATATAACTAGATATCGGGTTCGAATTTAGACGAGGTTCTTTTGAGGCGTAGTGATAATTTAATTTTTAGAATTTTTCTGTAATTTTTAATTAATTAAATAAGCAACTTTTTAATTGGAGTATTGTGCACCCTTAATCAGCGATTTTGGGGTTTCAAAATATGAGTTAATCTACCGGTATTATTATACTTTTGGAATCGGGGAACCCTGCTCATCTCAATGGTAATTTTATTTCTGTCAGTGGAGGTCCTTAAATAAATGAAGTTTTATGCAACTGGGTGCGCTATTTCTTAACGTAAAATATCTAAGTCCCCTATATAATAACTTTAACAAACGTATCACCTAAAACAAAGGTCCACGATTTCATTTCTTTCAGCCGCTAGTTTTAGTTCTCAAAACCGAAAATGTGGACACTCCTTCCCCTTAAATCAATAAAAAAAAATAAACTCATTTGTGATCAAACAAAGACCACGTATCATCTCTTTCAGCCGAGACATTCCCTATATATTACCTTTAAACGTTCTAACCTAATACTCATTTCTCCAATCAAAACGTAGCCGCCACCCTCGTAAGAAAATCCGCCACTACATAAATCAAAACAAAAGAGAAATATCCTCAAGTTCATGAGCTGCTGTAGAGACGAAGTACCGCATGGAGGAGGGTTTAAATGAATGGTGTATTGGTGTTTTCGGGAATGAAGAGCAGGGGCGACAAGTGAAAGGAGCAGGTCTTAAAATCTCACGAGAAGCCTGTAGTGGTGATTTGAGTGGGCCGTGGGTCTTGAAGACGGAGGATGAGCCGCATGTATAACAAGAGTGGAGATGCTGTTGTATACAACATACGTGCAATAATAGTGGAGTGCTTGTGAAGGGAGTAGTATGCTGATGTTGGTTTGAAACATGGTGCAGAATTGATGGAAGGAGGGACGGGTAGTGCCACTGTGAACAACGGAGAGATGAACGAGGAAAATGGTTTTGAAAATAGGAGAGAGGATGGCGTGAGCATGTACAGACTGCAGTTAATAGAGGAGCAGCTCACGACCTTCATTTGAGGATGAAGGTGAAAACGAACGGGCTTAGTGGTAAGGGCGTGGTGGGCTTTAAATGGTGAGAGGCCCATTGAAATAAATAATTTAAGTTTTTAATTCTTTTTAAAAATGTATTAACTTCGTGATGTTATAACTCCGTTATATATTATCGGAAATCAGCGAAACAAGATCCGACAGGATCGTATGGACGAGAGCTTCACAGTGAAGCTGACTGGAAGTGGATTGGTGCCCGTTACAATTTATAGCAAAATAAATTGTCCGACTGAGTCGAATAACGCAAACCGTTATTCAACGGTTAACGCGTCAAGGTGAGTAAAACTCACCAACTCTGACCAGTTATATTTTTATAATGTATTTTTAAAACTGTTAATCATCTGTTGATTGTTGTGTGTTGGTTGATTGATTGAACTGCTAGTCAGTTAGTGAAAATTTTATATATATATATATATATAAATCGTTAAATATTTATATATTGATTCGGCTATCAGAATAATTTATATTGAACTGAAAGTGATGATAATCATATTGTGTAACATCTGTGGATGCAGGGAGACAGGATGGAGGAATCCGACTGGATTCCTCAACAGTTATTTTATTGTTTTTCATATATTGTTATATGATGTGATATAAAATTTGTGGGCGATTATATGTGCTTGGACGATATTGAACATCGTGATTTGATATGATTGAATACCATAACATACCGAAATGTTGATAAGGGGATTTTCAATGTTTATATTGGAAATGAATCTTATTTATAAAATCGATAGGATTTTATAAAAGGAAAACATTTATTTAATTAGAAAATAAATAAATGAAAAAGGAAACATTTATTTAGAAAATAAATGAAATAAAATAGAAACATTTATTTAGAAAATAAATGAATTAGAATATAAAGGAATATTTATTTAGGAAATAAATAAAGGAACATTTATTTTAGATTATAAATAAATGGAATAAAGGAATATTTATTTAGGGAATAAATAAAGGAACACTTATTTGGAAAATAAATAGAATTATACAAGGATAGGTTTAAAACCCGTGCTTCGCACACGGGTATAACACGATATAGATTTAAAGGAGATATTAAATAGGAAATCTGTTTTAAACAGATAAAGTGAGAAGATTTAATTTATAAATAATGTTTTATAAATTAAATAAAATATTTATTGTTTGATAAATGGGATATATAAGTCTGAACTTATATAGAGAGGTAGAAATTGGTTTTAACACCGATAGAAATAAACATTGAAAAAGGGAAATCCTTGTAAAACAAGAAGAAAATCGAATTTGAGTTAATCGAATTTAGTTATTCGAGAAGAGTTATTCGAATATTAGTTATTCGATAGGAGTTAATCGAAATAGAGTTTATCGAATATCAGTTATTAAAAAGGGAGAGTTAATCGAATATGGTATTCGAAGTTAGTTAATCGAATATGGTATTCGAAGTTAGTAAATCGAATATAGACATTCGAAAGGAGTTAATCGAATATGGTATTCGAAAGAGTTAAATCGAATTTAGTTATTCGAAAGGAGTTAATCAATTTGAGTTAAGTTAATCGATTTGAATTAAGTTAAATCGAAATGGAGTAAATCGATTAGAATTAAGTTAATCGAGTTAGAGTAAATCGAATATTAGTTATTCGAAGGTAAGTTATTCGAATTAGTTATTCGAAGGAGTTAATCAATTAAGTTATTCGAATGAGTTATTCGAAGGAGTAAATCAAATTAAGTTAATCGATTAGAGTTGAGTAAATCGATTTGGGTTAAGTTAAGTTATCGAGTTAAGTAATCGAGTTAATATTTATCGAGTTAAGTAATCGAGTTAAGAAATCGAGTTGAGATAATCGAGTTAAGAAAATCAAGTTGAGTTAATCGAATAAGTTATTCGATAAGAGTAAATCCATTTAAGTTAAATCGGATGTTAGTTATTCGATAAGAATTGACACATTTAAGAAAATCGAATATTTGTTATTCGATAAGAGTTAATGAAATAGAGCCAACCAAGAAGAGTTATTCGAATATTAGTTATTCGATAGGAGTTAATCGAAATGGAGTTTATCGAATATCAGTTATTAAAAAGGGAGAGTTAATCGAATAGAGATTACTCGAAAGAGAGTTATACGTCGAATTCGATTATAGCGAATTCGGGAAAGTACTATTTACTTTCCAGGGTTTAAATCAAGATTTAGTTATTGATTTAGAAATTAGGTGTCTGTTAAATTATTCGAGTTAGGAAATAAATTTATAATTTAGGTTAGATATTTTAGGGGTAGGAATTATAACGTTATAGTTATAATCAAACGTTGTCATATAATAAGTGGATTCGTAACCTGAATCCGAGAATTTGCGTAAACAAATGATTGTAAAAAGTGAGTGATGAGCTTCATCTATTTCACAGTAAAGGACGTTGTTCAATCAAGGTCTGCGAGGTAATTATACCCCAACTTGATTGACTTCAGAATTGACAAAGGAATAGTTGTGGTTCGATCTAAAAGGTTGATTAGGAATAAAGTTAAGGAATAAGCGATAAATGGATTAAGCGAAACGATGTTTTATACAACGTTCATTGGAAATCCGTAAATGAGTTTTGGAAACATTTTCCAAATATAGTCAGATATGTTTTCTAAACATAGAAAATGAAATGTTTTCATGATAAGAATTTAAGAATTAGAGTTAAGCAAATTCAGAAACTGACTGGAGAGGGTAAGTTGAACGGTTTTCTAAGTGACGATCTGATGTTGGTTTCGACCTTCCGGATTGATACTTAGAGAATTGTTCTCATACTAGTTACAGTTAGGGACTGACAGTTGCAAAATAATAGTGATGTGAAAATAAGCTATGGAAATGTTTTCCAATGATTAATAACATATATTTTCTAAATATATGAAATAAGGAAATATGAACATATGATGATTGATCGATCGAATTCCCATTTGGAAATAAGATCGTTGTTTGTACACCGACATGTTTCCATTTGATAGTTGAATCACAGACTATCAAAGTTTTGACCATATTTACGTTGTAAATATGGAGAGACCGGTTGGATTATTATCCGAAGAACCACTCCGTATTAGCATAAGCGTTGCGAATCAAGTACGCTGAAGATAATTGAAGACGGAGTGAAGTGCAAGGGCTATTGTGAAAAGCCTAGGTAGGATGCATTCACTGAATAGTGCCTTCGGTTTATTCAGTCCCAGAACAACGTATATGGACGAGTGTCTGACAAAGTATTCTTAACGAATCATATATGTTGATCTCTTTAAACGTATTACGTTGGTGGCGGAGAAATTCGTTTCTCTTAGCTTTTATACCCGTGATGCCTTGAGAAATCGATAATGATTTGGCTGGTATGACGATGTGGCATTCAAAGTA
Source organism: Allium sativum (assembly GCA_030737875.1). Taxonomy (NCBI): domain Eukaryota; kingdom Viridiplantae; phylum Streptophyta; class Magnoliopsida; order Asparagales; family Amaryllidaceae; genus Allium; species Allium sativum. The sequence continues at coordinate 199,330,398 of CM060909.1, read as the reverse complement.
CTTGAAGAAATAATCTGTCAAAGTGATAAACGTGACCTCAAAACCTCACAACCGGGAAATAACAGAAGTTGGGCTAGGCAGCATGGCTAGTTGGGCCATACCCAAGCAGGGTGTATTATCACCATCTAGAGAATATTCAATTGTACTTCTTTATAATCTATTTCAATGCTGTCCCTTATCGGGAAGGATGGTTGCTGATCCCAACCATCGGTGATAATATATTCGTTACACTCAAGCTAAATGAGTGGACGGTCATGTGTGCCCGGGTTGCAAGACGTTCTTGTTGAACCCTAGTGTATCTCCTCTAGAGTACACTGATCGGAAGGTGCTCCCATACCTTGTCTGTTGGAATCCAATCTCCAATAAGCGCTCACGGTTTATTTGTATACTATGTATGTGGAACGTGAGATGCAAGCGTTCTGTTAGATTGATATCTATTTGTATTTAGACATTATTATAATATCAAAACGATATCCTTTATTTAACCAAGTGTTGGAGTTTTATTCACACCAGTCCCATGACTGACCCAGAGTTTATTTTGTTTTGTTTCCCCTAAACTCTTGGGTGCCTAAATTTGTACGGGCAGTCAAGTAGTCGGGATTTTACAGATACACTTAGAGAGCTTGGAGCAGGAGGCTTCAGGATTATAGCTATTATTATTCCGCTGTGTTGTTAAGTGTTGTACTTTGAAATGGTATGTATATACGAGTACTTATTTGTATTTCAAAGTTATGTTATATTTTATTCGTTCCGCTGTGAGATTCGTGTTTACTCTGATGATGTAAGTTCTTCTTCTTCTTCTATTCTATTAGTTCTATCTTTTCTTCCTCACCCTCTACTTTCTTTCACTAACGTCTCGGAATTTTCGACTCTCGAGGAGTCGAAAATTTCCAGCCGTTACACAGATAATCACGAATTTGCCATATGGAATCGAGAGATTTTAACCCTGTTCTTAGCCGATTTCATATCGGATTTGGGGGCTTGATCGGTCATCGGATGTCGCACGAGGCATGGTATTGGATGGTGGCGCCAAGGCGCTCGGGGAGGAGGCTTTAGATCGTCCTCCAAGAACTTCCTGAAGGCGCGTGGTGAAAAAGGAGATGTGGAGAATGGGTTTTTCTCGTTCAAGGCTACGAAGGGAAGACGAGGTTTAAAATTCCTTAATCATGTAATAAATCGAGTAAGTAAGGTCATTAGTGAAAATAATTTGTTTAATTACTAAATTAATTATATTAATTATGTAATTAATATAAAAAAGGTAATATCTTTTACATATGAACCCGGAATGGGACAAACTGGATGCATTGGACTCACATTGACGAGAGCTACATTATGGAACTGACTGGGACAGAAATGGAGAAAATTAGTATTTGAAGCGAATTTAAATCCGAACAAAACAGAAATTCAAAAACAAAGAATGACGGAGTAGAAACCATGACGAAGTAGAAACCGACAGTAAGAACTTCTCTCCCTATAAATTTATGTACAGTTATTTGTTTTCTATTGGATCACCTCCCTGTCGTCCACAGACCATGGACGATTTATTTGATTGTGTTGTGATTGTGATTGTGATGTACACACACATATATATATATATATATATATATGTATATATATATATATATATGCGATGTGAATATAATATATATATATGGAATGTGAATAATATATATGTGAAATAAATATATATATATGAAATGAAAATATTGTATATATGAAATGTGAATAATATATATATATATATATGAAATGAAAATATTATATTTATGAAATGTGAATAATATAAATATGAAATATGAATTATATATATTTGAAATGAAAATAATATATATATGAAATGTGGAAAAAATATAAATGCGATGAAAATTATATATATATATGCATTGTGAAAATTATATATATGTGAAATGAAAAATAATATATATATATATGTATGAAATGTGAATAATATATATATATATATACATGAAATGAAAATATTATATATATATATATATGAAATGTGAATAATATATATATGAAGTGGGAATGAAATAAATGTTGATTGGTTAAAAATATTATTTTTAACATATATATGAGATGTATAAAATTGTCATGTAATGGATTATTCAATTTTGATTTAAAACTGAAATGGAAGTTGAAATCGTTTTTGAAACGAATTTAAAACGATTTATAAAATACGTTTTAAATGGAAATCGACGAAATTTATATCTATACTGCTATATTAAAGCAGGGTTTTCCTTCGAGGGCGCACAAGCCTCCTTGGAATTTGGCAACTCAAATGTCCCGCATGTCCCTCCGTAAGCAGATCTTCCTTCAATACTAGTTTGTTTACCTTATTTTAACTGAGGTGAACATAACACCACTAGTGGTGTTAGTTGTGTGAGGCTGGGATTACCCCTGAATTCCTCTGATTTATTCTGATCAGTTGCACATCACTAACACCGTTAGTGGTGTTATGTTCACCTCAGTTAAAATGAGGTGAACAAACTCACTCTCCTCTTCCCTTCCTTCCGACGATCCATCTACGCTTTTCTTCTAAACCTAAATTTCATCGTGGACCTAGCAGCCTTCTTTTTCTTCGCATCTCAATTCCATTTTTGCACTTATCCATCGTAGACCTAAATCAGTTTTCCTTTAACCTAAACCTTGCTCCCCAATTTTACAACTACAGCTACTCCATCGCGTTCCCAAACTTTTCATCTTCGACAACTACTCTTCGCATCTGCTACGGTTGCTTCTTCTGTCCCTTCCACCGTTTCCAACGATTAAGACTATACCCAAATCGCTTACAATTTATAGCTTTCTATGCCAAATTCGGTGGAACTCCTTCACGTTGTGGAAGCTGGAAATAAATTATCTCGAGATATATCAAATTTTAAAATGGAAAAAACAACAGCTATAGTTAAAAGCAGATAAGGATAAGTTATGAATTCAGTCACTGCATAATTGTATTCGGGGTAAAACACCTTTACTTTACTGAAATGCTTGGGTAAAAATTTGAATAAAAATAAACTAGAATAGATGAGTAGCTTGGAATTAAGAATTAGAATCAATAAAATTTAAGATGTCCCATAGCCGTACACATGAATAACCAACCTTAAATGTAATTCGTTATTTTTTTTGTATGTAGCATGAAGAAAATAAACTTACTAAAAAGATATAAAATGGAAAATAAGCATTATTTAAGTGGGTAGACCAATTTAGGTATCAACTAAAGTATACCTGAAGTAGTTTTCCAGTACTGCAAGGTGTGCCCCCAGGTGACAGGACTGTGAAATAATCCAGATATGAAAAAGAAAAAAAATAGACATAGAATTTAAATTTTTTTACATGATTTCCCATGTAATTAAAACACACCGGATTTTTTGTAATAACAAATCACTAAAATATGTTTCATAAATCGATATGTGGGCAAACAATTAACAAACTAACCTACGATACTTCAGCAAAATATGAGTGAAAGTGGATCCATGTTTACCATAATAGAATCAGCAAGGAAAATAGAAGATTGTTTTTTAAGAAAGTATTACTGAACCAGAAATGTGTAAAAAAAATTGTGGAAAGATTCGGTGGACGTAGGTGAAGGAACATACAATGGTGATCACATGTACAGTAACAATTTCGTTGCCATAATGGGAGAAAACATAATGGAAATTAGAATCATTGAATTTACTTATTGATTTTATTACGATCTTAAAAATTAGTAGTCATGTCTATGTGAACATGTGACCTGATCCTTGACTTACTACAAACTTAACATTTAAATGGTGATAAATAAAACATTATTACCATGTATTATACCAATAGATGGCCGTACTATATGGGTTGGTATGAAATTAAATTAAATCTACTAACACAATGCAATGAATACAGTCTAAATTAACATCAAATTTACTCTTTCGTTTTGCCTTAAGCATGAACACCATATTTTGAAGTGCGCTAAATTTTGAGTCTGTTTCTGTTGAGTACCAGAATTACAGCCCATATGAAGTTAATGAAATAAAAGACATTTAGTTGAACATAAAACATGCAGTGCAATTGTGCATAGATTATAAAATGACAGAGCACACAGGGAAGGATCGTTACTAAAACAAACACATACGAATAAAGTTTGGACACTGCAATTAAAAAATGGAACTGCATAAGGTTTTGTTAGGCGGAAACTCAAAATTGGCTATACAAAGAAAAAATGATTGTGACAATCGCATAAAAATTAGGGTACAGCGTGATGCTACAAAGAATTTGGCAGTTGTAGTATATCCCTAAAATTGCAAAATATCAAAAAAAAAAAAAAAAAAAAAAAAAAAAAAAAACATTTCAATAGTTTGTCCAAAGTGCAGGCAAATGTATATAATGTTGATTTTGAAGCAAATACAGTGACACAGTTCAGGACAATGAATTTATGGGTCGGGTTGAGTTGTTATTAAAGGAGACAAACATGATGTTTGCTTTATATTTTACAACTCTCTTACAGTTACAGGAAATGGGCATACAGTACGTACAGATAGCAATTTACACATCTGTGAAAGTAAATTAGGAATAAATAGGAAGTTAAGTTGAATGCAAATATTAATGATAATAAAAACTACCTGTAAGTCATACACAATAAAGAATTTTGGTACGATTTCGTTTAGGAGAGAGCCGATCTATCTTTGAGATGTATAATTTCACTATTTCTTCAAAACGCACCACTCTTTTGTTGTTCAACTGCATCAGGTGCATTATGCCGCCTTTAACTATCTTCTGGTGCAGTAGTTTGATGATTCAACTACGTTGTGGTATGTCGACGTGGAGGTAAACATAAATAAGATAAATCTACAGATATATTATATAATTTAAAGCAACATATCAGTTCAGTACATAATACAATCTCAGAACACGCATAAATGCATATGACAGTGATAAATTTAGTTTAATTCTTTCTGATTTTTCAGTTCACACATAAAATTTATGAAGAGTAGAAAGTACATGTGTTAGAAAATCTTTCACAAAAAAACATCCAGTAAAGCAGAGTTAATGCTTATCAGACCTCAGACTGTTGAAATGTGGTTGGTCTTCACAACAATATACAAATTTGCAGGTTCAGTCAGTTTGTTGACCAAATTTCTTTGAGGTTACACTTACGAATTTACTGGCATATAAAACTATGTGTTTTAATATTATAAGCATGTAAGATGAAGAACAAATGTAGAAACAATTATGGTTATAGTTCAAGAGGTTAGTGATCTTAGTAATCAGCAACGTCATCATGAATACAAATCTGGTTAGTTGTGGAAGTAGAATAACAAATCAGATATAAAAGGTAAACTGCAAATCCTGATTGGAATAATAATGAACAGATCACTGATTCGTATTGTCATGAAAAATTCTTAGAACAGAAACTTGGTGCAGTCAGCTGATAACAAATATTATTATCATCGTTTGCACCTTCGCATTCGTACCTTAAGTTTAGTGCATAGCTTGTCATGATATATCAAATTCTCCGTATTAGATGGTTTGTAAATATGTCTATTGATTCCACGTTTGTGTGCAGCAACTACGATTGCAGAAAGTCATATCCTGAAATTGACGTAAAGAAATCGTGGTAAAATCAGCAATTCATCCAACATATTAAGATGATACTTAGCTTAAAAGGATCAGAATGAAATACTTATTGAAAAAAATTTAACCCATGTGGTTTACCTGTTGTGAATCGAGTGTGGAAAAAGACCATGTTTTGAATGAAGATGCCTGATCCACAAGCTACGGTGGTGGATGGCTTCAAATTCAAGCGTGTAACGGGGGGAGGAAAGGAAGCTGATACGGCATGGTTGATTTGAAGAAATTCATGGTGGTAGTAGGTCCTTGAAACCATAATTTCTTTGTGGTCCAGGGAATTTTAGGCGATTAGTAAGCAATGGGGGAGTAGTGAACTATATTTAGACCACTGCCCATGTTTGATTAAATATATTTCAAAATCCGTATGATATACACAACTGTCTGTTAACAGTTATGATTGTGATAATAAGAATATAAAGCATTGGAGCTGGTACTTTCACACAACATAATTTCAAATCGTTAGTAATTAGTACATTTAAACATGTATATGCATCATGTTGTAGAAACTATGTAAAACGAAAATTGATTAGAAAGAAAAATATTTAAAATTACATTCCAAAAAATGTGCAGAAAGGAAAACATAAAGTTGGAAAAAAAAAGGTCAAACCATATTGATGTTACAAAACTTGAAGCAGATTTTGTAATTGTAGCCGAGGTCATATCTGCAGGCAATTAGATAATTATGAGGATGTTAGTGTTGAAAGTGGAAGATACATAGGTGCGTAATTAAATTTGCATAATGCAATCATATATGAAAGGGAGTCAGGTTTGTGGTAGCAATGGTGAAATAAAATATTCGAAACAATTATATCAATACAAATTTATAGCAGTTTCACATGTATAAAAAAAAATAGACAGGAAAAAAGAAATTCTGCAAATAAGGTTTCCGTAATTGTTAGAGAAATAGAGAATCAATGTTTATGACGGTTTTAAAATCAAAAGGATAGTAAATAACGGAGGTAAAAAAATAGGGTAGTAAAGGGTAAGGAACATGGTTGATTGTCATCTACTAAGATTGAGTATGATAAACATGTGTATTACAATAGTCAGGTTGAAATTTGTTGCTGTATGAAATTCAGCTGGCTCGTAGTTGTTAAGTTTGATGGTGGAAAAAGATACATAGCAGTAATTATTGTTGTCATTTGGTCTTAAATGATAGATGATTCAAAAAAAACAACTATTCAGGTAAGGAAAAAAAATGGACTGATGTAGCAAAGCAAAAAAATACAGTGCGACACGTAAAGACGCTAGCAGTCAGCAGTGCATAAACAATACTGTGACAATAAAGGAATGATTCTCAGTACTTACCCGCCAAAAGAAAAATAAGTCTTCTTAGAAATGTTAATCCTGTAAGTATATGCAGCATCTGAGAGTAGGTGGCAATTAAAGACGTAGACGTTAGAGTTGGCGGCAATGGAGCAGTGTTAGTGATGGAAAGCAACTGTAGTTTTATTCGTTAGCGTGTAATAAAAAATAAAAAAAATGTTAGCAGCAGCATAGCTGATTTGCGGAATATTTATTCTAAAGTATAACTATTGAGAGAAATAGACATAGATATGTTGAAGTATGCGATACTATTGTAGAGAATATTTTGGATCTCGAGGATATTTTGGAGGATATTTTGGATCTGGAGAATATTTCGGATTTAGAGGAAATTTTGGGAATTTCCATATGCTTCTCTATGCCTATATAAGCTACATCAAATCCAAAAGGAGATATGACAAATCAAGAGATTAGATCTAAGTTTATTCTAATTAGGGTTTAGGCAATCCTAATCTTCTTCAATTCCTTTCTCCACAAAATCAATTTTTTCTAGTAAATATGATCATTGTAATCAATCTCTTGTACTCTTCTATTGATATTAATAAAGGTTTCTCTCTCAAAGTGGACGTACACTTACAAGACGTCAGTGGAACCACTATAAATCCCTGTGTGATTTAGTTTCTCGTTATTGCTCTATTATTTCCATTGTTTGGTGATTGTGATTGGCTTGGATAAGATTGTGATTGTTCGATTGGTTGTTTTTGCACTATTACCACGATCTCGTTTTCACGGCGTTGGGGATTTTTTTTTATTTAAGCGGTCTTGAATCAAAATTTCTCCACAACATTTGGTATCAGAGCATTGGTGTTGGTAGATAGTTGTAGAAATGTCGGAATCAGGTTCAAATAATCCATCAACAGGTGGTCCAAGTGGTGTAGCTCCTTATGTACGTGGGTCGTATGCAGCTGCTGGTTCACAATTGGTTATCGACAAGTGGAATGGCGATAATGATTTCGAAAAGTGGCAGTGGAAGATGAAAGCGGTTCTTAGGCGGAATCGGGTACATCGCGTAGTGTTTGATACACATTTATTGCCAGAGGACATCTCAGATGTGGAGAGAGAAGAAATGGAAGAGTGGGCATTCACTACACTTCAACTTGCCATGGGAGAGAATGTTATTTCCGAAATTAGTGGTGAGACGACTGCTAAAGGTATTTGGAACAAGTTGGAGGAGTTGTATATGAAGAAATCATTCACAAATCGACTGATCTTGTTGCGGACTTTCTTTACCTACAAGATGAAGGAAGGAACTTCGCTAAAGGCGCACTTAAATGTGTTTGATGATTTGCTAATGAAGATGAAGGCGGTAGATTTGAAGATTGAGGAGGAGCAGAAGGCGATGATATTGCTATGTTTGTTGCCTGAGCGCTATACTGGGTTCTCAAACAGTTTGATCTATTGCCGGGATACATTGACTCTAAATGATGTCAAGACGGGTCTTCTTAGTGAGGAATTGCGAGATCAGATGAAGGAGCTGAGTGATGGTAGTAGTGGTGCTGGTAATGGTCAAGGTTTATTTGCGGAGAAAGAAAAGTCAGAGAAGAAAGGAAACCGGGGGCGTTCTAAGTCTAAGAAGCCCGGTGGAAGAGGAAAGTCAAAGGAAAGAAATGGCAAGTGCTTTATATGTAAGAAACCTGGTCACTGGAAGAATGATTGTCCAGAGAAGGGGAAGAAGGAAGTAGCATCTTCATCAGTTGCGGTGGAGAGAGATGTTTGTAAGGGAGACGTAGATGTTTTGTCGGCAGTAGCATCAGATGTTTCGGGCAGCGATTGGGTGCTTGATTCAAGGGCTTCATATCACATGACGCCTAATAGGAATTGTTTTTCTTCTTATGTTGATCGAGAAGGAAATTCAATTTTTATGGGAAATGGTGCAGTTTGCAACTCGAAAGGCATTGGATCCGTGCAAATTCGAATGTTTGACGGAGTGGTTCGTACTCTCACTAATGTTCGCTATGTTCCGGGACTACGGAAGTCACTTATCTCTTTGGGACAGTTGGATTCTCTAGGTTGCAAGATCACCATTGAGAGTGATAGCTTGAGGGTTTCGAAGGGTGCGCTTGTGGTTATGAAGGGTGCTAGAACTCATGGTATCTATTTGCTTCAAGGAGTGACCGCGGAAGGCGAAACTTGTGTCAGTGTTGATAGTTCCCGTGGCTTAGATGCGACACGGCTGTGGCATTTGAGATTGGGTCATGTCTCGGAGAAGAGTTTAGATGTTCTTCGTCGAAGGGAGATGATTGATGGTGAGAGTTTCAGCAAGTTGGAGTTTTGCGAGGAATGTGTCATGGGGAAGCAAACTAGAGTATCATTCGGTGAAGGAAAACATGATTCAAGAGGGATTCTTGAGTATGTGCACACGGATGTTTGGGGACCAGCGCCTGTAGCTTCTTTGGGAGGAGCAAGATATTATATTTCTTTCATTGATGATTTTTCTCGGAAGGTTTGGGTGTATGTAATGAAGGCCAAGTCGGAGGCATTTGCAAGATTCAAAAAATGGAAGGCTCTTGTTGAGAATGAGAGTGGAAAATATTTGAAGGTTCTTAGGTCCGATAATGGCGACGAGTATGTTTCCGGAGAGTTTCTAAATTTTTGCAAGCATCATGGTATTCGGAGGCATTTTACTACACTGGGAGATCCGCAATCTAATGGAGTGGCAGAGAGAATGAACCGAACTCTACTAGAGAAAGCTCGATGCTTGAGATTGACATCGGGTTTGTCTAAGGGATTTTGGGCCGAAGCTTTGTCAACCGCGGTGCATATTATTAATCGAATTCCATGCTCGACTATTGATAACAAAATTCCGGAGGAAGCGTGGAAAGGGAAGAGCATTGACTTGAGTTATCTTTGTGTATTTGGCAGTCCTGTTTATGTGCATGATCCGGGGAATGATAAGCTCTCGCCTAGAGCTTTCAAAGGGATTTTTCTCGGATATATGGATGGCGTCAAAGGCTATCGGATTTGGAATCCGGAAACGAAGAAGGCTATGGTTTCTCGTCATGTTACTTTTGATGAGTCGGCTATGTTCAAGGAGAACGAAGGCTCATCGGATGTTCCGGATTTGGTTCATGGTGAATCAAAGGAGAAGGAAGTTATTCCCACTTTCAGACCTAGAGAGAGTAGAGTTGTTGGAGGTTCTTGCGAGGTGAATGAGGTTGATGTTACATCACATAGTCCACAGGATTCCTCTAGTAGTGTTGGTGATGTGCACGAGCCTAGAGAAGATTCAGTTCAAGGTGGAGCCGAAGGAAGACCGGGTGATGGTATTGCTACTCGGGTTGGTCGGCGTGCTATAAGGCCACCCGAAAGATATGGTGATTGGAACTATCTTAGCTTTTGTGAGAATTTGGACTATGCTCTTCATGTAGTCCAAAATGAGCCAATGGACCTTGATGACGTCATGGGTTCGAGTGATAGCTCGAAGTGGATTTGCGCCATGGAGGAAGAGATGCAATCGTTGATGAAGAACCAGACTTGGGAGTTGGTTCCACTTCCTCAAGGAAACCGTGCTAAGGGGTTTGTCTAAGGGGTTTGCACAGAGGAAAGGAAAGGAGTATGATGAGATCTTCGCACCGGTTGTGAGGCATACTTCTATCCGGATACTACTTGCATTAGTTGCTATTTACAACTTGGATTTGGAGCAACTAGATGTGAAAACCGCCTTCTTGCATGGAGACTTGGATGAAGACATCTACATGGATCAACCGGAAGGGTTTGTTGTAGAAGGTAAGTCAGAACTAGTTTGCAAGTTGAAGAAATCACTATATGGTTTGAAGCAATCACCTAGGCAATGGTACAAGAGATTTGATCATTTCATGCTAGAAAGTGGCTTCCATCGAAGCATCAAGGATGCTTGCATTTACTTCAAGAGGTTAGGAAATAATTGTTGGGTGTATTTACTCTTGTATGTGGACGATATGCTCATTGCTTCTAAGGACAAGGCAGAAATCAACAAGTTGAAAGAGAAATTAAAGGCGGAGTTCGAGATGAAAGACCTTGGAGAAGCAAAGAAGATCTTGGGCATGGAGATTGTAAGGGACCGAAAGCGTTTTGAGTTGAGATTGACTCAAAAGGAGTACATTAAGAAGGTGCTTTGCCGGTTTAACATGGAGAATGCAAAGGCGTTAAATACACCTTTACCTTTACATATGAAGCTTTCGGATAAGGGATTACCTATCGGAGAGAAAGACAAGGCTTATATGGCAAAGGTGCCATATGCAAGTGCGGTTGGTAGCTTAATGTATGCCATGGTGTGTACAAGGCCCAATATTGCAAATGCCGTCGGGGTGGTTAGTCGGTATATGGCTAATCCGGGGAAATCGCATTGGGAAGCCGTGAAGGCTATATTGAGATACTTGAAAGGCACAGCATCTCATGGTCTTGTTTTTGGTGGTAGTGATGGATTGAGTTGCAAGTTAGTTGGTTATTGTGACTCGGACTACGCCGGTGATAGGGATCGAAGGAAATCAACTTCCGGATATGTCTTCACACTTAGTGGTACGGCCATTAGTTGGAGATCGAGATTGCAGACCGTAGTTGCTTTATCCACTACGGAGGCGGAGTTGATAGCCGCTGTGGAAGCGGCAAAGGAGGCACTCTATTTGAAGCGACTATTGTGTGACTTGGGTTTCGAACATGAGAGTATTGATGTTCGATGTGATAGCCAAAGTGCTATACATTTGGCGGAGAATTTGGCGTTTAGCTCACGAACGAAGCATATTGAAGTGAGAGAGTCATTTCTAGTAGCCATGGACGAAGACAAGCAAGTATGCCTTCGGAAAGTGCACACAAAGGATAACGTGACGGACATGTTCACTAAGACATTGCCGGTTGGGAAGTTCGAGCATTGCTCGAACTAAATTCGCTTGGAGAGATGCTAGGTGCCACGAGGTGGCACAGTTGAGAGAGAAACTTGGGTGTAGAAGAGTATCAGTAAGAGGTTGTTGTTCTATCTTCATGGTAAGTACTCGTTTTCACTCCCGAGTACATTGTCTTTCGGTGGGACTGGTTTAGGAGTTGGATGTTTCAACACTTTATTGACGGGTGGGGGCTATGCTTGAACTCGTTAGTGAAGTGCAATGGGCGGTGGCTATGCCGGAGTTCATTGGGGAAACATTCAAGCTTTCTTGATTGAAGATAGAAGGAAATGCTTGGGTGCATTGAAGATTGTGATGTAGATGGATATAGTATCGAGGTGGAGTGTTGAAGTATGCGATACTATTGTAGAGAATATTTTGGATCTGGAGAATATTTTGGATCTGGAGGATATTTTGGATCTGGAGAATATTTTGGATCTGGAGGATATTTTGGATCTGGAGAATATTTCGGATCTAGAGGAAATTTTAGGAATTTCCATATGCTTCTCTATGCCTATATAAGCTACATCAAATCCAAAAGGAGATATGACAAATCAAGAGATTAGATCTAAGTTTATTCTAATTAGGGTTTAGGCAATCCTAATCTTCTTCAATTCCTTTCTCCACAAAATCAATTTTTTCTAGTAAATTTGATCATTGTAATCAATCTCTTGTACTCTTCTATTGATATTAATAAAGGTTTCTCTCTCAAAGTGGACGTACACTTACAAGACGTCGGTGGAACCACTATAAATCCCTGTGTGATTTAGTTTCTCGTTATTGCTCTATTATTTCCATTGTTTGGTGATTGTGATTGGCTTGGATAAGATTGAGATTGTTCGATTGGTTGTTTTTGCACTATTACCACGATCTCGTTTTCGCGGCGTTGGGGATTTTTTTTTATTTAAGCGGTCTTGAATCAAAATTTCTCCACAACAAGATATGTACACATCAATAGATAATATTGACCTAATAGGTAGATGATGTTTGCTAAACAAGAAAGTGTGGTGAAGCATCCTCAGCAAGATCGTCCGATCCTGGTAGACGAAAAAATAAAATCAGTGAGTAGAAACAGAAATATTGATATTAATTATTTGTACGTCCAGTATAATATGTTGAAATAAAGTAATTGGAAAAATAAAAAAAAAGAGAATAGATTAACATACCCAGAAGATTACTAAAAATTTCCTTGTACACAATATTTTGTGTGTAGTTCGGGAGACCAGGTTTCTGAGAACCAATTAATATTTTCAAACCGGAATAAGATGTTGCTCTAGAAATAGCCATGTACAGTTGCCCATGAGTGAAAACAGGCCTTGACAAATATATACCCACCTGATCTAGCGTCTGGCCCTGGCTCTTGTTGATCGTCATAGCAAAACACACTTTAACGGGAAACTGTCGACGACGTAGCATGAAAGGCCATTTTGTATCAGTTGACGTCAAAATAATTCTTGGCAACAGAATCTTTCTACCAACATTATTTCCAGTTATAATTTCTCCTTCTATCACCTTACTGCACAGCTGAGTCACAACTAACCTTGTGTCGTTGCATAATCCTATACTTTGGTTCAAATTTCTTAGCAGCATTATCGGCACACCCACCTTCAAATGTAATTCATGGTTTGGAAGACCTGAAATTTTTAGTGTGTGAAGAAATTCAGGAGGGTATAGGATATGTTGGTCTTCAATAGTATCAGACATAGGACTTATTGAGTTTGCACTTAAGTATGTCTGTATTTCCCCCTCTATTAGTCTAATTATGTAGCAGTTAATATCCTCTACACAATCATTTGTTGGTGCAAGAATATAGCTATTTTTGAAATAGTCTTTATTTAATATGTTTGTAGTCAAATCCGGGTACGTACTGTCTACGATAACACGAATAGCATCATTAGTAGGTGGTAACAGGTAATCTGTAGGTATTTCTATCCAAGTTGGTTCCTCAGATTCGTCTAAAGTTACAGATGGTACCTTTTCCCTTCACCTACATCAAGAATCCAACGTGAAACGTGGGATAACTTTTGTATAGAATGAGTTGGCAAATCGTTGTTCTTTAACCGCATATTTGTTTTCAGTGTGTAAACCTTGCATTTATCTCGAAGCACGGAATGATTAATACACGAATTAATAATCATCTGCCTAGTTCCTTTAGGAACAACGGGTAGTGCTTGCCGAAAATCTCCGCCTAACACAACTGTTTTTCCACCAAATATCTGAGAACCAAACGATCGTGTGTCACTTGAGACTATATCAGTCAACGTCTTCTCAAACGCCTCAAGAGCGTTTCGGTGAATCATGGGGGCCTCATCCCAAATAATCAAATCTGTACATCGAAGCAAATCAGCCAAACTTGATTGTTTAGAAATATTGCAAGTTGAAACGTCATCAAGCGTTATAGGTATTCTAAACTTTGAATGTGTTGTCCTAACGCCAGGAAGAAGCAATGATGCAATGTCGGAAGATGCTACTGCAAGAACAATTTTGCCTTCCGATCTCACACTGCATATTAAAGTTTGCCACATATAGGTTTTTCCAGTCCCACCACTACCGTATACAAAATAAAAACCACCAGCATTATTATGAACTGCAGAAGTTACAGAATCGTAGACAATTTTCTGCTCTACATTAAGCAATGGCAACATCCTTTCTGTTTCATCCTTTAAAAATTCACAGTCGTAGTCTACTTCCTCCATAAGCAGCATATTACTTATTGATTGTTCAGTTGCTATTTCACCTTCCTCTACAGACCAGAACTCATGCAAACTCCTATTGTTTTTATTCAATATCCTATCAATAATCAGCAATGCTTCTGCTCGTAAGGTTGCAGCACAGTTGGTTGGACGTTCAAATTTGTTTATTCGCAATTCCCGCCATTGTATATCATCTGTTAGGATCTCCCAATGTTTATCCCATAGTTGTTTAGGATCAGAAACCTCACAAAAGAGGAGTAATGTAGCAAACAATTCTCGTAACGACTTCGCAGAAGACCATGATGCAGCTTCCGTTAATACAGCATCCCACTCGTTGTCGTCCTCCAACATCCCACGGGAAATGCATGCATTTTTGAAGCTGTCATAAACAACTCCGTCCACTGTTCTTATATCTTCGTAGCAAGTTGGACCTCGAACAATATTAAGAAGCATACGCAAATAAAACCTCTCACCTGACGTAGGATGTGCATAATATATTCTACCGATGCAATCACCTTACTGTCTCATTTTCCACTGCTTCTGCTTTTTATCCCAGACCCACTTCGTTGGAAAATCGACATATGTCAAATGTCGAGCATGTTCACATGTTTTATTTGTTTCTAACCACTGATTAAACATACTGTTTTGTATATCAGGTCGATGTTGAACATCTGCTAAGTTATCGCTTTCATTGAAATAAACTGGCTGCTCACCAGACATGTGAAACATAAGTCTTTCTACTGCAGGTTTGCGATACTGAACATCAAACTCAAATGTCCGTCAGCTTGCTTCTGAAGCAGAAATGTATTTACAATCCAAATAAGTCTTCACCTCATCAACCTGGCGGACCAGCATGCGCTCGGTGTTTGTATTATCTTTTATTACGACACTTGCTCTGTCATGACCCTTATTTATGTATTCGAACAAATATTTCACTGATCTTGCCTTGTTACAAACCTCCACATTTATGTGAGCTTGGAATTTGACAACTAAATCCACATTATGAGGTATTACCCAACCATTGTCATGTGCAAAACCATTTACTACTTCAGTCATCACACCGTTGTTTCTTCTTCTGTATATAGGAAAATCGTACCTGTCAAAGGTTGTCTTATTGTTATACTTTTTTGGATAATGCCTGGAACATGACCCATCAACCATGCATGGACATTGTGGATTTGCAGGCCCGCAAGGTCCGTGAAACATGCATTGACATACTGACTAATAAGCAAACAAATCTTTATTT
Source organism: Allium sativum (assembly GCA_030737875.1). Taxonomy (NCBI): domain Eukaryota; kingdom Viridiplantae; phylum Streptophyta; class Magnoliopsida; order Asparagales; family Amaryllidaceae; genus Allium; species Allium sativum. The sequence goes on along the minus strand of CM060909.1, from coordinate 199,314,679 downwards.
TTATCTGGTATCTCAGCGCTGACAATGGAATCAACATGTTCTACAGTGTTTGGTCTTTGATCCCTAAAAATGAATATAAGAATATGCGCATGTGGCAATCCTCTTTTCTGAAACTCAATCGTGTATACAACTGCAAGTTGAGTTAGAAACACGATTAGTCAAACATATATTGTGCAAATAAAATGAATATGCAGTCTAATCATAATAAAAAAATATAACTTACTTGCTTTAACTTTTCCAAAATGAGATTCTGTCTTTATGTCCCGCATTAATTCTAGAAGCTTCATGTGAAAAACCCGAGATACAATATCAGGCCTGTCTTCAGATCGTTGTCCAGGAATGGCCGACAATGCATGCTCAATTTCAGGCCATTTAGGATTGCATGTAAAGGTAACAAAATAATCCGGTGATCCTGCCCAACGACATATAGCCATCGCATCTTGGTAATTTTGGACCATGTATCTAGGACCTCCTGTAAATGACGAAGGCAAGATAACCTTTCTTCCGATCGAGCTCGCATCCGTGTCTCCTGCAGCAACTGCATCATGAAGACCTCTATACAACTCGCTTCTTAAGGTACTTTGATTATTGTTTACCCATGAAAGTCTATCCTCCTCAATGACGGTGTAACAGTCGACAACAAACTGCTAGAAAAGTCTACCGCCCAGCAACAAAAATGAACCATCACCAGGCCTATGCTGAATAAGGTAAGCATAATACTCTCTCATGGTTACAGTAGTTCTCTTAGTTGACGAACATATGCCTGGTCTATATAATATATTAGGTCTGAATCCATCCTCAGCATGCGGGAACAAAATTGGATATTGCATTGACATGAAAGACGGATGTTTTTCACTGATTCTCTTCAATATTCCACTTCTCTCTTCAATTACAATATCCCTAACACCGCAAGCTTTCATATTTGAATTATCAATCAACGCTGCAATCTCAGAGCACGTGGGTAAGTTGTACATCCGTGCATCTCTGTATCGTCGTTCAAGAATCCGAATGGAAATGGGTTGGTACTCAGAAAGATGGAATCTATCTCTCGCCATCCTGAAAAATTTAACTAATGGATTGCAGAAGTTGAACATAGTTATTAAGTTGCGAACAACAACCTCATCTAGTACCGATGTTAAACCCATACATTGTGCTTCAACTCGATTAGCCACTTCTTTGTTTGTGTCGTAGAAGTACAATTGTGCAAATTTTGGTTTACCAGATGTTGGCAACAAAGAACCAATTTGATGATGGTTTTGACCGTTTAATCTAAAAATATATGGACCTCCACCATTGTTAATTGAGTTATCAACATGTTCTCCCATTGACGTAAATGCAAAAGTTGAATTATAAGATCGAATGTGATGCCTAAAATGCTTTGACACACCAGTTTCGTTGTAATCTAAAAGGCACTTCAAATACGATGGTGGTTGCTTGTAGCTTGGTAACATAACTTTTCTTTTTTGGCAGCATATAGAAAAAACTGGATTACCAGCAGTACTACTTTTCCGCACCCTCTCTTCAAACCATAGATCTGCACCACAGAAAGAACAAATGCACGTAGGTGGTCCAAAGGTGTGTGCAGTAAAGAATTTCCCTGCCAGTAAAATGTTAATATCAAAATTTGTATTGCCAAACACAGCTAAATAAACTAATATAATAACTAACGTCGTGATGTAATAATTGTTGGATTCCTGGTATGCACAGTCTGAATTTCACAAACTTTGTACACTCTTACAAATTCAGCGGCAAACGATGGAAAAGAATCTTGAGGACAGTGCAAAAGGCCAGACTTTCCTAATTTTTCAGAATGCGTTAAATGTGAAAGAATTATAAAAATATACCTGCAGAAAACATATTTCGTGTGTTGTAGTGTGGTTGACAGTGAACAAAAAAAACATGATGCAGGGAGTAGAAGGCTTACCACAAATTAACTTTAGCATTCTTTTATGTTTCAAATAGCGATGACGTGAGTGACGGTTTATGCGACAAACTAAAGAGGAGAGATGATTAAAAAGTCAGTTGTGTAATGGCACAGAACGTTAATGAGCATTATATTTGTGTATAAATGACAAACGCACCAAGTTGACGATTTTGTAATTCAGCTGATACCAGATTGGTTGCTTCTTCCTCTTGATGAGCGCACAAAAATGATGAGAAATTCTGTAGAGAAAGGTCGACAAAGTCACGACAGCAGTTGGGGCAGTTAGACCACCTTCGAACATAATATCTTCGCATCCTTTTCAGCTGTAACCTTAACCTGCATCTAGTACGCGCGGACTTGCATATCTGAAAAATAATTGTCAAGTTATATATGTACAGGTAATAGTGAAGTTAAAATAAATGTTGGGATACAACGCAGGTGGGAACAAAGAATATGGTTGTGGCAAGTAAAATAACTGTGTAGATGATAAGTACTTATGGATTTACGACAGTCAAGAGAATGGTTAATGCACATATTGTACTCGGAGTTCATCACCAGTCACTTTGGTGTACGACGTCAGCGACTCAGAATCTGTTCATAATAATGACATGGTTAAAAAAAATTGAGTAACCGTAGTTTGAATAAAAATTGGTTTAGGTAAGAGGTAACATATTAAGTGTGAATAAATACACAGGGAAACGAACAATTATTTTTTTTTAAAAAAAAGGGTTGAAGTAGAACATGTAGGTTGAATAGGGAGAAATATTGTGTAGGTGAAGCACAACGCGAGAACAAAAAGCCAAAAAAAATTATTGGTGAACGTGGAGGACATCATTAAAAAGATTCGACAGGTTTAAAAAAAATCAAATTTATAATCGTAGTAACAGGTGAACTCAATGAATGTAGATAGTATATATGCATAATGGATGGATGGATGGATGGATATACATATTATGTATGTACTTGTCAGCTTGGTTATGAAGCTAAAATGGTAATTATTTTTTTGGTAGTCTGGAAAAAAAAATGGTATGTTGTGGTTGCAGCCAAAATTAGTTATATGTCATTATGTTTGGGATATGGAATAATACTTACCTCAATACCCTTTTTTCCCTCCTGCCTACTTTGTGGTGTAACCACATGAGCTTGTACCACGGAAGCATTGTATGTTCATCATCCTGCTGTGTAGAAGTAGCAGTAAGAGTTTGAATCAGCAGTCATATGTAGATGATGTTTATATATAGAAAGTACAGCAATATGGTCAATTTAAATGTTCATCATATTTGATGGTAGATTATAGCTCCATTTTCAATCATATATGCAACAGGTGTAATGATTTTAAGTTTAAATTCAATTTACTGAAGCATGACCATGTTTATAACAAAGTATTCTGGGGTTTGGTTGATATGAATGTGAAAATACAGTTCGAGTCATTAAACGGACATACGGTATAACTTATTTCAGGGAATCAATTTTATTCATTTGTGATTAGAGTTTGAAACATCAGTCATATGTAGATGATGGTTGTACATGGAAAGTACTGAAATATGGTCTTTATGTATGTGCATCATATCTGATGGTAGATTAGAGGTCCACCAAGCATGTGATGTGCACTAAATTAGTGAATGATATGGGAAATGCAGAGGTCTGTCGTGTAAAACAGTGTACGATTGGGTTAAGTAGAGGTTCAACATAAAAACGGACTACAGCGAAAGCAAAATAGGATCAAGCATGTGATGTGCAGCACATTAGTGAATGATATGGGAAATGCAGAGGTATGTGATGTAAAACATGTCACCAAATTGATGACAATATGGGAGTATTTGGTAATCCAATTGTTAATCTGCCCAATTTAATGATGTCGTGGGACATAATTAAAAACCTAGCCGGAACATTTGAAAAATAATAAATCGAAGGGATTGCAAAAACAGGTAATACATTGTCACATATTACTGGTAGCCAAGTCGGATTTGTTAGGTATTCAGCATGGACGTATTTGGGAATAAATTTAGGAATATGTTAGTTAAGTTTTAAAAAGGGGGTGAAGCCAATATATTACAACCGCAGTAGAAAAATTGAAAATCAGGGTGAGTGGAAGAAAAATACCTGAAGCGTTCTCAAGTACAATCAGTAGCAAATGCGGAGAAGCGGACGGTTGAGGAGACGGGAGAGATCAGTCAAGTTGATTCAGGCGGGGGCAGGTCGGATATTGCTCAGTCGTCGGTTGACGGGAAGAAGGAAGAGGACATGGATAAGGGATTTCGTATGGGTTGGTTACTATTCCGTAGGAGGAAAAAAGTGGGAGTGAAGAAGGGAGAGGAAGAAGAATATTTTTTTATTTTTTATTTTTTTTTGGGATGTAATCGGTTGCGTATGTCATGAGAAATTTGCGAAGGAAGGAAGTTAAAAAAAAAAGTACGGAGAGTAGAGTATTTTGAAATGATGTACGGAAGGAATGTCCACATCAGCAAGGTCATTTTCCTGCTTTACAATTGAAGTAATAGACTTGTCTTTTGGTAAATATATTGGTATTTCGTGATACGATTGTAATATCATTTGAACTTATATGTTGTGTATCTCTATGGTTCCTGATTGGAATTGATTTTGAATCAACTCTAACTGACACTGGAGTCGATTTCGTACATTAATGCTGTTTGTGGAACCGATTTAATCAATGAAAAAAATAGAAAAAAAGAGAGAAATACGGAGGAGAGAGGAAATAAAGATACACTATAACAGTTTGTGCTTGACTGGTCTTTTAAACCTCTTATGTTCAAGTAACCTTCCTTACTTTTTCGTATCTTTCTATTTTTGATACCGATCATGAATTCACATTTTGATATTTTGTTTATGTGAATGAGAAATGCATTAACATATATATAATAATGCCTGTTTTCTATGTTAGTGGATAGAAATAAGTATTTATTTCTCTAATTATTTCATTTGTATCAGGTCAGTTTCCCACTACTGCATGCCTTTTACTAGCTGGTAGTTTCTCTTTTAGCCACTATGGGTGATAAATGATGGTCCTCAAGTTACTGTAGTTGTCTTCCATATTAGTTTTGCCTACTTTAATTTAACAGTTATTATGAAATTTTACACTTAGATTAAATTGAGGTTCCATAACTATTGTAGCATTTTTGATGGGTAATTAACTGTTTACAAACAATTTTCAAAATGCAGTAATTTCAAATTTTGAGTAAGAATTTTTTTGGATGTTGTTCAAATCATAAAAGAGGCTTTATTACTACGAATAGCGTTATTTCTAACCTTTTGAAATTTGGATGGTCAGTAAAGATATCCATAACTCGAAAGGCTTTTCATTTGTCAGTATTTATAATCTTCTTCATAAACACGTATTAGACATGCTAGCGTACTCTCATTGATTTTTTTCATTAATTGCTCCTTGAACCAAATAAAAAAAACCAGATCAAAAAACCAGTCAGTCAATAAAATGCACTTATATTTATGCCCTAGCCTGAATCGTTAAATTTATACCTAAACACTGCTGATTACTATACTAAATTTTATCAGTCATACTAGATTACTGTATTTGTATCTTTATCAGCAGCCAATGGAACTTAAAGAGATGTGATCAACTACTTAGCTTTGTATGTTAATATAATGAACTTTAGGAAGAAATTTGATTAGATTATCCGAATGAAACCCTTTTTAGTTGGACACATTTTGGTTGTACAACCAAACCGCTAGGCAAGTTTATATATTATAAATTTGAGCTCAAAGTTGAACAAAAGCCTATTTAGTTATCTATGTTTATTTATAAAAAATACTTTTACCATTAACATTTGCTTGATTTTCGTAGATGGTTGATTCAAGTATTTGAATATTATCCTGTTTAGTTTCATAAATAACATGTTAACTTTGCAAAAATGTTTCATTAATCAATGACAACCATTGTTTTCATTACTACGTACTCATGGTTAAAGATATCTCATGAATAATCAATCATCATTACTCCTGCACCGATTACTCCCAATTTATTACGATCATCTCTATCATCTGTTGTAGGAATATAGGTCATTCACATGAACCATTTTCAAAGTGAAGAGCATATTTTCAGGACCAGAAATACTTTCTGAGCTAATTTCAACAGCTTTGTATTAAATATTCGTTAACAATAAAAGACATAGGGTGCACGGCTCTTAACATTTAAGTTATGATATTCAAGGCAGAGCGGAGCGCTGGACGCTAAAATCAATGTTAGAGTCAACGGAGCCAGGATGAAAATAAGCATCCGTCACATTCATATTGCATGAACAATATTCGTAGTAATTAATTATGCAAAATGAATAATTATTTATTGGACTATATTAATAGTGGCTAAATGCTAACTACTTATTAGTTTACTACAAATAATGTGCATGCATGTATGCACGTGTATGTGTGTTTGTATGTATGCATGCATACATAAACCTTTATAATTTATAGAAGCAACACAAATTATCATGCTAAAGTTGGTATTATCAAATTGCCTCAAAAGTACCCACACACAATTAGTGAATAATATAAGCAATGTACAATTATTTTTTTATTTGATTAAGAAACTATTTAAAAAATAATTAAAAGGCTAATACAATTAAGGCAATAAACTATTAAATTAGTAAAGTCAAATGTATAAGAAGTCAGAAATTAAAGAGTAACATTTACTCTTCAACATATAGACGATTGTTATTACTAACTAATTGATTATTTGTATATTTAACGTAGTAATAGAAATAATGATTTAAGCGTTGAAATTTTTGCAATACAAAATTGTATGATAAATAAATAAAGTAACCAAATGATTATATTGTAGATGTAGTGTATTTAATCACATAAAAAAAATTATACCAAAAACACATATTTTTTTACGTCCTAATAAAAGCTTAGCTCTTAGCCGATGCACTGAACAATAGTCGTAGTCAGGTGTTGTAATAAAATGACAGATCAAAAGTTGCAGAATAACGCCTAATTGGCGCTCAGCGACTTCCTAAGTGTGTTACATTTAAGTATAAAATTGTAACCGCTATACATAACACTACATCAGTTATCTACTAAAATAATAAATGGTAATTATTATACACCAAATCACTCTTTAATTGCAAATCAAGTATATAATCCTTACACTATTGCAGTTAATGCATTGAACCTTTGGTCTTCAAAGAATTCCGTAAACCCCATTATGGTACCTTACTATAATTTATTATAGGAAAATTGCAGTTAAATATGATATCTTATTGCTGTAAGCTCTTTATACAACCCTATATATATATATATATATATATATATATACATATATATATATATGAAAAATCTATTGAGACACAAAATTTAGACATAATTGGTGACACAATCAATCTCTACCATTGGATCACCCCATGAATTACACCTCACCACATAAAGACAAAAAGATCCAGTGGTTGTGGCATTGTGTCTCCAAGTTTGTGTCTAATTTTGTGTCCAAATAGCCGCCCCCAAATATATATATATATATATATATATATAGGAGAGTGCTCAATGGCACTCCAAATAGTGCAGCACCCCCAAATGCCCCCTGATTTCCACCACATATCTCGTTTCTCTCTCCCTCCACTCATTCTTTCACCTCCCACTCACTTATTCTAATATAAATGCTTGGTTTATATAGGGGGGTAAATGAGGTGCTCATTATTTGGGGTGCCATTGAATGCTCCTCATATATATATATATATATATATATATATATATATATAATCTACAATATATTGATCTGATCTGAGAAGCAAATAATGGTCAAAAGATATTTTTATATTTTTCTTTTTGGCATAAATTTATGAACATATGTTAAATTTAAATTCCGTATCATTGAATTTTATTTCTATTTTATTTAGCTTTTTTTTTGTTTATTGGAATTTTTTAGAAGTCAGTTTGAGTAATTATATTATATATGCTCTTTTGCCTAAACCTATGTAGAACTCCTCACATTGGAGATATGGCAAGTAAAAGAATGTAGTTTTCTGTATGCTTATTTAAGCTCAAATTATGAAAACCTTAATAATCGGCAACCCTTTGTCCTAAATACCATTAAATCATATCTAGGTTTGGGACTTGATAGTTTCTCAATTGTACACCATCAGTGCAATTCAGTAATACAAAACTATAAGTTGTACTATAGGGAAGACAATTGGAGCTTATAAAATGCAGTCCTTTTGTCAATATAATCCGATCATGCAACACTATTATACTTCAACTGTGATAATTGCTACTAGAAAAATAAAGTCTTTTTGAACTTTTTTGTTTTGTTTTTCCTTTGTTTTTTTGGGGCGTCACCCTTTTTTTTTACAATATAAAACATATGTACTGTTTTACTTGCAGTTATAGATCTACCAGTGTAAACGAGAAAGGATCGCTTTTTATAATCTCCACTGAGAGCTTCAGTGATTCAATGGATACTTTCAACTTCAGGTTCAAGGTAGTGAGCATGAATTTCGAACTAATAACCCATGAATATGCTTTATTCTTTTTTTATGATATTTTGGCTTGATATAGTTAACCTGCCAATTCAAGACTATAAATTCTCCTATATCTGAATTGAAAACAGTAATGCACAATAAATTTTCTACTTTAAATCTCCCAATTTAGGTCAGTATATGAATACTACTAAATTTTTTAGTATTGGTTCAATCACTTAGTATAGTGGGTGTACCTATTGTAGGCTTACATGATTTTTTTACGGTTTTTCAGTTTAGTATCACGGTTAATAATAATACCCTTTAAATTTTCAGATAAGTTTATAAATTATCTGAATGTTTTGCAAATGAATATATCTTATGAGCCTAGGCTAAGGTTTTTTAAGTTGCCAAATGATTGATTTTTATATATTTATTTTTTAAATTAAAGAAACTTATCTCATACTGAACACTTCATTCTAGATAAATTTTATCTACACCTAATGAATAATAATATATATATTTGGACTTATGGATATTGGAGGTTAAAAAGTCATATTTTATGACAGTATAATTAACCTTAAGGCGAACAATACTGCAAGAAAATAGACCCTAAACACTAAAAACATTTGTTTGTCATTTGGCAAGAGTTCGCATATGAATTTCAGCGAAGTAACTTATGAGTTGAACACCATATATACATGGTTGAACTCCACAGATTCTTTATACTAATCCATTTATGAGTTGAACAACATACTTACATCAACAGTAATCCATTTATGTGAAATATGTTGTCAACAACAAAGGTATAGTTGAAATATTTACTTTAAACTAATCGTCATGGTTGAACTCCACAGATTCTTCCCCTAGGTGACTCAGCAGAAGTATAGAGTAGGCTTTAGGTACAGACATTCAAAACAAGCGAATTATTTTACGCTATAAATGAAAAAAAAAGAAATCAAAATCAGGCTTGAGTTAGGCATTCATTATTTTCTATGTAGTTATCCTCGTATTTAACATTGCTTACAATCTCTTTAAACTACAGGCAGCGGATGAGGAGGCTAAGAATATTTGAACTTCAAGTTCACCCTACTACATCAACTGATTACGAGGGAAGATGGAAATGAATTACTGTTGATGTAAGTTATTTCTAAAACCAAAAAAAAAAGGTTTAGCAATAAAATTGTTTTATATAATGAAACAATACTGTAAAAAAATTCACCCTAATTCCATCTACTTAATAATAAAATGAGACGTCTTCCAATCACAGCTATTACTTTATAATAGGGGCACGAGTTATTCACGTGCTGAATACTTTGCATCTGTTATATCATTTACAATGGGCCTGTTTTAACTCTTTGCCCAGCATCTTGTATATAAATACATTACATATCTGTACAGGGTTTTTATCAGTTCAAATTACATCAAAATTTCCTCTGCAATTTCTGTTCTCTCATTTTACATTTCTTTACAAAACTCAACTTGGTATCGGAGCCTGTAACCTTTGCTTAACAGCAATCAAAATTCTGGGCTTACCATTCTGATCATCATCTCTGATTCTACACGGAATCAGAGTGTTCTTGTTGGAGCAACTCATTTTCTGGGCTTAACAGCAATCAGAGTGTTCTTGTTTTTGTTCCCCTCCTCAGAAAAGCCTCATCATTGGAGTGGGAAGTTAATTGCCACAGTGTGTCGTGTCTGACATAGATTCTACACGGTTGCATATCAGTATATGCCTCGCCAGTGCAAATCCAGTGGTTGCATCGCTGCAGCAATCAACTGGTGATCGAAAGTTATTCAAGAAAGTCAGTCAAGAAGTCAAGAAAACATTTCAACACTACTGTACCCTACCTGTTACCTGTGTCAGAGTATTTTCATCATTCTCAGGTATCCGATTGCATCAGCAAGTCTTGTGCTTTCTGTTATTCTTCTTGATAGTCAATTCTTGCTTTTGATTCTTTGATCTGAGTTTTCTGAAGTCATCATCATGGCGAACAATGCCAATTCTTCATCAGCTTCAGATCCACTGCCAAGGTCAAACAATTCAGGGAAAGCTGCAGATAATTTGATAAAAATTGTAGTTAGTCCACAATCTCAGTTATTGACAATTCAACTCGATGAAAACAACTATCTTTTATGGAAATTGCAGATAGAGACTGCTATACAAGGATATGGGTTAGAAGGTTTTCTTATGGGTACTGTCATCCCACCGCAAAAGCTTATTACTAATCAAGCCAACGTAATCGTCCCCAATGATGAGTACAATAAATTTTATAGGCAAGATAGATTGATTTCAGCATGGTTACTATCGTCAATGGGTGAAAAATTATTACCGCAAGTCATTGGGTGCAAGTCAACAGTGGAAATATGGCAATCTATTGAGAAATCTTTCAATAATCAATCTTATGCCAAGGTTATGCAATATAAGAGACAACTTCACAAGATCAGGAAGGATAACCTATCAATGAGGGAATATCTGAGTAAAGTTAAATCTATATGTGATTTACTTGAGGCAGCGGGACACAAATTACCTGATTCAGAACAAATATTGTGTATCTTGAGTGGATTAAGTGAAGAATATGAAGCAGTTGAAGCTACCATAGCCTCGCAAAAAGAATTCTCATCCTTAGATGATGTTCAAGAAATTCTTTTGTCACATGAAGCTAGACTTGAGAGTAAAAGAACTCCAAAAAGTGAATTTAACGTCAACTACGCTGCTAGCAATACTAGAAACAAAAATCAGAATTTCAAGAATGAATAAACCTTCCAAAGAGGTGGTCAGGCTTCCAGAGGAAGAGGTTGAGGCAGGTGGAACGGCAACAATAATAAGCCCAAGTGTCAAATCTGTGAAAAAGTTGGTCATATGGCACCTAGATACTTCTGCAGGTTCAATGCAAATTATGCAGTGAACCAGAATCCAACCACACAGAGCGGCTCAAACCCAAGTGCTAATCTTGCACAGACTCAAACCGAAACTGCTGTTCAACCTAAATCATCCAGAAATCAAAGTGAAAGCGCAAGAATTGATCATGTAAACGATGACAGCTGGTATCCAGACTCTGGAGCTACCAACCACATCACAAATAATCTTGAAAATCTCAATCTTGGTAATCGAGAATACAAAGGTAATCAATCTATATCCATGGGGAACGGTAAGTGCATAAACATTTCTCATATAGGTAAAGGCAGTATAAATGGTAAGAGAAAGCTCTTTTTACATAATTTACTAAGGGTTCCTAGGATCAAGAAGAATCTAATCAGCGTATCTCAATTTGCTAGAGATGACAATGTGTATTTTGAATTTTTTCCTACACACTGCTTCATGAGAGACATACTAACTAAAGATATTCTTTTGCAGGGTGATGCTGTTAGAGGATTATACAAGTTTAATATTTTTAACAGTAACAATATCACTTCTGTAACAACATGTTGCAATCTAACTGAAATTGATAATACTAGTGTTAATGATTCTGTTTTTAGTACTTGGCATTCTAAACTAGGCCACCCTAGTCCTAGAATTGTAAGAAAAAATCTTCTTGATAATAAGATACCCTTTGTTAATGTGAATTTACCCTATGTATGCAAGTTTTGTCAAATGGGTAAAAATCACAAACTGCCTTTCACCAGTTCGTCTACTGTTTATACACAACCTCTTGAAATGATTGTAAAAGATTTATGGGGACCTGCTCCTATAAACACTGACTTCGGTTATAGGTACTACATATCTTTTATTGATGCTTATTCTAGGTACTCATGGATATACTTACTCAAGTCTAAGGCTTATACACAGAATGTCGTCAAACATTATGTGAAACTTATGGAAAATTAGTTTAATAATACTGTCAAAATTATTCAATCAGATGGGGGTTCTGAATTTAGACCTCTTGCTAATTATTTTCAGGAAAAAGGTATTACACATAGAATAACATGTCCATACACTTCTGAACAAAACGACTTAGCTGAGAGAAAGCACAGACACATCGTAGAAACTGGATTAACACTGTTAGCTCAAGCTTCCTTACCACTGAAGTTTTGGCCTGAAGCTTTTAATTTAGCAGTATTTTTAGTTAATAGGATGCCAACTAAAACCCTGAATGATATAAGTCCACTAGAAAAGTTATACAGTGTTAAGCCAGACTACAAAAACTTGAAAGAATTTGGATGTTTGTGCTATCCATATACTAGGCCTTACAATACTAACAAACTTGACTTTAGATCAAAGCCATGTACCTTTATTGGCTACTATAATAATCAGAAGGGGTATAAGTGTATTGATTCTAATGGAAGAATATATATAAGTAGACATGTGGTGTTTGATGAAAAGATTTTTCCGTACAAACAGTCAAACATGAAAACCACTAGCAAAGTTTATAATGCAAAAGTAGCTTTACCTGAGCCTCCATCCATCGAAAATATGTGGGAAGATATGACACGTACTGAGGCTGCTGGCACTAAAGACAACTACCAGAATGTTGGCATTCAACAAACTGACAGCGCAGAATAGCTCAGCCCCGCCATGCAGTCACCTGTTCCATCACATAGCACAAACAGGGTATCAGAAAATATTGAAGAAAATCAACAATCGTCAAGCAATGAAGATAATGAATCAAATAGGAGTAATAATAATGATCAATCTGAAGATGCCTTACCAGTCAATCCTCCTCACACTCAAACTGTCCATCATATGATAACCAGAGCCAAAAGTGGCATTTTCAAGCCAAAGTCATTCATTGCAAATATAAATAGTGATGAGCCAAACAGCTTTGATCAAGCCATCAGAAATGAAAACTGGAGAGCTGCAATGAAAGACGAATACAATGCTCTTATCAAAAATAATACATGGGAGTTAGTCAATCCGCCAGACAACAAGAACATTATAGGATGTAAATGGACATATAAATTAAAAAACAATCCTGATGGATCAATTAGTAGATATAAGGCTAGACTGGTAGCTAAAGGTTTCACACAGGAATACGGTTTTGATTTCAATGAAACTTTTTCTCCTGTAGTAAAACCATCTACTATCAGACTAGTGTTTACTATTGCTCTGAACAACAATTGGAAAATCAAACATTTGGATGTAAATAATGTCTTTTTAAATGGTGTATTGCAGGAAGAGATCTACATGCAACAGCCTCCAGGGTTCACACAAGATTCTATACAAGTGTGGAAATTAAAGAAAGCAATCTATGGGTTAAAGCAAGCCCCTATAGTTTGGTTTGAGAAACTCAAATCAACATTGAAGACATTAGGCTACTCTCCTACTAAATCAGATTCATCATTATTTACTAAAATTAGTGATGTATCTATTGTTTACATCTTAATCTATGTTGATGATTTAATTGTTGCAGGCAATAATGATGCTGAGATTCAAAAGCTAACAAAATACTTACATAAAATGTTCTCCATCAAGGATCTAGGGGACATAGCATATTTTCTGGGCATAGAAGTCAAGAGACAATCAAATACAACAATGCATTTATGTCAGAAAAAGTACATTTCTGAATTACTAACAAGAGTCAACATGCATGAAGCTAAACCACAGCCTACACCTATGGTGGTCAATCAGCATTATTCTAAAAACAGGGGAGAAGCCATTGACAATATTAAACAGTATAGAAGTATTGTGGGTGCATTGCAATACGCAACCATAACACGATCTCATATTGCTTTTAGTGTTAACAAAATGTCTCAATTTATGCAAAATCCACTTGACGAGCACTGGAAAGCAGTCAAACGAATACTTAGGTATTTAAAAGGCACAATCAACTATGGGCTAACATTCAAAGCTGGGAAGGACCTAAACATTGTTGCATATAGTGATTCAGACTGGGCAGCAGACTATGACGACAGAAGATCAGTGACTAAATACTGTGTTTACATTGGCAATAACTTGATTTCATGGTGTTTAAAGAAGCAAATTACAATCTCCGGATCCAGCACAGAGGCTGAATACAGGAGCGTAGCAAGTACAACAACCGAGATTCTATGGTTACAGTCACTTTTGAAGGAACTAAAATTGCTATCAAACATCAAGCCTGTAATATAGTGTGATAATCAGAGTACAATTTATCTAACAGCAGATCTAGTCCAGCATGCACGTACAAAAGATATAGAAATAGACATATACTTTGTGCGTGAACAGGTGCAAAAACAGAACTTGCAAGTGAACTACATCCCCACTAACAATCAAAAGGCAGACATATCCACCAAATCACTTGCAGCTAAGAATTTTGTACGATTAAGAGAGGAATTAAAGATTATAGAACAATACAACCTGATTTCAGGCTCCAGGTGAAGCTAAAGCACATGCAGACTCAGATCAGAAGCTGTACACTCAGATCTATACCAACAGCGTGAAGTACAGATTGATTCTCACCATCCAGATGAGTTTCGAAGTTCACAATTGTTGCTTCCGCATGCCCACTGCCTCGTCTTTTGTTTAGAAGCTATACGCTCAGATCTATACCCACTGCTTCCTCTCTTGTTTAATGTTGTTGATCGCTCTCTAAATCCACTCCGAAGGCTTCACAAATTAGGGATTCGTATCGCTGAAAGAAACCCTAATTTTTGAGAGGGGCAAATAAAATGAGACGTCTTCCAATCACAGCTATTACTTTATAATAGGGGCACGAGTTATTCACGTGCTGAATATTTTGCATCTGTTATATCATTTACAATGGGCCTGTTTTAACTCTTTGCCCAGCATCTTGTATATAAATACATTACATATCTGTACAGCGTTTTTATCAGTTCAAATTACATCAAAATTTCCTTCTGCAATTTATGTTCTCTCATTTTACATTTCTTTACAAAACTCAACTCTTAAGAACAAAACATCCTACTCCTCGTAGTTCTAACTAAAATTCCTATTTGCGCTAACTCATTCTTTAAACTATTTACTCCGTATTCTTTGCAGCCTAATGTCTACATATCCATCATTTTTGCTGCTTACTTCACAACCTCTATAAGATGTTTAACTTGGCCCAGTTACGTCTTATTTTAGTTAAACCAAACTTCAAGAGGAAAAATCCGCACAAAGAAAGGCAGATATATGATTTTGTGTAGTAGCCAGTCAAAGACTGGAAGCAGAAGGCTCTTAGAAAGTGCTTGATGTATGGTGATTTTTTTTATACCAAATATGACTTTAGATATGATGTGTGCCTATTTCATTTTCTACTCTGTTTTTCTGTTGCATAAAAACTTTGCAATTTATCCATTTTATTTCTACAACAGAACATGCAAATAAATTCTCATCGTGATGATTGGATCATTGCATATACTGTCTTGAATCTGAAATTGTTACGAATAAAAGTTTAGCAATCTTTTTAACAAATTGTACATACTATGAAGTATAAAATCATGAACAAGATAATAAATTTCAAGTTGTTCATGCTCTTCGTTGAATATTAGGAGATGTAAAGGAATATCAGGCACTGTGACCATTCAACTTATTTAATTTCAACCATAGCACATGTAATGGTTAATAATTATTTGTACCTAAACAAAAATGATGACTGGGTTACAAGTTTATCAAATATATATTGAGGCCACACCTTCAAAACCTCTATCGTGATTGTTGCTTTGTCTGGATATAATATTTGTTTGTGCAAATATGTAGTCATCATTGTCCCATTATCATTTAACATCTGTTTATATTGCCCATGCTTTTAGTATTATAGTATAGCAGTAACTAATAGGTTACTGATTCATGAGCTGATTGCATAAAAGTTAAAATAACTTTTGTTTCCTCGGCTTCAGGAGGAAACTATATCATGATGCTTCGATATGGGATTTACTTTACAAAATTAGAATTATCATCCTGGCATAGTTAATAGATTTTCTTTTGTAATCAACAAATTGATCTTATAATTAAATAATTATTGATTTATACTCGGCATCGTAGTTGCATACTCATGGTTAAAAAAAAACACTCGAGCAAATACAAATTTGTTATCTTTATCATGTTTAATACATTTTGAACATAGAAGACTAAAAAGCACATTTTATGTAAAATGGGTTTGTATTTACAATCAGTATGAAAGCTACTTTACTATGTCTTAAAAAAATGTATCCATATTTTTTTGCGTTGTTTATGCAGCCGTGAGTTTGATACAATAGTGAGCAGAATACCAACCTGACAGACTTTCAGGTACAGTTTAAAGGAAGAAAATGTGACAAAAAATTTTTATGGAAGAGGAGAATTAGACAGACTTCCTATTTTATTTTACTTTTCTTTTTCGTTTTGTCATTACAAACAATGTCACTAGCATCCGTTTATAGGCATTACAGTCCAAAGGAAACATAGAAAACCAAGCACCGTTTGACTCTTCGCATACAAAAGACACTTGACTCTTCAATTATTTTATCATTTCCCACTATCATTTAATGTTTAATCAACAAAACTCCCCCATAAACTTAAATGCTTCTTCCATCCGTCATGCCAACCATTTTCTTGCATTTGTTGAGAAGTACTTTTCGCAGTGGTTTTGTAAAGATGTCCGTAGCTTGATCTTGACTTGTCACATGCACCAGTTCCACACTTCCTTCCTTCACATGATCTCGGATAAAGTAAAAAGGAGCATCGATGTGTTTGCTTCTTCCATGGTTCACTGGATTCTTTGCCAACTCAATTGCTGATTTGTTGTCAACATGAATCATGGTTGCACCGAGTTGCTTTAGCTCCATCTTACTTAACAAATTTCTAAGCCATATCGCATGACATACACACGAAGATGCTGCCACATGTTCAGTTTCACACGTCGATAGCGTCACGATCGGTTGCTTCTTTGAAAGCCAAGTGAACGCAGTATCTCCCATAAAAAACACATATCCCGAGGTACTTTTCCAATCATCTATGTCTCCGCACCAATCGCTGTCAGAATAGCCAACTAACTTTTAATCTTCTGCTTTTGAGTAGAACAATCCATGTGACACCGTTCCTTGTATGTATCGTAGGATTCGCTTCACCGCCTTCCAATGTGAATGAGTCGGCTCCTCCATGAACCGACTTACAATTCCGACGCTTAATGATAGATCCGACCTTGTGCATGTGAGATAATGAAGGCTTTCTATCAAACTCCGGTATTTACTCACATCAACACGTTCTCCTCCATCGAACTTTAAAGTTTTGCACCTGGTTCATTGGTGTTGATACTGGGGTGCAGTTTTCCATCTTGAACTTCTTCAAAATCTCTTTTGCATATGCCTCATGTGATATAAAAATTCCCATCTCTACTTATCTAACCTCCAATCCCAAGAAAAACTTCATCAAACCCAAATCTGTCATCTCAAATTCCCGTGTCATTGTGCTCTTAAACTCTTCTATCATTTCATCATTATTACCCATAAAAATGAGATCATCGACATAAAGAGCAACAAATAATATATTACCTGCTTTCTTCTTAACATAGAGGGCATGCTCGTTGGGACATTGCTTGAACCCGTTCTCCTTGAAATATGAATCGATGCGTGTATTCCATGCCCGCGGTGCTTGCTTCAACCCGTAAAGCGCCTTCTTCAATTTTAGAGCCTTCTTCTCTTCTCCGACTTTCATGTACTCAGGTGGTTGTTCGATGTAGACGTCTTCTTCAAGCACACCATTCAAGATTGCCGACTTGACATCCATTTGATATATTGGCCATCTGAATTGAGCAGCTTGTGAAATGAGCAATCAGATTGTCTCCGTTCTTGCAACAGGATCAAATATCTCGTTATAGTCGATTCCTGCCTTTTGCTTGTATCCCTCGCAACAAGTCGCGCCTTGTACCGTTCTATCTCGCCTTGAGTATTCATCTTTTTCTTGAACACCCATTTCACACCAATGGGCTGACTTCCTTTTGGCAACTCTGCAAGCTCCCATGTTTTGTTGCGATTAATTGCCTTAATCTCCTCGTTCATGGCAGCTTGCCACTTCTTGTCTCGAACCGCCTCTTCAAAATTGATATTTTCAGCATCAGACAAAAGAAATACAAGGTGTACCTCATTTGTTGAATCATACAAATCTTGCAAACTTCTTATTTTTGGTTGTAGTGGTTCATCTTCATTG